>JAODJX010000001.1:11306294-11321132 GCA_026776945.1 Isichthys henryi | reverse complement strand
CCCGGCCCCCCCGTTTTCCTCGCCCCCCCGCGGGGGGCCCGGCCTCGGCGGGGGGGGGGGGGGGGGTTGGGGGGGGGGGGGGGGCAGGGGGTTAGGCCTTGATCTCAGTGGCAGGGCAGTACAGCGTGTCGGAGTTCTCCGAAACCAGTTCCTCTGTGGATTGAAAACCAGGAGAGATGGTGAATTCCCAGCCAAACTAAAAAAAGGTACATCTCATTCTGTCCAAGCACTTTCCTCTAATAAACCCAACCCATGTTTGTCTCTCGTGAATAAAAATACAAGCAATTTGTCTTAGGGCAAGTAGGACACCCACATGCCTCATTTTCTCTTTACGTAACACTCACAAACACCCGCACACAAACATCTTACTGTTTGCCGTCTACACCCACAGTAAAGTTGCCCGGTATGTACCAAACAAACGGCGTGGTGCGGGACTCACCTGGGAGGACGCACTTCCAGAGCCCGTAGGTCTTGCCCACCGCGGTCTGCCACAGCCGCAGGGTACCGTCCTCGGAGCCACTGGCGTACAGCTCGCCATCCGGGCTGAACCGCACGCAGTGCACTGGCCCAAAGTGGCCCTTGTACGACTCTGTTGGAAAAGGACCAGTTCTGGTGTTTTTGACCATGTCTACGGAGGATGGGGAGCCCCTCGGTTAAATCATGGTGATGCCTGGGCTAACAGGACCACAGACACCCAGGGGGAGCAACGGGGGAGGGGGGGGGGGCTGAGATTCAAACAGGATCCTTCTCAAATTCCCAGATAGGACTGGCTTTTGAACTGCTAAAATGTGTATTATATGTGTGACTTAGCACAGCAATGGAAACTGCAGACCTGACTGATGTTTCAGTTGCTGTTCATTTTGGCTCATGATTAAAAATTACCCCCCCACCCCATCAATGCGTTTCCAATTTAAATTTACAAAATTCCAAAAAAAATTTTTAAAAAAAGGGCTGATTATTTTATCCTGCTTCACACTGGCCAACCACCCTGGCGGTTATTGGTAACAAATCACTGTTTTCTAGAGCATCACGGGGAACACAGTGTCCATGTTTAGCAAAAGAGAAAACCTTGGAGAAGTGAGTCGACTCGCCTGATTCCTTAACGATGCCACAGGGGGGGAGATGAACTGCAGAGGCCGCAGTGCCGGGAGACTTGCTGTGCTTCCAAAGGCACTGGCTTTGTTTAATATCTGGCGTTGCCTACTGCTAACCTGGGATCTCCATGATTGGTCAACTCTCCCCCAAACATTTTTTAAACAGTCTTTCAGGACTCAACAATAACAGAATCGGAGCCAGAATAACACTCATATCACTAGGGACTCGTAAGATGTTATACAACATTTAAAAGTGATTTCATGAGGTTTCTGAAATGGCCTCCCTTCATGAAACGACATTCTGGTCCAAATATGACCTTTCTTCACTCACGTAAATCTGGTTTTTCATTACAGAAAACATTCCTGTATCATGCCACGCCCCTTTCTGCAAAAATCCTGGTTCTCAAGACATGGGGTGGACCTCTGCAGAAATCGCTGATTTCACAGACCAAATCAAGTACTTGTTCCACGATGGTGGATAAGGACGATGCATCAAAATCTAATTTACTCTAACCCTTCCTCTTCAATTTGTGAAGCAAGAGAACCACAGCTGTCTCTTCGACTTTGTTGACCTGCTTTCTGATGTCACCATTCATTCTGAAAACCCTCGGCAGAACGTACCCCTCAGTTCTGACTATTATTAATAATGTGAGAAAGGCTAACTTTACTCCTGCTAAAGGCAAAGACTAGATCATGGGTTACAGTGGCATTATGTCGCCTCTCTAAACACCATAACAGTCAGAACTAGCAACCATTTGCTGTGGTTAAACATTCACAAATATTTGCCTGCCTGGACCCGTTCATACAAGGTTTTCCTTGTCATTACACTGAGATCTTGACTCTACTGCACATATTTGCGGTTATGGATCAGAGCTGGGACCAGTAATGTTACCACTCTGCATTCTTCTGCTTGGGAAGATCATATAAAATATGAAATTCACTCTTATTCCCATGCTGATGAGGCACATATCTATGAACAAGACAAGGCATGGTGGGCAGGGTGAAGTAAGGTGACAAGCTACCTCATTTACAGAACAATCTGCTTCTTCTCAGCTCACCACTGATTAACGATTCTCAACCCCCCCGTTCCAGGACTGTTATTCTAGCAGGTTTCTAAAAGCTGGGGGTTTTGAGTGGAGTTGGTTAATTTCCAAAAATAAACAACATATTTCTAAGCCTCGCCTTTTTTTTTTTACAGCCACTGACAAACCCGTGTTCTAATGATCACGTGTGGGGGAGAAAAAAAAAAAAAAAAAAATGGGAAAAATTACTAATTTTTATCCTGCCAACCAATCTGCCGCCCAGTATTGTGCACCAGCCAGAACTGAATTGAGAACGACCCTGAAATTCTGGTTCGGCTTGCGGTTGGAAACAGGATGCAGAATTGCGATTCAAATTTAAATGTAAAGAAGATGAATTAATATGGAATTGAATTACACACAAACATGTTAATATCGCCAGTAGTATTGCGACCCCCCTCAAAATCATTCAGACCTTCTAATCACTTCCATAGCCATGTGAATCTAAAATCAAGCACCTAGGCATGCAGACTGCTTCTACAAACATTTGTGAAAGAATGGGTCACTCTCAGGAGCAAAGTGAATTTAAGCATGGTACCGTGATAGGATGCCACCTGCGTGATAAGTTTATTCATGAAATTTTCTCCATACTAAATATTCCACGGTCAACTGTGGTATTATAAGTGGAAGCAACTGCGAACGACGACAGCCACGAAGTGGTAGGCCATGTAAAATCACAGAGCGGGGACAGCGCATGTTGAGGCGCACAGTGTGCAGAAGTCAGCAACTGTCTGCAGAGTCAAAAGCTACAGACCTCCAAACGTCATGTGGGCTTAAAATTAACTCAAGAACAGTGAATAGAGAACTTCATGGAATGGGTTTCCATGGTTGAGCAGCTGCATCCAAGCCTTACATCACCAAGTTCTCCGGAGTGTCGAATCACGCTTCCCTGTCTGGCAATCCGATGAACGAGTCTGGGTTTGGCGCTTGCCAGGAAAACGGTACTTGCCCGACTACATTGTGCCAAGTGTAAAGTTTGGTGGAGGGGTGATTATGGTTGTTTTTCTAGGGGTTGGGCTTGGCCCCTTAGTTCCAGTGGAAGGAACTCTTAATGCTGCAGCATTCTAAGCTATTTTATACAATTTCACGCCCCCAACTTAGTGGGAACAGTTCCTGATCCCCTTCCTGGTCCAGTGTGACTGTGCACCAGTGCACAAAGCAAGGTCCGTAAGGACATGGATGAGCGAGTCTGGTGTGGAGGAACTTGACTGGCCTGCACAGAGCCCTGACCTCAACCCAACAGAACACCTTTGGGATGAGCAGAGACTGCGAGGCAGGCCTCCTCGTCCAACATCAGTGCCTGACCTCACAAACGCTCTCCTGGAAGAATGGTCAAAAATTCCGATAAACACACTCCTACACCTCGTGTACAGCCCTCTCAAAAGAGCTGAAGCTGTTATAGCTGCAAAGGGTGGGCCAACTTCATATTAAAGCCTATGTATTAAGATAAGAACTTTATCCCGAGGGAAATTCTTGAGCTGAAAGTTTAGCGAGTCTTAATAAATAAAATAATTACTATATCTATACAAGTACTATAAACTGAAAAACTAAAATAAATAAGAGAAAATCAGAAAGAAGAGAGGAAAAGCAATGCAAAATGCAAGGAGCACACCAGACAGGCTGCTGTCCAGGACGCCGCCAGAAGGAGATTATGAATGGGATGCCATTAAAGCTCATGTGTGTATAAAGGCAGGTGTCCCAATACTTTTGGCAATATAGTGTACATAGTATATACTATATCACTGTTATAAAAATGTCATGTTATTCAAAATGAAAGAACATTTGACCATTGGTTTGTGTACCATGGTGGATCTTCTCATAGGAAAAGTTGAATGTCTCTCCCCCCCAAAACTCAGTTCTGGCTATAATGACTAAAATTTCCAACCAAATAAACTTTTTTTAAACATCTGAAGTGAAACTAGTCCCTGAACTTTCACCAAAGAATCGCATATTGTGACAGTATACCTGTGTCACTCAAGTCTGACTTGATGGGATGGAAACCATAATGGTTTTATGGCAACTGGGATAGAAACCATAGAAACTAAACTAATTTTCCAGATTTTGCACAACTTGTCTACAAATATCTTGCTATACCTGCTTTCTGTACCTGTTGAGAGAATCAATTGTCAACTGTAGATTCAGAATGTTGCAATTTAAATAATAAAGCCTTTTGTTGCCTGAACAATGAGTCATGTGTAGTGGAATACACCGTAATTGCACTTACTGTCCTCTCCATTTGTTTCCCCCATTGTTAGAACCAAAAGACTCATCTTACATGCTCATTACTCTCACAGAGCTGCTGAAATTCCTAAAGCCTATATAAAGGCCCTGCACATTCCTCCCATCTAGCTCGAGGGCAGTATCTCGCTCGGTGGGTTTTGGGTCAGTGCTCATGTCTGAAAGGTCAGGGGTTCAAATCCAGTGACTTACAGAGTATCACCCTTGGGCCCCTGGGCAAGGCCCTTAACCCCACCTGATTCAGGGGTGCAGACTGGTGGACTCTTGGATAATCACTTAATCAGTAATCTTGTTCTCAATTTATTGTACTTTGTCGATATGGGTTTTCCAAATCAGAATTTAGGCATAACTTTTTAAATGATATTTTTTTTTTGTTCAAGATCTGAAAATTTTATGCATGCCTCAGACCAGGCTACCAACAGACACAAACATCACCCTTTCGGTGCCATGCGAGAAACTAGAAAATATGAATACATTATGTACATTATATTATCTCTTCAATGGTTTAAAAATAGACATTACAATAATAGACATTTAATCTCCTAGTCTGGAATTCCATGCTGAACTGATAAGTCTAAATGCCTTCTTGATAATATTACAGAGTTGATAACACATTTAATGGTAATAAATCCTTTAGGAAGACTGTGACAGTGTCTGTTACCTGATATAAGTCCAATTTAACCTCTACTGAAGAGCTCCCATTTTGGTCAACTGTGGTGACGCTATTTTCTGTATTTTCTGTATTTTCTGCCGTCTACACCACCAGGTTCATTGGCCACGTTCCAACCGTTCACTTTTTGCTTATCCTCCCCAGTAACTGAGTGTGAACTTCCAGCCCAGGAAACCCATTTGGACACGTACCAGAAGCGGCCCTGCGTTCCGACGCACCCGATCAGGACAGGATACTCACCGAGCTCCTCCTTGGTGCTGTAGTCATATTTGTAGAGCTTGAAATCGTCGCCGCCAGCCACGAAGAAGTCCTTCTCGGGATGCAGGGAGGCAGAGTGGATGGATGTCGGGGCATCCACAGTCTTGATCAAGTCAAGGCTGTTTAAAGGAGTGGCAGAGGGTCACAACCGTCCCATTGCTGTGCAGAGCTGCTACAACAAACCGAGGGTGAAGAGTTTCGCCCTTTGATCTAGTGCCTTTGCAAATGACACACTCAGCAAGCCCTGCCAAACTAGCAAGGCGGACGTCGCTCCTCCTCCATACCTAAGCGCATCGTAGAAAGCGATGGTTTTCCCATAAGTGATGACCAGGATTTCTCCATCTGCGATATACTCCATGCTGCTGACAGCTACATCAAAAGCAAGGGTTTTCACTGTCTCCATACTGCTCCTGTCCCACAGGCTGCGGACACAATGTGGCAGAAACACATCAATCATCAATCGTTTTCCAAAAAAGGACCAGTTGTACAGTGTTTCCCAAACCAGTCCTTGGGAACCCTCGGACAGTCCACATTTTTGCTTTCTCCCACCTACCAACATATCTGTACCAGGTATTCAGAGTTCTTAATTGGCTGGGAGAAAGCAAAAATGTGGACTGTCTGAAGTTCCCCAAGGACTGGATTGGGAAGCACTGCTCTAGCAGGTAAAATAATGGCAGGTTTCTTCAGTTCGCTAATTTTATTTATTTTTTTTTTTTAAGTTTCCTTGATATTTTTTTGGGTGTTTAGCAAACATATGAACCAACATATTTAGGTTTAAGTTATGCACCTTGGTCAATGGAACAACATTAGCGTTTGTTCTGGTACTTCACCGAGCAACCCTGCTGTCCCTTGCCCCTCATTAGCTTCAGGCTAATGTTATTCCTTCAATCACTGTCAGGTCATCTGTATACACAGTTATGCGCCGCTGCTTGTGCTAGTCACACACCTGTGCTTGGCACAGGGGCAGGACGTCCCCAATACGTCCTAGGGAGGATAAAAGCTCACCGCACTGTTTTGTCCTCCGCAGCTGAGAGGATCTGCTCATCATTGTTGCACCACAGAGCTTTTTTAATGGCAGAGGTGTGTCCCGCAATCTCCTGCGGATCTAATGGAAACCAAACAGACAATAGTCACCTACAGGCCCAAACTCCCACACAAACAAAAACAACATGGTAGCTAAGCAAATGAGTAGACCAACCAGCTTCAGGTTTGCTGAGGTCAAAGATGCGTAACACTTTATCGTTTCCTCCTGTCAACAGGTGGTTACTATCCTGAGTGCAGAGGAAAAAAACAGCGTGTCTGTTTGTAGTCCCGAAAAAGGGAGGAAACTCATGTCACACAGGCTGCGTGTAAGAACGTAAACAGATTCAGTCACCTGGCACATCCTAAAACGAGCTGACCGATCCCGCAGCCTACCTGGGTAAAGTGGACAGACTTAACAATGTGCTTGTGCGCCAGCGTAAGAGTTTCATCCCCGGTCACGGCGTCCCACACCTTACTGTGTCAAAGAGCGAGAAAGGTCAACTTAACACACATACTGAACGTGTCTTGCTTATGCAAGCTGGAGAGGAAGGAAGGCGTTCAGTAGGTGTGCATAGGGCTGGGTGCTATTTTGATACATTTTCAAAACTAGATACAGGATGATGCAACACAGTTTATATCGATATACTTTTATCGTATGTTAAAATCCTCCTTCCCAGTTATAAGCAATACGAGACCTTCAGTTGTGACATTGCCCAGAATCCCAGCATTCACAGCTAAAATGAAACCTCTCACTTAATGTCTCATGGGGGATTTGATGGAGGCGAAAGGTGAGGAATCATTGTTATATCTCACATGTGGGTTTTGATTTAAAACTGAACATTTAGAGCCCTTCATAGAATTATCGTGTACCTGTGTCTAAAAATACCAAGATATTGTTTCTGGTCCACATCGCCCAGCCCTATGTGTAGGTGACTTTAGTTACACAATCAGGTCACAGCTAAACTGTAATTGTACTGTACCAGGGACACGTGAATTATTATATATTAAACAACAGCTGTATTTAGGTGTAACAATGTTACATAATTTACATGATATAAAAATTAAATTAGCTTGATTTGGACGGGGGAAAACGCTGTATTCTCACGCTGTAAAATCTGCAGCTGCAGTAGCTGCCTTCGTGGCCTCCTTATTTAAAGTGGCCCCCCAAACAGCACCCTTGTGACCCAGGAACGTCCCGATCCAGTCCCCTGTGTCCCCCTGGCGCAACATGGGTTTGCCATCTAGGGAGAAACAACAGACAAGGTAGGAGTACCGTGTACCAGAGGCTAAAGTTACTGAAATGCTTCCAAGAGTCAAAGAAGAGAGCTATCAATACACATGAGACTGTAATCCTCTGATCTTGACAACACTACCGTGACAACACTTACTAGGTCATTAAAGCCACTGCGACGTTATGGTGGCATACCTTTACAAGCGCTTATCAGGAAATATCCATAAGGAGTTATTCCGCTGAACGCCAGATCCACCACTGGTCGGGTATGTCCTGAACATGTAAGCGGAGTCTGCCTCATAGCCATAATCCTCGAGAAACACGATCAGGGCCGAATGACGAGAAGCGAGGGAAAAATGGATGCTGACTGTGGCCTACGGTGTGTAACAAATGCAAAAAATAAAAATAAAAAATCAGATTAATTAAAATATACAGCCTACTCGAATAAATGGTGTTAGATTATATTAATATTATAAATTTCATAATATTATAAATTAGTTTGCGAGTAGGACGCCACATTTCACACACGCGCCTGTCACTGATTTTAACGCAAACTCGCCAGGTAAACTCACCACCCTTCGAGGCTCTACAAACCCGAGAGGAGGAAGAAAATAAAGCTGACCGATACAGCCGTATCCCCGAAACGGGGTCGAACAACTTCAA
The DNA here is from genome assembly GCA_026776945.1 of Isichthys henryi. Lineage (NCBI taxonomy): Eukaryota > Metazoa > Chordata > Actinopteri > Osteoglossiformes > Mormyridae > Isichthys > Isichthys henryi. The sequence continues at coordinate 11,312,876 of JAODJX010000001.1, read as the reverse complement.
TCCCCCAACAAAGCGATATGCCACTAGCTACAATAAATGCAACTTGTGTGGGGGGCGAAATTGGGTGATAAGGAACTACACCGATCTGACAGGAAGTTCGGTGAGGACAACAATGCCGCGCCGACCGGAAGTGGGGCACGCCGTACCGGTCCGTGTGGAAACACGGACGGTAGTGTGGAACAAGGCAACGCGGAAAGAAAAGTTCTCAAGTACTGTTACTGCCATTCATTACTCATGATAATGTATATTAAATATTTCCAAGAAATAAAAATAATTGCCTCTGACTCTGGATGCAACCGACCCAACAACAACAATTCATATGTATAAATCTTTATTAAGTTTAATTCTAAAACGAATCTAGACATTCTTGGAAGTAAGCATTTGCAAGGCAAATCTGTAATAGAAATAAAAATCAGAAATTCAATGCACACTACAAAATTCACAGTAAGTTTGCTCAAACCTTTTGTACTCAGTGTAATGGTGAACTACGACAAACTGACGACTTAATCATGTGTAGTTTCAGGATAAATGGTTTTCTTATAGGAAAAAATATGCGAACAACATTGGCAAACACTACAGCAAAACTAAAAATGAGGAAACTTGAATTTTAATAATAAATAGATGAGGGAGTAAAGAAATAAAAATAACGAAGAATGATGTCACAAATGCGCATTCTTTTCGTGGCGGGCAACGCCTCGCCTGATGCGGTGAGTCACGGAGGACCGGCATGCACCGCGGCTGTATTTTATACAGGGGTGGAATTTTCCAGGAGGTGTAGCTGCTGCTCGTAAGAGGCGCGTACTCAACGGCTTTCCTCAGGACTCCCGGTTCATTGAAACGCACTCGCGATCGCTAGCAATCCTTTCTCGCCGAAAACAGTCTTTTTTTTGACTTTCTAGCAATGGCTACCTATATCCACGTACCAGAAGGAGCTCCTGCTGTCCCCAAATTAGATGTCACTGTAGACGAGCAGGATTTCAGAGCAGGGGCGCTGAAACTGATCAAGGAACTGAGACCCAGTTGGAAGCCGTCAGAGGTCAAAATGAAGGTAGTGAACGTTAATTATTCTCATCCACACGTCTCTCATTATGCTGCCAAAGGTGAAAAAGGAGCCGGAGCGTTGTTTTCTGACGGAAATTGTTTCGCTGCTACGTGCTTTAGAGGAAGGCATTGTGTCGAGTACATTTTTCGGGGCTGCGTCAGTTGAAGGAAGAGGAGAGTAGGCCCGTGTCGACGCAACTAATCCGGCTGCCTGGGTACCGAAGATGGGGCCGTCGAATACGCGACACACAAGTTCCAGTTTCCTCCTATTAGTATTTTAGAATGAAATGCCCTGTTTGTTTATTGAATACACGTTTTATCGAGCCGCTGTACACTTATCTGTATGGGATACGGCCTTTCGCATGAAAATGTCGCCAGCTCATCCCTAGTCACGTATGCGTCGCAGTGGGCGAGAGCCCGAGAAGGGAACCGGAAAAAAAGCACTTCAGTGGCTTTTCTTCGCATTATATATTCAAGTATGTCAATAGTTTGTCGTATAACACCTTAAATTATGTTTATGATTTATAATAAAGTAGTTTTAAAGGAGCGCTTGAGTATTGAAGTAGGTCAATATTTTGAGGGGGAGGTTATCAGATACGCTCCCGCGGGGGATAAGAATGACTCCGTACATCTAGTCGTAATACTACTATAATTTAAACAGGTGCAAAGCTTGAAAAGTGTCAAACTCGTGGTAATTTTTTTTTTACATTTTAAAAACGTGCATTAGGGGTCCTGTATGGCTCGGTTAAACTCGTGGCAGAGGTATGCTGGGTGAATTGAGGTCGGAGATGCGCTGTGTGTGCGCTGATTGTGTGACAGCTGCATGCATCTTAGTGTCGCAGGTATGCTTGTGGGGATGAGGCACCGGCGTGGCCGCAGCCTGTTGCTTGTGTCGTGATTTATGTTGGAGGTCACTTTACGGGCGGTTTGTAGTCATTTATGGAGGGGTTGGAACATCGCGCTTGTCTTTCATTCAGGTCTTGCATAATAGAGGTGTTAGGTCCATCCCATTAAATATAATTGGTAAGGAGTTAACTGAAAAGGACGGTTAATTTGGCCTCCTTTCATGTTCTGCTGTAGTGCTTCCCCTGTGAACTTTGCTGATGTCTAGTGAGTTTGCAGATGTAAAATAAGAGAAGTGTTTAGACTGAGTTTAAACTGAGTACAACTAGTTTGTCCTCAGTTTGCCAAACACCTGGAGAGTTGAAGTACATTAAACCATATTTAAGACCAAAATTTAATCTTGCATTTTTACCTAGCTGGCAGGAATTTTTCGGCAGCCATACTTTTTTTAAAAAAAACGAGCACAGCGATTACCAGCGCAGCTGTAATCTGGTAATAGTGTTATCCCTGTGCCACACTTGTATGATGTTGAAGGCGTAAGCTGGACTTAACACTGTGGGAGTGGCGACCCAACAGGTTTAACCTGAATGCCTGAAATGCCCTTTCCTGAATGTGGGGGTCAGTATTTCTGTTTAGCGTCCCATTGAACCGTATCTGATCTCATGACCCGAGGAGCAGTCAAACGTCCAAGACAGCAACAAAAAAAAGCCTTAATTGCTTATTTCTGTCATGTGGTTAGGAGTTACACGGTCTCCAGGGCTGCCAATGACAAAGCAACGTGTGGGTCTATTCTGACTGTGAGTCTGCATAGTTTAGGAAGTGACAGTTTTGTATCACTCTGCAGTACAGCCTTGCACTTATCACATGACCCGAGTGAAGGCGCTTTGCATTCCGCTTAGTGACGCACTGAAAACGACAATGGCTCGTATTACCGAAGGCTTAGCAGTGACGTGGTTAATCTGGGAATTTAAACGCAAGCCTGTTAAAGGTGATGTCCGAAGCCATTTCCTGTGCCGTGACCTGGATGCTGCTACTCTCACGGTTTGGCTTCCATAGTCTCCGCGGGTCCGCGCCCGACTTGGACCCGCCAACGTTCTGATATCCTCCCAATGTGGCCTTGAGCCTCATGACTGTGCCAGTCACGTGACCCTTCGCTGTTGCCTACCAGAGTCCATTCCTGCCCTGTGGCACATTTGTCAAAGATGAGCACAATGGACAGAATCAGCACATGTCGTGCGTTGTCGGCACCCACAGAATAACATTCCTAGACGGTTCATTTTTACGTAGTGAGGTAGCACACTCTATATGGCGATAAGGGCTGGAATTCCTTCCCTCTCAAAAATGTACTGTTTCCTGTCAATAAAATTCTTGTCCAGTGAGGGGGGTTAATACACTACCCTCTTAGTTCTCATCCAAACAAGCCAATGGGATTTGCCATGACCGTGGCTGGATGTGGAGTTAAATCTACAGCTGACCCAAGTAATATACTGAAGAATTTGTTTAGTGGATGCTACCACGTAGCTTCTTGTGGGATGTTTTTGTGAAAAACCATATGGATCAAAATGCGCACGCAGGTGGAAGGCAAACGAGTTTAAAAGGAAGGACATGTCCCCCATCAAATCAAAGTAAAGGGTTTTGTTTGTTTGTGTTTTTTTTTTTTGAAAGTGGTAGGAGTAGAATGTCATGGCCAACAGGGAAGGTGATTGGCAGGCACATTGCAGTAAAAAGGTCAGCCATGTTTCAGCCTGTTTCTGAACATTTATTAAGCTGCTCTCCTCTTGTAAAAGTAGGCAAATGGAGGCGATAAAAATACTGCGTTCCGCCATGGGTTACAATGTAGCTATCTGCTGTGGTTTGAGGATTTAAAGGAGTGGTTAGCAGCATCTGTAAATAGGAAAACATGAAGGCTTCTGCTCTGCACCACCTGTTGGACTAATGCCAAACTCTATTTTTTTTATTTTTTTTTGTGCTCCCTCTTCCCCTGTTCAGTCTTTCACCGATGGAATCACTAACAAGCTGATTGGCTGCTATGTGGGCGGAGTCATGCAAGACGTCGTTCTGGTACGCATTTATGGCAACAAGACGGAGCTGTTCGTGGATCGCGATAACGAGGTGAAGAGCTTCCGGGTGCTGCAGGCCCACCGGTGCGCCCCTCGCCTCTACTGCACCTTCAACAATGGCCTGTGCTACGAGTTCCTGCAGGGCACCGCCCTTGATCCCCAGCACATCCGCAGTCCACCCATCTTCAGGTATGCGGACTCGGTAAAGGTGCTCCCGAGTTTGAGGAGCGACAGTCACATAAAACCAAAGACACACTTATTTACTTTTCACACGCTGTACATCATATTTCACTATGTGCTGATGTCCACTAACGTCTGGCAGTTGCCGTGTGATGTTAGCATCAAACGCTAGCAGATTTAGCATTTGCCTGTGTAAATTTGCATTACGTTCCATTTCACTGTTCTATTGTAGTTTTAATTTTCAAGTTCCAGGTTCTCAGGAATGCATCGTGATGCCTGATAAAAATGAATAATAATATATAGATTATAGCCTTTTTCCTCCAAATAACTCATGCATATTGACTCAGAACCTCAGTATCTCTGTGCATTTTGACCAATCAGATTGTGGTGACGCAGCCAACCCGGTCTGGTCACGCTTTCGGCCTTGGTAAGCAGGGCCCAGGCAGCCTGGGTACAGCTTGCGTACTTTACAATGCAAAACCGCCAACTGGTGGTGCAACTTGGTTCTTGGTGGCAGCAGACAATCGCCATAAGAGATCCCAGCATCTCTGATGTGGAGCGTGAGCTACTTTTTCAAAGAACTCTGCTTGTACATGCACGCCTGCCTTCTCATCAGCGCACGTTTATTGCCACATTGGATTAAAAAGCACCGGCGGCTACACTCATGTTGACACGTGTAGCTCTGATCCTATAAAGCTTTGGAGAGACACACAGAGGTGTGGTTTGCTGCACACACACTTACACACAGTCATGTAATCATATCTTTTTGGGGACCGCTCATTCATTTGGGGGGAATAATGCTAATGCTAACTGACGACCTTAACGCCTACCCAGCCCTAACCATAAGTAACCAAACAAAATACAAGAGTTTTTGAGTGTAGTTTTTTCATTGCAGTCACGGATTTTTATGAAATAGTTTTCCCTCCTGGTCCCCATAAAGTTAAAAAAAAAAAAAAAGCTGGTATCACGTTGTGGGGACATTTGGTCCCCACAAGGTAAGGTATACCTGAACCACACACACACTGCAGTGCACTGCTGTGCTCTCCTGAGCTCTGTGTGATGACGTGGTGGTGTTCTCCTCCCTCAGGTTGATAGCCAGGCAGATGGCCAAGTATCATGCCATCCACGCCCACAACGGCTGGGTGCCCAAGTCTGACCTGTGGCTGAAGATGGGAAAGTATTTCTCCCTGGTGCCTACTCACTTTGAGGACCCAGTCAAGAACCTGAGGTACAAGGGGTTTTTTTTTTTTTTTTTTGCCTAGAATGCAGTACGGTGATTGAGGGCACAGATCTGCTGGGGTGTTGTTCCAAACAGGGGCCTTTCTGTTTCATCCTGCTCTGAAGAAGAATGTTGCTCCATATAAGACCTGGAGTAAAATCCATCATAAAAGTTGCACCGTTTGCGTAACCCTTATGCTCTATTTAGCCGCTTTCTGTAATGTCTGCCAGGTTCAAACGGGAAGTTCCCAGTGCCATGCAGCTCCAGGAAGAGATGTTGTGGATGCAGCAGAGCCTGTCAGTGTTGGGCTCACCTGTGGTTCTCTGTCACAACGACCTGCTGTGTAAGAACATCATCTACAACGAGGCCGCAGGTGAGGCTCTACCTCCCGGGACACCGCCCCTGTCCACACCTGCCTCGCGCTGCCGAGCCAGGTCGCCGGGGCCAACCGCGGGCCCTGCTGCTGGAGGGTTAGAGCTGGCGCCCCGGATTGGCATGTGATGTTGTGAGGGGGTGGAACATCCTGTAGGGTAAGACTGGACAGAGGTTTTAGTAGAAACATGGCTTTTTCACCCTTCACCTGCTCTTAGCTGTGGGCTTCCTGTTTTCTTCATTATGGGAACAGAGACTACGGTGTCTGGGAACTCATGCAGTGCTATGGTTACACTAACCCTTCACCTTCTGTCAATAAGGGGAGCAGTTTAAGAACCTGCTCTTGTAACATTAAGGCTCTGCTCTCCTGGGGGAGCCTGAATTGCTCCTGCTAAAAGTCGCCTATTACAAGTTTAAAACATTGGCCAATCATTTTAAATGTTATTGGAAAATAGATGCGAGGGAGGGAGATAAAGGGGATGGGGGGCCCCCCCTGTAGCAGGTGAAGGGAGAAGGGTTACCTCAGATGTCTTGTTGCTGAGACTCGCTGCTCATGGTTGTTGCACAGGGAGAGTCACAGTTCGGTTTGGCCTGATATGCTGGCTTGGCCGTTCGTAGATCCTGCCAGAAAAGTCCACATCCTCCTTAAAAAGCTTCACCGAAGGGCTTTTTCTTGTCAGCAATGCAGTGGCAGGATTTCAATGGCTGTAAATTATTATTTGTGGCGCTTTGAGAATGTTTGTATGTTTTTTTTTTTTTTTTTTTTTTTTTTTGTGTAATGCATTTTAACCCTAATAGCGATCTTCAGAAACAAGCAAGTCACACTTAAACCCATGGGGTTCGGGCCAGTGCTTGTTTTTTTTTGTG
>JAODJX010000001.1:11291163-11306194 GCA_026776945.1 Isichthys henryi | reverse complement strand
CCCATTGCTGGGGCCGTTTTTCATTGGTTTTAATTTTTTTTTTTTGGCTCTTTTATATTTTTTTTTTTTTTTTTTTTTTTTTTTTTTTTTTTTTTGTGTAATGCATTTGACCACTAATAGCTCTCTGCAGAACAATGCAAGTCACTCTTACACCCATGTGGTACGGTCCTTGGCTTGTTTTTTGTTTTGGGGCGCTGGAGAAAATGGGAGGGGGGGGGGATGTTTTGAAGATCCAGTCAGTTTTGCAGGGGGTTGGGCGGGGAGGGATCGAACTCATGGCTCCTTGTGTCCAGATGTTTTTCTCTCCTAGGAGTGACACCGCCGCCTGCTGGAAGGGTGAGATGGTTCTGAGCGGCCACGCCCCATTTCCGTGCCGCAATCTAACCGGCTACGCCCAGCTCAGTGCCAGATAGAAACCCGACCAGGCCCAGTTCGAACGAGACTTGCGCTGGTTTAAATCCCTTTTTGTTTTTGACTGCTGTTTTCTCAATGCGGTTGTGCAACAAGCGAGGGCCTTGCTTGCTCTGTCAGCTGAGGCTGCTTTTGGCTCCTAGTCAGGTGACAATAAAAGCTGCAGTCAAATAAGTTGTAAATCCCTCTGAAAACTGAAACCTGCGGCAGTGTAGCCTGCACAGGAAGCCCTTTGCTCATTTTCATACAGGCAGTGACCTGAGCCGATTGGGCGCCCTCTCGGCCAATAAGAACGCAGCACCGCTGGGGGCGTAAGCTGAAGGGACGGGAAGTGAGAGGCCATAGCGAGGGGAGGGGTAGGTGCGGGGAGGTGGGGAGGGAGATGCGCGGCGTCTCTGCAGTGAAGCTGTTTGTGTTCTGTGTCAGATGTGAGTGTGCCCAAACCTCTTCATCTGCTGCACAGGGCTATAGCCACTGACTGGAGGTGTTCTGTTGTGTCCCGCTAGGACCGCACCCGGCCTGGTAACCACCTCACATGTCTCCTTCTGTAGACCAAACATGGCAAACTTGTAAAGCCAACATTCAGCCCCAAATTCGCACTGACACCCAGAGACACACAGTCACAGATTAAGCTGCACGATTTGTAATTTATGTGGGAGCAGAGTAAATTGCACATTATGGTCTCTAGTCTCATATTTAAATGTCAGAGAAGGGCAAAAGGAAAGTATTTATTTAAATAAAGGGGGGTGGGGTAGATGGAGATTCTGTCCTCCAGAGAAATAAATTGCAGCAGATTTTTTTTTTTTTCTCAATACTTTTTCTCAAATCAAAAATTTCTAATCTGAGGGGTAAGACTTTGCATTTTGAAAACACCCTTTTCACATTAACAGTGCAAAGTCTTTCTTCTGCTAATTGGTGCTGGACCTAATTTTCTACTAGAAGGCACTGTCTGCTTTCCTCTGTCTCCATTCTGCATGCTTCATCGTGGCATTGCCAGTGTAGCCTTTGCTTATTTGGAATTCAGCATGACTCGCTGCTCTGTTTTAGTAGACAGGTGCACCCTGTGAGAACATTAAACGTAAAGCCACCCAAAGTGTGTGAAGCATCTTGCTTATTGTTTCCTCCTTGCCCTCAGCCCTGGCTGGGTTGGCGCCTCTCCTTTCCAGGACTTTGTGTGTCCGGCATGCTGTGTGTGACTTGCCTGTAGCCCCATATCCTCTCTTTAATTACCCTTTTCCCACAGCTCCTCTTCCCCTCAAAATGCAAACTCTTGCCCCAATTGGAAACTGCCAAGTAGAAGCGTCAGTGAAGAGGCATCACACTCAGTTCGCACACACAGTATGAAAGTTAATTTCTGGGGCTTTGAAGATCACGCCCGTGTCTAGCGTGTAAAAGATTCTCATTTGTTTGTCCGCACCAGGTAACGTAAAGTTCATTGACTATGAATACGCTGGCTACAATTACCAGGCCTATGATATCGGGAACCACTTCAACGAATTTGCAGGTAAGTCTTGTTCTCTGACCCCCGCCTCCTTCCTCCTTTAACTCTGCCCCCTGTTTGCCTACTTGTGTTACAGCTCCCCACCTCATGCTATGTGGAAAGGTCATATTCGTTAAATCCGAGCCTTGTAAAGCTGCCTTGTTTGTATGGTAGCCTTGGCGAGAGGCCTGGGACGAGCCTAGCCACACGACCCTACCCATGTTCTGGTCTTTTTTATTCCCCCTTTTTTTTAACCTCTTGGTGTGGTACCACTAATTTTATTTTCTACGCTCTCCCCTTTTCCCAGCTTGTTCAGTTTTTTTAGTTATTGTACCACACTCATAAAATCAACTTGTCAACTGAGAAAAGCTGTTCTGCTGCTCTGGAACATTCTGTTCCTCATTTCTGAGGTGCTGAAACCTCTTACCCAGTTTGCGTTTTTTTTTTTGTGGCCTTTTCCTGAAGAAAAAGCTTTTTAAGGAGTTTCTGTTTCAAATTCTGAAGGTGTCCTTTTAACTTCAGCTGTTTGGCTTACGTTTGGCCCATCTGTTAAATGTTCAGTCACGCGTATGTTTTAACTACCTTTTAATATTTGTGGTGTCAGTTTTGATGGATATTCTGATGTGAGACCAGATTGTGTACCAGTGATATGTAGGTGATTTTTATTTTTTGAAAAAGTGGTCCTGCCCCTTTAAGAGGCTTTTGTGTTTGACAGGTCTCAGTGAGGTGGACTACAGTCAGTACCCAGTGCGAGGGCTGCAGGCTGAGTGGCTGAGGGCTTACCTGGAAGCCTACAAAGAGTACAAGGGCCTTGGGGTGGAAGTTTCTGAGGCAGAGGTAGAAGTCCTGTATGTACAGGTTAATCACTTTGCCCTGGTGAGTATGTCCAGTATAGCTTATGTGCTATTACCGCCTGGTGGTTCAGGTGTTGTGTGTGTGTGTGTGTGTGTGTGTGTGTGTGTGTGTGTGTGTGTGAAATGGCCAAGTGAGCTCTGCTGCAGTGGATGTGAACACGATAGCCCTTTGCGTTGCTGTCTTGCAACAGCGGAACTGACCGACTGTCTTTCGTGTTTTTATTTATTTATTTTTTTCTGGCCCAACTTCTATTTAAGAAAGAAAAAAAAAAACCCAATGTGTAAAGCCCCTCACTTCCACAGCTGACACTGGTTTAGACTAACGGATGTGGTTTTGCTTCCTGCCCCGTTCACTGAGCTGTGTGTTATAGCTGGTGTTCATGTACAATTCGTCGCGCTCGAATCGCAGGCACTGCTGCCTGATTGTAAAATCCCATCTGGGCCTTTGCCTGTGCTGGCTGAGCGTGGAGTGAGTAACTCCTGTTGGTGTCAGCTAGTGGTGCACCGGTGTGGGAATTCTCGACCGATACGTTTGTCTAATATTAGCGATGCAATGGGCTAACCTCTTAGCTCCACAAATCTGTGGTGAAACGGATGTTAGTGACGTCATGAATGTGTGTAACCGCCGCATCGTATAATACAAGCCGGGAGACCCTCAGCAAGGTGGTGCACGCTTGGGAGACTATAGCGGAGTTCTAAGTGGTGAATGAGCCGATAAAATCCATCATCCTCCGCTGTGCAAATTGACTGAGAATCCAGTGCAATCAGCTGTGTTATTTTAGTAGTTGTATATTTAACTCTGGCGCTTCTAACTTTGAATATGGACTGAATTCTAAATATCGAACAGCAGTATTGGCAAAGACTGACATATCATCCAGTACTGACAGTTAGCTGTTGGTTAGCTCTCTGAACCAGTCATTTTTCATTCTGCCCTCAGAACATTTTTGTGTAATAAAACTCCCACAAGCACATGTGCCTACTGTGATAGGTGTAGGCCTGTGCCGGGGAGCTTTGGGTTGTTGACCTATGTGGGTTGCCGGCCTGCGCGAGCTTGTTGGACCCTGTGGGCGCTCCAGACGGTGCAGGCCCTTTGAAGTGCCAAATGATGGAGCCTCAAAGGGAGGTCGTGCTTGTCTCTGATGTTCCTCTGGTCCACCCTCTGCCCTTTTGCTCTCACTGCTCCAGCACTTTCTGAAGTACAGGCAGCAGGAAGACGCAGGAATAATCTTTAATACAAGAAACTGATTAAACAAAAGTGTGTGTGTTTGTGTGTTTGGGTAGAGGATGAATGCCGTGTGGCACATCCATGCAATTAAAGCTTTGGGTTTTGTTATCCATTGTGATGAACTTCCTTTTACTTGTAAATGAAGATGAAGATGAAGCACCCTTGGAAATCACTGTGCTGTTTTGTCCCGCTGAAAAATCAAGGAGAAATACTTTGAAAAGAGCACTTTAATCTTCTTGCCTCCACGATTAGACCTTGAAAAGAATACAGGCACAATGCGAGGGGGGGAACGATGCAATTGTAAATATCTTGCATGAATGCGACAATGGCTTTGTTGCAGAATGCGGTCTTCTACCAATTATTTTTAATTGAAATGGAGGAAAACAGTGCGCGTTTCAAAACAAGCAAAAAAAGTCTTTGGGTTGCACAGCACCTGACCTAAGCAGCTGGCTCTGTATACAGACACGCATGCACACAAAAACAATAGGTTTTATTGATTTTGGTTTTTTTTGGTTTTTTTTTTGCATTGCCTTTAAATGTATAGGCTATACCCTGGGTTGTGGAGAGCAGCCCTTAAAGTTTAATTCTGCACTGTGGAATGCATACTAGGAGACTAGCAGTGAAGCCAGTGACTACTGTTTGCCGTTTAAAAAGTTAGCCATAAAGAATTAGTCAAGTGTGACAGGTTAACTATTCATAACTGTAATCCTTTGTAGTTCCTGGTTAGTATGCTTTTTAATTAGTTTTGGGGAGTGCTCAGAGGTTGGAAAACCTTGGTGTCCACATCGACAGAGGCTTTCGGTTTGGCCCGGGGCTGTGCTGTCCATCTGCTTTTGTTCTGCCTGTGTATGTTGACCGGCTTGCAGCGGATTGCAGTCGCATGACCCAAGTTTGTGGCTGTGGTGACAGTTGCTTTTAATTTCTATCCAACATGGGCTTTTGGTGCTCTAAACTCCGCTTTATTTTTTTTCCTCCTTATTCTGAAGTTGAGGACTGTTACTGGTGAGAAATGCTAACAATATGTTGGAGATTGACTTTCCCACATCGGCGTATGTCTGATATATTTCCCTGTTCCAGCATGCATGTTGCACAGCTCTGTTATCTGTGGTTCTTGTAGCATTCTTCATAAAAAACAACTAGATAGCTGTGTAACGCTGGCTGAGCCACTTCACTGTGGTGGCAGTTTGAGTCTGTTCACGCGGCTCCTTTCAGCAAGTGGGAGCTTCGCTATACAACCATGTCTTTGCACTTCATACCTACCTGGCTTGGCATTACATGCCAGATACCATGCTTTAAAAAAACACATCGATTTTTTTTTTTTTGTTATTGAGTTTTCAGCACCGCGTGCAAGTTAATTCTTGTAGTGTACTACTGCCTCTTGTAGTATGTTGTAACGAGTGGTGGGAAAACCTCGTACTATCTCTAATTTTCTGTTTCTGCAACTGTGCCGCATCATTCTTGCTCAGTGGCTTTAGCTGTGATGATCTTCATCCAGATATGTGGAGGTGGAACTGAATATTGAGAGGTGATTGGTTCGGCCGCATTTCCCCCGAGGACTGTTGGGTGAACCAGTTTTGCAACACGGCGTTTATTCTGTGTGATGTAGGCAGGGAGCGTGGGGCTGCACAGCCCGCTGCCGCTTCCTAGCGAGTTCAAGCTCTGCTGGAAATCGGGTCTGAGTGCTGGTCAGGACTCGCTTCCAGCCTGACGTTTTTATTTTATTTTGTAAGCTTGCTTCTCTCTCTCTCCCTTCTTCCAGGCTTCTCATTTCTTCTGGGGGCTGTGGGCTCTAATTCAGGCCCAGTACTCTACCATTGACTTCGATTTCCTGGGGTGAGTCTCCACTCTTTCGAACACGCCACGGCACCTTAATGTTTAACTTCAGCGCATTCCAAGGCAGGGTTCCAGCTAAGCTTGTTAGCGCACATGATCTTCCGGGCGTGGCCGGGGGGGCTGGTTGGCAGGCGAATGGCCTCGCTGAATGGGGGAGTGTCGTCTCCCGTGTTTGCTGAGCTTAATTCCCACTGTTCCTCCCCCCTTCAGTCAGCGCCCAAATCCATCTTGTCGTCAGGTATTTAAGAGGTGTGGCCATGTTGGAGGTGTTGACAAGCCCTGTGCTTGCTTCTTTCGCACAGGTACGCCATCCTGCGCTTTGGGCAGTATGTGAAAATGAAGCCGGAGGTGACTGCGCTGAGCTTCCCCTAATGAGACGACGACAGCGCCACTCTGCTGTTCCACTCACTTGTAGGGCTCCCCCTAGTGGATATCATGACCAACGTGCGAATGCTTCCCCCGATGTGACATGACTGCATTCGCTTACCCTGTTCCCTGTCGCTGCCCCCTTCCTGTCATGGTTCGTTCTGTCGGTTTTCAAAGCCATGCGATGCACTGCAACCTCCCTGTCCCTGTCAGTGCAGGCAGTTTCACCCCCCGCCCCCCTCCACCCCCCCCGGATACAATGTGAAATGGCCAAGTGAGCGCCTGCTCGCTGTGCGGACCTGAACAGACTGGGTGTCGGACCCGGCATGAAGGTAGAATGAAGGCAGGGTTGGTGTTGCACTCTGGTCAGATGTTACGACGCAGCTCAGTTAGGATTTTATTTTTAAATCGTCCCGTTAATGACATTTCTCTTATTTCTGCTTCCTTAGAATTTTTTTTTCCTTTGCTGTCATCTTCAGACTGGCATAGCTGTGTTATGACTTGAGATTCGCAGACCAAAGACTTGTGAGTTTCTTTTTTTCTCCTCTTCATCCTGAAGCTGCTCGTGATTTGCCGAGTGCCGCCTGTTTTACCAGCAGCCTGTACCAGGCTCTTCCTGTCTCGCGACTTTCTCTTACCCTGGTGCTAGGTCGAGAACTCACCACCACAGAGAGATGGTCTATCGAAGAACCTACACCAAAGCTTTTGGTTTTTTTTGTTTTTTTTTTTGCTTGTAAATAGTGCACATAGTCCATTCTATTTGAAAAGATAATGTATCATTTGTACCTTTTGAAAGTGGGTTTTTTATATAAATATACACGGTTTTGAAGTGACTCTGTTCTCGAGCTCCTCTGTCTGGAGACGGAGGGGATGCATGGTGTCTGGATCCGGTGCCTTGAGGAGCGAGATCGCCAGATGGCCTTCCCGCTCTCTGCGGCGGTGCCACGTGTGACGCGTGCAACCCTGCAATAACCCCATCCCCAAAAAATCCCAATCCGACTGACTGTATCCCCACCTTAGGGTTAAACCTCCTTCGCCTCTGTAGCCGCCTGCATTGTGCAGTCTCCCTGTCCAGGAGGCTAAAAGCTGAAGTGTGTGTGAATGGGCCGAGACGGCACCATGCTGACCTACCAGTCCTTGCGTTCGGATCACGTTCTTTACACACTATGGAAACACGGCTCATGTTTGTTTTGGAAGCTTTTTTTTTTTTTTTTTGGGAAATGTTTTTTTTTTTTTTCCAGTTTAACTCGTATGTTAGGTGACTAAAGTTCTTTGCCCACCTTCCCTGTTACTGAGAAGAGCTCGTGCTTAAACAGGATGAAAATGATACCTGGGAAAACTGATGTTTAATACAGCGTCTTGCAGTGTCTGTGGTTCCACCAGTGGCAAACCGCTCGCCACATTCCAGAAGGCCCCGCCCCCTTTTTTAATCAATACTGGGGACCTCCGGCTGATGCCATCGATCAAGATTGCGGCATAATTGCCACCCTTGTGTGTGAGGCTGTCGGCGACGCCCATCCCTTTTTGAGAATACATTATTTTCTTGAATAATGTAGTATAGCCCAGCCTTTGATGCGGTTTCTTTATGTATACAGAGTTTCATCTGTAGGGATCCGATTCTGCTGTACTGGGACTTCATTAAATCCCCTAACTGCACATATGGCTGCTGTTTGTGCTGGCTGGACCCACATAACCTCATAGAGAAACTTCAGATCTCGTTACAACAGTAGTGTGTGTGTGTGTGTGTGTGTGTGTATATACAGAAACACACATTTTAAAACATGCAATATCTGCTCTGTCTTTTGTGAATTACTGTAAATAGGAAATTTTTTTTTCCCTTTTTCTAAAACAAAACTAATATAAGCCACCTTGATGAAACTGTAAAAGTGTGACAAGTGCTCCAAAGTGAAATAAAGGTTTTAAACGGTCTCCTCCTGCCTGCAGCCTTTCTTTCCCACCTCCACACACATCTCACCCTTGTTCATCTTGTCCGCTGTGCGTCACGAGCCCTAACTTGTAGAATTGGGGATTTACAAAGGTTTCATTCACTGTACCTGCCGCTGACCTGTTTTATTTTCTAATTTCCTGATGCTGTTTTTACCCAGTGTCTTGCGTATTCTTCACTTGTTTACTCTAGGACTGCATTTTTCTTGCACAGTTCTGCATTAATTCCAACCCTCGAAGGCTCGGCAGTCACAGGACTGTCACTAGTCTACGCCCTTAACTCATCCTTATCTCTCGCATGTGTAGCAGACTGTGCGTCTGTCCTATGCCAGCACTCGATGTCCTTCTGCAGTCCATAAATATGCAGTTAGGTTAACTGGTGTATCTAAATTGTCCATAATAGTTGTGTATATGAATACGCTGTAACAGACTGGCATCTTGACTAGAATGTACTGCTGCCTTTGGGCACATACTGTGACCTTTTTTGTTTGACCTTGATCAAGATAAGTAGTTGGAAATCAGAAGGATGAAAATATTCTAAAAGGGGGGGGGGGGGGCAGGTGGAACTTCCCACATTCCTTCCTGTGCTTCCACCTAGCTTGGCTTATGTACTCTGGGATCTCATGTTAACTATCCATATGGCCAATTTCTTCTATTCAAACAAAGGTGGTGCTGTTTGTGGTCCAGCGCAAAGAACAGAACCTTCTGGATCCCTGTGGGCAAAAGGCACAGGCACACACGGACGGGCGGATGCCCACAGATCCACCGGGAGTCTCTTAGCCAGCCGTCTGACACGTAATTTAATCTCCTGCCGCGTCGTATGTATGGGTTTGCTTCCATGGTAACTTAACCAGGGCACAGAGCAGGTGGGCATGTGTGGTGGGGGCCACGAAGGTCGAAATGTGTAGGGAGTTGCTGCAGGAGAGGGGACATGTAACACGCTAAACTAAAACCAAGCACGTCGGATGTCTCTGTAATGCACAATGAAATGAGGCATTAGGGTTAGGCAACTGAGATTTTTCCAATCAGCTTAAACGAGCTTCTTGCTCCAAACCTGTTGTCTGCATACAGAAGGGAATTCAGGGATAGTGGGAGTGGCCAAAGTGGTGGCCGGAGTATAACAAAAACCATGATTATTCTTTTTTAAAAAAATTTTTGCGATATGGGCAACATGATGGTGGAGTAGGTAATACCCAAAAGTGTATTACCATCTTTAAGGCTGGAGGGGGGGGGTTCAAGTGCTCCATGTTGTGCTTATTGTGCCAGATTGAAGTGACTTTCCTCAAAGGAGGTGCACTTGGGTGATTTGGTGTTTCTGGTTTGGCCAGAGAGAGAGTGTCTCTTGTGCCAGACCAGGATCCCATCCAGGGTGTGCCCCCCCCCTCTCTGTTCCAGCCAAGCAGCTGGAAGATGAATGGATTGTGACCTACGGAGCCATACCAGTGAGCACTGGGCAAGACGATGCTTCGCCCACAGAGCCCCGTTACGGAGTAACGGAACAGCAGGTGGTGACATGTTTAAGGACATGGACTTGGAAACTCACTGGCTGTATCCTTCTGCAATCCCAAGAGTGGCCTGCAGGTGTTCCCTTGAGCCACCTACAGTACCCAAATCGACCTGGTGAAATGACCAGTGATTCAAACAGGATGAGGAAGAAACAAACCCGCTCGTTATGAAACGCAAGTAATAACATTGGTGTCGGAAACGAGAGCAGCCTTGACGACAGCGAGCAGACAGTACCCAGATTAAAGGATGATTGGTGATTCTGCAGTGAGCCTAAGCGGAGCACGCAGTGTGGCCTACGCCTCTGGGCTTGCCATTGCTCGCTGCAAATGTAGCTTCATTTCTGCAGACGTGCATGTCAGGCTACAGCATAGAGTGGATCCTGTGCCTAAGTACAAGTCAGCCTCAACTCATTAAGGACCAGTTCTGGGCTGAGCCGAGCAAAGTACGGCCACAGTCCTCCAGGAGAAGGAGATATATATATGTATATATCTCAAAAAAAGGAATGACACAAACAACCCAGTAAGCTGCAGAAGGTCAGGGTGTTTATTCATCTTGATTAGATGTGCCAACCTAATTACTGGTGGAGGAAACGGTAATTAGCACAAGTCTCACCTCGTTAATCATGACAGGCTGCTTCACACTATTTTCATCTGATAAATGACTCTGTTTAAACAAGGGGATATTTATATTACTGTTAATTGTACACAGCTTGTAACTTCCATTTTTCCTCCCAAAGTGACCTCATTACATTTTGTATTGTTTAGCTGAAACAGTATTTGCCGGCGCGACTAACGGCTCAACGGCGGCGTTCGAAACCAGCTACGGCTCAAGCTCTCGGAATAATTCATACGGCTAAATCGAAATCGATACAAAGGTCAAGTTCACCACACAAAGAAAAAACAGATGACTGAGTAGTTAAAAAAATAAAGTGTAAAAAATAACTCAAAACTTTGATAGCATAAGAGAATGCTGAAGCATCTCAGGGCAGTTTGTTATTTGTCCTGGAGGCTGTTAATCAAACGGGCCTCTATCTGGATCCACACCGTGATGCTAACGCTAATGTGACCCGGGGAGGCGGGAGAAGAAAAAAAAATCAAAAAACATCTGTTACGCACATCTGGGATGGAGCAGATTTACATTTCAAGCCATATGGATAAAGTTCATTGGAACGTTTAAGGGAGTGAACACAGTAACTACGTGTGAACCCAATCAAAGGCACGTTTGAGGAAAGGACTACGTTAGATTAGTGCTAGATTAGCGTTTCGGCTGTCTGGGAACATGGAACGCACCGACAACAAGCAGAGAGAGGTCAAAAACACTGTGTGCTTACGCAGGCCTTTGGACTGCAGTGTCGTTCGGCGCAGTGCGTAATAACCTCACTGTTCTTTTTTTGCCTTGTGCTGATAAAACATAGACGTAGCAGTCCACACCTTTAAAGATGATCCCTTAATTGTCATTTGCACAAGTACATTGGAATGCTCTGCACATATCCCATCTTGTTTTCCTTCGAGACATATGCAAACATGTATGTAGTCAAGAGCAAAGCCATTAATCTGGTTTCCCATTTTGGCAGAGGGAGGCATTAAGGTCCTTTGCTCAAAGGCGCAACAGACATGTGACTATTCTGCAAAGAATGGGACTCAAACAAGTGTCCTTATGGCACAGCAGTTTAACCTGCTGAGCCGCATCCCCTCCCCCGACTCGAAGGCAAGATACGTCGTTCCCCCTGCTGGGCAATGTGAGGCGCTGATTCTTCTGGAAACATAAGGCACCGCCCTGCACCCTTGCCCCAGTAATCTCCCCTGTCACTAAACTATAAGACAGAAACTCAGTATGGGGGTAAGGGGCCACACCCAGGCTTATTGCCTGCAGGTCTGGAAATGAGACTGAGGCTTGTGTCCGTAGCACAGGTGTGTTAAAGCCAGCATAAATGGCTTAAAAACATTAAGGGACGCTTACCCTGGGCCCTCAGATGCAGATGTTCCCTGCAGGCACACACACGCTTACATGCACACTGCTGGTGACACGCAGTGGAACACGTCCAACTCAGCGCAGAGCTGACAGATAGCAGCGGACGTGCAATCAGGGTTGGAATGCTACAATTCTCAATCAATCCAATCAATGCGACATGCCTCAATTAAGCCCCTCCCCGTCGCTGCGACCCCCAGTTTGGGCTCCCCCTGCCAGCCGACCTTTCACCCCGTGTTGCTAAGGGTTGGGTGCTGGGTGGGATGTGGGCGCAGGGAGGGGGGTGGGCGGGGCCACATTGCCAGGGTCTCAGCATACCCAACACTGTTCAGGAGCAGAGGGACCTAAACAAATTAGATAAGGCAGCAACGTGGAGGTGCACCTTTGTTTCCATTCCCCCGAAGCTCCCACACAAACCCGGCCTGATCAGATTAGAGATCCAGGGGAAAAAAAAGTCTTTCTTCGCAGCAGAATTATTTCTGTGACGGTAATTTATCAAATTACATAACGTGCAATAACAAGGAGCCACTGGCATTAGAGACTGCGAGGTCTGAGTAGGCTTATGGGAAGCAATTCATACCAGCAATGTTCAGCTGGAGAGGTGGATGATCATGAAGTGATGTCAGTGGTGATGGAATACTAAAGGCTCATGGTGACTCCAGGTGAAGACACAGTAATGACATCACCGTGGGGAAATGTGTGTGTGGGGGGTGGGGAGAGGAGTCTGGGGAGGCCCCCCCAGGTCACTTTGAACTTTAATGGGAACCACTCTCGTTAAGACATCTGTTCAAAGGGTTAACATATTGGTTAGACAAAAAGAGGACATGTCTGAGATCGGAATATTAATGAGTTAACCGGCCAATCATGTCACGCTTACCTTATGAATATTAATGTTTCTCTAATCACTTTGTAAACAAAAATTCGCATTTAACCTAGACGTACAGCATCCTTACAGTTAACTAGTTACACGCAATTGACACAATATACGAGTGTTTTTCAACAAGTCACAAAATGCTAAGTTAAAGTTAAATTTCAAGCAAACGACACGATTCACTGTTCACACCAAAACAAAAATAAAGTGCCAATGGTTTCCGGTAGCTGACGTCACTCACGAGCAGCGTGCATATCGGCTAATTTTTAAAGTAAATGTGTGCATGAGCCTTGTGACGATACTGAGTGGCTGCCGTATATTGAAACTTCATGCCATTTCCTTCACTTGCTACTGCACTGTAACTTGCAACACTGAGTCATACAGGTTGTAGGGCTAAACCCGGAGAAACCACCGTTTTTTTTAAGAACCGTCCGGCCAGGGCCCCAAAATGAGAACGTGTCTGGGGAAACCCGGACTTATGGTAACCCCGTAGGCTTACCTCAAAGACATCTGCTCGCTGCCGGAAGTGGCCTGGTGAGCGTGGTAATTCGAATGGAAAACGAATTACTACAGTGACCAGTGAACACATCAGTCTATTGAATTTTAATATAATGCCCTATATCTCCCATATCGCTGTGTGCGCAGTAATAACAAATAGGGTTCTGCCGATGTGCCGGACCAGGCCTTGCTGATGCGTTGAGACAACCTCGGACTCCAGGGCACGCATTTCTAAATGTGTCCAGCAGGTGGCAGCAGTAAGCCGAGTAACAACTAAATCGGCGAGACGTGCGCCTGGAGCGGACCGCCAAACTCGGGGACGTGCACAGCCACTGTCCGGCAGAATCAGTAGGCGCGTGTCATCAAAGTCCACCTTATTTAATGACTAATTAAAACTCGGGGGAAACGATTGTTGTGAAAGACACAATGTCAAGTCTCACTGATAATATCTACATTTGAGATGAGAATTTTAAAAAAGCATATGTTTTAAAAGCACTGAATTTGTTTTGTAGATCCCATTAGACCGTAATTGGGGAGGAAGTTAATTGCTTCCTGCATAAATGTAACTTTTTTACAAAGCAAAAGTGCGACAAGTATGAGGACCATATGGCGGTGAACGTGTTTCTTTTTGACCTGTCACAGGGGTTAGAGAGCGGCGGCAGCGGCGGCGGCGGCGGCGGAGGGTAGCGCGAGGCGCCCGGGATCGGGGATCTCCCAGCTCGCGCGCGCGCGTGCAGGACGTCCTTCCAGGAGCGCGCCTTTGAAGGGAGTAAGTGAGCCCGCTTTGCTCGGGGTGTGGAGCGAAACCCTACGGACACCAGCTGTCTCTGTGTCGCCGGCGCTTTACTGTCCGCCTTTAACAACTGATTTGGGATCAGATTGACCCCCTGAAAATACGAATCGTTTTTCATTTCGGCGTAGCGAGAAGAACATCATATACGCAAGAGCTTTCAAAGAAAGGGTCCGAGGAACTGCCTGGTAATATCGAGTCTAAATCACGATTACCTTCCCAGATAAAGGGAAATTTTAAAAAGACAATTGCATTTCTAAGTAATCAATAATTTTCCCTATGCTATATTTAAATTAATATGAAAATAATAGTAATTTAACAAAATAATTCTTTACAGAGTAGCCAGGTTTTTTAAAATTGAGTATTTTATAATACAAATAAAATTATTTTGTAATAAATTTAAAACACAATATGTCACTTGGTCATTATAAAATATAATTGTTTATTGCTTTACTTTTTTAAAATGAATTACTCTGGAATTATGGCCAACAGTTAATAATAAAGCCAGCTATAGGAATAAAAGCAATTCTAATTATTATAATTATCACAATAATTGTTATTAATGTCATTATTATTGTCATCGTTATTATTATCAATATTATTAATGTCATGATTATCGTCATTATCAGTATTATTATTATAATTAATAACATTATTATTAATGTCATTATTATTGTTATTATTATTGTCATTATTATTATTAAAATTATTATTATTTGAGGTTGCAGTAATAGGTATTAGAAGTATCCTAAAAACCAGCAGTGATATCTAATAATTATGTGTTGTTTTATTCAGTAATATTGTATAAAATTACTTAGAATTTGTACAAAACATTAAAATAATTTTTTAAAGAATACACGTTATTATGAATTTACAAATCAGGATTTCCAGTTTTGACAATTTTTTAAAATGCTTTTTCTGTTACACGGTTGTTAGTGGTTTGCTTTCCCAGCAGTCAAATCAGTTTCCAAAAAAATTTTTTTTGGCTGTATAATCGATCCACTATAATATTGAAAATTATTACTACTGCATAGGCTAAAAATGTTTCAAACATCAACCACAATGTTAATAATAATGATAAGATGGTCTGATAATGATTTAAACTTTGAATTTTTAATTGTATGTACTTGATGTTATACTTCATTTAAAAGGTTATTGATATAAATGTGATGTTTTGTGCCCCGAGTTTCGGAGAGGACTTTGCGATGCTGGACCATTGGAGAGACTCCCAAGACATGGACAGATTTCTGCCATAGTAACCATGGTAACCTGTCATCGGTACTTG
>JAODJX010000001.1:11261939-11276873 GCA_026776945.1 Isichthys henryi | reverse complement strand
TTGTCAGCACCAGTAATAACATTTAAAGACGTTAAGCTCGTAAATTGGCGAGTCTGGACTGCAGAGATATTATTTATGCTTGTCTCGGATTCTCAAAGAAGCGGCTTGATGGGCAAATTGTGTTTAATTCTTGGAAGAAGTGTTTCTCTTTTTTTTTCCTGCGCCGCAGCGTGATATGAGATTAATCCCTTGACAACCTTTGCAATACATTTCAAATTGCTCCCAAATGTCAGTGCAAAGATTCTTTTTCTTTTGGGGAGGGAGAGAGGGAGGACGGGGAGGGGTGCATGGAGCGGGGCTGGGTGCGACGTCCCCCCGTCCCGCTCATTTCAGGTTTCCGCTGGCTGCTCGTTGGGATGTTGGCCGGCGGTTGGAGGTGGACAGGTAGCTGACGTGCGTCTCTCTTTCCTCGTCTTTGTTGCAGCTTGTGCAGCAAATTATGCTGTTTTGTTCACCCCTCCCTCAAAAATGGCATTTCCTGTGCCTCCCTGAAATAGTACCCCTCCCCCCCCCCCGCCATAGTTAAAGCCCACTGAGAGAGTGTTGTCCATCCCAGCGAGAGACACATCGAGCCCCATCTCCACTATGCAGAACAACAGAAGGATCTCCCATAATTCCCCTTGGTCTGCTTTCAGATCCTCAGGCCTCGCCTGGGTCTGTTTCCGGGGGACGGAGTCTGTGTGTGTGACCCCAAACAGGCTCCAGCTGTCGACACAAATTTCCCTCTTGTGATTCCCGTGTTTGTTTTTTAAACGTTTCCCATCGCTGGCAGATACGTCGCTCGTGGCCGTGTCTATTAGAGGAGTCAGGCTTGCAATCGGTAATTAGATTGCAAACGTCTCCCTAAAATGGACGACTTCAAAGGGCAAAGTAAAGAATCCATTATCGTTATCAAGCAGGCCGCCGACTTTTCCGGGCGCCTCCGTGGTGCAATAAACACCTAGCAGTAGAGAGAAAATAAGCAGCTTATTAGGAAGTACAAGCAGCACGCGGGGACGTGCTGCGTCGATCTCACCAGCCCAGCACAGCGGAGACACGCACAGGTATGTCCCTGCAAACTCCGGCATCTCTGTGCAGGCCATACATTTCCCAGCAGACTGATGAATGCTTCGGGCATTCTAGGCCAGCTTATTGCATTATCTACACCAAGGTAATCAGAGTAGTGGTTTAAGGTATAGACTATTAACCTAAATTCTACCCATGTGTTCTGCGAACTTTCTGAATTCCAGCCATCTTCCAGCTGATCTATTACAAGTCATGGGGCGGGGGGTGGGGTGGGTGGCAGAGGTATACATACTTTGGACACTTTCACCTGAATACATACACGTAGGAGTAGGGAGTAAGTAAGCATAAGAGGAGGTGCAGGCAACACTCTGAACATCAGTACACCCGCATGTGTTTGGATTGAGGGAGAAACCCACTGAAGACGCAAGCATCACACACTAGGAGCAGGTGGGACTCAAGCCACTGCCCTGAAGGTGCAAGGCAGCAGTGTTACCCACTGAGCTATCAGCAGCCTGCTCCACTAGGCAGGCTTTCTTAATTAGCTGGGTTAACTTAAGCTCTAAGTAATTCCCAATAAGAATTCAGGTAAGAAGCATTCCTGTTGGACAATCAGGACTTATAGCTTAAGATAATCCAGCAAACTGAGAAACCCTCCTTCGTGGAACATCCCCCAGGCCAAGATCTAACCTGAGTTTCTCTAATAAACATTAAGGCAATAAAGTAAATAATGAAGAATGCATCTGTATGGTACTCAGGCTGTATCTATCCATCTTAACAAATACCGATCAGTTTCTCTGCACTTAATCTGTATTAGCAAGTGTTCACTATCTTCACCAAGCTAAAGGCATCAAACATGTCCCAAAAAAAATCACATCGCTTCCCACCTGTCCGAACAATCTGAAGCCACCGCAGATGCAACTGATGCAGCTACATTGCAGATAGTGCAGTCTTTCCAGGTACCCGTGCCTTGCAGGCTGCAGGATAGTGTCTACGCTGCCAGGGTGCCGGGCTTCTGCTGGCGGGGGCGTCTGCAGCGAGAGCCGTCAAAAGGCTTGGATGCCGAGGACAGATGGAGCGGTGCAAATGGATGTCTGCTGACAGCTGACCGCAGGAAATGGAACAGGAAGTGACATATGACTTCTGTTTTCAGCAAATGATTAAGACGATCTAAGCAGTCGTAGTTAAATATGTACTTTTGTGAAGACAATGATCACTTTAGACTTTTTTGGGCCATTTTTTTGGTCCTTGATCAAACACACATGCTCATGTCTTGAGGGACTGTGAGCATCACATTAGGCCACACACCTTTGAGGAGTGTATGTGTTTGGAGGATCACATCCTTCTTGTTTAAAACCATTAAAACGGAGCAACCTAAGGTAGCTGTTAAGCAGAGTCAACCTTGAATGTGTTTAATACAATGCATGCTCTAAATGACTCAATATCAGCCTTATGGATTCTAAAAAAGGGAACCAACTAAGACCATTACATAATACAAAATGACGCATATGGACACGTAAAGCTTTGCCAAGACTGGGAGTGTGAGTAATTTGCATATGAATTTGGAATATTGACTCAACCGCCGTTAATTCCATGAAAATAACCCTGGTAACACCACAAGCTTGAAAACCTGCATTCGAAGTGGATCCGTTATGTCCCGTGACCCAGACAGCGACGAACGGCACAGGACAGGAGTCGCTTGGTGCAAACGGCACGGATGACTGGCGCAGTGTGACTGCTGCAGTGTGACTGCTGCAGTGTGACGTCTCAGGTGTGGTCTGGCTCCGGATGCCTGGATGGACAATCAAACTACATTCGGCAGCATTTTCCCGGTGATCTCCTGGTACCAACAGACTGACCTGACTTGTGAGTCACACCACAGAGAGGTTCTCAGAGGTGATGGAGACCCTGGCCCTCTCTGAAGACTTTTATTTTGACACTTGGTTTTGAAAAACTCCCAAGGTACGACGCTCAAGGGCACTGATTAGACTAGAAACTGGGGAGCAACATTTCTTTGATTTTAAAATGCCTTTTTTTACACCTAAGAATGTGATTGATGTTTCTAAGTAACAAGTTCATATATCTACAGCGGGTTGATGCTCTGTCCTGGGTTATTCCCTGCCAACTTCCGATAGGCTCTGGGCCCCCACAACCCTCCATAGGACAAGTGAGTCTGGAAAATGAATGAATGAAGGAATGAATGAATTACTTCCAGTATGGCTTGACTTAGGAAGTGTATTTCACACAAGAAAATCACCATTAGACCTTTATTTGTTTGTGTCTTCACCATGTGCATGTCCAATGGCAAAGAACACTGCTTAGGTCATTAGTCATTATGTTAGCTTGCTGTTAGCTTGCTGTTAGCACGCTGTTAGCACGCCGATGTACTGCCTTTCTAGGGGCTACTTGGCAGTGGGCTGGGTTGTGCCTTGCTGTTGTTTGGCCCCCACAGTGATAAAAAACACCCATGCCACATTGGGCATGTCGCCTTCGTACAATAACCCAAAAATGCCCTGCACCGGACAGCCAGGCCCACATTCAATAGAAAGCTGGGAAAACGTGTTGTGAGTAATATGGTGACAGGGCTTTGCTGCTCTGAATGCTACAGCAACCGGCATGCATGGAGAATGCGAGCGCATGGCCTTCTGCGGTGAAGCCTTTCTCAGAAACACCTGTCCGAGGTCTGTGCCTCTCTGTGCTCCTACTGGTAATTCACTCTGATGTGTTTGCGCTCACGCTCATAGCCCCAGACTGTCTGGACATCATGGTGAATACACCAAGCTAACCACAATAGAAATGGGTGAAATTTACTTTTGGGAAAACAAATGGCGTGAGAATTTCAATTCGAGAAAAGTCTGCACGTGCGTTTACCTGTATGTAACAGTTTCATTACCTTGTAAACAGTCCATAGCAAACCACCCCAATGCTTTTGTTGTAGCTAATTTTAGGTTTATAATGGAATAATATGTATTTTCCGTAAGATTCTTTGCATGGGCCTGAAAGTCGGGAAGCGTGAGAGTTGGCAACCCTGGATGCTTAACCTGAACTGCTACAGGAACATCTATCCATACCCCTCATCCAGGAAGGGGAGTTTGTTCTGGGAGGAATAAGGCAGAGGAAACCCTAGAGGAGATATCAGTCTGTGCAGATACACATTCACACACGGAGAGACATATCGAGGCACCGCCGCACCGCTTTTGGACTCCAAGGGCTAAACCCAGATAAACACTGAGAGAACATGCAAAGCGCTACTGACTGCACCACCCTCCTCCAGCACTGCTAACTGTGAAACTGGCTAACAACGTAACATTTGCAGATACGCTGTGAGCTATTTTAAACTGACTGAATGGTCTAAGAGAGATATCTGTCAGGAAGGCCGGGCTGCAACCTGCTTAGCAGTCACATCACAATCTGCCCGTCATCTCCAAAGTTAAGCCTAAATCCATATCAAATAACACATTTCCAGTGCTAATCCCAAGACTTCAGCACAAATCCAGCCAACAGATCTCACACTGGCATACTGACCCTCTTATCCACAATATGGTGTTTGGCACCAGTGAGACACATGCAGAAACATACAGAAGATGTTTTCCTATAATATCTGTACCCACTGAGGCGCTGAGCCTACCCTATACCCGATACACTACACCCTACACATTACACACTATTCACTATACACTGTACACTACATGTTATTTTTATAGCCTTTACCCTATACATTATATCCTATACCCTATATCTAATGCACTCTATGCTGTACTCTATTATCCTATATTCTATACCCTTTGCATTAAACCCTGCATACTATAATCTATACACTGTGTCATATATACTATACCTTGTCACCAATACCCTACACCCTATACATTATACCATATACTGTAGCCTACAAACTGTACACTGTGCTCTACACTCTATACTGTATATCCTATACCCTACTCCATAAAGCCTTCTCCCTATGCACTATACCCTACACCCTATACACTATACTCTATACTGTACATCCCAGGGCTATTCAAATCACAGTCCTCAAGGGCTGAGCCCTGCTGATTTTCAAGCCTTCCTGTGCATGTGAGCTAGGCGTGAAAGCTCTGTGGCCAATCAGAATCAGTAATTATTAAACTAATTACCTGGGAGAACTGAAAACAAGACCTGGATTTGTTACTGAGGTCCAGATTATAGGATCCCTGCTATATCCTATACCATATACTCTACACCCTGTACAATACCATATAGCAGGGGTGGCCAATCTTATCCAGAAAGGGCAACTGTGTGTGCTGGCTTTTGCTGTAACTCCCTAATTAGATTACTAATTAGAGGACTGACTGGCTGAGGAGTCCTCACACCTGGGTTTGAACAGCTGACCTAAAGGTTACCCCAAAAACCTGCATACACACCGGCCCTTTGCGGGTAGGATTGCAATCCCTGCTGTACACTGTTCACTATTGTAAACCAACAAGCACTGAAAGTTTACCTGTAACCCAAAGACTAGCAGGAATACTTTAGCCCAAAGACAATCACAGACCACTGTGGGTAACCCAGTGACCAGTAGGGTAATTCTACCTGCAAGCTGTGCAGCCTCAAGCAAACGCAGGCCTGCAAACAATGAAAACAGTAGCAGATCATACCAATGTCCAGAAACGAGAGATCTGGGCGGGGAGGGAGGGGGGTAAAAAGTCTGCCCCTGCTTTAGGCCCAGTCCTGCTGTGACTTGTTTGCCTTTCAGAAAGACGAATATGAATGAAAGCCACCTCCCAGGCTTGCGGTGACCTGGGCCATGCCGCCTCCATTTTGCCTGCACTGTCACTCTCGACCCGTGAGCCAGCATTGGGGAAGGCCGCCCAGAGCTGGTCCCGGGACAGCTGCCCAGAGACAGGGATGTGCCAAAGTGCCTCGTGTGACAATCGGAGATGGGTGTCTTTCAAAGTCGGCACTCGGAAAGGATCGTAGGCCCGGGGGTCTCCCCTGCATTCGGTCGGACCTCGGTGCTGGCAGCCGCAGTGGCTCGCGAGGAGATGCAGCCCCCCTGTGAACCAAGGGGACAGCTGCCTGGCACTGAGGGGCACTCAGCATGGTGCAGAAAGCCAGGACGGTGAAAACCTGGCCCTCGCTGGCCCCATGTGAGGGCAAACAAAGGACGCAGCTGTGTATGCCTCTTAAAAACAGACAGTCTTCATCTTACAGCGGGCCAAAGGAAAGTCCAGCTACCCCAGGCGGGTGTGGCTAAAGAAGGATCCAGCTACATCAGGCTGGTCTGGCCAGAGGGGGATCCAGCTACTCCGGGCCGGGGTGACCAGAGGGGGTTCCAGCTACCCCGGACCGGGGTGACCAGAGAAGAGTTCAGCTACCCCGGGCCGGCATGGCCAGAGGAGGATCCAGCTATACCGTGCCGGGGTGACCAGTGGAGGGTCCAGCTACCCCGGGCCGGGGTGACCAGAAGAGGGTCCAGCTACCCCAGGTTGGTGTGGCCAGAGGAGGATCTAGCTACCCCGGGCCGGGGTGACTAGAGAAGAGTTCAGCTACCCCGGGCCAGCATGGCCAGAGGAGGATCCAACTACCCCGGGTCGGTGTGGCCAGAGGAGGGTCCAGCTACATCGGGCCAGGGTGACCTGAGGAGGATCCAGCAACCCCGGGTCAGTGTGGCCAGAGGAGGATCCAGTTACACCGGGCCGGGGTAACCAGAGAAGAGTTCAGCTACCCCGGGCCGGCATGGCCAGTGGAGGATCCAGCTACTCCGGGTCGGTGTGGCCAGAGGAGGGTCCAGCTACACCGGGCCGGTGTGGCCAGAGGTGCCCAGCTACACCGGGCCCAGCTATGTGTGTGTATATATTTGAAAAATACACATAAAAGAATCAAATTTTC
Organism: Isichthys henryi; assembly: GCA_026776945.1. NCBI lineage: Eukaryota > Metazoa > Chordata > Actinopteri > Osteoglossiformes > Mormyridae > Isichthys > Isichthys henryi. Next base: position 11,270,009 of record JAODJX010000001.1, on the reverse strand, counting down.
AAACAGGTCATTTCAACAGGATTTTTTGGGGATTTACAATATTATGGTACAGCCAATGGGTCAGATTTCCTATGGCTGTCATGGTGAAACTGCAGCTTGTGGGTCCAGCTGAGGTCTCAGAGTTGTTTGCAGGACGCGTGACAGCTGACTGTCTCAGGAAGGCCATTTCCACGAGAAATTGATCAGAGACTAGTAGCCTTAACTCTCCAGTAATCTTCCGTCTTCCGACTTTGGTATTTTTTAGAGCCAACAGGCTCTAAAACAGGTGTTTTAATGGTGTTGGATAAAATGGCTGAAAATGTGACAGAAAGAGGCAGATCTGTGTGGGAATTTTACCTGAAATATGCTTTGAAAAATACATGTATTTTTTCAGCTTGATGCAAATGCCATAGTTCCTCTGCTGGGGCAGTAGGTGTAAGTTCTTTGTAAGAATTTAAGTGGTAGTAAAATTCACTATTACTCATTTATCTGATGCCTTTATTCAAAGTAATTTACAATATAGGGAATGGTTACAATTTACGACTGGGATCTGAACCTATGACCTTTGGGCAGTGGTGGTTTGATCGTTAGAGAAGCATACTTGTAATTGAAAGATTGCTGGTTTGAATCCCTGACCAGCAGGGCACCACTAAGGTACCCTGAGCAAGGTACCGCCCCCAAGCCCTGCTCCACGGGTGCTGAATTATCTGCCCCCTGCTGTGTCATGAAAGTGACATATGGGTTAAATGCAGAGGACACATTTCGTTGTTGCGCACTGTGTGCTGTGGTGTGTTAACAATGACCACTGATCGCTAAATTCTTTAGGTTGCTGGTGCAATGCTTTACTTGTTGAGCTGTGAAATAATAACAAAAGCACGGAGCTCTAATATCACGACACCAGCTGAAACGAGAGGTTGGTGGCTTTACAGAGCATGACACAGATACAGCCAGGGATTATGTGTCATCCTAGTGTTTACAACAGCAACAGTCCACCTGGGATTTGAACCGACAACCCCCAGTTCATCCTCCCTACCACTGGCCGGCACATATCCGCTGATCTTTTGTTCTTCATCTAATCCCATACAAGCTGTCGCCTCAAACCCGACCAAATGCAGGCTGGGACAGCAAAGACCCCCCTCCCCGCTTTTCCCGGACTGTTTTGGGAGATGAACTGATACGATTGGGAAGGGGAAGGGGGAGTGGCATAACTCACCCCTGCCACACGCTTTTCCTTTATCTCAGCTGGCTCACCTTGGCCCCACCCCCTTACACAGAAATCTGCATACAGAGCTGCTGTGCAGCTTTTAAGGGTTTGTTTATTTGCGTTTCAGTTCATTTACAGCTTGTGCTTTCGGTGACCCCACCCGTGTTTAACAAGCGCTCCAAACAGCAGGACTGCTTAGCAGCCACGCATATCATTAGCATGTCATTTGCATATAGTTAACATGTGATTAGCGTCTGTGTATTTGATGTTAATGTGGAGATATAAAGCTATGCTTTTTTTCCGGAATAAAAAAAAAATTAAGAAGTAAACACTAGTGTTATGGAACATAAACGGCCCTTGATCCTCCCTAAAAATACAATATGCAAATACTGGAAACGGGTAGAAATTTACCTTCTGCCCTGTGTACTATACCGGGTTTCCTTGACAGATGTATAAATCAGCCTAGGGTCTGGTTTTCTCGGCACAAGGTCTGACAAACTGTGGTCAGACTGGTAAGCGGAAGGCTCTACGGTCTGTCCTCAATGTAACAGCACAATTTTGCACAAGAACGCGTGGTCAGTCCTAAAACTTTTGGTGCCATAACTGATTGGGCCAGCAGAGGGCAGAGTGGTTAATGGCCTGGCCTTGAATACAAAAGGGAAAAGACTCACCCGAAGAGCTGCCAGTTGTAAACAGCTATTGTTACATAGTCGGTGATCTTATACAACATGAATGTCACAGAACAGCTAATAAAAAGTTTCGGTATAAAAAGGATCGAGGGCCTTGTGTCTCTATTTTCAGTGCGACGGTGGGGGAGGAGGCTTCATCTCTTCATTTTTTTTTTTTAAATGGGCCAGGACGTGAGAAGCTAATTGCACTTCTCTGCTTATCTGACACGGAACTCAGGTTCGCAGGCTTGCGGTTGGCGCACGCGTACCCCCACTGACCTCCTGCCTGTCAGCCGGGGCCAGAGGTGGGATTGAACCCCCCTCCACGGATTCCCTCTCCAGGCTGTCTCCAGCCCTCAGCGGCTCCTGCTTGGCACCCAGCACAGTCTAATCCCTCCCCCTCATGAATACATTAGCGACATGTCCCTCGCGCCGGCTTAGGAGAAAGCTTTACTGCTCATCACATCCTATTACCTACTTTAAATCACTAATGTGACATCGTTCTCACTCCGTTTTCCGACCTCCTTGGCTAAAGACTCCCTATTTCACTGAGCCTTCAATGTGTACCCAGCCCCCTCCCCCCTGAATGCCAGGCATGTCCACATGACTCTTTGTGATATGTCGATCAATGCGCGACAATGAGGCATGCTGATGGCTTCATCCATTTGTTTATAAATACAAACAGAAATAGACTATATCCTCTGACTTAAGTCGGAAGCTGTCAGGATTAAGATTGAGTCGCAGTTTGGAAACAGTGACTTACACTGCTAACATACTGCAACATTACAGACAATCGTGCAAGCAGACAGGATGAAGATGGGATGAACGTCAACACCTTCCCTCTGCTTATGTCACCGACAACAGATGAAGTTTTTCTGCCCTCAGTTCAGCCTTTAATGGGACAATGATTTTCAATATGTAAAATATATTATAAAATATATGTATATATATTTGCATATAAGGTTCTAGTTTCTCCTATCGTTGTCACAATATTCACGGTGTCCAGCCATCTTCCAACCACTTATCGGGGATGGGGATGTCGTTCTAGAGGGGGGGGGACTGAAGCCTACCTCTGGCACCATATTGGGCACAAGGCTGAGGGTGTCAGTCTGATCGTGTGGAATTTAGGGACACCTAATGTGACTGTGAGAGGAAACCAAAGGGGGGATGAGATTCGAACCCTGGAGACGACACTGTGCCAGCAGAATATTCAGCTGCTTATGGGAATTCTAAGCACTTCTGGTCAGTAAACAAACCATTGGTGACAATTGCTGTGGTGGCAATGACACGCGGGCAGAAGCACATGCTGACATTCATCAGAAAGGAAACAGGTCCATATTTTAAGGCGAAGGGGGACTCTTAACCCCTCCTCTTTGATTGACAGGTGTGAGCCCCTCCCATAGAAGCCCTGGTATGCCACTAGAGCACTGGAACAAGAAATCATTCTGTCCCCCCAGCCCACTGTGAGAGGCCACAAGATGGCAGGGTTGATACCCACTCAGATTTGAAAGCCCAGAGTTGCATTTTTAACAGGTGCCAAATATTTGCTCAAACTGTTAGACCATTACACCACTCCAGGGGCTCACTTGTTGAAAATGATTTATTAAACTCTGACCCCAATAAAAAGTACCCACAACACTTGAAAATTTAACTCGGGAGCTGAGTAACTCCGCATATATTAAAAATATCAATGTGAAAGTGTTTCAGTTTAAAATCCCTCATGACACATAAAAAGACAATCGTCTGTGTCCCCTGTTGAGTATAATTAGGTGTATGTTACAGCTGCTTAAATCTGAGTAATTGCATTGCAGGCTGGAGTTCCCTCTCCGGACACTTGTGTGCATAAGGTCCACGTGGACTAATTATCATATTATAAAGCACCCAGGCAAATTTCAGAAAAAAAATATATGTACTTTGTCATCTGATGAGCTGAACTAGGAGATAATATTTATTTTTTCCCCCCATATAACCCACTTAATGCAAGACACAATCCTAATTTGCATTTGATACTTTGTATGATGTTAGTTGCTAGTCATTGGGGGACAGGTGATGGGGTGATGGAGCTTGTTGATTGGACAATGCAGTTCTTAGGACCTTGTTGATTGGACAATGTAGATCTTAGGAGCTGGCTCTCCTTATGAGATAGGTCTTCATAACACGGTAGGACTCTGTGATTGGTCTTCTGTCCAGGTGACTGACCAATCAGATTCCCAGAAAGCACTTAGTAGGACCACCAAGGTGTTACAGAACACATCGCTGTCTTTATTAGAGCCTGAACTGGCAATAATACTGAAAAATGTGAACTTAGAACAGACGGTGGAAACCCACGGCTTCGATTTTTTTGTGTTTTTTTGTGTTTTTAGAGTACATCAACTCCTGCTTTTATTGTGGCATGAATAACATCAATAAAAGAAAAAAGAAATATACAACTTATATTACACTGTGTTATGAACAAAATATAAATCTATAACTCTATGTTATATTTACATAATTTTCTTTTTTAATTTCAAGTTGAGATGGTAAGATATATTTAAATCTTTCGCTTTGCTTTGAGCTCCATACATGACTTTGATTGTCTTACTCATTATTACTACTTGTATCACGTGTAAGGAAAGGCGTGCCAGCAGGCGTGAGTTCACTACAAGTCCCCAGATCGCCACCGCATCTCTCAGCTAGCCCTCTCCATCACGAATGGCCTGCAACTCCTGTCCAAATGGCATGTGTATTCGTCAACGTAACAAAATGTGACTGTGAGGTTTAGCATATGACAGGATGTGATTGTGATGTTCGGGGTGTGATATGACATGATTGTGATTTTCAGGGCAATATGATGCTATGGTGACATGATTGTAATATGACAGGACATGATTGTGATGTTCGGGGTGTGATACAACATGACTGTGATTTTCAGGGGGATTGTAATGTGATGGGATGTGACTGTGATGTTCAGGATGCGACATAACATGATTGTGATTTCAGAGTGATTGTAATGTGACGGGACATGATTGTGATTTCAGAGTGATTGTAATGTGACGGGACATGATTGTGATTTTCCGGGTGATTGTAATGTGGCAGGACGTCATTGTGACATTGACAATTCTGGTCCCTTTATATCTGAAGGCCTGATTTACATGTTTTGGGTGCTGGTGGAGCAGGATATCATAGTGAGGTCACTTTTTCGTACACTTTGATAACGGGGGTGTGGGGGGGTCGTTAACTGGCAGCTCACCTGAAGAATTGCCTGGGCTACGCCACGCTATGGAGCCAAAACAAAGCCGTATAAATTAAACACGTCCTCTTCCATGACAAAGGCGGCTCAGTGGAACACCATCGCACTTACAGGCCAGCAAATCCGGCTTCTTTTCACTCCTTGTATAGCTTTTACGGTTAGTTGAGCAAAATCACTAAAGTGTGTTACCCCTACAGCATACAATCTGTGCTAGACATGCTATAATTTCATAGCATGTAATAGATCACGCCTGTAAGTGATCGCCATGACATGTTGAAGTAAAATAATAGGTGTTTATGGATGTGGCCTCTAAGGGTGGGGGGGGCGTGTTTGACTAACCAATGCTTTGTGATCATGGGGTAACACCCCCCCCCCCCCCCCACGGCCAACACCTCCTCCAACAGCAGCTTTGCGATTGTCTGTCTGGGTTGCCCCCAATCTGCTGATAAGCTGGTCCGCTCAATGGTGTTCCGCTAAGGCCCTTGTACGTAAAAATCCCAGCACAGGTGAGTGGGGGGGGGTTCTTTGTTCAGTGAAAATGGGGTACAATATATATATAATCTTCTTTATCTTCAAAAAGGAGAGGAAATTTCACATTATACATAAACTGTTACATTAAAAAAAACAGGTTTTTCTGTTGGCTGTCCGTACAGTCCGAGTGCTATAAGAAACGTTTTTTTTTTTTTTAGACGTGAAGGTTAAGTTGATGAAGACACGCCGACAAAAGTGAGGAGTCCTCTCTCTCCCCCTGGGACGGCGCTCTGCTGGACGCGCTCCTCTTCGACCGCATCAGCGCGATTAACAATGAAACGTACAGACAAATAAAACGGACAAAATGAATCCAAACAAAAGGGGAAAAGACACTTCAGATCTAAGCATCTACCAGCTATGTACTGCTCAAAGTGAGCGGCTTCATAAAGTAATAAAAAACTCAGTAAAGGAGAAAAATAAATTATACATAACTTACTAAACTTAGGAACAGCTGACCATCATAATTATTATTATTATTATTATTAATAACATTATCACACTAGAGGCAGATTGATTGAGAAAATACAGTATTCAAATACAAATGAAATGCACAGCTGTTTACGAGCAGCTTCTCCCTGTGCGATCAGCACATTCACTGGGGAAAGCGAACGCGGAACGACGTCTAAACAGGGGCTGACAGCGTGGGGCGTGGGGGCGGAGGGGGGGGCGCGGGTCAGGCGTGTCCTCTGCACCAATGCTTTCCAAGCTGCTCCTCAGGGACCTTCAGACAGTCCTCGTTTTTTCAAGTAGGGAGCGGGGCGGGAGCAGAAATGTGGACCATCTGACAGGGAGCTGGGAGGGAGCAGAAACGTAGACCGTCTGGGGTCCCCAGGGAACGGGTTGGGAAACACTCTGGACGTTCAGATGACATAGGCTGTGATGTCTCAGGAAGTGTGGGGGGGGGGGGGGGAGAGCCGGCCGAGGAAAGGATGGTCGCAGTTGCTGTCTGCATAGCTTAAAGCCGTGTTTGCGGGATGCTGATGTCACCAGGGGTCAGCAAGCCATTGTTAGCGCTGTCATCCAGTGTGTTCTGATAAATCCCAAACAGGACGTATGGAAATGGGACCTAGTGCCCAATCAGAAACCATGGATTTAAGGGCAAGCCAAACGACTCGAAGAACGATTGGCTGACAGGGAGACCAGGCTGTCCCAGATACCACATGGGACCGGCGGGTTGGGACCGCACCCCTGTGGGAGACTGTCGAGTGGTTAAACTTGGTTCGTGCATCCACTGACACCCTCACCACACTGGCATCGCTCAGGAAAGCAACCGCCACTTATCTGTCCCATTACAGAAAGTGCCGGGTCAGAATGCAGCATGTCTGACACAAACACACATGTACGCATGGCCCCTTTGGCGAGGCTGATAACAAGACTAAATCAATAGCGCCAGGCTGACAGGGGTCGCTAATCGCGTCTCCATAGTTACGCAAGCCACGAATCAGACCAGATCAAACGAGTGCTGTTTCCTCCCACGAGAAGTGCACCTGTTACATCATCAAACAGCTATGAAACAGAGAGTCATCCTACAGGACTGTACGCAAATATTTAGATGGGGGGGCAAATGGGGAGGCCGTGTGCAAACGAGGGAACCTAAAAGGTGAAGATCGCTCCCCCGATGGACGGTCATCAGTCCTGCACCAAAACACACACACACACGCACACACACACACACAGGCCTCCTGTGCCTTCCTACAGTTTACAAACAACATGCTGCCTGTACAGACAGGACCCCCCTCTGCTCATCCATCCGCACCCAAAGTTCACCCACAGGGGGGATTTTCTGTGCTTCCTCTCGAACGCCTTCCTCTTCACCTGAGAGCAGCGCCTGCAGCCATTGTGACCAGAATGAAGAGAAAAAGAGCAAGTGAAGGAGGGAGGGAGAGAGAAATGCTGGTCGTCTGGGATTGTCTACCATGTGACACTGCCGTCACTGTCCCCAGGGCAGGACGCCGATCAAAGTCTCGCAGTCCTATGCACACGTTTATAAAAAAAAACAAAACAACGAACAAAAAAACCCAGAAACCGGGTGCTGATTTGGCACTTCCTGCAAGGGGGGGGGGGGGGGGTGGATTAGCGACGGAACCGTAGAAGGTGCCGGAAGGAATCTGCCGAATTTGAAATCAGAACAAAAAAAAAAAACGCTTCGAACCCGCAAAGAGGCATCGTCTTCACTCCTGTCAGGTGCATTTTACGGAACGAATGAAACGAAAGGAAAAGCCTAAACGCTCATAGAACTGTTGCACAAAAACAATGTATCACATTCACAAGCCACTTGTTGGCACCATGTACCTGAGTGAGAATATTATAGAACCAAGAAAAAAAGCCATTTAAAAGTGTCTCTCTTTTTTTTTAACAAACGGGTCTGTGGGGGTCAGACTTCAGTGCTTAGTCTCGGGCTTTTCTCAGTCTGCGTCCGGTAGCTTATGGGTCTCCTCAGCTCGCCGGGGGGGGGGGGT
>JAODJX010000001.1:11248992-11259363 GCA_026776945.1 Isichthys henryi | reverse complement strand
GGGCCGGCCGGGGGAGGGGGGGGTGAGCCTCATATGGACACACAGCTTCACAAATGCACACACTGATTCTCGTAAACAGTCTCTCATAAAGACAGACAAGCTCACACATTAACACACACACAAATTCTCATGCTGAAAACCACCGTGTGACTGAGGTCTGTAACAGGGGTCAAGATTTACACAGAACTCGGGACAAAGTGTAACGAGCAGCGGCGGGTGGCTGACGTCCTGGAGCTTCTGATCTTTATGGATAATCTGTACGGGTGACCTTTTCAGTCGCCCTGCCGCCGAGAGCTTTTCACACACGCCCCCCTGGCAACCCCCTTGCCAGTGCCCATTAGCGAGTCCCGATTGGCGAGCGGGAGAACGCCATCCTTCTTGGCACCACCCTGGACCTGAACGCCGGCGTGCCCGGCCTGAACGCAGACCCTGCTCACCGTCGGAGTCACCACTGATGTTGAAGTCCATCACGGCGTGGCTGAACTTGTTCTCCTCAGACTGTTTCAGCTGCTGCGACAGGTTCTCCAGGGTGCCCTTCTCCTGGATCAATGCAGGGGCAGAGAGGCCAGGTCAACCCCCCCTGCTCACTCCAATGAAGCAAACATTCACGGCAATCAGATCACAGCCAGTTTCGTGTGTTCACTGTAACGCCCAGAAGATCCACCAGGCGAGATGGTAAGAGTGAAAGGGGCCTGTTAGTTTAATTTGGTGCTGGTTTTCACAGCATGGGGTATGGGGGTGGTTTCATATCACATGCCTCACACAGATGGAAGAGGGCGCCGGAGAGCACACTCCCCCCCAAAATGTACATGTGCGAGCGGTGAGCTGATTACATCTCTGCCTGACAACTGCTCAAGTGCACATCAACGCGAGCTCTACCTGCGGTCCGTACCAATCGGAACTGAAGGACGGGGGGGTGACAGGCGACTCCACAAAGCAGCAAATCACAAATCCCAAAAAGTGGTTGAGAAATCGGACGTCAGCCTCCACTCGGTCTAAAAACGGCACTTAGTGAGGCTCAGTTTCGAACTTCAGCTTCATATGTACCGGGGGGTGCGGGGCAAATAATTCTGTCCACCCCCCAGATCTAATCACATTTCAGCAGCCCCAGAGCGAGCGATGCATGGAGAACTGCTCAAAAAGCCTTTACGTCCAACCCCCTCCTTTTCATGGTGGCGATGGGGGTGTTACTGTTGGGCTTTGCATGTGTCGGCCCTTCCAGGAATACTGAGCCGGCCGCCATCTGCGTGGTACTGCCCCCCCCTCCCTGCATACTTAAAGCAGGGGGGGCTACCCTGGGTGCAACGCATTAGACTGAGAGTGCCCTAGGAAGGAGAGAGGGCCAGACCACACACCCCCACGGGTATTTATTACACTCAATAAAAGGCTGATTTACCACACATTTACATGGCTAATGCAGGCGTCCTGCTCATTTTCATTTCAGACCTCCGTCTCTTTGCATATATATTGGGAGCCCCCCACCCTGAGTGCTGCATTTACAGGCTAATTATACAATTAGAAGCCATCCCCAAAGCCTGGCATCTATAAAAACACACTCAACAGCGCGCTCTCCATTAGAACATGACCCAGCCACCCGGGCCGCCCCGGAAAAGCGCATTATTCTATTCGCAGACATACAATTAAATAGTTCCTGCGAGTTAATTCACCAGATTTAAATAAACCTGCCGCAGAAACACACGATCCGCCGGTGGGGAGCAGGGACGTGGTGCAATGGAGGGGGGAGCATTATCCCAGGGGACGCTGTGTCCAAACACGCACTCTGAGGGTGTCACTCCATGCAGAGAATATAGTAAGGAGTGCGTTTGGCCAGGGGGTGATGTTCCCACACGTGTGTGGGTGGCACCCCAACTGAAAACACAGTGAAATCAAACTCTGACGTTTGACCTACTCCCATACTGCACTCCCATCAGCCCTTCTGGGGGGGGGTGAGGCATTCCTGCCCCTTAATCCGACCTGCAATTCCACCCCCCTCCTCCTCCCCATCTGTGGGCATCATTCCAAAAAAACATCTCCACAGCTTCCAGACACAAAGAGGAGAAGAGGGGAGAGTCATGTGTTAAGGAGCATCTGATGTGCATTAAGGCAGATTATGGGGTTTGGGGAGGGGGGGCAGAGATGGGAATTATCCTGATGCAGTGTCATCTACTAGCACGCTAGGCTAGGATGGCCACTGCCACTGGGGCTTGGTGGTTAAGGGCGGAATAACCACTGTGCTTGCTGACGGCCCTTGATCTCAGGTTCTTTAACCAGCATAGCCTGGTTTGGGTAACCACACAACCACAGTCCTTCACCACAGACCGAAGGTCACATACTAGCGGTAAATGTGACAACCACAGCTGATGACAGAAACCTAGTTAAAGCCTGTGTAATATATGTATGGGTGTGTTTGCATGTATATACATGTAAATGTAAGGCTTACAAATCAACAGCTGTTTCAGGCACTCTAAATAATTAACTTATCATTGGAGACAAGGCCAGCCCCTTAGCCACCACGCCACCTTCTGACCATAAAATAAACTTGTAGCCTCTGTCTCACTGCAGTGTTCAGCTGCCTGGATAAAGCTGGCTATACAAGCTGATCAGGTGACTCGCAGTCTCACAGAGGAGGGAGGAACGTGTGCTGCAGACACGATCACTGGCTCAAGGAGGTGTGTGTGTGTGTGTGTGAGAGAGAGAGAGAGCGGGAGAGAGAGGATGGATATGTGAATATATATGTGTGAGGCAGACGGGCTAGGTGTGAGGGTGTGAGTCAAAATGTGCCTCTGTGTGCGTTTGAGAATGCCTGAACGAGCAAGTGATGCCTGTGTTAACGTCTCTGTGTCCCTGTGACAGAAAGAATGTGTGTGTTTCTATGTACGTTTGAGAATGCTTGAGCTGCGAACAATGCCTGTGTTAATGTCTCTGTGTCCCTGTGACAGAAAGACTGTGTCTCTGTGTAAGTGTGAATATATATATGTGTGTGTGTGCGAGTGTGTCTGTGTGTGCCTGTGTATGTGTGCGCATTTGTGCACCCGGGAGATGTTAGATGTTAGATGCCATCAGTGCAGATGCTCTCCAGGCCTCTCCAGCTGACTGCAGTGTGTTTAACAAATAAGCGCAATTTAGCCCTGCGTCCCGGGAAACAGCCGGTGTCGCCTCGCATCAGCGTCTGGCGCCGCTTCTCCGCAGACGGAATGGCGGCAGGGCTCCCTGCCCCAGGAGCTTCTCGCAGAAACATTAAATATTTCACAGGAATATTGTTTCTTCATTTTTTTTACTCTTTTGTCGCTTTCCTAAAGTGCCTAGTTTTGATTTGGCAGACTCCCGCAGCTTTCACAAGTGGCTTTCTGCTCACTGGCCACCCAGATTTTAACACGCTGACCTGCAGCGTGTCCCATTCCCAGACAGGGGTATCCTTTAATCCCAGATCTGTGTTAGGAATCTGTCAAGCAGAAGGCAGGCCTCAGACAGTATGCTTAATGCCCACACAAAGACACCACATGGGTCTAAATGGGGATGTACACAATCAACAGACACAGTGCTCAACCGCAAGGTTGTAGGTTCGAGTCCCAGATGGGGCCCTGCTGTTATAGTGCAATACCCCCATCTTGGGTGTAAAACCACACCACTGGGTACCACTGTAACTCTTTGGAAAAGTGTTGGTTAAGCTTTTTTCTATGAATCAGATTAATTTGCACACTCAATCCCAGCCGGCCTGCCCTGGTTTGCTTACGGAATTGGCAGGAATAACTGCGTGTTTAAAAAAAGAACTTCGGGGTGAGGGGAAGTGCATATTCCCGGTGGAGGTCAGGGTTATGTTTGGGCTGAAACCCCAGGGAGTGCAACTCGGAAATACACACAGACTCCTCCCAACAGCAGGGGGCAGTGTCGGCAAGGGACGCACCTTGTCCGAACGGCCGCCGCCGAGGCCCAGCCCGCTGACAGCGGCCACTTTGGCATCCAGCAGCTGCTGCTCCCTCTTCAGCTGCTCCTTCATCTGCCGGGCCTCCTGGAAGGCCTTGGTCACCGCCTCATGGTCGTTCAGGTATCCTGCCGACGTGATGGATGACAGCAGGTCTGCATGGAGACGGTGTGGGAGGGAGGATTTGGCAAGGTGCACCTCAAGATAAAGGCATCAACATACAGACACTCAGGCGCTGGACTCGAGACCCTCAGGCACCATGTGATTCGCTCTGATCCCTGGGCGGGACTCCCTCTCAATGCAGCCATCTACGTGCTATTAGCTGACAGCCTCCCCAGCCAACACATGGCTGTGTGGCATGCTAGCTGTAAGCCCAATCCAACCCCACTTCTAAAAACATACCTGCTCATGTTGTCCCCCAAGCACACTGCTTATCCACATTTCTATACCAAAACATCACCATTTCCCGAAGGTGGTCACATGGTCCGCGATCATGTGACCACTAAGTACAACTAAAGGTCAGCTATCGGCAAATTTACACTGTGCGATTATTATTCACCCCCCCCCCTCATGTCCAGGGATCTGGGGGCTGGAACTGCTATTTGCTATGTGTCTGCCTGCCGTCCTGGAGCTCTGCCCCCCCGCCCCGTCCCCCCATTCCCGATACGCCGCTACTGCTACAACCAAGACCCGCTATTCCTGGTTTCCGTCATCATCAGCACTTGCATTATTTTCTCGGCTTGCTGACCACAACATAGGCAGTCTCATACTAAGCAGGGGTCTTAAGGGGGGAGGGAGTACCGTCATCAAACTCCCCATCTCCGGGTAAACTGAACAAAGAGCCCTGGGGCAGATTACGGATCTTAATCTGCAGTAATCCAGCAGCAAATGCAGTCTCAGGCTAGATTAAGTGCTCAGATTTGTAATGACAGGACTGAAGTCTTAAAAAATCAAGTCAAATAGACTTTGGTGGAGGTGGAGATACAGGCAACCAGCAGAGGTGGGCAGGAGTTAACTACTACCCCCCCACCCCAGCTAGGCCAGGGCTGCAGCTAGGAGAGGCTTGGCTGTATCTAAATGCTGGCTAAATCACAGCACGGCTGTGTGTGATTGGAGGAGTGGTGAGGTCAGATTTGGGGGTGGGGTCTGAGGGAGGAGGGGCATGAGGAGCAGCATGGGATGGGGGCAGCATAAGTGAGGCGGGTTTGAGGGCGAGGTGCTTTAACGCACACGACCGTCATGCGCACCAGACCTCACTGCGGCGGAGTCACGCATCACATCCTGACCTGGAATATCTTGGGGAAATACAGATGGAAATACTGGTGGGACAGAAGGCAGGGACTAATTGGGACGCAAGCGAGCGGCTCGCCACATTCCCGGTGTTCCCAGTGTTGCCGGTGATGCTGACAAACTTTACACCCCTAATCCATTTCTGAGAACAAAAAACATCTGGGCGCTAAATCCCATAATCTGCTGTTAAATCCGGCGGTTTGTGGGGAACAGAGTGGAGATGAGAGCGGCCAGGCTGGAGCGGGACTTGCCACGTCTGTAGCGTAGACCCCGGCGCAGCGGGCCAGGCTGTCATTAGCGCCGGGGCCCTGCACTATGCGTGAAAGTTGTGTAAGAAGAACCTCGCACAAGCACATGTCCTGCTCGTTTCCTCGCCTTTGTGCTCTTCTCTGTACCCCCCCCCNNNNCCGTGTCACATGCCCCCCCTCCACCAGCTTCACACCCCAAGGAAGTTCACGCTCCTCTCAGTCACTGGCGGCGAGAGGGCAGCTTTTCACAGAAGCTTCTAGACCAGGAGATCTTCCTGCCCTTTGAGTGTGAGCTGATACACGCGTCTGTGGTGTATTAATACACTCCTCTGCTAACACATGATACAGTCAAATGTACCAAATACTAGTGAGATACTGTACTGCCTGACGGGTAATAATCACTCTTGTGCTGGTGGACTGACTGGTAAGAATCAGCCTTTTATTGATTGGCTGGTGATAATCACCCTTGTACTGGCTTGATCACTCTGTGCTAACTCTTGTACTGCCAGATAAGTGTGAAGGATGCGCGGGGGGGGGGGGGGGAGTCATTGATGGGTCCCAGGTGGGTGGCTGGCGGGCGGTACCTAAGGAGCTGGCACGGGTGGGGGGGCTGCTGATGCTGGCTGGGGCGCTGTGCTTCAGGGAGCCGGGGCCCAGCTTCAGGGCAGGGACCTGTGGGGAAGCGGGGGAGGTGGGTGACTTGCTCTCGGCCGCCTTAGGCCTGGACGACAGGTTCAGGGGCTGAGCGCCCTCGTCCTGCAAGGCAAAAAACAGCACAGGCGTCTCCATGGCGACCGCACACACTGGGACCAGGGGCCCAATCAGAAACGCTGACACGGCGGCAGGCCTCCACATATAAGCACACGCGCTTGACAAGGTCATGTGAGCGCCTCTATTAAGCGCAGCAAGGACTGGAACAAAGGTTACCACTCTAGTCTGACAGTATGAGGATAAACAGTCCAAACAGACATAGAGCGAAAACAGAGCGTAGATATTCCATTATAGAGGGGACCTTCCATTACTGGGGTCCTTGGCCCAGCCAGTGTTAACACTGAAAGATACATGTAAGTCTCCATGACATCTGGAGTCCTCAATGCCATGCCCAAGTCTCCAGTGATGACAATGTGTCCTCTGTAGGGCTGCGGTGTCCATGGTAACAATCTGGGATGTGCACATAGCAACGATGCTCCCTTATATTCCTTGTAACACCCATGCTACGATAAATACCGACCCGTCCTTAGTACCAACCATCCTATACCATTTCAGGCTTTAGCGCACCTGTATGACTCCCTTGCCTGACTGGCCCGCAAGGCACACGGCGTTTGGTCCGATATAAGACCCGAGAGCGGCCCGTCAGGAGCACTGGAGCGGCACACGTGCGTCTTGATTAAGACCTTCCGCTCGCGCTTGGCGATGAGCTTTAACAGGATTGCCTTCATTACGGTCTGGCTGAATTGAGGCAAACCGGCAAGATCTCTTCATTACGCAGGAGACAAAGGCCTCCCTGAATGAGGGGCAAGCAGGATGGATCTGGTGGGGAGTATTGAATTGTGACCCATATTGTGTCGGGCTTTCTGCCGCTGGATTGCAGGAGAAACGTGAATATTTATTACATATAATGCCTCTTCCCAATGCTCATTCTCTCAGAAGAAAATCCGTGAGTGGGACGTTGGCCAACATGAATAATGTCACCAAGGAGGAATTAGCAGCAGAGATTGGCGAGGTGGGCTGTGGCTGGGCTGCATGTGATTGGCTGTACTGTGGATACTCTCGCCTGCTATTGGATAGGGTGTGGCTGCCCTGTGTCCGATTGGCTGGCCAGAGGGTGGGCTTTGTGAAATCTCCGGCACTATGCTACGGGCTGCATGAAAACTGCTCGGCGCTAACTCGCGCTAGGTCCTGGTGACTTTCTCTGCGAACAGGCTGTGCCGATTCCCACCCACGCTGCTGGCGGGCGGCTTGCGGTGTCGCCTCCTGCTGTGTGACATGGTGGCATCTTGAGCAGTGCCCACAGTCGGCGTGGGTCACGGGCCTGTGGACTCGCCGCCACGGAAACTATTAGCTGGTCACCGTGGTGACAAGAAGCCACAGAAGGAGGCCTTGAACATACTTGGAGATGTGATGAAAAGCCAGCCAGTGTGTGAGCGTGGAAGGGGGGGGGGCACAATATTCTGCTCCACACCTACGCTTCCCCCCCACCTGAACCTCCACAGGGGGGCGGGGCAGCTCTTAAAAGCCATGTGCTGCAGCCCTAACAGCTGCCTGACAGGCGTCAAGCCGTCCTAAGTGGGGCGAGAGGCCCAGGGAAAACGTGGACCCTGAAAAATGCATGTTTACCCCAACCGCTGCCCCAAGGGGGAGGAGAAGGATGGGGGGTCTGAGGGAGAGATGTAAACTGCACAGGGATGAGTCAGCAGAGTGACAAGATGAGAAAGCCCCCCCCCAGTCCTGTAGATTGTGAAGAGGTGGCCATGAAGGCAGAAACGGTCAATTCCAATGCGGTTGATGTTCGCTGCAGGGCCTCAACCCCAGGAACGATTTGCTGGGAAGTAATATAAAGTGCCTGCTTCCTCTGGGGCCCAAATCGGAGGCCCAGGAGACACACAGGAGCACTTCCTGCTTTGGGCGTCAGCTGCACAGCACTTACACGGAAGCAGAATGTCACTAGAGGGACATCAGACTGCACTCAGCCCACGTGGGTCCACAAAAGGCAGGAGAGGCAGTACCTTGGGTTTGGGAGGTGGGGTGCTCCTGCACTTCTCCGTCTGGCCACTAGTGGGCGAATGTGTGCCGAGGTTGGCCTGGGGCATACTGCCGTGCTTAGACCCTGGGGACACCTGCATGGCCGCCAGCTGGGCTGCATAAAGCTGCTGCAAAAACAAAACGAGGGGGAAAGAAAGCAAGGAGGGAAGGACAGAGAAAGAGACATGAATAAATAAATACGCACACTGCACAAACAAAAAGAAGATGGGGGTAAAAAGCCGGGGCCGGCCATTAGCGGGGGCCTGGCGGCTGCTTGTGCCTGGGAGGCGGCGCTGCTCTGGGACGGTCTGTCACTTTGCGTCCCACTGCCCGGCCCCCCAGAGGCCCAGCTAACAGCACACGCGAGTGAGAGACATCCAGCGCAGGTGCATCCTGGGATATGATGCTGAATCAGGGTCGGGGAGTTGGGGGGGTAGTGTGTCTCTCGAGATAAAAAAAAATGGTCAAGGGAAAATAGGAAAGTTAGGGGGCTCCTTTTCAGGTCGACCACAGTCGGTATTGCGAGGGCCCACATGGGGGATTTGAAATACTCTGGAAACCTTTGCGGTGTAAAAGCACAGCTTGTCACAGGTAATATTGCGATATCGTTACAGCATGAACCAACAGCCCCCTGTCACCAAGCAAGTCTGGCACAGACTGAAGAAAGCTCCGTGGGGTTCACATCCCCCACCACACAAGACGGCGCTCCTTCAGAAGCGGCCCCTCACTGCAGACAGGCAGCTCCTGAATGACTTAAGCCGGTGACTCTAAACCGAATTTCGTAAACAGATTTAACACGACTATTTTTAAGCTGCCCGACATTCCAGCAGAGGCTGTTAGACGTACCCAACCGCACCGCCTTTGTGCATGTTAATAAGGAAATTAAGGGGACGATTTCTATTTAAAACCAACCCTTTCTTGATGATACACAACAAAAAACACCCGGTTTGTGACAGAAGCCGGGAGATTTTTCCTGCGTTCGTCTTTAAAGTGCAAGCTGAGCGCGTTCTCAGAAGGACGAGACTTTGGTGCCTCGCTGCTGTTTCTTTTTAAGATTTTGGAAAATAATCACTGTTTTGCGAGTGAAACTTCCGTCCTTCTGTCCCACGCTGGCCGCCAGCCACGGGCGGGAAACAAAGGCTGCTTTTATGCAAATGGCCCCCCGCCTCTCTCTGTCACCCCCTCTGCTACATCACCGCTTTATTTCCATCCTGCGTTGTTGTGGATTAATGCTTCGTGGCCGCAGCCACGCTCACATGCATCAGCACATGCAGATGCGTATAATTCTCAATCCCGTGTCCCCCATGAAGAACTGCTCCCCCTGCTGGTTGGTAAATAACCTCAGGTAAAAGGATGATATGTACAGTGACTAGAGGGTGCCTAGTTGACCCCACTGAAGTGCCAGGTGGTCTGAGTGTGCTCAGAGAGGGGCTGGACAAGTGGGAAGACAAGTGACTAATCTGACCACAGGGGGCGCTGTTGAGTTCTCCCAAGAAGGGCAAAAAATCTTATCTAGAGTGGGATGATGCAGAGTAGCTTAAATGTGACCCCACAAAGGATGGGTGTTAAGGCATCTGCAAAGGTGAGGGGGGTGAACATCAGTGGATGTTTCCAGAAAGGGGTCCTGAGATGTTGGGGGAAGGGTGAGATTGAGGGGAGCATTAATTGAACGTGGCAGACAGCACAGTCCCATGGCAACCGGGCAAATCTGGACCGCGGGGGTAAGGCTGATTGAACCCTGAAAGCTGTTGTCCGCACCAGCTCACGCTTAATCCCATAATATGATCCGTAATCAATCAGGGCAGCAGCGTCAAGAGAAAGGTGTGTGTGTATTAGGATGTGTGGGGCACATGTGGGGGGGGGGCCCAGAGCCCCAAAGCGGTGCTGTAATGGCTGGCAGTGACGGCCGGCCCCTTCGGTGCGTTAAGTGAGGCCTGGCACCCTGGGCAGACACTCTGCCTGCCGTAATCCGCCGCTTCACAGAGATTATACGCTGCTCTCCTATCCACCGGCTTTGTTGCCTGAATGAAGCCAGGCTGAGAGCAGGAGGCTGGGGGGGGGGGGGGGGGGAAGCGACCACCCCACCCGGGAACTGCCGGGGTTGGGAGAAAAATAAAGCGCGCTTACCACCCGGAGCACCCGGCCGGCGGACAGGCGGAAAAGGACCCC
>JAODJX010000001.1:11144461-11168076 GCA_026776945.1 Isichthys henryi | reverse complement strand
CCCCCCCCCCCGCCCCCCCCCCCCCCCCCCCCCCCCCCCGCCCCCCCCCCCCCGCGTGGCGGTCCGTTCTGGCTGGCCCCACATCTGGTGACCATGTGTGCTGATGGCTAATGAAGCCCCTTCCTCACTGGACTGCAATTAGTTCCGACAGCTCCTGGACCCCTGGCTTGAGGCTTCCCCCCGCACCCCGTGTGCAGCAGCCCGGCTGGGCCCCCAGTCCCTGCCGCTGCGGCCTTCCCTGGCATCCTCTGCCACCCCACTGCCGAACCAAAAATACAAAATGACTGGCCGGCCCTCTGCCAGTGATTTTTCCACCCGCCTCCTTCTGATGAGGGTCCTCTGGGGCGTGATTTTTGGAGGAAGCGGTTCTGTTAGGGGCTGAGCCGCGGTTTCAGCAAACCACACGCTTGGGATGCTGTCGGCCATGGGGATGCAGAAAGTCAGCTTCAGCAGGCTCCCAGTCCTTCCCCAGAAACCCCTGGGACTCTGTCTAACCGCTGGTCTTTACGGACGTCAACATGAATGACTGCTGCTTCATGGGATACCTGCCACCTCACACACAATGCTTGATGGGAAACCGTAGCCCACATTTAGGGGCTACTGTCACTCCATTTTACTGCCCCCCCCCAAAGTGGGCAGAGTGATGCATGCTGGGAACTGAAGTCCATTTAAAATCATAGAGGACTACATTCTAGGCCCACTCTTGCCCACGTCTCTCCAACGATGCATATGGGCAATAAGAGTAACACTCTATGTGAGAAACACCATTCAAGGACATGAGCAGGGGATGGAGGAGGCAGAAGAAAGTGGACTAAAAACACTCAATCTATTGTCCCTCCTCTCTCGACGACTGCTGAGAGGATGAGAGCAAGAGGAAATCAATACTGGGGAACTTGAGTGTTCAGTCTCCCCTTTGCTGCAGTCAGACAGAACATCCTCACAGCTGGGGTACTGGAACTCCCTCTGATATGAATAATTGGTTCTTTAACAGTGCTCGAGTGTTGTTGCGCTGGCCCCCCCAAATCCCCTACACGCCCCCGCTACCTAATTCCCCCCGCCAGCTCCCTTCCAACTCCCCTGTCGAACAGGAAGAGAGAGATTTATGCGACCTGCACCTCCTTGCGCTTGCATGCTTTCCCGACTGCCGGCTATACAGTGGTTGTACCCGGTTGGCCTGGTGACGGCCGAGATGCCATTTGCGAGACCTGCCACGCACGCAAACGATCACCGGCATTGAACTCCAAAGACCTGGTTGTAGCATAACACCCTGTGGGTATGTATTGGGGCGGGACTAGAACTCACAACGTCTCTGTTTCTGTGGATTGGATGAAAAGAATAAAAGTGTCGGCATAGAGAGAAGAGGATTGTGGGATGGATCGTGTCCCCCAACGGCTGTCATTACCGACCGCCACCACTTTGGTCACAGTTAGCTTTCGTTTTTACATCACAATAGTCAAGGACGGAACAACCAAGAGATATCAGAGGGGAAACTTAGCATTAGAAAAGGCCCAATCAGCATCGGCACTCAACTTTAATTTAAAAAGCTCTTAACAGTGCCTGTGAGGGTCATTTAACTCACAAAGTAATTACAATGCGAGGAGCCAATCAGGACCTGTGTAGATTGACTGGACAGTCATACAGGTAATGTTATCAGTATGCTGGAATAGCCTCATCAGTTATTCCAGGAGTAAAATCCATACTAGCTGCTGGTAAATGACATTCGTTGCATGTTCATGAGGTTAACTGTTTCGTTTATTGAATTGTGTCTGCCAGCAGCCTGCAAAATCCGCCCATGAGGATTATTTAGGCCTATTTGTCCAGCAGAGTCCTATATGAAGCACCTTGTTTTCAAGATAAAAAAGTGTTTCTGAGCCTATGACCTTATGCCAGACTTTTGTGGAAGCATCTAGAAGCAGAAACGCACGTGTGTCTGTGTGTCTTTGTGAGTGTAGCCGATTGTTGTGACCATGGCCCCTTGTGATGAGTCGCCCCCCTTCCAGGGCAGACCATGCCCATTTCCCAGGATACTATGCCATCTGACTTTAAACGGGTCCTGTATCCACTCCGGTACCATCAACCGCCTTGTCCTACCAAGCAAGCCGACACGGATAATGAGATTTAACGCGTCCCAGCCAATTCAAAATAAATTTTAAAAGGCTGTCATGGTCGAAAGCTTTTTCATGCAACCACCTGTTAACGCTCATATTAACTGTCAGTCTTCCCCAACGATCTGCGCAGACTTCCGTGGACAAAGCTGTGGATCCGTACAGTCATTTAGCACCTGTGGGGTGTGGAATCGGAACGATAAGATTGCAGTGGGTGAGAATTTCTAAGCTCACCGTACAGACTGACGTGCCTTCCGAGACCATCAAATGCCATTTTGTGTGAATTTTCTAACTGTGAAGTTTCACTGCAGACGGAAAATTCCGAGCTTTTTCCCTTATACAGTCTCAACAATGTTTCAGTTCATGACTGCTGACAAATCAGCTGATTGCATTTCGAAAAGGAAACACCTTTTTTTTTTCTTCTTTTCCCAGATGGTCGCGGGATTGAAAGAGCAAAGCATTCCGGACTGTTCGAGGGCCGTGTCGGCATGTCAATATATCATAAAATGCCGTTTACAAGCGGGACTGTGAAGCAAGGTTTTTGGGTACAGCCACTGAGTGTTATTAAGAGCCCTCATGGGGGGGGGGGGTGGGGTCATTTTAATCATTTATGAACAGGCAAGCTATCGGAAGACCATGAGCTGAGGCCCACTGTGCTCTCGTAAGGTTCCATAGCTGTCTTGTGGACTGCTGGGATTCCTGTAAGATCGAGGAAAGCCTTTTAAACAAACGAGGCCCGTATCCTTCATCCCTGTTTGTCTCTTCACCTCTGCTGTGTATAAAAACTAAAATTGAATCAGACCGGCGTTGTACCACAGAAGCCGCTGTTTGAGTTGATGGGTCTCATTTTCTAGTCCCACGAAGCAAGGGGCACAGTGTGAAAAAGAAGACATTTTTTTCTGAAGGGTATTGCTGGTCCCCGTAAAAACTTGCTGTTTGGCTACGGCAGAGATATGTGCGAAAATTCCATTGAACCAGAGTCGTCACACGGTCTCAAAGCTGCTCTATTTACTGGTCAACCTCCATAATGCCATTGATCTACAGACCTCACACCCCCTCCAGGTCCCGGTAACAAGACAGGGCAAATTAACCTTGAATGTTCGACAGTTTATTTGCATGACAGACATTTTGAGATGGGTGATTAACTCTGATTAATTACAATTTAATTTGCTGACAAAAATAATTGATTCTGCTGTTATGTCCTCAATCTTTATTACAGCTAGAACTGTCTGCATTCCCCACCTAAATATAAAAAATTGTTAAATATTCTTAGACATTTCTTAAGAAAAAAAATCTATTTTGATATTAATATTATAGATATTGTTGCTGTATAACATGGACTTTAGAAGTTGCCCGAGTCCAAAACGGCGAAATGTTGGCTATGGTAACAAGATGGGGACCTTTTTTCTACCAAACCTCGTCCCTCACCCAGAACAAAAGGTCAGGTCAGGCTGAAATGCTTGACCCGGGACACAGCAGGATAGCATCTGTACAGCATCTACACCGTCTGGGGTCTGTTTGCCCCCTAAGTCTGGACTCTCACAGTGACCAGAACCAGTTAGGGTCATGTAATGTGCCCCCACCACCACCACTAAAAAAATTAAAAAAAACACACAGTTGTGGATCGCCGAGCCTGGCCAGCCCACCTTCTGATAAGTGACCTTCGACCTCTGGAACTCAAGGCCCAACGTGCTATCCATCACTGCTCCATAAATCCTATTCTTTATCACTAGAGGAGATTTACAGACAGAGAACGGCCCTCCACATATGCACAAAGACTCATGGACGTATCGGATGCCGTTCTGACACATGAGCGACCATAACATGCAAACACCACAGTAAAAGATATTAACTTAGAGCTCCTATGCCCAGTTTCTTTGAGGAAATACCCAATGAAGAGCTCTGCATATGGCCACATGACAGTGCACCTCCCCAGCACTGCAAAAGCGAGGCTTGCTCCGCTGAGAAGTGACACTTGGGCCCTGCCCAGCCGGGCTCCCCCCCTGCGGAGGTGTCCCAGCTGGAGCATGGAACCCCCCCTCCCCCGGGGCAGCAGACTGGTGGCGCTAAGCTAATGCTAATCCTGCTATGCTGTCGTCTCTCTACCAGCTTCAAAAACTCAAAACACATGCAGGGTGAGAAAGCAGAGAATCCAGCACATTCTCTCCCCTCCCTCCTCCCCTCCAGAAGACACTACAAGTCCATCAGGACCCGAAGACTCAGGAAGAGCTTCTACCCGGTAAGTACTGGGAATGTTACAAATGCATGGATCTACAACCCCAGTAAACACTGCTTTTAATTTATCGCTGCAAATTTAACCCTCAGCACCATGTCCTCCTGCTTTTACATTATTGCATATTGCTTGCATTTTGTATATATGCTATTGTTCACTATTCTGTTATTTTCCATTTGTGGTTCTTTATCGTCATATGTTGGTAAAGTATACAGGGAAGTGCGCAAGCAAGCGTTTCATTGTACTTGTACAAATGACAATGAAGCCTTTGAAAACTGGGATCCTTGAAACCATACGTACCATAATCACCCCTAAATCTTACAAAACATGAGGAAATAAAACATAAAACAAGGTCTGAGCTGCTATCCACCTCCTCTCTGCTGCATCCCGGCACAGATTCCCGTCTCCATCCATCTTCCTAACAACATTAAGTCACGACTTTCATCTGCCACCTCCCCAGCTGCAAGGTCTAGGTTGGACAAGGCAGCGTCCTCTCTGGGAGACTCATGGTGGTGCGATCGAGTCGGACACGAGGCTGGGGCGGCCAAGAATGGAACTGGAGTAGGATGAGTATACAGGGAACTATGGTTTCAGCAAACAGTGTGGGGCTCAGCTGGTTAAGACACTGAGCCCAACATCGGAAGGTTGTCAGTTCGAATCCCATTGCCGGTTTAGCAATGTCACTGTTGGACCACTGAGCAAGACCCTTAACCCGGAGCAAGACTGTCTGATCATACTCTCACGAAAAACCTACATCGCTTTTGGATAAATATGCAAATAACTGTCCAGGTCTAATGTACTGTACGGAATAATGACATGGATCGGATCACTAAGGTGACAAGCCAGTCTCCAAGGGAAGGAAGGAGTCCAACAGCAGTGGGGGGAGAGGGGACGAGAAGGGATGAAAAGAGAGAAAGGGAGAATGGGGACAGCTGGAGGTAGCAGAGATGAATAAAGTGACTGTTCCCCCCCCCCACAACCTTTTATCCGAGCGCGGCACAAACAGGAAGTGTGCTGACACGGGACAGTCCCCAGGTCCGGAGAGAACCGCATTCCTCCTGCCCTTAAATAATCACGGCAAATTAAATTTAGATAATATGGTTCGGCATGTGTGTGTGTGTGTGTGGGGGGGGGAGGGCATAGGGGTGCAGTTCTTCGAAACATCACCGTCCCCTTTTGCGTATCTCCAGCCCGGATAGTTGGAAATCTGGACACGCAAGTGCGCTGTTTTACTAATCCGGACTTTTTTAAGCAAGCCGGACAGAATGGCAGCATTGTCAGCGCAGACAGTCCGTAAAAAGGGCCATACAGTACCAAATTGAGGTCGCGCCGAGACAATGGCCGCCCTTCAGCTCTCCCTCACACAGTGTCCACGGCTCTATCAAACAGTTCTTTCTTCCACATCCCCTTTCTTCTCCCGGCTGGAGCGGCAAACAATGGATGGGGCCTCCCGGGCTCGGTGCGCAGGGCCGCCGTCATCAGCGCCGCTCTCACCCGCCTCCCGTCCGTTTGCCACATTCCTTATGGGGTCGCGGCACATTGACAGCCACCCCCCCAGGGCAAAAATGCTGGAGGGGGGGTGCTCCTAATGAAGGTGAGGCAGAGATCCATCCCATGAATCCAGTGGGATGGTAGGGAGACGATGCGCCATCACATCCCAGAAGCACATCCCTAACCCCAGCCAGCTGGGTATTGGGTTGTGGCCCATTGGACTATCAGGCATGTGCAAGAATGGCGAGTCTAGCTCCTCGGTCCTGTGGATGATGAGTGGTGGGTGGCTAGATACAGAGGTCCTGGACTGCAGTGGCAGCAGAGGGGAGGCATTCACTGTCCATGGGACTGGGAGTGTCTGTAACCTTCCAATACCACACTGTTCTTCCTTAGCTGGTTTGCTAATTGTTTTATTCAGGGAAACGTCATATTTGTCCACCGATTTATGCAGTTGGAGCAGCCCTGTACATTGAGGTACTTAAACCAGTAATCATCTGTTTTAATGTTGTAACGTTTTTTTAGTTGTCATTGTGCAGTGGTGGCATAATGGTTAGGGAAGCACACTTGTAATTGAAAGATTGCTTGTTTGAATCCCCGGCCAGTAAGGTATCGACTCCCTCCTCCAGCACTGCTCCCCGGGCGCCGAATTAGCTGCCCCCTGCTATGTCACATTGTCACATATGGGTTAAATGCGGAGAATTTCGTTGTTGTTCACTGTGTGCTGTGGCGTGTCAACAATGACGATTAATCACAAAATAAATAAATCTGGGCCTCAGACTCTCATCCGTCCTGCCGGTGACAACGCAGCCCTACGTATCTGTCTGTCCTGAGATGCTGAGGAGGGAAGTCTTGCGGGCAGCCAGAGGATCATAGGTGGGTCCCCACCAGCCGACACATCACAGGGGACGCCCGTCCCTGGACGATACCGTCTCCACGGCAGCAAATTCTTTGCATCCTGCCTCGTGCCCCCTACTGGCTTCTTAGCGCATCTGACATGCCCCAACGGTAACAGACAGGAGCCCCTGCGCTCCCCCTGGGGGACGGCAGTGGGGAACGCTCCGCCACCTCCCTGATTGGGGTTAACAGCGGCCTCATTTGCATGGGGCAACTGATTTCATTAGGCCGCTCCCCTGAGGACTCGGAACTGAAAGCCTCGGGCCTCAGCAAGGCGTCCCACGTGGGATCGACGTTCTACTGGGATTCAAAGGCTCAACAGATTGCTCCCGGGCTCCTGAGGCTCCCGCTGGCTGATACTCGCCTTGAACTCTATCCTAGATAGTGACAGGAAGCCAAGAATCACAGCAAAGCGAAATCAGCCTGCGAGTTTCATGTTTTTTTTTTTTTTCCACACGATCATATTTCACATTTTAGAATTCGAGGAGAAATATCTGAAATGGAAGCGGCGAAGAATAAAGGCTACACGCTTAGTTGTGGTAGGGGCAGCGTTGCAGGGCATGCTGGGAACTGTGTGGGTGGGGCTTATCACAGCCAGAGATGTTGCCATTGGCCACTGACATGCACAGCAACCTGTCACCTTGGGAGGCCAACTGGCAGTGGAGAGCTGCCAATACGGGCCATCAACTCACCTGCAAAATGCGCCGTATCTGAACCCAGTCAGATACACCGACGGCGGCAAGTGCATTAGCAGCTTCCGGCATATTCTGACCTGTCCGGAACAACAGGTTCCTCTGTGGGCCCCAGGAGTGTGAACACCTCTCAGTGACACTGGCTCTCCACCATGGGCCCTATCATGTATAATTCACCCCTTCACCGGTGTGCAGATTCAGCTCCCGGGGGGGGACCACTGTCAGGACAACACATTAAACATTCAACGGCAGATGACAAAATGAAAATGGATAAATAAATAAACTGTAATGGGTTCTGTGGGCCGCGTTAGCACCACCACGGGCGGGGGTCCTGTCAGTGGACTGTATCCAGGTTGCCATAAGCTGGCAGGCCTGATCTCATTGGGGGGGGGGGCGCCCTGTCTGAAGCTGGGCTTCATCTTCGAGAGACAGGGTGTGCTAAGTTGCCTGCCTCAGAGAGGGACAGGGGGCAGGATGGCCTGGGGCCGGAGGGTGGGGGCGCTGATGTGGCACAGATGTGCTCGGAACATCTCGCCACCGACCTTGACCCGGGACGACCTGCTGGCCATCGCAGTGAGCGAGACGCCCGCCTGCCCGCCAAGCCCCCTCCAGCCACTTGCACCCCTGGATCACTATCCCAGTTACCCCCCGTCCCCTGCCTCAGCGTCCAGCCTCTCCTGTCCCCCCGTCCCCCCTCCTCCACTGCCAGCTGATCATCCTGTGCCCAGTTTGGTCCCCTTTACTGCCCAATTACCAGCTCAGGCTGTCCACTCCCCCGCTTACCGGCCAGCCCTACTAATCTATGATGCCCTCTACCCCAGCTGCCCCCCACCCCCGCAATGAAACCTGTCCTTACCTCTCCCAGCCCATCTTGCCTCCCCCCACATGTCGCCGCTTCATGGTTTAGCCGATTTCTCTCCTAGTTCCTCCTTCCATCTGGGCCGCCCTTGCTGGGTTGCTCCCACCCGCAGGGAGGGGAGGGCGGGTGGCTTGGCCATCGTGGACCCCCCTCTCAATCTCGCGTGGAGCCTGGCCACGGAACAGCTGCAGCGGACTGCTTCAAAGCGGCTGGACGCAGGTCACCCGACGACCGGTGGCCAACGGTGGAGTGAGGCCCTTACACACATGTGACCTCTGAATGTGAGTCAGTCAGCCACGGGACGGCCCGGCTCGACGCGTGACTAAGCGCAGTCCGTGGTTGATGCATGGGCAGCAATAGGGGGCAAGGCTGGGGGCACAGGACGTGGGAGGCAGAACGGCATGCTGGCGTGTTTGTTTGGAGTGTCCTGGCCAAGAGAGATAGGTCCTTCCCCTCCTGACCCCAGAAAGACACTCCACTACGCCTATTCCCACCCAAACTATGGACTGCATACCCCCCCTGCATTTCAATAGACAGACAGACAGACAGACAGATAGATACACTGTACAGAACTCTCATTCCCTTTCATTACAATCACAAATTCTGCATATAGTCACAATTTATACCACAACAGGTTTACCATGCATACCTCTGTATAACTGTGCAGATACTTATTCGTAACATATATTTATGTCGTAGCACTTTTACACTATTTCACAATTTCAGATTAGACTCAAACCTGCATTACTTTGTCTGAATAATTCTACTTACAATACAGTTGAATCTAATCTAAAACCAAGGGTTCATTACTGGGACTAAGAGGTCCACCCCGGCAGAGTAGATACAGGAGCACTAAAGCGTCAGGCACCCCCCCCCCAAAAGACGGGAGCTGGGTCCCCAACTGCCTAGAAATGTTACCTACATATTTCCAGAGCAATTCCAGCACAGAGAGAATTACTTTCTACACTATCTACCTGCGTATTCTGAAATGGGACAAAATATCCCGTATTTATAAAAGATTCCAGAAAATGTTAATCTAAATAATCAAGGTTTAGGAAAACACAGCAAAGGATATTAGTTACCATAAATCCACAGCATAGGTGAGTCTGATGGTGAGAGGAAATATATCCGAGCCTGTATGGATATCTACTGTGTGTCTGTGTGTGTGTGTATGCATATATATGTGTGTATAGGAGGACCTCTGTATGGATGTGTGTGTGTTTGAGTACCCCTGTGTGTGCATGAGTGTGTGCGCGTGCGTATGTGTGTGCATCCGTGTGTCTGTGCGTGTGTGCGTGCATCCGTGTGTCTGTGCGTGCATCCGTGTGTCTGTGCGTGTGTGCGTGCATCCGTGTGTCTGTGCGTGTGTGCGTGCATCCGTGTGTCTGTGCGTGTGTGCGTGCCCTCTCCTTGAGCTCGGTGCCAGACAATCGGAGCTCAAACTGCTCAGTAGCAACTGTTCCAAGTCCAATAATTACAGCTTGTCAGAAAGAATTAATTTTCTCATTTCTCATAAAGATGTGTAAAAATTACCATGTTATTATACACCGAGACTCTCCGGAGGCAGACACCAAATTTAATTTTGAATTCTTCCCGCACATTAAATTAAATCCATAAATAAGAGTTTAGGCATTCGTTCGGAAGCATATGTTCGTTAGGAGAGGCGGCCAGCGCGCGACCGCCGTAATAGCCACCGTAACGTTTTAATAGCACACTCCTCCGACGCAGTGATAACTTACACGCCCGCCTTGACGGTGGGCAGGCCGGCAGAACTTGGGGGGAGAGGGGGGGCGTGAGGCTTAAGCTGGGAAGAAGGGGACTGGTGGCATGGTGGTCCAGGAAGAATATAAAGGTTCACCGAGGTAGAATCTGAAGAAAAAAAAAAAACTGGGGGGCGTGGCCTAACACAATGGGGAGTGGTCATGGGCGGGGCTTGTCATCATGAAGCGTGGACTCAGTTTAGCCTCGCCTCTTGTGAGTCCTTGCTTGTGAAATAAGCTTCCTCCTCATTGGTGCTTTTGCATTACAGTGCAATGCAGCCAGACTGAGAGCATAACTTATAGGAGTCCTGCATGTACAGGACAGAGGAGTGTGTGAACAGCCTTATTGCGTTTGCCGCGATGATGCCACGCGGATCGCCTGATTACATTCTCCCAGTGCGCTGGGCCCTGCTGCCGGCAGGAGAGCCGCACAGCTAAGGCGTCGCTTCTCCAAGGTGAAAGACATCCGGCGAGCCAGCACTGCGCAGGAAGTAAATACGGTGCGGGGCCTGGCAGCAGCCACCACGCTCCTCCTCTTTAAAGTTGAGAAACGGAGACATCAGCATGTTCCGCCTGACACCCGGTAATTGGCTATAAAAGCATAAGGAGCGACTATTGCCAGGATCGAACACTAATTCCACTAAGACGTGGAGGGACACAGCCAAACGCATCCTGGGCCGCTTCCACGGCGACGCGGAAAAACATGTCAATGGTGCCCTTGGTCCGCAGCCACGTGGGGCTCGGAGAAACATGCCAGCCACGGACGCTCCGGGATGAAGGCGATCAACCCACTCTCCTCAGCTCGCAGTCTGTATCCCTGCTGCGTGCTCCAGCACACATGGGCCGGCCGGTCTGCTGCGTGGGGGGTGGGCGGTCTGTGTCCCCCCCACCGAGGTACAGACCACCCTCTCCCAGATTTCCAGGGGCTTCGTCGTCATTATCCAACTTTTTGATTACTTACCAGGTGATCAAGAATTACACAGTTGAACACTTTCCAGAAATAATGTAGCAGAAATGTTTGCCCATAGATACCGCAGCAGTTTCATTATAGGAACTTTGCATAGTAGGAGCACTGACATGCTAAAGGTACCCTCATCTGGCGAGTCTCAGAGGGGAGAGGAATCCTCACTATATGGGTTTCAAAGAGGAGTCCTTATCTGAGGAGTCATAGAGGGGAGAGGAGTCCGCACTCAGTGAATCTCCGAAGGGAGAGCAGTCATTGCCTAGTGAGTCATATAGAGCGGAGGAGTCCTCATCCAGTGAGTCTCGGAGAGGAAATGAGTCATTGCATAGCAAGTCACAGAGGGGAAAGGAATCCTCGCCTAGTGATTCTCAGAAAGGAGTACTCCTCCAGTATGTCTTAGAGGGGAGAGGCGTCATTGGCTAGTGAGCCTCAGAGAGCAGAGGAGTCCTCACCAAGTGAGTCACAGAGGGAAGAGGAGTCCTCGCTTGGTAAGTCAGAGGAGAGAGGAATTGTCACCATAAGGGTTTCAGAAGAGAGATGAATCCTCACCCAGTGAGAGTAAGAGGACACAGGAGTCCTTGCCTAGTGAGTCTCAGAGGGCAGAGGAGTCCTCGCCTGGCAAGTTTCAGTGAAAAGACGAGCCCTCACCTGGTGAGTCTTGGCACAGCGCACCTCCAGCACCACAGTCGGATCTGTGCACAGCTCAGCGAAGTATCCAAGAACAACAGCACCTGGCAGGTACGCACACATAAAACACCCACACACACACACATAGGGAGAGAGGAAGAAATGGAGGAAACTCCTTTAGAATGTAAATGACAAAGCCTGACACATGTTCAGTCTATCCTCACAAAAATCCTGGCTGTGTCACACAGGGATGTCGATGACCCGGGACGCCACGCCGAGGGACGACCTCCCGCATGCCGCATGCTCTACCCCTGCCACGCCACGACTTTAATAAACCTATAAACGAACAGACCAAGTCCCCATTGCACAGTGGATGCTCACACACACTGAAGTGGCCCTTTGTTGGGGGTGCGTCTCTGTAATCCCATCCAGACTCTCCTGCTATCTCAGCTATCTCCTCGCTCACAGAGGCCCCTCTCAGAACCTCCCTGTCCAAACCCCCCCCCCACGCCAAGTCCTCGACGCGATAAGAGCCCCGGTGACAATGACAGCTGTGCTGAAATCTCACTCCTCCGTCCACGTCCTTATAAAATAGAAAACGATCTCCGAGGTCCAGCTGTGGAGGGAGAGGGACGGCAGGAACAAAGACTGTACGTGGTGGGAGACCCCCCCCCCCCTTATCCTATACATAATCAACACTCACTCCTTACCATGGTACACAATGAACACCCACCACTGATTAGTCACAGCGGAAAATAACGGCCCAGAGCAGTCTAACCACAAAGAAGGCCTTCCGTAGGTCTCACGTACACCATCAAGACTCACCACAGACTAACCACCAGACACAAAAAAGACCATCTGCTGAACATAACAAAAAATTGACACCAATACCTTCCACATAAACATGTGTTGGACCAATGGCAAACAAAAGGACCCCCCCCCACATTAGTCTTATGCTATAAAGGAGCACA
Source organism: Isichthys henryi (assembly GCA_026776945.1). Lineage (NCBI taxonomy): Eukaryota > Metazoa > Chordata > Actinopteri > Osteoglossiformes > Mormyridae > Isichthys > Isichthys henryi. The sequence continues at coordinate 11,155,480 of JAODJX010000001.1, read as the reverse complement.
TACAGACTACCGGGTACAAGACCACCTTCATTTTCTGCAGTTTGTATTATACATTAACCCTACTGAAGACCGAGGTATTCCGCTCCTCATGGTCTAGGTAGGGCTAATAAGATGTCCCCATCTGTCAGTTCAGGTGACCATTTCTTGTCAGGAGTGCTTTATCAGGGTGTGCCCCAGCAGATACACACCTCTGGGGGGGGTATGTTGGGGGGTGATTTGCATGCACTCCCATAAACTTGCAATTCAGAAAAATGCTATTGAAGAAGTGTTGCTGTAATTGACGCTGGGCGCGGGAGCCTTTCATTATGGTGGGTCTTACAGCAATCCTTAATCTACGCAGCATAATCCTGTGAGCGCCCAAAATAGGCTTTTCCGTGTCACTTCAGACAATTCGCTTTCCGACACTATTACAGATTATCACCAAGGCACTATTACACACATAATTGGAGGCCCTTTCACGGTCTGCAGGCCCACGCTCACAAGTCATTTTGCTGTATCTCCGGGGCTCCAAGCGACACTTGGTCGTGGGACGTCGGTTCGTGAATTACACCACGCACATACGGAAGGGGAGCCCTTTGCTCAGGGTTCTGACGCGAAGGGGGCCGTGATACATTTTTACACATGAACTGGTGAGTTCTTAGAAAAAGATACAATGGAACAGGCCCACAACAGCATCCAGGGAAATTGAGATCGGCATGGTAAACAAACTGGCACGGTATAGCAGTCACCTTCGCGGTCACCAGCTCATGGCCAGGGATTGTTTGTCTCATTACTTTGAGATGTCAGCATTCCTTTTTTACATCTCTACTCCAGTGAGAAAATGTGTAGAAGAACGAGGACCCCAGGCTGACCCCCAGCAGGGTGCCTGTCGTTTTCAGCTCTCCGACTTTCCCACAATGCAGTGCGAGCCTGCCAGGCAATAACAAGAAATACACACACACACACACACACATATATAAAACAAACAACCACTGAGTACGCTCACTGTCATACCTGCCCAGAGCATGTCTCTACTCAGAAAACCTCCCGAAGGCAAATAAAAAAAAAAAAATGCTTTTAATTTCTTTAAATAAAATTAAGTTAAAAAAAGCATTTGTCAGGCTATCTTTGGAAAGTCTCTTTGTAGGTATTTTTTCATGGTGGCCGTTTTCTAATTGTGGAAAAACTCGTGACCACAAAGATAACAAACCGCCATTCAAACACACAGACAGACAGACAGATGCGCACACACACACACACACACACACAGAGCAGGGATTCTTCATCAGCCCAGCATCTCACATTAAGTGGGCCATCACTATTAAAGTCCTACACATTCATGTTAGCATTTGCCCTATAAACAAAAGCAGCTTTATAATGATTCTTTTTCAAAGTGTGTCAGGCAGCTCGACCACGATTCTCCACAGGGCTTCCATACCATTTTATGGGGACCCTCACACAGAAGAATGCAGCAGACCCCCAGAAGGTGACTTCCGGGCCTTTATGGGAATGGATACATTACATATTTTACATTTTATTCATTCAGAAGACTCTTTTATCTAAAGTGACGCATCAGTCCCTGGAGCAATTGGCCGTTAAGGGCCTCACTCAGGGGCCCAATGGTGACATCACTCTGCCAGCCCCGGGATTTGAACCGGCGACCTCTAGGTCACAGGCGCAGGGTCCAAACCGGTTGAGCCAAACGACAGAAAAATTGTCGTCGGCCTGTCCTTGAGGTAGAGGGGTCGGTGCATCCATCTGAGAGGCAGACTGCGTCGAGGCTGCCTTTGGCAAGACGAGGCCCCCCCAATCTGTCCCGCGTGGTAATGCGTTTGCAAGGGTGATTCCTGTCAATCTGCGAGCGCTCGTCAGACATCGCCGTTCAGAACTAATAGAGGCTACCTGGTACACCAGCAGAGCAGCAAATGGACTGACAGATGGAGGGAAAAAATATGTGCGCGCGGAAAGATGGAGGCAGAGTAATTGGGCCGAGCAGGCAGTGGCGGTAGAGATAAAAAGGTAAATCGAATCCGTGTTGAATCACTGGGCAAGTTTAGCGAGCAGGCTGTGGGAACGTACTGCGGCCATGCGCCGATCGTGCGGCTCCTGCTTCATGCTGAAATGCGAGAGTCCCTCCACAGCGATGCGGAAACACGAAAATAAAACATGCATTTGACATGAGGAGGGGAGTAGTGGGGGGCACAGAAATCCTGGCAGATTCATGCTGGTATGAATGCAAAAAATTATATCATTATATAACGTACGGAGGCAGGGGGGGCCAAAGGTGATATTTTGTCAGAATTTCTAACTGCGCCCCTGAACACGAGAGGTGACCGCTGCATAAGATCAACCCAGATGGGACTGCATGTGAGACCCCAGGAATAGGCACCCCAGTGGGAATCTGCACCCCACCCCGCCATGCTTCCAGAAGTAGGGAAGGCAGTCTGCTCATGTGGACCTGATCCCAGCCTAGTGGTCGCAGCAGATCACCAACAGCTGTCTCCAGCATTTAATTGCAAACAATTCAGGGGCACATGCTCCCAGGGCCTCGCAGGGGCCCGTCAGCAGGGGCCCGTCAGAGAGCCCCGTCAGAGAGCCCCGTCATCAGCGGCTCGCATGACTCTCAGCTGGGCCCCCTGTTCTGTTTCTCAGTACGGTCGTGACACACTTACGCAACAGTTCACAGCGGGTGACCACAATGGCGGAAACGACACACTGGCTTATTAGTGTGCTCTTCAGCCCCACGCACTGAAAAGGCACGGAGAACCATCTCATGCTAGCTCTATTCATAAGGTTTGTTCGGGATAATGTGGGTCTTTGGGTACCGAGGTATGTGCCCCTGCTCTATGCCCAGCCTGTTCCCCTGATCGCCCCCTTGAACCCCCACAGCGATCCACACCGTCTCCCAAGCCTGTCCCAAAGGCCCATAACTGTCCAGCAACAGGCCGGGTCGCACATCCTCATTGTCTTTAACACATCACTGTACCGCCACTTCCTCTTCCCTCTCCCTGCAGAGCGTTCCTCATCCACCCCCTGTGCACACCAACGCCTCTCCTCAAATATGGGGCTCTGTGGAGCAGCATCCTTCACGCACCCTATTATTCCTTGGGAATTTCACCCCCTCCCCCCAAGAAATACAGTGGTATGTCCCACAGGGCTGTACTCTGTAATGGTATGTCACACTGCAATATACCCTGCTATAATATGTCCATGGAGGCATATCCATAATTGGTATGTCCCACAGGGGGTGTACCCTATTGTGGGTCTATCCTCACTATTCAGGTGTGTATCATAGAATTCCTGCTTTGCCCGCTGTGTATTTCCAGCACAAACTGATGACCTACATCATTTTCACGCTGTTTTCAGCAGGAGAATCGCCGTATTAAGACTTTGTGGTACCTACAGGCAGAATGTCTTTTCTTTGACACACATAGGCAGACACACACACACACACACACAGGTCTATGTGAAAAGCTGAGTTATGCTGGGCTGCAGTCGGGAAGTCGGGGTCAGTAGGAAATTGATTACTCAGTGATTTCCTCTAAAGGTTTTGGAAAACTCACAACTTGTTGACAGGTTGCAGCCATGACTAGATGATTTTCTTTCCCTAATCCTCAGTCTTCCTGCATTCCCTGGTGAACCCCCCCCCGCCCCCGCCCCACTGTGTTTACTCTTATAATTATATCGCTCTGCGTCGAAGCCAGCCCAATCCCCCGTGGGCTCGTTTGCGCCTGTTTAATATCTCGTGGCGCAATCTCCAGCGTTGAGAGCCACCTGGGCCAGGAGCTGCGTGAGACATCAGTGTTGCTCAATGACAAGCCCCGCCCCCCCTCCCCCACCAGGCGCGCAGTAGATATGGTGAGATGCGGCGAGATAGGCAGAAGGGGAAGTGGGGAAGCCACACGGCATCGCCCGTGAGTGCCGACCCCCGAGTCGCACATCGTGGTGGTAGGAAGCGCGTTGAGTTGCGAGCGCCAGACGGGAGCAGGCTGCCTGATCCCAGGTACGCTGTCTACGACTCTACATCCTCGCTCAGACGCCCCCCTGTGTCAGTCGCCCAATTAGCCAGTCCCATCTAAGTCATGTACAGTGTGTCCCATCTGAGTCCATTATAGAGTGTCCCTTTCAGAGAGTCTCATCTGAGTCCATTATAGTGTCCTTTTCACAGAGTCCCATCTGAGTCCCTTACGCAATTTCCCATCCAAGTCCTTTACAGACTATCCCGTCTCTCAAAGTGTGTCCCTTACAAAGAGTCCCGAGTCACTGATAGAGTGTTTCTTACTGAGTGTCCCTTACAAGGAGTCCCATCAGAGTCCCTGATAGAGTGTTCTTTACTGAGTGTCCCTTACAAAGAGTCCCATCAGAGTCCCTGAGAGAGTGTTCCTTACTGAGTGTCCCTTACAAGGATTCCCATCAGAGTCCCTGATAGAGTGTTCTTTACTGAGTATCCCTTAGAGAGTCCCATCAGAGTCCCTGATAATGTTCCTTACTGAGTGTCCCTTACAAGGAGTCCCATCAGAGTCCCTGATAGAGTGTTCTTTACTGAGTGTCCCTTACAAAGAGTCCCATCAGAGTCCCTGATAATGTTCCTTACTGAGTATCCCTTACAAGGAGTCCCATCAGAGTCCCTTACAGCAACACCTAGTGGGTAGTGACTTCCTACCTCTCGCTGCTAATCAACCTTGAAGATCATCACCTCGGGCTCCGCTGTCATGTGGCCACTCCTGCGCTCTCCCGCTCTGCGTGATGCGAACGTGCAAACACACACAGATGCCCACACTGGCCCAGGGCAACACACATCTCTCCCAGAGTCCCTCCCCCACTCTTATCGGACCGCGACTTCTCTTTCCGTGCCGCTGCGGACGTGTTGACACAGAGCACAATCACACGTTTATTTCTTTTGTTGAGATGATACTTCCTCATTTAGCATCACATTCCTGGAGCCTTTTACAGTTGCCCACTTCCTCTTCTCTTACTGTACATCTCAGGCCGCGGGCTGCCATCACTCCTGTCGCCTTCTGCCCTTATTGCCCCCACCATATGGCGCCCCCTCGTCTTTGCCCCTGGATCTGCTTGCCACCGGACCCACACAAGGCAGTTTTCTCAGGAAGGCGAACTTGTTGTTAGTGCCCAGGCTGCAATAGTGAACTGTAGCTGCCCTCCCCTTCCTCAGGCATTCACTATGAACTTTTCACATTTGCACCCAACATGCATCACTCAGGGTGGCATTCAGAGCATGCAACAGTTCCAGGAATTACAATGCAGTGAAACGCTTGCTCTGGAAGGACACGTGTATTTCTAAAAGCCCTCACACATATACACTAATACCGCACACACACACACAGCTTATTCGGCAGAAGTTTCCCAGAGTGGAAAGGAAAGGTAAGGCTCCGGCATCAAAGGCAGCCCCGCGTTGGGGCTGCACCGCGGACGGCCGGGGGTATCCCAGCATCACCCGCGACGGTTCCTTTGATCCGCTCGTACTCGCCATCAGCCTTTCCACTCTGATCTCCCTAACTGACCTCTAAAATGCAGAGTTTAAAGAAAAAAATGACGAGAAAATTTAAATCATTGATTTAGTGTCACGTGTAATTATGGCGTGGAAACACAGACCATAGCCGGTCACCCTCTCAATGCAGGGTGGTGGGGTCAGACCTGTCACTGCAGAAACACGCCCAGCACAGGGATCCCCTCCCATGGCTTGCAAATGATGGCCCATGTGTTAAATGCACTCACGGTGAAAGGAGCAAAACAAACCGCAATGGGGGAGCCGGGACCGAGAGCAGGAAGAGGAAAGGGTACCATTGCAGCAATGACGTCTTGCAGAGTGTCCCGATCCATTAGTGAGAAGTTTCAAAGCATCGTGCTTGAAATGTCTACCTATTACCCAGAATGCATTTTGCTGTAGGTGTGGCTCAGGTGAGGTTTCGCCTGATGTGTCAGGTGTGGGAGCGAAGAAAGAAAGGAGAGGATGAGGGAAGGTCTGTATCATCTAAGAGGGAATGGGGGGGGGGGGGGTAGAGGACTCCAACGGCACAGGAGAAGCTGCCCTCCGCTCCACAGGTCCCAGATCAGTCACACGTACATGCAGCAGAGGTGACACATTCAGACGTTCTTTCTGTCCCAGGGGAACACGAACGGGGGCGGCAGGGACAACGGGAGAGGTGCACGGAGCAGTGCGGCATTTTCACACCCCCGGCGTGCCCACAGGTGGAGAGACCCGATACAAGGATCACAGTGATGGTGTAACACATGCACAGCCATGCTCAGTCGGGGGCTTACAGCAAGGTGACAGGGGAGGGGCTGCAGCAAGGGGGTCGCCAGCTTCAAGGGCTGCGCGAATAATGGGGGTTGGGGAGGCGGGGCACACGGAAGGAGGCATACAGGCCTTCCTTTCCTCTCAAAGTGTTTACTAGTCCTTCAGCCTCATCCTCCAATCTGATTGGTCAGATATGCAGCAGGCACTGACATAACAGGAAGTGAGGCCAGTCCCAAGAAGAAGGGGACGCCGGTGGACTTCCTCTGGCCTGGATTCCATTCTGGAGCAGAGATCCGCTACTGAGAAAACCGAATCCCCCGCGACAGCCACCGAGTGGGCGGGGCTTTAAAACCTTGCTGGGGGAGGGGAATCAGGACGCTATTCTCATTTATTTAAAGGGCAGTAGAGAGCACGGTGGTTACGGGCTGCGTTCAGACCCACGTGGAGGCTGCGCTCAGGCAGGGCGATTAACACGCTGTGCTAAAACACCTCCCTGCGTAAATGGGCAGGGAAAAAAAAAGCAAGGAGAGCGAAGCCAGTCGCTTTGGTCCGAGGCGTCCTGCAAGCGGCTGAATGCAGCTTTATTTATTTCATGGGAAATAAATAAATAAGTGCAGGGAATGCGGCGCTGCGTCACCGTGCATTACGGGCCGCCGGCATCGGCGGGAACGGCAAGACAATGACAGGCAGTGCGGGAAATATGGCATAATAAGAGAGGGCAGGCCGCTCCTCTCCGGACCGCACCACTCAATTACCCAGCAGGCTTTTAGTGCCACTCCGCCACACTAATGCAATTCACCGAGGACCCGTCTCCACTTAGAGACAAGCCGCGGCTCAAACGGGTGGCTTTGTGACTGTAATGCATGCAGAGGCTACAGGAAGGGTAATAAGGTCATTTGGATGCCGGAGCCATTAGGCTAATACCTCTCTCTCCGCTGCTCAAATGTACGAGTATCGAGGGGAAGGGGAGGGGGGCACTAGGGGGGCAGAACGAGGGGGCCTTCTTACAGATCACTGGAGGCTTCTTCCTCTTCTCGAGTATCGGGTTTTCTCCGACGCTATTAATTATGGGGTTGTTTGCCGCACAGATACAAGCAAATAAATAATGACTATTAAACGCTGGAACGTTCCGCGACCGGGGGCCGGGAAGGAGCCGCCGTCGGTGCCCGGGGATGCTTCCCCTGAATTGGCAGAACGGGCAAACCTGGGGGGACAAATCCGCAGTGACGATCCCACGGTGAAGTAGCCAGGGTGACCATCCCCTGGTAACCATCCCATGGTGATGGTACGACAGTGACGACCCCACAGTGGTCACCGCATGCTGCCAGAAGACGAACTCAGGCAACAGCACTACAGCAAATGCATTTCTGAATAACCTACAGTTGGAAACGGCATAATCATAATCCACAGAACCCAAATGGGTCAAGTGTCGCTCAGGTACGCGTCCGCTAAATGAAGACGTCCAGGATATCCAGGGTAGGACAGCATCTCCTTTGAAGTGTCCTCCATTAAAGCCCAACTGGGCCTCACGGGGGTCCCTCTGGGGGGGGGACTGGCAGTGACTAAGCCAGGTTCGCTGAAATGGGTGGGGGGTCTACAGCTCCGAGCAGCCGAGGCAGGAAGACAGCAGCGGGGAGACAGTGAGAGGTTGCGAGTGGTGGGGGGCAATTTTCATCTGGCCCCCTGTTCTCTGCACCCATTATTCACCCCCTCCGCCGCATTTAAAAACCCCGTTCATGCAGTGACAGCCCCCGTCGGTTGGTGTCATGATGGGGGCCGCAGGTGCTAACAATCTATCAGTCCATCGAGTTTCTCAAATAATAATTAAACATCGGATGACACGGACTACTTAAGAAAAAATTCTGTTTGTTACGTCGCAGGAATCCATCCTGGATACGTACCTGAACCTACGGAGACCAGCGTTAACCCCCAGGATGGGTCCGACAATTGGCGCGGTAGAGCAGGCCGGCGGAGTTCGGCCATGATTCTGACCGCGTTGCCCTGGCAACACCACCTCACAAAGCACACATGCCTGTCGATCGACGAGCCATCAATAAAACAGCCGAGGATGCTAAATATTGACATGGCCGTGCGCTTTGTGGGGGAGACTGAAGCAGGGTCACTTGACACTGCGTCGTTTGCGACACGCTAAGCGTTAAGTGTCTAATTAACCGGGGAAGTTGAGATGCTTTATAGATGCTGGCCAATCAATTGCTGTCAAGGAGTTTAGCATTCGTTGCTATTGCGGTATATCATGGATAATTTCATTTTAAAAAAAACACCTAGTAGCTTCAGGTGTGGCTCCATCTTGGGGTTATTAAAGGTGAGAACATATCTTATGGTGTCAAGAAGGAATATCTGCACGCATGTCTACAAGCACGCACACACACACACACACACACACACACACAGCTCAGGCCCAACACAGGGAGAGGTGGGCTGCCTCTCTCTCTTTCTCTCTGTATAATAAGAGATCTGTTAATTAACTAGCAGTACTGCGCTCCTGGCGCGGGGGGATCAAACGCAGGCGCTGGCCAGCGGGCTCCCTCAGCGTGCACATGAAATGCGCCGCGCTCTTTAAAGACTTCCTGTCATTAGCTGGGCCCTTGTCCGCTGGCAGGGCAGACCTCCTCTGTTCCTTCAGACAATGAGGATAATGACAGTAGATACAAAACAACCCCAGCAGGAACAAAGGAGCTCGCTATTTACCATACATAGCTAGGAGGAGGAGAGTCCCGCTCCACTCGGAGTGTCCGTCCCTGTGGGGGTGCGAGTGCGTGAGTGCGTATGTGAGTGTGCGATCGTGGGAACACGCGGCTGGGTGCGTCTCCATACGCTGGTGCATCAGAGCTGTGTTCCCTGTGTGAATTTCCATGTGTTCGCTGCACTTGGGAAACAGGAGGATGCTACTTAACACAGCGTCAGAGTCCGAGTGGACACATTACCCTGAATCCTCATCATAGCCCCCAAAATGCCGATTGGTCCATATGGCTTCGTGCTGGCATCCCGATCCCCAATGAAATGCAAAGCGCCTGTGTCTCCCCCTCCCTGCTCCAGCCCCCATCCCCCCCACAATACCCACAAGTCAGCATGGGGGGTCACACACACAAAGGAGAAAGCAGCTGCGGTTATTGACGACCACATGAGTGTTAATTAAATTACAGGTAGATAACTCAATGCATGATCTTATTTCAGGACGGTAAGCTGGCTGTCCTTGCCATTCATTTTGGGATGCCTTGGGGACAGAGGTGACAACAGGTAGTCCGCTACCATGCTCCCCCCGAGAAAGCGAACCCCACCCCCTACCGAGAATTACCCAGAATACCCTAACCTGATCCAGACACCAATACACACCCTGTCACGAACACTGAGAAGTGACGTCTCAGAGTAGGTACCCTCAGCGAACACAACCTGTCAGCAAAGCCATTCCACACACACACACACACACACACACACACACACACACACACACACACACCAAAATCATATAAATATGAATACTGAGGATCTCTCCTGTTCTCAAAGGAAGGAAAACGGAGCTCATGCCCAACGCTGGGGTCCATTGTTCTGAGGGCACTCAGCTGAGCCCGTCATTAATGTAATTACAATGTATTAAAGCCTAATGTTAGGAGTATTAACTTTAACAAGGCCCAGAGCAAGCATAGCTAACTGTCTGCTGCTGGGGGAGGGGGGGGGGAGAAAACCCCAGCTTCAGGTTTAGATTCAATATTATTAGAGGATAAAGATTTTGGGAACGTGTGGGAATCCAGTCTACTGGGACATGGCGCTCTCTCTGCCAGATACAGCAGGCCACGCCCACTCTTACCAGCTGCGTCGAATCAGATGGCTGGTGGGCCAGTTGAAGCCCAGGAAGCCCCGTCCACCAGCACACTAGGAGCACTCTGATTAGCAGTCCATGGCGAGGGGCAGGGGCTTTGCGGCACAGGCAGATGTTCTGAAGACGCAGACCTCACAGGTGAGCAGAGCAGCTGATGTGGGGGTGAGAAGTAAGATGGCTTGTGTGTGTGTGTGTGTGTGTGTGTCAGGCCCCCAGTTGGGTTTAAAAGCTCACACACCTGCACACACATGCCATTATATCTATCTGGAACCTTCTCACTGATGAAAACAACAATAGTGACTAAAAGTTAGAAAATAAGTTACAAAACACACAAAAAAATCTTTGCACAACTGATTTCTCGGTTCAGCAAAGCACCAGAGACAGTGTGACAGCGTTAAGCCTAACAGAACAGACAGCGCTCAGCCAAAGGTCCGGGCTGACTTGTGATTAGGGGGAGGAGGTTCTGTAATAACACACCACACTTTGTATGGTTAGCAAACCTACTAATGAAAAGTCTGCATTGGTACCAGACCAGATAATCTTCTGCACTTACTTGTAAATCTCATTGAAGGCGATAAAGTAGTGATTTGTCTAACTGAAAAGGAGCGATTTTCTCTTAAATCCTAAATCTCCACGTCAAAGAAACTCAGATCATAGGAAATTCCTGAAGGCTCCTCAAAGCCAGACAAAAAACGAATGCCAGGGTGCATAGGAGAAAGAAGATCCTTAACGATACCCGCACGGCTGGTGGTGCTCATGAGAGGCTGGCCCCGCACCACCAAGAGAGACCATCATGCAATGCAGCAATGCCGCCCTCCAGTATTTGGTTTCTGTACTTGGGTCTGTTGGGGAATGCTTTGCAGTTTTAAAGTGGGGGGGGGGGGGGGGGGGGGGGGGGGGGGGGGGGGGGGGGGGGGGGGGGGGGGGGGGGGGGGGGGGGGGG
>JAODJX010000001.1:11107953-11123517 GCA_026776945.1 Isichthys henryi | reverse complement strand
CAGGCCCCTGTTCGCCATGCGTCATCATACACAAGGGAACACAAGGGAAAGCATGACGAAGAAGACGGAGAGCTGTAGCATACAAACCACTGCGCTCCCATGAACGTCAAAAAAATAAATAAATAAGAACAGAGAGCCGCACTTACATGCGACGCGAATTAACTGCACAATTCCTCGGGAACAACACTGACAACAAGATTGACTTCCCTTTGTCTCCGGCACAGCGATAATCGACACAACACCATTACAAAGGCACTAAAAACAAATTCGGGAGCGCGGCTACAATGCGCAGTGCAGCTCCGAGCTCCAGGCCACTGAATACAGATGTTCAGTTATTTATATGATAATAATACGATCCGTCTGAGTCCATTCAGATAGGAATCACAATATGAGACAGATACACATTATGGTGGGATTCTCAGGTCTAGAGACAAAATGATCTGCAAAGCAATCTGTTCAATAGATTGTAGACGTCTCTCTGAGCGGACTTGTAGGGAATGGGGGGGGCAATGAATGCCTTGTGACAATGGGGATGGTGGTTATTTGACCCCCCGCCCCCCGCCCCCGATATACAAAACAGCACAGGGATGGGCCAACAGGCCAAGGCAGGAGGAGTAGGACGGGAATCGGGTTCGAGGTCCGGAATGTCAAGCTGTCTTTTCTACGATGAGCTGGGGGGGGCGGCACTCGGGTGTACCTGTGTGCGTCATTAAGGAGGAGGGGGGGCAAAACATAGTTGTAGTAGTACAGAGGGAGAACGCAGAGCCAAACTGTGCTGGGAGGGAAAGCCAAGGAAAATGGGGAGGAGCCAGACTGTGGCAGGACAGAAATGCATTGGACAGGGGGCAGGGCCACAATGTGATGGAATCGGCACCAGAGGAAAGGGGTGGGGCCAGACTGTGATGCTAAGGAGTGCCAAAATAAAGAGGAGGAGCCAGACAAATTCCGCCCAAGGCCACTTTCAGCTATGAGCCGACAGGTGCTCCTATACAACCCAGATCCAAATGACCCACAAATGTACTCAGATGCAGATCTGCACTCACGGCCCCTGTTCTCCCACCAGGCACCCCCCCAGCCCGGCTCCGGCACCATCTCTGCTCTCTCTCGCTGCTGATTGGTAGCCTCTGATCACATGATCGCAGGATCAAGCCGCTGCCCTCCGGAACGGACGGAGAAGACAGATCACAGGAGGAAATGTTGCCCTCTCTTCTTTTTGTAAGATGTATTATTAATACAACTTTTATGTGAACCTTTAAAATTTAGAGGGGGAAAAAAAAAAGCAGCACATTGAGCGGATTAATGAGGTAAATGTAATGATCTGAGCTGATCAAAGACAATTGGAGCCGGACCAGCATAGCCACCAATTAGTGATGTAAGGCAAGAAAGGGAGTAAAATATGCAGTGGGGAGGGCGATGAAAAGAAGAGGTCAGGAAGAACACACCCGTTTTCTAAATGAAACAAATCAGTGACGTGGGGGCACTCCAGGGTGCCGGACCGCCCCCCCCGCGCTCTCTTGCACAGACGCCCGGGCGCGCGGTAGGGCCACTCCGCCAGGTGTACTTTGGTCGTTGACCGATCGAACGTCTGGAGCAGATTCCTCCCCGCATGCCCCTTGTTTGCTGATACCGGTTACTGTTTAACTCCAGCTGCTCTTCATCTGCCGCCGAGGTCGTCAGCTGGACGCTCTCAGGGCTGCCGGATTCCACTCCGCAACTCGGCAGAAACTTCATTTTTATACTTATCTCTTAAATACTGCACATAACTAAGGTTCTAGTCCTAAAGTACAACAGTAAACCTCCCAGTGATTCCAGACCAGCAACATTCAATAAAATGCGGTTATCTTACATCAGCAGCTGGTATTATTGCACTCTAGGGCATATACCTGCATATATGTACCCTAAGATAGACAGTCATCCCATCCAGGGCATCCCCTGCTTCCAAGTAGGCCCTTGGCTTATTAAGACTCTGTACTGGATTGGCGGTTAAAGAAGGTTGGATATGTGACGAATACAGACCTTGTTTGTCAATTAAGTCATACTTAGTAATAGACATTTGTCTTATTAAAATGTGTGATGGATGATCACATGTCAGAATAGGAGCCGTTTGAAGTCACTATGTGAAGAGCTGTTTTAAGAGCTCATACGAGTGGGACAGGAAGTCTGGCTACGGAATCGTCACCCACAAGTTTATGATATTCTTATTGCACATTTTCAGACATTACCCAGAATCCACCTCACTTTTTATTTGGTTTTCCAGCATTCATTGGTTAATTATGACCTCAGACTCCCACTCAGTTGTATCATTCACCATTTCTTGAACCATTCTGACAAACCACTCAAACTCTGACAGGAGCATCACTCTCTATCTCTACCGCCACCCCGGCCAATTGCACGAAGGCACAACACGGCCTTCACAGGTAGAACTTTCAACATTGTGACAGACCTCAGCACCGCGGGCTTGAATCGTGGTGAACGTGAACTGCGGTGGTCTTGCCAAACATGTGACAGTGGGAATGGCTACTTAGACACCTGTCACACAGTTTAATGGCCCAGAACCTCCCAATAAAGCAGACCGCAGGTAGCCTAGTGCTCAGAAAATAGATCCAGTTGATTCGCATTCAACTTTCAACAGATTAACTGTGCTGATATACAGACCGGTTGCTACCGTCAGGTCTCCGCTCGCCCAGCTACCACGTAACAGACGCGGGCTATAAGCTATGGCAGTCACGTAGGAAAAATGCATCAGCTTAGCACTGAATAACATACATAATACCGCGAACATGACGTTTTTCAGACAAGCACCTTCACCTCCCCACACTTCGCCATGCAGGATCGGCGAGCTGGGCAGTTAAATTCAACAGGCACGCAAAAAACAGCCGCGCGAACGAGTGACACAGATGCGAGACGGCCTGGAGAAAGACAGCTGCTTAATAAATAGATTCAAGATTTAATATTAATCAGTACTGTGTGTGACTGTTGCATGCATGCACACATGCACCCTGATTAGTCTACCAGTTGGCCTACAACAGAAGCTCTATGAAGGTGAAAATGTTCAGCTACAAAGTGACTACTACTGCCGCCATTTTTAAAAAATTTTTTTTTTGTTTTGGAAAGTAACGCTGCATCAAATATAGTGTAATAAGTAAGTCTGCCCACATTGTTACATAGTAAGTCTTCGTTTGTAAATGCTGCTCGTATGGAACATTCCGGAATATAAACAATGACGGAGAATGTAAAATGTATGAATACTGGGAGTGTATATACAGGATAAGGAGGCTAAGTGGGTTTCAGTTTATAAACACTGTTTTTATATGACATACTTACGTTTATAAACATCGTGTATAAGATCTACGGCGGGCGCAATAGAGAGGCCGCATTTATAAATAAGGCCCTGTGTATACAATGCGGACTCCTCTGTAAGGTAGCTGGATGCTTGTAGCGCAAGTCACTTAGCAGGCAGTTTCACACAAAACGACTCGCACGGCCCATAATTCCACTTTTTAATGCACTCGCGCTGATGGCTGTTTAAGAAATTCACGCCAAGTGCCATTCACAGGGGCAGCGCAGAGCGGCCCTCGAACCTGGAGCCTCCGGGGCCACACTCTCCTTCATGTTACCGCGCGAGCCGCCCATGACATCAAGCTGCATCGGCTTCACGCTCTGCCCGTAGCATGAGCTGATCTGACATTCCCACCGTTAAGAATCGCCAGCGTGGCTGTGATCATCCACTTCAAGTGCAGCCTCTCAGGTGAGAGCGAGAATTAAAGCTCGTGACTGGAGACACCCGAGACCCGTGGCGATCACGGACCCAGACGCCAGGCTACGCGGAGATACTGAACCGAACACAAGTTCGCCTCAAACTCAGATGCGCTAATCCACACAGCTACTGAAGCTCCCACAGGCTAAACTGGGGGTGCTGTTTATAAATTCACCCCCAAGGAGGAATTAAGCAAGAACATAAACGCAAGCAGAAATTCCTCCGATAGCCTGATGTCTCTCTCTGTCCTCCGAATGTCCTTAAAACTTGCATTCTCATCAATGTACTGCTGACATTCGTAACCGGGCCTTCATCGGAAGCTCAGCCTAGCCGCACTTGTGCCTAGTCAAGTCCTTGACAGCCATATGTTTGTAATGTGCATTTTGCAAGACTTTGCATGTCGCTTTAGACTAAAGTCCCTGCTAAATAAAATAAATGTAAACGTGTATAAACCGGCCAATTCTGGCCAGGAGAAAAGCCCAGGTCAACTGCTTAGTCTACAGCTCTGCTAGAAGACAGCTATGCCAACCCCTGTAGCATCAATGCAGAAACACCCACAACGGAAATTTTCTAACAGCTTTTACTTCACCTTTATGATTCCTTTGCCCCAGTTTCTTGCTTCCACATAGAATCATATTAGGTTGAAGACAAATAGGGTGTGTTTCCCCCCCCATAGGTTCAATAAAATTGCATGGGGGTTTCATTAGTTATTTTTGTTTTTTTTCACCCCCCTTTGCACGTGTTTACAAATTCCAGACCTAGGCTCATAATAAGATATTTTTGTTCCTGCCTGTTTAGGTTTGTCTCCCCACCTGGTTTTGCTCCATTAAGATGTTAGGACAGGCCTCTTAAGCCCATTATCCTTACAATTCCGACGTCTTGGCAAATATCATTTAGCGTGGTCCAAGTTCACGAAGCGTTTCCCGCTCGCTGGCGAGGGAAGGGTGGGTTTAGCTCTAAGCCTCTTGAATGGCTCGCGGCGCGGTGACCGCTGAAAGCAAAAGTACGGTCCCGCAAGTCGCCACACGTCAGGGAATTCTGTTTATGGCTTCCTGCCCTGAGATCAACAACCGGCTTAATAGCCCCCAGGGCAAAAGCAGCAGCAGTAGTAGGAGACATCGTAGCTTTCAAACGGCACTTGAACTCCGCAACTTCCACCTGGCCTTTTCCTTCCACGCCACACTTCCCCAGAAATCCCAAAGAGTTTGGGATCGAGAATGTTCCACCCAGAACAACTTAATAACTACATCGTAATAAGGGGGTGAATTAGGCCTAGGATTCGTTAGAGTGACAGGTAATGGCAACTGGGAGAAAACTACTGAAAACACAGAGTTAGCGTGTATTTGTGTTTACTTGCGAGAGTGTTTGTGTTTCCCAGCCTGTCTCTACAGAGTCGGAAACCAATCCCTGATTCTGCGACGAGATAAAAGACCATGATCACGGAGTTCCACTTGGCAGAACAAACCGGTGGAGCAACTGACAGCACAAGACATGCAGGAGAACTGCTTGATGTGTTTCTCAGAAGCAAAATTACATGCACTGAGTGCAGTTAAAAAGAAAAATCCCACAGAAACTCCTAAAGCCTTAGTTCAGAAAGGAGCATACATGTCCTTATCTGATTGTTTGTGAACTGGAACATCCCACAACAGAGGAATCGGATAGATCTCATGCAACTTATTGTCCCCTGAATGCAGAAGCGCACGGCACTACCTCTGAAACGAAAAGGAAACCGCGGACAGGACAGAGACGTCCTAAACACCAAGACTGAGTAGCAGGCGCCGGCACGCGATCCCCGGCATATGACGCGTGTTCCGAGAGGCAGCTCCAAGGCCTGGACCTGCAGGAAGGCTTCACCGGGGCTGGCATGTTCCTCAGCCGTCTGCTTAGGCAAATAATGGCTACGCAAAACGTCATTCCCGCAAAAAATACACCGTTGACATAGCAACAATTACAGTTGCTACGATATTGTGCCCTGTCTTATTGTGGGAACAGATTGCCCGGTGTAGCTACTTAAACCCTGCTGTCTGACACTGCGAAAAAACTGGGTTGTTTTCACAAATGCGCTCAATATGGGGAATAACCTCTAAATCGAGATGCAGCTGCTCTATGCTAAATTAAGCAATTATGACCATTATCACAGGACGCATTAACAACTAAAAATGTTTTTCTCCCCTGAACTTTACGGCTGACTGGATAGATTTTCACAATACGCGGAAAGTAGGCCTATATTATTCAAGAAATGTATATAAATGTGGCTCACACCAACCGATAAAAATGTAACCTCGGAAGATTTGTTAGTGATATTTTACAAGTGGATGCCAGGATAAACACAAAACCCTGTTTTCATGACAGCGACGACCGCTGCTTTCAAAAGCCCTCGCTACCTGCGCTTGTTCAATGCAAAAAGTCAATGTACACACGTAATCATAATGTTGATAACAACAGCATGCAGTGTGCATGGAAAAGAGATTAAATGATCAGGGTTCCTTTCATCCGCTACACCGCACTACACCAGCTGCATATCCTATCTGTTCCCAAGTAAAACTTTCAAAGCACCATAATCACTAGTATTCCAACATGCTTACAAACGAGAAGGGCTTAATAAATTAACTCAAATAACTGTAGCGTAAACTAATTATGAGACGTACAAGAACAGACATAGCTTCGTAATTAATAATAGTTCAATAAAACTGCAGAATGTGAACCCACCAACAACTACATTTTAGTTCTCTCCGGAAATGCAACTACAGTTTAAATAAAGTATACCACACTTATAATAAAGAGTGCCCTATATATGGCATATTCAACTTCATGTCCGTAAGGATCTAAAAAGTGCATGACATTTGTTTAACTCATATGATAGACTACAGACGCGATCATTTGTATTATCGACAGTGTTATTTATCATACTTTTTTAAAAATGTGCGGCGTAGGTTATGTGCTGAACAGTGTGCATTAGTACCAGCAGCCTAACTATCGCCCCGGTCCGCTCGGGGAAAACGCGAAAGCTTGACGGCGATGCGCGGACAGCGGGGGAAAGCGCGACGGTTCCCGGTGATTGGCGGACTGCCTCGTAATCCCACACGGGAATCACGGCCGGAAAATCTTAGGGCAGGATTTGCTGGCGGCAGCGACGGGCTGACTGGGACTCGGCGCCCGGTAGGTAAGGACAGCAGCCGAGCCGAGGCGCTCCGCCGCGGCAGCGAGACGCTCCGCCGCAGCCCGGCTCTCGCCTTCCCTCCGCGATCCTCTAAAAACACAATGACAAAAACCAGCGTTTAAAGTTGCAGATGTTTTGAGACACTTACCAGCGCCGACGGCCTCTTCCCGTTTTATTTGGAAAACAGCCTAATCGGAACTACCAGAAGGGGGGGGGAGCTCTGCTGTTGGTATTTTTTTTTCCTGTTGATTTCTGTTGCTCTCAAGGACGAGGTGAAATCCCGGGGCTGGTCATCAGGCGGCTTCAGACGCAAACAACGGGAGAGAATTTTTTTTTACAAGATACAGGGACACTGGGAGGAAAACTCAGTCGGTTTAATAACGATCCAAAAAAAAAATCATCTGCCGAGAATAGTTACCTTAGCATTCAAGACACTTCGGACTAATTTAACTGGTAATAAATGTTCCTATACCGAAATTATAGTGTATCCTTCCTGGAACCTGCCATATGCTCCCAGTTCAAAGGATTCCGCGCCTTTCCCCTCTCTCTCTCTCACTTGGAAATGCCACAGTGTGGTTCAATAAAGGCTATAACGGCGAAAGGTAACGGGGCACGGAGGGAAACAGCCTCGGAAGCTGTCAAAGCGAAATAATGTGTCACTACCCAAGTCACTTTTACAGTAAATACAAGTCACAACGAAACTCCGACAGGACCTTTCGGGTCCAGAGTTACGTCAGGCTAGATCGCACAATTGCGAAGGGGGGAGGAGGGGGGGGCGTGTGTCTAAATTGAGTGACCGCGGCGGTCAAGTTTGACAGGCGATATTACTATGCATTCGTTGCTGTCCTCAGCTGCTCTTCAATGGCTCTTAACTACCGGCTAATCAGAGTCCCATCAACGGAGGCAACCCCCCCCCCAGGTGTTACTCTAACGCGGGCACTGCGCTTCCCAAAGGTCAAGTGCAAAAACTGGGGTATTATCTCGGGTATTACCATTTCCTGACCACCGCTCAGCTCTGCACGCCTATGCTGCACGGGCGCCGTCCCCCCGTGATCCACTGTATAACTAAGTGATCGCCGAGCCCCCGTTCGATCTGCCGGCGGACCGCTGTCCTGGGTGCGCGCAGAGCCGGCCGCCCTCCTCCGTGAGCCCAGGTGTTGATCTCGGATCCCGCACGCCTGTCTAATCAAATCGCCACAGTCGGAACCGTTTCCCCCATGTGTCCCGCAACAGCTTGTTTGTTTTAATTTACCTGTCACATCCGCTGAGCCTCCACAGCTATCACTGCAACGGGGCCGGCACAAAGACGTCTCTATTGGGTTTGGTGGTTCCGACTGCGGCTGTTTTCACCTTCGTCGAGATCTATACCTGCGAGAGGAGCCTAAACAACGGAGAACCGATCAGAACTCCGCTCTATTTGTGTTTACCGTCGATGTTTTGCTACTGTCACAATAATGCCACCGTGAATGGAAAAAGTTAACAACCCTACCCCATCAAAAAAATTGGATTATTAACTAATGATTGAAGCAATTACCATAATTGCAGTCGGTTAATTCAGCGTTCCAAATTAATCAATTGTAATGGCCTTTATATCTATCATGCATAATTGTCTGATTAAATGTGAATAATACGTTAGTCCGTAGTGCAACGAGTAAAGAACTATGTATTTCCACGTACGTTCCTATGTGTTTGTATATTGTATATAATTGTTATGTTATGTATGATGCAGGGATCACCCTGTTGCTGCTCTGTCCTTATATGAAAGTTTAAAGGTATTTATAAAGAGATCAGGGTCCTGGCGCGTGCTTGCCAAACAGCTCGCACTCATTAAGACTATTAAATTGTTTTTTGTATTTTTTTCATTGATCATTTCGGTACCACATAATGTTTGAGACACATATAGCAATAATACATGAGTGACGTCTGAAGACGTCGTATAGCCGATCAAATAAAAATATGAAACTTCTTTAAAAAATACAATACTTCGAATGGTTTCACTTGTTATCTTTTTCGTTTACAGACGTTTTTAGTCTAAGTGCATATAAGAGAAAAGCGCTTATAGCATTTTTATATTTGCGCGGCCTGTTTTACACAATAGTGAATCGTCGCGCTGGGCCCTGTTGTTAGGTTCGATTAGAGAGGATATATCCCACAAATGACCACCTGGCAGAAGTTTCCTTTCTCCCTCTGGTAGAGGTTCAGGCTCCCATCCTCATAGCTTGTCTTCCGGTCGCATCTGTTATGTTCTGCCCCACAAATAACTGAACCGTGCAATACAACGGGCACGTTTTTTTTTGTTTGTTTTACTCAGTGCGTTTTTTGTTCTTGTTTGTGTGATATAAACAATATATTTAACGAATAAAGAGTATATAAAAATTTTAACGGATAAAAGGGTTCTCCTACTAATAACTTATGAAAGCACATACTTAAGGATTTCAACTCAACACTACTCACACCGGAGACATCAGGTTACAATATAGATTATTTATATAGGTATGGTTGGAAAATGAGATGTTTCGGCACGCTCGTTTCAGGCTGTGTGGTCATGTACCTGGCTGTTATGTTATACCCGGCGAATGCATCAGATGTGATAAGCGGCGCCTAAGCCCCGCAGATTTATGCGTATCATATGTTCATCCATTTCTCATAGCTACAGAGCACTTTCGGGGCACCTACGAAGCTCTCAGAAACTCTCTTTCTCTCTCTCTCTCTCTCTCTCTCTCTCTCTCTCTCTCTCTCTCTCTCTCTCTCTCTCTCCTGCAGACTCGAATGGGCGCTTACTTCTCTCGGTCAGTAAACCGTTTCGGTATAGGGTCCCTGTATGGACGTTTAGCCTCTTAATTGAGCCTTAAGCATTCCAATGAAAATGAGAAAATAATCTCCATTAGCCCCCCCCCCTCCCTCCCCACGCTCGTCCACAACTTGTCTTGGCTTCTTATAAATCTTACCCCCACCACAGCGGTGTCTTTGGCGCTCACGTTTCACCGAGGCAAATCAAGTGTATTGTTCATATTATGAGACAAACATTCGGCCGTTCGTCTCACAGGAAATTGTTTTCACATGCTCATTTCACGTGTTCTTAGGTTATTTAACGCCTGTTGCAGGATTAGAGATTTTTATGTGAATTCTTACATAATAGAAAACTTTGTCCTCTCCAAAAAAGTATAAAATAAATCCTGTAAATTGTTATACTGGCTTCGACGTGTCTATGCGTGAAATGCTCGGTGAAAAAAATGCCTTTTTTCCTCTACAAAGTTGAACAATTATTTCATTTATCACGTGAATCATCATTTACACTACTTATCACTCATTTATATACAATAACTAAAGGATGCTAAATTTTAACAAGAATGATTAGCTTGAGTAATTCAGGAAAATGACAATGATGTATCTTTGATCTATTTGTAACAGTAAATTGGCACTCAAATCGCTACAATGTTATAAAGCAAACATTAAGAAGTTAAATAAAGTGGAATAAATATGACTTTGATAATGGATCGACAAAAATATGGATATCGTTGCATTTACGGTATGAATATCATTTATTCATACTAACATGCTTCACTCATTATGTCGAAGTAGCAGTTTGTCGGCATTCGTTACCTAATTGGAAATATCATTATCTATTACCCTAAGCATCTGTGATTAAGCTTTTTATAATAATATTTGCGATTTTAGTGGTAGACAACTTAAAAGCTAGCGGCGTGGAGTTACGTGAATTAAATTTCCAGCACTGATTAGCATTAAATAACTATATGCTTGCTATTCGTCTCTTTAAAGAACTATGTTGCTTTATATATTTTAACAAATATCCATCCATCAATCCATCTTATAATCGCCTATTCTGGTGAGGGTCGCGGGGTTTTAACAAATATCCGAAAAGCTTTTACGAAAAAAATGTTCGCGTTACCCAATACAGCAGGTGTTCGTGGCGAGGGGCTCATGTGCCCTCTAGCGGCAGAGCGTGGCCGGTGGTTATGTACAATCTCAGGGTACAATTTCAAGTATTTTATTTCTCCCTAGCAAAAGTTTATTTAGTTAATAAAAATACGCAGATTAAAGTGGCCTCTCTAAAGTTTATCTAAGAGTACTTCTAAATTCAATAAAGGTAGCGCAGGTGAAGATAATGCATGTGATTCTACAAAAATACCGCACAAAGTACTTTTACCTTCTAAGACGGAAACCAAATACTTACCAGAAAGGAAACGAGGAAAATAGTTATAATTTTAAATTAAACTTACAATAGATATTTACCTCTGTTTAACTGAGGGCATCTTTTTGTAATATACAAAAGTAATTCTGGTTTATTACTTTTTAGCTGGTTAATATCGTGCAATTTCAAACAGTTTAGGCAAATTAGGCAAAGGTTTTTTTCTGGGACATATCCGTCTAGAATTATTACTCCCGTTTAAGTACTACATCCCCTTATTACCATTATTATTATTATAATGATCATTATAATTATCATTATTATTGTTGTTATTGATATTATTGCCATAGTTATTGGTATTATTATTGTTCATAATAATAATTAATATTATTCTTATAATAACTGATCATATATTCTTATTGATCGGCACAGTGTTAGTGTTTAGTTTTATATCTTAGGACGGGATTTTTTCTGATTTTATAATGAGCTAAAAAATCTCACCGAGAATTATGAACAGAATATTACATTCGTTTCAAAAAAGGTTAAGAATTATGGCTAAATACACGCAGAAAAACACTTACGAACTTAACAAACCTGACAAGTATATAGATCTACACAATCAATGATGGTTAATAAAATTACGTGTGAATGACTCATTTCACTTATGGCAGTGAAGCCCCATAAATACTCCATCCGACAACAAGACGTAAGTGCATTGCAAATAACTTACATCAGTAATCAAGAGAGATTTAGCAAATGGAACTAAAACAACACTATGCATCTATAATGTCTACGATGGAACAGTAAAGCTATATTTAAAACAGCAGGCAGGTGTGATTTAAATGCGCAAATTAACTGATGTGAAAATATTGTTTGTAAGGACGGTGGAAGCGAGTGAAAACACGTTGACCGTATATATTGCACGCCAGTGGAAAACACCAGCATGCCGGTAAAGAAGTGAGCGATCTCAAGAGAACTATTATTTTGTTTTGCTCATTAATGCGTGAGATGGGATTAATGTGCATCATGCCACCTTTTCAGGGGATTGGGGGTGGGGGGATGTCAATGATACTCTCCAGTATGGTTTAATCCTAAATGCAAAGACATACCAACTGTATAGCACGCGACTTCGCAAATAAAACTTACAATTTCACGATCAGTGTCTCGTGAATAATGTATTGCAACACCTAGTTTTTATTTTATTTTATTAAAAAAAAAAACAGTTCTTGCCACTAAATAATAAGGGGAAGCTGGTAGAGAACAGTACAGAGATAAGAAGATTATTGCAAACGCAGATCGTTTGCATGCGGGTTCGTTAACTGTCATCATACTGACCAGAAACAAAAATATTTATTTTACATAAACAATACAACGATGAAGAGAGTCATTCATATGGCCAGCACGACGAAGCGCGTATCACCAACAGAAGCCGTACGTGTAAGATGACAGTACAATAGCGGAATTAAGCTGTGGATCAACAAAGACATTAACCATGACAGAGACGAAAAATGATTATAAAAATAAACTGATTACGTTCCTGGTGGGAGGTGGATGGAATTTACAACGATTCACTTTATTGCAGTAACAGTTAGTACCACAGGCCTGTGTGCTTAAGTGCAGCGCCCTATGGCACTGCATAAATACTCACGATATTTTACAAAAAGTCCCTGCTCAAGGGCAGCCTGTAGTCCTTCTTGGACCAGAATCAACAAAAAGTACAAGTAAATGCACACTGTATCAGGTGTAGTTAAATTATTGTTCACTGCGTTGCAGTGTCAGGTTTTTGTCACTGCACTTTTGTCAACGTAACTGCATTTTTAAAATTAATCTGGTGTGATTTTAATGGTGTCACTGCATTTCCGTTTTAATGTGGTGTCACTGCATATTTGTATTAATAGGGTGTCACTGCATTTTGAATCAATGTGGTTTCACTGCACTTTTGTGTTAGTGTGCATGGGGTCACCGCATGTCTGTCATTAACCATAATGTAGATGAAATGGAGTGGTGTCACTCCATTTTTGTATTACTGTGGTATCACTAAATTTTTGTATCAATGTGGTGTCACTGCACCTTTCTGAATATGTACAGTGTACGTCAATATGCACGGTGTCTTTGCATTTTTCCATCAATGTGGTGTTGCCAATAAAGCGTCACTGCACTTTTATTTTAAGATGATATCCCTTGTCACTGGAATAATTTTTCATACTTTGCAACAGTCTGATGAATTTCCCTCTCTGCCAGGCAACATGATCATGACAAAACGTGATGTGAATTTAGTGATTATAAGCACTGATGTACACAAGTACGCAAGACGATGCTTGAGAAATATCAGACAAAGCGTTAAATGGAAAGCAGGGCCTTAGAGAATCAGAGAGTGTAACCTGTATAAAACATGAGCAGGAGTCAGACAGGAATACAGACACACACTCAGCGTCCGTATGCAAAAACAGAACCATGTAGACACTTACCAAGGCTGTGACAACTGGTGGAGAATCACTGCGGCTCTCAGTGTCACCGAGCCTCTGTGGAGAGACAGACATGATAAGAAGGGAGCCAGAGGTCACTTACAGCTGAATCTGAACCAGAAGGTTATGGTTTCGCATCTCACGAGGGTCTCAGCTGATGTGAGTCTCAGACAAAGGTCATTGATGTGGAACCCTTATGGCTCTTTGCCGCTGGTACAGCAATGGAGTATCAAACAGGTAAACATGTAAGCATGCATGTCAGGCAGGGAGGTGGCGGGGAGGACGGTGGCGGGGGCGGGAGGCGTCTGCAGTGCCTCCCACACTAGAGGCCCGTCTGTTTCCCGCTGGCTTCCTGCAGGAGTCGTGTCACTTCTCTCTCAGCGCCGCCACCTTCTGGCCGGGATCCATCACCGCATCAGTGGGTCTGCCACGGGTCCCCCCCCCCCCAGGTACTTCTGAAAAATACAGCCCCCCCACCTCCACCTTGTCCTCATGCTCTTCCCCCGCGTTACAGGGGAGATCGGCGAGCCACACCCCGCCCACCTGGGTCCGTAAGTGTTTTCTGCACAACAAGCCGTCTGTTGCAGGCAGAGTGGTGAGAAGGTGGGGGGGTTGTGGGTAATGTATCTCTGATGCGATGAGATGCGCTATCTCATGTTGTTTAAAAAATTAAAAAAATGTCCTCGCTCCTGGGCCGTGAAATCCAAAGATGTGGCGCTGAGGGGGATGGTTGGGCGCTTCAAACCCGTGCTGCCTTGGTGCCGTGGTGGTTCAGGAGGCCACATGCAAACACCAGAGCCTGATCGGCACTCACTGGGGATCGTGACAGATACTGGGGTGTCTGTGACCAGCTTGCATCCGGTTCTGTACAGATAATCTTGTAGAGGGAGCAGGTGAATCCTGAAGCTGTTGGATACGAGGCATTTTTAGTTTTTATTAGAGTCACAGATTTTTATTAAATTTAATTTCCCCATGTGGGGAAATGTTAAATAACAGGTTTTTACCATGTTGTTGGGACTTTTGGTCCCCACAGTGTAATGTATACCTGGACCACGCACACGCACACACACACACTCTTGTTAAAAAGCATACGCATAGTTAAACATCCTTGTGCAAGTCAAAGATACTGTCCTGGGATCGTGTCATGAGGGAAATGACCCTCGTTAGGACCCCCCCGTAATATTATGGGATGGCACTGTCAACGGCGCATGCTGCCTGCTGCCTGCCACAGCCTGTCGCTCTCAGCAAAGCCCGCAAGCCGAGCCATGGCGTGGGACAGGGACACGGTGGGAGACTCGTCCTCAGCACTGGTTAGCAGTGCGAGGGGGTACAGAGCACAGGGTGGGTGGGGCTGGCACTGGTGCTGACCCCGCTTCCCCTGAAGGACGATACCGAGGGCAGACGGAACGTCTCTCGCCCGGTGTCGTAACGGTGGCGTTTGCCCATCGGCTTATCCGAGACCCCTGGAATAACATCCCCGCCGCTCTCACTCGCCCGACGCCACCATTTTGTCAACTTTTCATCACTCGGGCCTTTAAAAAAGGTTAGATATTTCTTGCCTTCGGTCCTCTCTGGCCCTATCAGGAAGTGACATCATGCCGTATCGCCGAGCCACAATGGCTATTGTCCGTGTGCCGACAGGAAGTGCCTCTGTGAAGCTTACTGTGGCTGATATGTAACGGCAGACGCGGGCGGGGGATTGGGAGAGAGAGGTGCTCGCATTGTTCCAGGTAGGTCCCGCTGGCACGCGGGTCCCCGGGGGAATCGCCTTTCCCAGCGTTCCGACCGGGGCCTGATCTTGATCCCACAGCCTTAATATAGTCCTGAATGCCCCTGTGGCGGAACCAGCATCGCCTGCCAGTCTGGTGTTTTCACCAGCACAGCAACACAAACAGGAAGTACGCAGTAAACAGGCCTCACGCCTCAAACCAGCTTCTTTTTTTTAACCAGGGGGCCATGAAATTAAGCATTGCTTTCATGAAAATAAGTCATGATTTCACGTTAGGAAGAAGTCATCATTCCAAGGAAACCT
>JAODJX010000001.1:11076644-11087881 GCA_026776945.1 Isichthys henryi | reverse complement strand
TTTCCTTTTTTTTTTTTTTTTTTTTTTTTTTTTTTTTTGTTTAAACTCTCTTTTATTTTTTTTTTTTTATTTTTTTACTTATTTTTATCTGTTCTTTTTTTTTTTTTGCGGTTTTTATTTTTTTTTTTTTTGGGGGGGGGGGGTTGGACCCTTTTTTGGGGGTCCCGGGGACTGCATTGACTGGTTTTGATTATTGGGGTGCTTACATCCACCCCATACCTTACGGCCACAAATACTCTGCATCACATGGTACAAATACAATACATCAGATTTATGTAGTTTTAATAGCCCCCCCCCCCTTGTAACTGTATGACCTGGATAAAGACTTCTGTTACTTCCCAGCATGCATCTGCAACCACTTTATAAAGAATAACACGCATCATTAAAGATTAGGAATCTCGACCTTCCTTGCGGTCAGATTTAATCAGACTGGGCCGGTGAGGTCATGAGAGAAATCCAGACATTTCAGACTAAATAAAATGGACAATGTGAAAGAGAGAATATTGGAAAGTTATTCACAAAAGTAATCCATTACAGAGAGGGGTGGAAAGTTCAGGTCCAAGAAGTAAAAATCTAGACTAAGGTTTCATTTCAGACAACCAGCTGAGTCCTCTGTCTCTATTTATACCCAACACTGGTAGGTAGGGCAATAGCCCGAGGAACAGCCTCCAGTGACATTAAGGTTCAGCTCAAACTGTAGATCTCTCACATGCATTCAACATTTGTGAGAGTTAAAGTTGATGTCATGTATATAATGCAAATTTCTGAAATGTTACTTTTATATCTGTTATTTTTATGTATACAACCTCATTATGGTTGGAGTCAACAAAAACAAATAAATAAATGGATAAATAAATTAATAAAAATTGGTGCAATACTTAAAACAATTTCAAAATGTAATAGTTTAACGTTTTGTATTCAAACTATATCACAGAGGTGGATATTTACTGAAAAAGCATTTGGAATTTGCTAACTACTCCAGTGCATGATGGGTATGATATTTGAAGGCTACTTAAATTTCATTATCTGCAACTGCTGCAACTGGCATAGGCAGGTCATAGGTGTGAATTTAGAATGGGGGGGTCCATTATACAGTTGTTCTGTCACTGATTCAACTGTTGGTTCAAATAAAACCTTGGTGGTATTTGTACTTTCTGGACCTGAACTTTCCCTCTGTCTGTAATGGATTGCGAGTAACTTCCCTAGCCCAGGAAATGAACGGTGTCTTTGAAGGACGCTAGTATCAGATACATATTTTATATCAGGATTTTCATTCATAAAACTTCCAACTTCGATCAACTGTTCTTGACCTTGTGTCTTGACAATCAGAATGGAATATGCTTGTTAGTTTGAAAAAAGGCATTTGACCTCAATTTGGCATTGGTGTCACTTGAGTAAATATCCACTTGTATGCGTGGGTAAAACAGTAAGCCTTAGATGAAAGGCTTTGCTAAGCAAACAGGCAAAGATTATAATGTTAGACAAGGTCTATAGGGTAACTGACCTCGAAACAGACTGGGCTTAGGGAAAGTTATGTGGTGACATATTAATGTAATCGGTTTGAATAGCGCTTACAGTACATCGCAGTACATCATCTCCTTATCAGGGGAGTAGCGGGATAGTAACTCCTTCTGACCAATCAAAATCATTACGAAGTCTTCACACATGATCTTTAAAGTTCAAGCCATACTCAAAGTAAATGTTATTGTTATCTCAGTTATATACATATATACTGTACAGTGAGACGAGGGACGACATAATGGGGTGGCTCCAGTTTCTACAGTTTATTAAAAAAAGCACATAAAGTTCATATATATTTATATATCCATCCATCCATCCATTTTCCAAACCGCTTATCCTACTGGGTTGTGGAGGGTCCGGAGCCTATCCCGGAAGCAATGGGCACGAGGCAGGGAACAACCCAGGATGGGGGACCAGCCCATCTCAGGGCACACTCACACACCATTCACTCACACATGCACACCTACGGGCAATTTAGCAACTCCAATTAGCCTCAGCATGTTTTTGGACTGTGGCGGGTAACCGGAGGAAACCCCACGACGACATGGAGAGAACATGCAAACTCCGCACACGTGACCCAGGCGGAGACTCTAACCCGGGTCCCAGAGGTGTGAGGAAACAGTGCTAACCACCATGCCGCCCCCATATTTATATATATAAACTCTAAATAAGTACAAATGTGCAATGTAGTACCAGCGTCTACGTGTAACGTTGGTGTGTTTTGTGCATGTAGCTGCATATAAGACCGATCTGTAAAGTGCAAAGAACAACTCAGTTCATAGTTCTGGTGTGTGTGTGTGTGTGTGGGGGGCGGCAGGCAGTGTGTTAGAAGTCCGTGCTAGGAGTCCGTGTGAGGGGGTGTGAGGAGTCCATGTGGGGTCTGGTGGCTTGTAGGAAAAGGATCTCACACAATCTGGCTGACTGGGCTTTGATGGTGCAATAGCGTCTGTCAGATGGGAGCAATGGGAGGAGTCCATGTGAGGGGTGTGAGGAGTCCATGTGTGGGATGCAAGGAGTCCGTGTGAGGGGTGTGAGTAGTCCATGTGAGGAGTGTGAGGAGTCCATGCTGGGGCGTGAGGAGTCCGTGTGAGGGGTGTGAGTAGTCCATGTGAGGAGTGTGAGGAGTCCATGCTGGGGTGTGAGGAGTCCGTGTGAGGGGTGTGAGTAGTCCATGTGAGGAGTCCATACTGGGGTGTGAGGAGTCCATGTGTGGGGTGTGCATGCATCTAAAGAGCCGAAGATGTTTACAACATGAGTTTCAGTCCAATAAATTTTAGAGATCTCGGAGTGAATCAGTGCGGGGGGAAAGGTTAGGCGCAGTTTCATCATAACCCATAAAATTGGGCCAGCAAACCAACTGCAAAAGTCAGGTCAGTGGGTGATTAATGAGGCTGCATTCCTGAACCATAAAGCAGTTAATGCTAATCTGTGCTACTTCACCCTAATACAGTGTCCTTGAGAAGACTAACTTCTGAGCCTTGATATCTGAGTTCTTTGCACCAGTCAGCACTCTGACATTAAAAAGTAAAATGGGGCTTCAGCTAAACCCTTCTTAATTTTTCATACTGTGTGCCTATTGCTTATGTTTAATTTTAAATCTAGACAAATACAATATAAAAATAGGATCGTTTGCAAGATTCTGTTCACAGGTAGTGTAACAGAATTATAACAGCTACTAGGAACAGTATGATTCATTTTAATGACTCGGTATTGTCGCTTGCGGCGCATAAATCAACTATATTAAGCTTGGGTAACACATGTAATTTTTCATTCACATCACTGTAGCTATATAACTGCATGTACCTACATATGATTATTAGTGCATCAGCGGCTTGAAACTGTTCGTATATGCAAAGCCATTGTAAGTATCATTCATAAGAGTAAATGAAATCTGATTAATTAACGGGTCTGCTAAGGCAACAAATCAGGATGTGATCTAGTACAGGTGAAAGGCACTCTTTCAGAATACGTGGAACTAAATGTAGAATTCAAAGTTTCCACTCGGGGGCGACGTTAAATTAGACATGGAACAGAAGCGCCGTTACATAATTTCTAGCCACACAATTAGATATTATTCGGCATTACAAATGCTGAGCACTTGCGGAGATCCAGTAATAATCCACATGACAGCGGTCATGTCCGAGGCGCACTGCTGCTTGGATGTTACGCAGCTGCAGCTCTGTCGCGTAAGAGCGCCCTTAAAAAGCACGCATCAGCCTGCTACGCTCCTTTGAACTCCCGGCAGGAGCCTGCGTTTGTTTGGAAAAAGAAAAGAAAAGAAAAGGGGGAAAAAAAACAGAAAAAGCGAAAAAAATAACAAAAAAAGAACTGAGAGCAGCCTTCAAACCACCACGTAGTGTTGAGTCGTAATCGAAGGATAACTCGGGATAATAAAGGTATTTCTAATATACGGAAATTATTTTCGTACCTAAGAAATTTTGGTGGTGTTGTAGCAAGAATTAATCTGGTGAGCAAACCTGGAAGTCTTTATGTTATTTTAGTCTTTCCTCTTCATTTGTAAATCCCTTCAGTAGTTTAAATGAGGCATTTTTAAACGAGTCTTGATGAGCCGAATAGTGAGTGAAACTGGGATTTGTAAAATTGCTCAGCGGCTCAAACCTGCCCATTATCATCTTGGATCCATTCATTGTAGTTGCATAGAAAGATGTTCAGGAACATCTGAAATGTCGCACGTCTTTAGAAGGCAACTTGACTTACCTTAATTATATTAATAAATTATAGTGTAGCACCGGCTGCCATTGATTTAAAAAAAAAAAAAATACAGGTTGCTTGACTATCGTAAGTTAAGAATGGTGCTATCTTAGCATTAAAACCGGCGTTGTGGACGGATCTGTGTGATAAATGTATACATCTTAGTTCATAGTTCGTTTGTTCCCTGTGTGCGTGTGTTTCGCGGTAAACCCCCAACCGGGGTGTGTAAGTGTGTCCCTTACGCTGCTTCCCTCGTTAGCAGCCTCCCAGCGATGGACACGGGTGTGATGCCCAGGAGGCACAACCCAGTGGACAGCATATGCCGGAAGCTGCGCACCATCCAGCGCCACGACCAAGAGGCTAATTCTCCCTTCCAGATCCCCAAGTTCCGGTCGCGCAGCTATGACAGTCCGCAGTGCGGCCTGCGGCACAACTTGGAGGCGCTACTGAAGAAGCGCGCCGTCCGCAGTGACAGCGAGCCCCCCAGTCCCTCCACTCCCAGAAGGCCATGCACGCCTCACGATGCAGACCTTCTGACCCCCACTGGCTCCCCCGGAGTCATACACACCCCATCTTACTTGGCCACTCCTACTAACACCACCTATACCATTACCAGCGCTCTGGTTGACCGCCGGGGGCCCAGCGAGGGGGGGCCGTGGTCACGAATCTGCTCCACCCCCGCTGCCCAGACCAACGATGGCTTCTTCAGCTTCTCCCGCTGCACCACCTACACCAAGCGGGGGAGCCGGCTATCTGACGGGGACCCTCAGGAGAGTCCTACCCCCGGCATGCTCTCCTACAACCTGAACTTCTGCTCCACGGACAGCTCCAACCTGCAGGATGGTGGGGGAAGCTATCCCGCCCTCGTGGTGAAGAGACTCTCCATGGGAGATGGTGAGAAGCTACTTCTGCTCTCATTCCAGGCTGGTGTCTCAGAATCCAGTGTTTCTCAGACCAGTCCTTGGGGACCCCCCCAGATGGTCCACATTTTTGCTCGCTCCCAATTTCCATGGGAGTTGGGAGTCAGTAAATATGTAGACCATCGGGGGGGTCCCCAAGGACTGGTCTGAGAAACACTGTCATGTACTACACAGCCAGACCTCTTGTGTGTTTTTTCTCTGTCTGTGTCCTCTAAGTGTTTTGCTAGAGAAGCTACAATTAGAAGTTGCGTTCTGTAAGTGCATCGTTACATCAAATGAAGGAGGGTTTCTGGAGGGGGTCCATGCCTCTTTACCCCCCCACCCACATCCCCTCAATTACCTTGCACAGGTACCTTGTGCCCCTCGGAGGACCGGAAGGAATCCATGGCGGAAATCAGTCTCATCTGTGAAGAAGATCTGCTGGACACTATCTTTCACGCCTGTGACACGCAGCGCAGAGGTGTGTGCCAGCGAGGCGTGTTCAGGTGTGAAGCGGCTCATTGTCATTCCATCCCAAACACACAGGTCTTTTTGCTGTGTGGGATGTGTCGTATGAAACGACGGGGAACCTGGGATGGTGGAGAGAAACCGTCCAACTCGGCAACAGTGTCCATCTCATAATTTTTTCAGAGTCCATGTTGCCATGGCAGCTTTTTGGGTTCCGTTCGGTTCCGCCGGTCCCCGTGCGCCCCGCATGATTCAGAGTGGCGTAGGCGGTGCATGTTAGAGAAGTTCTCGCCGCCCCCTCGTCTGACGCACACGCCAGCAGCCCGCGGTGGGTTGACTTCCGGTGGGTTGCCGTGGCAATGCCACTAACTCCGGCCTCTCCTTCCAGGCAAAGTGTACGTTTCCTGCCTCGTGGACTACCTGCGGCACACGACCAGCCGTGGCTCCGAGGACAGCGGTCTGGAGGAGCTTTGCAACATGCTGGATCCAGAGCGCAAAGACGTCTCCATCGACCTGGACACCTACCACGCCATCATGAAGGAGTGGATCGAAGACTGCCGCAACCAGGGGTATGTCCGGAGGGGCAGTCGGCAGTCCCAGTGGGCTGGCTGTCGCCTTGAGGGGGCATTTAGTTCAGAGACTGTTAGCGTATTGCTTAGCTATCACATGGGGGTGTGATGACACACTGCACAGGCTGCTAGTGTGGGTTCGGTGGATTTGGAGGGTTCCGGAACAGCACGGTACTCAAAGCCGTGGCCGAGATGCTGCAGTAACTCTCTCTCTCTCTTCCACTCTTCCTCTCTCTCTCTTCCACTCTTCCTCTCTCTCTCTCTCTCTCTCTCTCTCGTGTGAGTTTGTGTTATCACTTGCTTGTCAGATCCTGATTTTAGTTTTTTTCACGTCTGTAGATTTCAATAATGCTTGTTCCCCTCGCATCAGGGACAGCACTCCGGAAGACCTGACACAGGAATCGGTGAAACTCAAAGACAGCTTGTCAGGTAAATTTTAAGATATCCGTTTGGTATGTTCTGAGTCAGATTTGCTATTCGGATGGCTGGTTGGTTATGTACACAAGGGTAGTAGGCGGGGGGGTTCTTCACTTGTAGACAAAGCATCTGCTCATGTAGCTGATTTTATAAATCATAGAGGGGATTAAATTAAATGTACTTCAGCTCAAGTTAAGAGTGCATGCAAATGTTTAATGGCCTGGTTCCCATCTATGGTCTGCAGTTGTAAGTTTGAAGGGTTCCTTGACAATAAAAAAAAATAAATCATTGGAAACATCAGCTTGATGCTGTTGTAAGCAGGTTTGTCAAAAGGCATCAGCCAAGCATCTGTGATTGACAGTGAAGTGTGTTCTTCCCCTGATGCCGGGTCTCTCTCCCCCCTGCTCCGGTCCTCACGCAGCCAGGCGATCAGTACTGCTGAACATGACCTCCGGCAGCCTGGAGGCGTTTGGGGGCGAGGCTTCACGGGGTGATCTGTGAGTACAAAACTGACTTTTTGTCCCCCCGCCATTCTGCTTTGTGGAGTCCAAGATGCAGACTGACAAAAAGACTCTGTATGAGGAAAAACCTTGGTGTAGCTTTGAGAGATTGATTTGATAGATGACAGCTAGGTTAATCAGACATTGCTTAGGGCCCCATAATGGCTGGACCGGCCCTGACTATGATCAGTTTGAAAAGGGCATTCAGCTATTAGAATCATATCTCCACTTGGTTCTTTGAATATAAAAGTTCTGATTGTGTGTGTGTGTGTGTGTGTGTGAGAGAGAGAGAGAGAGAGAGAGATGTTGCAAGTGGGTTTATTGCGTATATATACTTGTGTGGTTATGACCAGCACATTGGCTAAAGCTGAATGCCTATACCTGTGGTGGTGGAGGATGGTGTGCAAGGCTGACGTGCTGTTCTCCGTGTCCCCAGAGAGACATCTGACCTGGTGTACTGTGTGGCTGACCTGCAGTTCAACAACCAGAAGCTCCAAGAGGAGGTCAGGAAGCTGAAGCAGGCCGTGGAGGCCATGGAAGAATCCAACCAGAAGCTCATGGAGGAGAACGAGGAGCTCCAGGCCCAGGCCAAATTGTACATCCTCATTTTCATCCATTTCTGCACCCGGCTTCTGCCCATGTATCCCAGGACAGCTTCCCTAGTTTCTGACTCGTCCAGTTCTCCATGTGACCCTGGACTCACCTTACCTAACTTTTGACGCCTATAGCTTCCATGTTTACCCTAGAGGATTTGCCTGGCAAGGATGTTCCTAAATCCTGTAGGAGATGATGAACTTTCAGGATTGTCCTGTAGTTCCTGGAGGGGTCTGCAGGGAGCCTAAATTGCAGTCTTGATTGGCTGTTACGAGGAACCTCGTTTGTGAAATGGTCAGGGCATGATCAGCCTGTACCTTCATGGCTGACGTCTTAAATGCCCTGCATGGTCAGAGCACATGGACCATTTCATTCATTTGTTTTATTTAACTTGATGGTGACTGATGTGGCACTGGGTAAACTGTCCTCCCCCTCTCCGGCCAACAGGGGTCAGCAGTCAGCCCAGAAAGAGAAGCTGCTGAAGGAGGAGGTGGAGGTGATGAAGGCTACTCTCAGTGCCTCCGAGGAGGGCCGTGCCCGGGTGTCGGCCCAGAGTAAGCAGACCGTAAGTTTCCGGTCGTGACTGGTTCACCATATGAACACTGGGGCACTGCTAGCGAGTCCTGTACAGTAATGCTGGGCCTTCAGCGCGTGGATTAATAAGGAGCGTTTTGTCTGCAACCCTGGTTTCAAACATGCATTTGTGAGACATTGTTTTGTTGCGCTTGATAACGTAATTAGACAGAAAAAAAATAACTATAATTGGTTTCAAGGACCAGGGTTGTGAGACCCAGCTGTGCACACTCTTCTGCATATTGTAAGAAGGCCTTTACTTGTAAACTGCAAGGTCAGGCTTATAACTGGGACCAAGCTCTGTGCCAAGTCATGTTTCGATGCTGTCACCCTGTGCTTTTGAATAACCATGTTAGTGCACGATCTCTCCTCTTCTTTTGCAGGAGGAGGAGAATCAAGGACTCATTTCAAAGATTGCATCTCTTCAAGAGGAGGCACTTTAGTTCCACTCTGATCTTCGCTAAGCGAATATTACGTGGTTGTCAGTAGCAATAAACATAACTGAACGTAAATGTTATACTACTGTATGTAGTATTGAATGCTAAATGGGTGTATAGATGTTGCGTACATGTAGTTTTCTTGGCTTACAAACCCATTGATAATCCCAAACCCCCAACTTGTACTCAGAACCTCAAGATCACCGTGGAGAGTGATGATCTTCAAAAGAAGATTATTGAATTGTGTGACCTCAATACTGACCTCCAAGTGAGTCTGTTTTTTGGCTGATTCTTCTTTTGCTTCGCACAATATATGAAGATTTAATCCATTCTGTGTGGGTCAAATCTAGGTGCAAAATAAGCATCTTTTTTTTTTTGGCAGGAATATGGCACAAGATGGTGGTCTTGTCAGACTTCTTGTGTCTTTATGGGGCATCATTATATAGGCTAATTTGGTCAACCATGGTAAACAGGAAATATTTGTGGGATAGTTGTGTATAAAACCATGTCTTGGAAGATTTGCTAACGAAATGACAGAATTTGTGCACTAACAGTGAGAATGATTTGAGCTTCCGGGATTGTTCTGCATGAAGGTGCCGTGTTCCTCTTCCAGGTGCAGATCCACGCGTTTGACGGGGTCCTGAATGAGAAGGATGCATTGGTGCTGGAGGTCAGCATCCACCTTCCAGTCAGGATGTCCATCCATCACCTTATCCAGTACAGTGTCACGGGCCAATCAGAATGTGCGAGCTGTGACTATGGTCTGCTTGGGATGACGCCGGAGAAGCCCAGTCAGCTTGTCTCTGCTTAGTGTCTGTCTGACCTTTGCTTTCTGCACAGTCGGCCATTTATGTGCTGGGATCCTTACTGTAGTAAGATCAGAACCTGTTTATTTTCATGTCTAACAGCTGGCTGCGCTTGGTGTGTTTAGTTTATTTGATCTTCAAATGCAGGATAATCTGAAAATATTTAAAACGACTTGCCAGGATTTATTTATAGGTTTCTCCTGCCGATGTGATCATTTCTTTCACTGAGGTCTGTCCAGTTCCTTGTCATTGTGCCACCTACTGCAGTTTTTTATTTATTTAAAAAAAAAAAATTTTTGACACCTCAAACTATAAATGGCTGTTTGGCTCGTCTGACCGTAAATTAACAAAGATGTCCTTCCTCTACAGAGAAATCAGCAAATCGAGGAGCTGAAGTCAGCTATCATTGAGTATTCTTCAGTCACTGAGGTGAGCCTGTGGATGCTGCTTTTGAATCGGGGGGGGGGGAGAGGGGGGAGATCCTGCTTTAGAAGCAGCTCGTCTTTTCTCTCTGTGAATTTTCCCTTTGAAGTCCTAGTGTGAGGTTTTTTTCTTTTATATCAATTTTTAATAATAAGAATACTAAGCTGAGGAACGGTCTTCAGTCTGGGTTTATATGATACCCTTGAAAGTGTGTGTGTGTGTGTGTGTGTGTGTGTGTTCCTCACTGGTTCCAGGTTCTGAGAGCGGACAAAGCCAGGCTGGAGAGCCAGATGCAGATGATGCAGCCCGATTTGGGGGCGTAAGTGTCTGCCCCTGTTTTTCCAAGTGGCTGCCTTCTCCCTCCGCAGCATGCAGACACTGAGACCTCGCATGTTGTCTGTTCGGCAGTGCCAGTCTATCCCTGTCGGTGGCGTACAGGCTCAACCAGATGACTTCGGGGTCTCTGCAGGCAGAGCTGGCTCTCGCTCAAGGGAAACCTGAGGTCAGTGACACATCCTTGGCTACTTGGGTAGCCAAAGGTCATCCCTGTACCTCCTGCAACCTCCCACGTACAACCAGCATGTTCTGGTTGGCTCACATATCTTGGTTCTCCCCAGGTCCTGGAAAAGCACTCCTCCTCCTTCTTCGCCTCCTCACTGGATGAGACCTTGGATCGGGAGGTTCTCCTGCTCCTCCAGGGACCCACACCTGAACAGATGTCTCTTGAGTTTAAGGCTGTCATCAGCAAACTGGTATGGTCCAGCTGAAAGATCATGGGGATATATAAGGTTATATGTGACGTAGCTGGGATGTATAGTCTGAATGAAGTGTGATTCTTGTGTCCATGGGACATTTTCCTTTGAAGACAACTGACTTTGTGTCTGTGCTTGGGGGGGGGGTCGTTTCAGAATCAAGACTTTAAAGAGGACAGTTATACAATCCTGAGTGCAGTGAAGGAGCTTTTTGAGACCTACACACAACTGGACAGTGGCTGGGAAAGGAGGATGCAGGTGTGTGTGTGTGTGTGTGTGTGTGTGTGTGTGTGTGTGTGTGTGTGTGTTGGCCACCCATTTACCTAAAACTATTTCCTGGATCCTCCGGGCAGACCCAGGACATGCTGGAGAGATTACATCTCTTGGCTGGCCTGGGAATGCCTTGGTGTTCCCCCGGGCGGAGAGGGAGGTCTCTGCATACTTGATCAGACCTCTGTTACCATGACCTGGGTGAGCAGTAGAGGAGGGATGGGTTGGTTTGGGGGGGGGGGGGGCCCCCGCCGCGGGGGGCGGGGGGGGGGGGGGGGGGTGGGGGGGGGGGGGGG
>JAODJX010000001.1:11061516-11075633 GCA_026776945.1 Isichthys henryi | reverse complement strand
CCCCCCCCCCCCCCCCGCCCCCCCGCCCGCCCGGCGCGCGCCCGCGCCCGGCCCCCCGACCCCCCCCCCCCCGCCGCCGCGGGGGTGATTCTTTTAGTAAGAGTGTCAAGAGGCAAGACACTTGCAGGTGGAGGAGAGTAGGGCTACCGTCACTTGCATGTACGTTTGGGGGGAAATGGGCCATCCAAATGGACGGCGGGTTGATTACTGGACTGTCGCTGACTGGACTGACCCACTTAAATCGGGCTGCGACTGTAATCCCTGCATTGGGCCTTCAGGTCTTGCGTCATTTGTGAGCCACGTGTGATGCTGGCGGCATGTTCTCACTCCCAGCTTGATATGCTATGGTGGGAGGTAAGAGGCTGGGATCCATAGCTTGCTACCGGTCATAGGATTCACTGGCTGCCTTGGGTCTTTTTGTTTTGGGGTCTGGATGTTGTGCTGTGTGGGTGGTGTGGACTGGGTCGAGATGGAGCCTCATGTCAGGCCTTCAGAACTTCATTGTTTCATAAACACCACTTAAGGTAAGAGTGTGTTTGTTCCTTTCTATCCTGTTCAGATGTGTAATCTATTGTTCCAGCGGCGTTTCATATAAAAAAAAAAAATATATAAAAAAATTTTCCCCTCTTGTGTTTGGTGCTCTGGGTTTATCGGCCTCTCTCCTCCGGTCCCGTGTGTCTGAGCAGAGCATGTCTTTCAGGGTCCAAGAACAAGAGAGTCAGAAACAGCAGCTGCGTGACGAACTGGCCCAACTCCAGATGTCTGACCAGGAGGCCACAGATGCCAGCTCCCAGACCGAGGATGCCCGGCGGGAGACCGGCGACGCTAGCTGCCAGACGGAGGACCGACCGCGGCAAGCCGTCGACAGCTGGTCTCAGACAGAGGACCTGCTGCAGGAGGGTGTGGATAGCAGCTCCCAGACAGAGGCCATCCCATGGGACGGCATCGAGACCAGCTGCCAAACTGAAGACCCGATAAGGCAGGGAATCGGTGTCAGCTGCCAGACCGAGGAGGGCCTGCCACAAGAGGGTGTCGAAGCCAGCTCCCAAACTGAGGACTGCTCCCAACCAGTGGGCACTCATGCTAGCTCACAGACAGAGGAAGATCTGTTTCAGGTCAGTTCTATGTGAGTTTGGGGATGATGATGATGATGATGATGATGATGATGATGATGATAAAATGCAAATGAACCAAAGCTGACATGCGATTGACTAGATGCAGAGCAAGGAAGGAATTTTCCAGGGAGTGGGCAGTCAGTTTGTTAGCCTGTGTTAGCAGCCCATCGCAGAGCAAAGGGTAGCTACCCCTCATCCACATGGTCTCATACAGCCACTGGCATCGTGATGGATAGGGAGGACTCGAGTGCATTAGAGAAGCAGACCAGTGGAATGGAACAAACGGGTGGGAGGTGTTTGAAACTCCAGAGGACTCGGTGAGCTGTGCAGGATGCGTGGGCGGCCAGTGAGAGCACTCATACCACTTTAGTCTCCCCTATTTGTTTCTGAAGTCTTTTTTTTTTCTTTTTCGTGTTTCTCCACACATTTTGTACTTCCCGTTCAGTGTGCAGACGACAGAAGCGACTGTTAGGAATAGAATACTGACTAACACTTACTGCGCGGTCCTTCAGGTCTCGGGAGGGTCCGGCGCCCACGCTCTGGGCGAGGAAGGAGCGATCATTGTGTGTGAAGCAGAAGATGATTTGCTCGGACAACAGAATGAGGAGAGAAATGCTTTGGATGAAGATGAGCAGATGGACCTTGGGGGCCTGTGGGGGGCAGAGCTGCAAGCCAGCCTTCCTCTCGCCCTGGCAGTGCCTCTTGGACAGGGCTCCAGGCAAGTGTTGGAAGGTGAGTATTATCCTCTCTGCGACAGCCACCAGCTTAAGTGTCACGATCCCAGCAGATTCTAAGGATTTATTGTGTTTGTATTGTATTGTATTTATTGTGATTTATTTTTTTTTCTTCATTTAAAGGTGTGGAGGAGCTTTAATTGATAGAGGACCAATCTTATTAGCCACTCATAAGTTTTGAATCAGGGAATGCAAGGGCCAATCAGCTTTCAGCTGGGGCCAGTGCCCCGCCCCCACGTCTTTCCCTGGGCCCCTGATGTAACGGCTGCTCTATCACTTTATCAATGTTTACCTCCTTAAAGCCAATTGTTGAAATATCTTCCGAAAACTTCCATGCTTTTCTGTTAAATTCACAGCATCACAGATGTGCATATTTTATTACCCACTCTTCCAATGGCTGTTCAAGTGTCTCGCCATATGGCCATGGCCATGTGTGGGGTGTATTATGGGATGGCAGTGGCACAGAACAGTGTGGATGAGAGCTGGTTTTCAGTAGTTCTGTTTTAGGGTGAGAGTCCTCAGGCTAGATGATTCCGTTTGTGGTTCTGCTAAAGACCAGAGAAGCAGATACCTTATCTCACTCAAGCTTCGTCCTCAGTGGTGTCAATGTTCAGATACGTCAGCTTGGATGTTCCACTTGAGCTCCAAGGACCGTTGTCCTGTGTGAGGTGGGACAGGGGTAACTCTGAGTCACGTGGTCAGAATGTTCATTGGACCCCACTTTCAGAAACTACGCTGGCATTTAACCGCCTCTAGGACTCAAACTTCATTCTCACTTATTTTTGTTTTTTTTTTTTTTTTTTTTTTTTGTTTCAGCAAGTGTAAGAATGGTGGAGGAAGGTGTCGAAAGACACAGTGGATTTCTCACGGTGAGTGCCAGTGTTTTTGGTCCATAAGTACTTGACTTTCCTATGGATCCTATGACTACTTAGTTCAGTATTAGTCGGTTTCTGGTACATGTAATCTGTTGTGACTTCCAGCTTCTAAGATGGTCATTCTTAATGGGGGGGGGGAGGTTGTTTTGGTTCAAAATGTTCTTTTCTTGGGGTCAGGAGATTTGGCTGTGATTTTGTGTGGGTGTGAGAGAGAGAGATGTGGTTATCAGACTTCCTGTCTACATGGTCCCCTCACCACAGTGCCAGGTGTAGGGGGAGAGACCCCAGGCTGATGAGTGACCGCAGGTGTGACTTCCATGCTGATGCCAAAGGGACTGAGGGAGAGGCTCCCACACACTTTCCCCTCACATGGGACTCGCTGGCTCATGAATTTGCTAAACAAATGAATGCTGACCTATTCGCTGGGTTGTTTTGCCCTCAGCAAATCATCTCCCGTGGTGTAGTGGGAGGGTTTGTGAGATGAGTGGACGCTGACCAGGAGCTCTGCTGCTAGAAAGTCAGGCTTCCGTGACACTTTTGCAATCCGGTCCTCTTGTCCTACTTAATGCTCACTCGCAGGAATTAGACATTTTGGTCCGAAATGCTTAATGATCCATATACTTTCAAGCCATGGGTTCAGGGAACTTGACCTATTTTTGACGGCAGGTCCATCCCCAGGGGTGTAGGAACCAGGGGGACAAGGTAGCGTGTAAACCCAATATTTCATTTAATTCACCCCCCCCCCCAATATATAGACCTTTTAATTTAAGTTGTGCACTGCCCATCACCCCCCCGTCATACGCCGCTGCTCATCCCTGTCAGTAATATCGGTGTTTTACAGCCAGAAGATGGAGTACCAGAATGCACTAGCCCTGAGGACTCCACCCATCGGGCTACTTGGACTGCGGGGGTGATCTCTGATTGCTCTCTTCGTCCACATTCTCACTTCCATCTCATCAGTAAGGCCTTCTGTTCCTGTCCATACATCAGCTGTTGGTTTATGGCACTTAAAGATCCACCCACCTAATTAACGCTATTTGCATACGGCCTGCCACCCTTTAGACGCACTGACCCTGGAGTTGCTGCTGCCCCCATCCCGTATTTGGCTTCCCCTGCCGAAGGGGGGCTCCTTGCAGGACCTGACACTGCTGGCTGGGTATGTCCCACCCAAGTGGGGGTGACCGTTGCACTCATCCAGACTGCCTGCCATTTATCGTGAACTGTCCCAATCATGCTTATCAATACCTGTCCCTGCTGTACTGCCTGTAAAGTTTCTACTTATCCGAGTAAATGTCAGGCAGCGTTACATCAGCGGAAGGCGATAAGCTTATGTAATGTCTGATTCAGACTTGTGCTGAGCAACAGATGCTGCATTTAGGCTGTGTGGTAATTATGTGGGCCATATCCCTCCCTCCCTCCCTGCCTGCCTGCCTGCCTGCCTGCCTGCCGGCAGACTTTGCAATGCAAAGTGACGTGTTCTGCACACCCAAATGAGGTGTGGTGCCCCTTCAGATTGGGTGGTGTACCGCGGTGGCTGACGTTCCCCATTTGCGTGAGCATGGGGGAGCGTGGGGACTGGGCTGCGTCAGTCTCCTGAGTTTGTCGGAGTCCCCGGCAGGTTCCTCAGCTCCTGCACTCCGCCTCGATCCGGACCTCATCCCTGCGCACTTCTGCCCTCCTTTACCAGGTCCCGTCCGGTCCTGACTCGTGGAGGAGCCTGTCCGCCTGAGGAGGAGGAGGAAGAGGAGGACTCCATCAGGAAGGAGGATACCACTGCCCCCGGCATGAGCGACAACCAGGTCAGAGGAGAGGTTTCCTTCAAAATCGTCAGTGAGGTGCTGTCATACTCCGCCCTCATCCTGTCTCGCATTCTCTCATCGCTCTTTGACATTTTTTCCCCTCTCACACTATCAAATGCCACCCCCCACTTTTCACTAAAAGTAAGCCCCTCACATGACCCTGCCGCAGGTGGTGCTGTCAGGCTTGTCATGGAGTCCGAGTCGGGTTCCCCGAGATAAGCAGGCTGGTGGAAGTCACGTTCACGCCAGGTTGGTCACTAGGAGACGGGAAGTACCATGCATGTGTGCAGATTCCAG
Source organism: Isichthys henryi (assembly GCA_026776945.1). Classification (NCBI taxonomy): domain Eukaryota; kingdom Metazoa; phylum Chordata; class Actinopteri; order Osteoglossiformes; family Mormyridae; genus Isichthys; species Isichthys henryi. The sequence continues at coordinate 11,070,813 of JAODJX010000001.1, read as the reverse complement.
TTGGGTGGTACTACTGGAGTGTCTTTCAGTTTGAGGTGGCCTTCAGAATAGAAAAGCGGTTAGTGGTGCACTAAAGAGATGTTGCTCTGTGACCTCCGACTTTTGTGATCTTTAACCTTTGTTGTTGGGGCCAGTGTGCATTGTGGGAAGGGGACACTCAGAGTTTGTGTTTTTTTTAATGCGTTTTCAAGTATATTATTCACTGAGAAGCAAAGGTTTGTGCAAGGGGATAAGGGAGAGATTGATATTGGAGGAGGGCACAATTTTAATGCAAAGGTATTTTTTTTTTTTTTGGGGGGGGGCACACAAATGAAGCTACATTTACATATTGAGGGTATATGTTCTGCTATTCAGCCTGGTTAAAATGACTTATGTTTGCAGTAAAAATGTGCATTATATCAGATTCTCCTTAGTCTGCAATAGGGGCGACTGCTATGGAAGACCTTTCCCGCTGGTCTTCATCAGCTAACTAATGCCATTAGCAGTATGGTTAATGGGTTAAAGGCTTAACGAGTCTGAGCCAGACAGCTTGCTGTGCTGAAGCCGCTGGGGGTCCCAGCCTGCAGAAGCTCGGCTAAAACTTTACGTAAGGGTGTCTTACATAAGTGTGGCGTGTGGGGGCTGAGCGGTTAGCGTTATGCTATGGAGGCATCAGCTTGCACCTTCTGGAGGACCGCGGGCTGGGACCAGCTCGCTGTCTGCGCCGGGCTCCTCACAGGCGGGCGTGCCGTGGGCTCTGAGGTACGGGGTGCCGTGTTTGTGTTGCTGCAGGGCTGTGTGTGCGTGTACGCCGCATCTTCCTGTGACGGGCTGTGTGTGGACGCTCTGCCGGCTTTGCTAGGCGTTTCGGTATCAGGCAGGTTTTGTTGCACTTTGCAAATTTTAATTGATACTTAACTATCTTTTTGCTACATTTACTAAGGCTTTAAATATGGAGCTGGGCTGTACGGTGTAATGTAGCGTTTTCCATGTGTGAAGCTGTGTTCTTGGTTATCGTTGGATCACCGTCCCTGCTACCGTTTTCCAAGAATGAACGTTATCAGCAACTAATCATGATAAAAAGAAGCCTATGTTTTATGACTGAATTACAGGTAATGGTAAACCTGCTTCTGATAGTGGCATATCAACAGAGTGGGACGATGTAGTAAGTTCAGTTGCCTAGAGTAAGTTTGTGTATGTTATAAAGTTGTGGAATTTTAGAAAATATGAAGCTCTGAGCTTGGTCTCCTCTCCCCCTGGTGGTGGGTCTGAGTACTGCTTGAAGATTTCCTGTCTTTCGCCTGCCTGCTGCCTGGCCTGGTTTTCATATCTCTTCACTGTTCTTGTTAGCAGTTTTCTGTGGACCAGGTACCATCCAGCAGTATCACGGCGGATCGGTGAGTGTCGTTACATGAGCTGCTGTCATGCGCTCATCATGCGGTCTGATTTTCATGGTATCTTATGAAAGTTTTGTCAAGGTAGCTTATAAAAGTGACTTGCTGGATGTTCCATTCCAACCCCCCCCCCCCCCCAATATTTCTATGGTTTTCTTCCCATATCGTTGAGAAATGTTCGATTTTATAATGGCATTCGAGATGTTTGAACACACCCTATATTGTTAATTCACAGTAGAACTATGCATAGCAATGCGCTAACTTGGTGATACTACAGCTTAGGAGTGGGACAATAGAGGAAAGGCGTAGCGATGTGCTAACTGACTGACGCTATGGCGCAGTGGCTCAGTGCATAGCAATGTGCTAATGTGGCACTCTACTGTCTACAGTCTGCCGCTGACACCAGGAAAGGGACAGGAGGCTATGCAGGTTCTTCCTGAAGAGAAGAGCAGAGCAGGTAGGAGGCACCCACACCGGGGTGTGGTTTGACGTCATTCTTAGCTCATGAATCACTTGCTTTATTCTCAGTCAGTGCTCACTCACTCTCTCTCTCCTTGTCTTTCTCTCTTTAGCTTCCCCTGAACTGGTGGCAGGCAGAGGAGATGGTAGCCCTGTGACGTCAATCTACAGATGTCCTCTACCTCCATCTGAGACTCGCGCCGTGGCAGCCGATGTGAAGGGTCTGTGTCGTCGTCGTCTCCCCATTGGCTTGGGACCTGATCGGGTTTGTGTGCTCATGTGAACCACTGTTTTTCAATGCCTTGCAGATGATGGCCTGTTACCACCAGCACGAGGAGGTCAGAGCCCACAGGCACTCCGAGACTCCATGAACCTGAGGAATAAGTTTAAGAGGGAAATGGTAAGTGTCCGTGGGTCACCCAGGCTTAGACTGTCTGACTCCATTCATCTGCACATGCTTAGACCAAGTCACATGTTTGATCAAGGAAATGACCTTTTCTTCTGAGTGGGTTGCTTGGGGGGGGGGGGGGTGTTTCTCCTCAAGACCAGTTTAGCTGCTTATTAGAAGGTATCTGACTTTGGCCAGGGGAGAGCTGTAGCACACATCACCCGGGCGTTACCACAGTGTTTAGAACTTGATTGACACAGAATGAATATCTGAGCAGCTGTACAAAATTCTTACAATCTCAGGGAGTTTAATGTCTAGAACAGGGGTAGGTGACACTGATCCTGGAGTGTCAGTGTCCAGCAGATTCTACATCCTACTTGGTCTCTGATGAACCACAACTGATCTCGGGTAAACGGTAACTCATCAGGTAGGATAGAAAACCTGCTGGATCTGGGTTGCTTACCCCTGGTCCAGAAGGTCTATGTGCTGTAGGAAAATGTAAGCTTGTGTGTGTGTTGTCGGGCAGGTACTTTCACGGAGCATGGAAGCTATTGAGGAGAACAACACACAGGAAGATCTGGGAGAAGCATCAGAAAAAGAAGGTAGTATGTGTACCACATGGTATCGTGATTTACGCTCCGCTCCGAAAATATGTACGGGACCTGCTGTTTTTCATAGCAAAATGATTTAGGTTTATTCTCAGTTTGGACAGGCATGAATTTACTTGAAGAGTAAAAACTTTAGTGGGTCAGTGAGTTTTAAACAGCAGGAGGTTCTTTTCATACAGGTGAGAATCCACTAAATGGTGAATACGTGACTGGCAAGAACAAGGAGGAAGACAGAGACAGGTTGGTGCCAAACGCTTCTGTACATTTTCATAAAATTTCTAAGTAATATTTCATGGTTGCTTTTGTCCCTCACTTACGATTCATTGTTCTGCTCACAGTTTGTCTCAGAGTGAAAAGGAGATTGAGGTGAGTTGGGGGGGGAAAAAAAGCTGGATTCAAATATCCTGTGTCATGTTTCCGAACTGACCGGTGTGGGGTTAGTTGCTGGATTGTCATGGCCTGTAAGTTGTGCATTTGGCATGCTTCTCTAAGTGTGTATCACTAAGGTTATATTACCTATAGACTATGGGTTTGCATGCTCCTTCTCACCCAGACCGAGTTCCATCGGCTGTCGCTGGGCTTCAAGTGTGACATGTTCACCCTGGAGAAACGGCTGCGCCTCGAGGAGCGGTCTCGTGACCTGGCTGAGGACAACATGAAGAGGGAGGTCTCCAGCTGCCAGGGACTCCTCCTGGTATGTCAGTAAAGCAGGGCACCACCCTCAGGAACAATGTGGGGTACCTTAATGGGTCATCATAAAGGTGGAGGTAAAAATGTAGCAGATCCATTTGGTCCACCTGACACGCTTTCAGAACATTCATGGTAAGTAGACCTCTTGGTAAGACTATGGATTAGTGTCTAGCACTGGGTGTTGGTGCCCATTTTCTGCAGGCTCTGATACCCTTGTGCGGGGACGACAACCAGTCCATGGAGATCATCCAGAGGCTTGGCAAGAACCTGGACATCTTGATCCAATCAATGAGCCGAGTGTCCACCCGCTCTGAGATGCTGGGGGCTATCCACCAGGTCTGGTGTCCAGGCTGTGAGATGGACTCTGGGGGGATGGGTGGGGGCGCGGGGGGCGTGAACAATGGGAACTCCATTAAGCCTTGTAGGGGTAAATGCGCTGGAAACTGATGTCATTCCTGTGTGCCTCTTTAGGAGAGCCGGGTCAGCAAGGTGGTGGAGGTGATGATCCAGCATGTGGAGAACCTGAGGAGAATGTACACCAAAGAGCATGCCGAGCTGATGGAGCTGAAAGAGACCCTCATACAGAATGAGAGGTCTTTTGGCTCTCTTGAAAGAGGTAACTCAACAGCAGTTCTTTTGCATTTGGTGGCACCTGGGTTAGCCCAGTTACAGCTGGAGACCAGGATTGTACATGTGTTGAGTGTGTACCAAGTGTGTTGAATGTGTGCCATATCATCATGGGAGCTTGCATGTTTTCCCCTTGACATCTTGGAGTTTCCCTCCACAGTTACGCTAAGGTTGCCAAGTCATCCTGTGTAAGATTGAGTGCTCTGTGATGAGTTGGTGCCTCATCCTGGTTTATTCCCTGCCTTGCATCTGTTGTTTCCAGGATAAGCTCCAGTCCACTGTGGCCCTGCATAAGAATGAATGAATTAATGAATGAATTAAAATGTATCAGTATCATCTAAAATAGTACCTCCATGTTCCCCGACAGATGACTTCCGGAACAAGAAGATGTCAGGATCTCAGTACTACAAGGTAACTAGGATATTTATAAAGACATCAGTAGCATGTGGGCACCTGTGTGGCTCTTCTGCAGGTTCAGCCTGCAGTGAGTGGAACACCAGTCTCAGGCTGGATACAGCGGCATAGTAACCCCTCCCCACTGACCTCTGCTCAATCCCCTCTCATCAGCCCTCCACACGACGCGTCAGTATTGCCGTTATCCCCCGGAACAGCGGAGGACCCGCAAACTTTGACATGGTGAAAGATGCCATCCTGTTCATCAACCAAACACCTTGAGAACAGTGTTGAGCACTCAGATTATGGCAGGAGCTCCTACTTATTGGATTGGAATAAGAAGCTCTTAGGCTTGATTAGGGTTGCAAAAGGGCGGTAAATTTCTGGAAACTTTCCAGAAACTTTCCATTCAATGGGAAGTTAAGCTGGGGAATTTTTAGAAATATTGAAAGTTGAGAACTTTTCCATGGGGAATTACCAAGAATATATGGAAATGATTCCCATATATTACCAGAATTTTGCAACCCTAGACTCGGTGAGGATGAGAAACAGCTGCTGAAGCATTTAAATGCCACTTTAGGTCAGTGACTGGGTCAGCGAATGTTCTATATGAGCAGACAGTATCAGGTAACTGCTCTGAATTGCTTAATTTCCCGCTCCATTTACACTTTACCGCTCCTTCCGTGAGCTCCTGTTTGTCTGTCAATTCATCCATCCATGTGGTTGTCTCCATCTTGAACATAAAATGACACATGAATGTGAACGTGGATGTCGTCATATTGAAAACTCTAATCAGTTTATGTTCCCAGTCTTTGCTGCAGTTTGGTTTCTCATGACAGCATTAGCATTTTAGCCTTTGCACATTTTCACGTGATCAATAGACGCCTGATGTGTGGTTTCTCCATCTCTTCCCACCTGCAGACTAGGCCACACGACACGACGGACACAGAAGCAGAAGCACTTCGGAGAAGCTCTTGGTAGGTCTTGCTTGATGTTGGGTTGACTGGGAACATATTGCTGAGATGAAATTTCTAGTATGTTGAATGGTGGTTGGAGAGGATTATTGATCTAAAATCGACCAAGTTCTTTATCAATGCTTTATCAAATCTTTGTAGGATTTCTCTCAGGTGGGTTGCAAGTAGTAGGTCCCTAGAAAAAAGGGTCCTTTTCTTAGTAATCCTATATTGTTCTACTTTCAAAACCAGTAGCTTGTTTCTGTGTAATAGTGTTATAACAGCTTCATTGGCACCCAGGAGCAATTCAAGCAAAAACCTAAAGCCGTTCCATAAACCCATGATATTGCTTGAAGCAGGTCAATGGTTGTCTGCTGTTCCCATGGTTACAGGAAAACAGCAGGGAAGAACAGTCTGCAGCCATCGCTAAAGCGTGTCGTGAACTCCTGCTCTTGGGCAAAGAGTGAGGATTCTTCTTCGATGAAGGGGTAAGGATTCCCAGCGGAGAGCACTTGTGGATGTGAAGTTGACCAAACCCCTCAAACGAGCGGAACCTGTTCGTGATCGATCTCATCACGTTTGCATGCATTGCTGTGTCAGGCTAAGAATCACTGTGGCTGGCTGAAGCGAGAGGCTGATTTAAAAAAAATAAATAAAATTCCATGCACCATCGGTCTCTCCCATCGCAGACTTCATTTTCATGCCATTTAAATGCACACTGTCTCACCGGAAGTTGAGCTGCTGCCTGGAAACTCTGCCACATGGCTTCTGCTTGATCCTCAAGCTGCCTACCCAGCATGCGTTATTAATGCCTGCAGGTACGAAAGCGAGAGGCAGTTCCTCACTGAAGAGCAAAAGGAGGAGAATGCAGAGAGGAAGTCGGGCAGCAAAATGCCATCACTTATGTCATCCATGAAGTTAGTAGGACATCTCCCTGCCGACGCGTGGATTAGCGTAGCGTAGCTGATTTGTCTCCTCCTTTCCATCTCTCCAGCCCTTGCGTTGGTGTGAGTGCTGGCACCGGTGGTACTGGCTGCTTTGTGATTCTTGTGCTCTTGATGCCGTCTTGCCGCTGACCCACGCTTCCCCTTCACTCACTCCCCATCACCCCATGACTGATGCCCACACTCAGATCTTTCTCTCCCTTCAGGCCAGACCAGACCTCGCCCTCGTTGGTGGCATCGCAACCTGTCGTGCCCAAAGGCGGCCGGAGTCTGTGGCTTTCGGTTGCGGTAGCTGTGCTGTTGGCGGCCCTCTTGGCGCTCCTGGCAAGCGTGGCCTTGCAGCCAGCAGTGGACGCGGCGCCCGTCGGACCCGGTGATTCCTGGGTGACCATTCAGCAGTTCCTGTGGCCGTACACTGGCCTGAGGCACAATGGGCAGCCGCCAGTGTGAGTGGCCGTGGCTCCAGCATTGGGGAATGGAGGGATGTGACGGAAGGTGACACTAGCTGTTCTTATGAGTGAAGGTGGAGCACTTGGACTGTTTTAGCAGTGTGATCCTGCCGATGCTGAAGGCTTTCTGAACGTGCCCCCATGATCATTACGGCCTGTCGGAAATTCAGAAAAATGTCGACCTCATTGTACCCCATCCTGCACTGTATGTGGGGGCATACCATGGACCACAGCACTGACACCTGCAACACTGCCCAATCGTGTCGCAGATATCAGCAAATTGACCAATGGAGGCGCTTCGTTTTAAACACTTGTGTTTTATTAATATATCAAGGATTATTATTTATTTTTTTTTTTTCCCCTGAGCCCAGTTTGGAATCCTGGGTTGCCTTGCATGGCGGCTTTTAAAAACACTTTAGTTCAGACACAGCTGATGGAAAAGGTAAATTTTATTGGTGCATATTTAAGTGGTAATAAATGACCATTTTAATACATTCTTTTGAGTGAAGCTTTCATTTTACCATTTTATTGCTTTTGCATTTTTGTTATTTGGTTGTGTGGAATTTGTTGTTATGGGACACTGTGTGTAGTTCTTGTTTGTGTTGTTCACCACTATGAATTCGTACACATCTGGAAAAGGGGTAACGTGAAACTTTCACAATAAAACAACCGATTCTATGCTGCCGTCTCGTCTGTCGATGACCTGCAGTTGGCACCCCTGCAGTCGGGGAAATGGGCAGGTGCCACGATGGGGTCGGTGCTTTTGACAGGATGACTGGTTGGTGGTTTTCAGACTGGTACTTGGAGCACCCCTTGTGGTACACCAGAAGAACGTGGCAATTTTTTACTGTAAATTTTTTTTTATTTTTGCTTCACCAATGTGATGCTGTGATATTCCTTTGGTTTGTTTGGTACTTTCATACTTGGTACAAAACCTTAAGAACCACTCTTGCCATAAAGGCCAAATTCCTTTAATATATTATCACAACTAAGTCTGAAATTTTGGTTCATTAGGCTCAGTTTTATCTAGTGACAAAACATCTTTGATCAGCTATGCTTGGTTTTGAATAAGGACACTATCATTTACCGGCCTACAACATGTACAGGGGGCATGTACACTTTAAATAAAAAATAAAGAAACTCGTAAAACGGTACAATGACTGGCAGCAGCCAAACAAAAACCTTGAAATGAAAGTAAAATATTTTATTTCAAATTAGGTGCAAAAACATCACGTTTACAAAAATGTCCTTTATTCTTCTGCAGAAAAATACTGTTTTATAGTTTTTCTTAATATGATCAAATACCTTTAAAAGGACGGTTCCAAAAGTTCGTAAGAGAAATACTGTTAGTTTTTATTAATAATATTGATCAAATACCTTAATTAAAAGGGCAGTGCCAAAAGTTTAACAGTTAAATGCTATTTTACAGATATCTCCTAAATTCTTGCAACAAATCACCTTCAATAAAATGACCACACCAGACGTTCAGCAGAGAAGTTTTTTTTTTACAAATATATATTATCAAGCACTTTCAATAAAAAAAAAATCAGTTGACTGGCAGCAATGGCAGCCAAACAAAAATTACAGTAAAATATCGTACTTCTTGGTGTTAAAGGAAAATACCATGTTTTTTTTTTAATTAGTCAATTTGCAGCCAACCTCTGAGTTAGATAAGAGGGTACATACCCTTCTCTTTGCTGTGCTTGCAATGCCCAGTCTGACACTGTTAATCTAGTTTAGCGTAATTCACTGGGAGTAGATGTCTAGTTATAACCTACAACTCCGAAAAGGGATGGCATCCATTTCTAGTGAATTATGCTAGGCAAATGGTGTCAGAGTGGGCATTGCAAAAAGAGAGAAGAGAGGCATATATAACTCTGGGGTTGACTGCAAATGAGCAAATCTAAAAGCTGGTGTTTTCCTTTAACATAAGCTTTAGACTAACACTTATTGTAGAAGACAAAACTGATAAAACCATAAGGAATTATAACAGTGCAATACAAGTATGCCTATGGCACCAAATACAATGCAAAGATTCAGTTTTGTAGAATTAGGCCAACAGTACAATACTAAACTGAAAAACTACATTTAGTATGGCACAGACCTATAGTTTTTAAACTGGTTTAAACTGAAGTGGTTCGGAGGGTTCCACTGCAAATGCCTCCCGCAAGATTATTTGAAGTTTAAAAGCTTAATGTCTGCTTCTTACGCTCAGCTGGACCACCAAAATGTAACACAAATCTGGGACAATGTTACAGAGGTGTAGTGTCAGAGTTCCCGAGACAGAGAGACTGGAATCCAGAAATGCGAGTCTGCACGGGCTTTATTTGGGCAATGCAGACAGAAGCAGGTAAGGGAACAGGCGAGAGTCGTAGTCGGTGGGCAGGCGAGAGGGTCGAGATCCGGGTGGTCA
>JAODJX010000001.1:10986603-11022503 GCA_026776945.1 Isichthys henryi | reverse complement strand
ACTCTGGCGTGAATAATAAGAGTCGCTGACGTGTAACCCATAATCCATCACCATAATCACAAATGCTGAGGTTTGTTTGTGTACACCAGATTTCATTAAAAAAAAAATTAATTAAGGGAAAGGGTGAGGGTCAGGTGCTAGCAGAATAGATGGATGATCCCAGCTCCGTTCCACACTTCGTTTTGGCCCCATCCATCCACCCCATGCGCTTTATAAGCATGTCCTCGCAAGGCGTGTTCTGATTGGTTACCTCGCAGCTTTGCGATGCCCTTCGACACCCTGTTTATTTTCATTTTATTCATAGACGCGTGTCGTGTTCCGCAATCACGGACAGACAGATTTTAAGGGCGTAATTATTCTGTGTTTCTTTTCTTGTTCTAGGTCCTCAAAATTAGTAGCTGCATGGAAAGCCCTAGAAAACCAGATCTTATAATATTTATTTTTTATGTCGTTCAGCTTCTTCCTCTTCTTGTCTGTGATCGATAGCAGCGTTTTTTTAAAAAAAAAAAAAAAAAAAACCCCAAAGGCATGAACATTTAGGCATGCTGGCTGCCAGCAGATGACGATGTAGTGGTGTAAATTAAATCGCTCCTATTTTTTTTAATGGCCGCTGTTTATAGAATGATTTTTTTTCCCCCCTCCCTTTCCAGAAACACTTTCCTTAATGGCCATTTTGCAGCTGTAAAATACTGGTTTCACGGAAAGTAGGTAATTATGGGAAAGTGTGAAGGAATTTCAGTAAAAGTGCAGTAAAACGGTAAAATGGCCTAAAACTTGGTCGCCGGTAACTTTCTTTTTTTTTTCCAAAAAAAGAAAAGTAACTCTGCAAAACAAGTTACGTGGCAGTGATTAAATTAGGTAAATTTCTTGCGGAGTGAAATGTCAGAAAAGCGGTTACAGAAGTCGCCTTTCACCTTTTTGTCGGCAAGAGACGGAGTCAGAAGCTCGGCAGCGACGTCAAGGGAGTGATTTATGGCTTCTCCTTCGGGAGGCCGATAAGCGGGACGGATGTCGGTCGCCCGCCCCTGACTGTCATCGGCTGGGCTCTCGGGGGACCAAACTCTCAGAGGGGGCACCTGAAGTTGTCCCCTGCGTCAAGGGTCTTGTCGTTTTCCGCAAACCGTGGTCGGCTGCTTTGAAGTGATACGCGGCCAAGCGTTGAAAACACAAAATAATCTTGCTGGAGCGGTGCCCAGAATGCACAGTGCGTCCCACCGGCATCCACGCGCAAACAGAAGTAGCCATATTTTGCTCTAATGCTCAGTTTTTGAATCGCATTTTTATTTTCTTGCGTAGGTAATCCTTAAAAGGCTGTGTCTTTCAAAACATCAACGGGGGAGTTAAATTGGATACAATTTCTTTTTATCTCCTCTCCAAGCAATAATTTTCCCCTTCTGAAATTATTTCCTCTTCAGTTAATTTCTGTCTTGATTTGTATTCCTTAAACTTGTCTTCAATTATCGTGTGATTCTCATAACCCTGGTGGACGGTTAAAGAAAAGAACTATCACTTCAAAGTGTCCAAATTCTGATCCATATAATGATGAGTGCTGAACAATTATACATAAATAATAGATACTGGTTAAGTCATGCCCCCCCCCCCCCAAACTCCCCATCCATTCTTCTACACAGAGAAGACCTGAATGTTTGCCTCGGCCTAGCTCCCTGCGTTCTCTCGAACTGGAGCCTGTTCTGTTTCTGCGCAGTAATATGGGACAGAGCTCTGAAGAACAAGAGGAGAAGTGGCACTTTAAGGAGCTTTGTTGTCTAGAGGACTGTGACAAGGGAGAGGGTCACATTGGCAGAGACTGGGGATCTACAGTGGAATTCCATGCTGACCAGGAAGGTGCAGATTTCGCTCCTCATAAATCAAGGAAGTGCGGGGTGGTGAGGGAGCATGCCAGGATGGCTCTTGTCAGATTGGGGGTGGGTCTGGGGATGATGGCGCTGAGATGCCAGCTAACAAGGGCCCCCACGTCTGCAGTGGCTCACATCCCGGACCTGGGGGGACCTTGTTAGATCGAGCCCCCTCCCTCCGTCTCACTCGTCTTTCGGTCCACGGAGAAGCCATGAATTTGACACTGCACTCCAGGGCCAGTGCTCCACCTGGAATCCTCTCGCAGAAAAGCCTGTCGAAGGAGGGAATAAACATGTAGTTGCATCTCCATTGTGAGATCCGCTGCAAAGGGCCAAAGAGTTGCCTTCTAAAGCCTGACCTGTGCCCCAGGCTCTTATGGTCTGCCGACCTTGGCAAGTACGTTGTCCTGGATGTTGAAAGTCGCCACTGATTGTCTGGAGAGCACTCGCAGGGTCTTCCGACAGGCCAGACTTCCAACAAGGAAGCAGCTGGTTCAACCAAATGTGTTCTGCTATCAATGAGCTACCGTTGATGCATCGCGTACAGCTTGAAGTGACCTTCAAACCAGACGTTCGTGAGAGGGGTGGTTCTGCAGATGTGCCGACTCTTCCCCCTTCCCTTGTTGTGGAGTCGGCCTTGACTCCCTCAGGGGAGACTGGGTCCTTGCAGAGCTCTGCAGTTAAATATCAAAGGGGTGGCATTCAGGTGTTTTGCCGGAGGCTTGTGGAGTTTTCTGAGGACCTACTGCAGCTGCAGTCCCTCTCTCTGTTGCCTGGACTCTGTGATGCATCAAGAAGTATTCTCCTCCCAGAAGGCACTCTGTGTTGTGGCTCATGGTTGCCAATAGTTTACATTGTTCCCCACGGCCTGCCCTCTTTACAATTTGTTTGAATGTATTTTGTATGTGTTGACTTATGGTAGTCATTGCAACCTTTGACCATATTTCACCATGCTGCCTTTGCTGCAGCTTAATGAGATCAGTGTCGACTTTGCCGGCCAGAGCGTCCAGCTCTTGGACTCCACAGAGGGTGTCGTGCTGGCTGTCTACACCCACAATAAAAATCTCACCCAGGAATTGTGCCAGGTCATAAACCAGCCAGAGTGGAGTCTAGATACATGGACCACCCCGTCTCCAGGAGGACCTTTTGGAGAACTCATGCTCCTGAACTCGTATTGGACAACGGGTGTTGCCTCAGCTGCCGGTTCAAGAAAGTCTTGGCCGACCTCGTCTTCCTTATCCCATGGCAACATGGGTCAAGACCAGCCCTCCCTTGCTGACATTCAGCTACTCTTATACACCAGTGTGACGGCATTGGTGACCCTTTGCTCAGTCCCAGATGCTCTCTGCCAATTTATTCACACAAACACACATGTGGGTCTGGTCCATGAGGTGCCCCAGTGCCCCAGCACACCCCCATCAAGGAGATTACCGTTCACCGGCACTCGGATGCCCGTTGCTTGATGGCGGCCACCAAGGATGCACCCAACAGACTGGACATTATCTCTTCCCAGGGAAAAGATAGACGCAGGAGTCACCCTGAGGTGCTGGTCCAGCAGGAATCCTGCTTGGCGGTTGTCCCGTTTGCCCCAGGTTGTAATTCATCCCTTCAGTCTGAAGTGTGGAAATTAACTTTCGCCTCTGCTACTGAGGCCCAGCATCCTCATTTATAACTCAAATGTCTGATCAAAGAACTCAGTGCCTCGTAATTAATGACCAACTCAGAAAATAGGGGGTTGAGACTGAGCACAGATTTCTTAAATTATAATGTAATAAAGAGAATATCTATACATATATTTGGTAAAGCTACCTATGTTTATTGAAATCAAATTAGTCCCGCAGTTATGGATTTCCTCCTTTTATCTTCTCTTTTTAAGCTTTCAAAAAATGTTTTGATCATTTATTCAATGTTGCGTGGATCTGTTGCCATTGTTTCAATAACTGTGTGTGACGTAATGGTCGGTTCTCACCTAACCTTTTCTCTTGCGTTTAATTTGGAATACATGCCTGGTTCACACTGTCGACGAATTAGGAGGAGCTGGGCTTTCTCCATCCCAGGAGCCTGATTTTTTTTTTTGCCAGTAAGAGAGGAGTTCTTGTTCCATCCTCTGTCTGATTGGGCTCCGGCAGAGATTCCCCAGGTGGACGGCTCTGTTTGTGTTTGTCTTCTCTCCAGAGAAGATCAGGCCTGAAACACTGGCTCTGAATCGGTTTGTTTTGTTAGCATTGAAGTGGAGAGCACTCAGTTAATAGGCCTTCTATTTAAAAAAAAATAACAGCCATTGCATCAAAATGCTTGTGCAGTGACACAAGGAATGAGTTTGTAACGTAGCATAACATTTTATTTCGTACCACAATATAGCAAGAGTAACCTTAAACTGGGACAATCATGACATGGCTTTATTCTGTAGGTAATATAGTTTCCAGATCTTTACCCTTAAATACGGTTTTGTGACTGGTGTTGGCTTTAAGCATTTGGGTTATCATCTACTTCATTTGAGCTGTTTGACAGAATGGTAACTTTTGGTTTGTTTGTATGAAACCGTAGCAAAGCATAACCTGTTTGCTCTTCCAGACTTGCTTACATAAGTCTCTTGTTGCATCCTCAGAATAACTGAATTTGACAGGAAAACTGGGTTATTTAATTATATTTAAAAAAAAAAAAAAATAGCATCGATTTGAGGTTTATCTCAAAAGCAACAGAATGTTTTATTTGGATTTTCCCATTAAAATTCAGCTGATAAATGTCTATTAACATATGATAATTATCAACGGAGGCTTATCAAGCATTGATGTAGCGCGTCACATGCACAGTCTTGATTCTGTAAAAAACGTGCCTTTATCTCAGGAAATCCCTGACTGCAGTATTACCTGGAGCAAACAGCATGATGCCACTGAGACAGTGATTTGATCTGACAGCAGACGTTTAGAAATTAAGCTCATGGGACAGTTTGAATATTTTGACCATGACGGGACACAGTTGGAATAATGACAGCAGTGTTTATGACGCGTATGGATGAGCGATCACAGTCCGTGTCTTGTGCGTCACAGACGCTGCATACAGTAAGACAAATCTAATCAATTTTTATGCTAGAGAAATTTGATGCAGTGGCTGTATTTGTCTAATCCCTCGCACTCTGCCTCTCGGCGTTTTCCTGGGCCCCACAGGACGCCCCGACGAAGGCTTTGCGCTTTAGATGTGGAATCGCGGGCTTCCAACCGTCGGCCTGTCGTTCTGATCTTGGCTGCGTCCGGCTGCCGATGTCCGCCAACACGTTCATGTTTAATGCATGTGCTGTTTGGATTCGGAGGTGGGGGGTTGGTATCAGACACATCAGTTCCCAGGGTTTTAGTGTGTTCATGCTCTCTGGTCTCTTACGTTGCTTGGATGTCTGATCTATTATACTTTAATAATATTGATAATAATGATGATAATAATAGGTACCGTCAGGTGAACACCGACTCCTGGTGACCATATAGATGGCATTATAGAATATTCCGTCTTTCTGGATCAACAGGCTTCACACTGGTACGTTCATTATTTCGATTAATCCCACCCCCTTAGATTTTCTTCCTCTTTTACCTTTAACGACTCTGCAAGCCTTATGGTCCAGTGCAATAAGACCGCATCAGTCCAGTTATTTAACCTACAAATGAAAGTTCAGGACCTTTTGGACGTGGGCTTCTTGCACTCAAATTTAATGGTTACCACCGGCTTATGTGGCAGTAGGGACCTTACTAGGTATCTTCAAAACAAGCAACTCTGAAAAACACGCTCAATATTCCTGGTCCCTGATGGACAAGTAGAGTCTATTTATACACAAACTGGCAATGTTTGAATGACTTTGGGTGGTTTTCAGGAAACGCTGGTCGATTGCAGTGTTTACCCTCTCTGCTGTATTTGTGCATGTATGCATCTCCTAAGTATTTCTGTACTTGCTGCATGTTTCCCCTGCATAGCGCCTCATTTCCCGCTCTCTCGGACCCTGCCGAGTGGATATGAAGAACCCGGTGAAGATCAGCATTCCTCGCTACGTTCTGCGTGGTCAAGGCAAAGACGAACACTACGAGTTCGAGGTCAAGGTGAGCGGCTTCTCAAACCTCTCCTGTCATCAAGCAAACAGACCCACGCACACTTGATGCCCCTTGATACACGTTACCGGATCTCTGCCATCTTTGTTTCATATGAATTCTCATTGCTGATGAGCATCAGGAGGTAGGCAGACCTGCAGTCCAGAGGCGAAGTGCTCAAGGTCGGTTCAGACCTCTAGGCCTGTCCAGAATGAGTGCCTGAAATCACAGGGTTCGATAGCATGCAGTCAGTTCCCCCTGCTCTGTGAGGTGTGAGGGAGAAAGCTCCTCTGAATGGAGCCGAGATACCCTTCTGAGAAATCGAATTATTTTATCTCCGTAAAAAGCCCCCACTGTGTAAAAGGTTCCCTTCTTTTTCCAGTATACTTTTCTGGGTTGACGACATTTAATTAGCGTTTGTGTCACCGGCTGTGAATCTTGTCATCTCAGGCAGTTGAATTAAAAAAAGATGAGAAGTCATAATTTAATGCCGTCATTTTCAAAAGGGCGGACTGCATAGATGTGTAGCCTAGAGATTGGATTTATGTTTTAATTCTTCTTCTTTTTTTTTCCTCGTCACTCCGCTTCTGGAGTTCAAAAATGATATCACGGCTAATATAGTACAAATATTTCCACTGATTATTTAACGGTGCTTAATTCGGAGATGGGCAGGGAAGGGAGACCCAGTCCCCCAGCTCGTGGCCGTTAACGGCACCATAATTAAAAACACACACTTTTCATTTATCCGGGCTTGTGAAGCACATCCACCCCCCCCCCCACCTCTCACAGGCACATGTTTTATTTTTAATGGGAGAAATGTTCCTTTTCTTATTGTTAAACACACTCCTACACGTTCAGCCTGCACAGTTGAAATATCTGCCTCATTAACCAGATGCAGCCCTTTTTATATATATATATATATATATATATATATATATATATGTGTGTGTGTGTATATATATATGTATTTTCCTCATCTCCAAAACTCCCCAAAGCCACCCAGCTGTCAAATAAACTCACCTAGTACAGTAATAATGCATCACCCAGGTGTTACTCACTCACCCAGGGTCAGGTGGCTTCTCATCTGACATCTTCCCTCCATAACAACTCTCACTACAATAGTTCAATATTGTCTTTAGATGTCTTGCATTGTGTCTTCTGTTATTTTGTGTACTCTAAATTGCATTCATGTTTGTTGCACATAGTGTTCTGTGATGTGGTGCCCCCCTCGATGTCTTGTAATTTTTGTCCTATACGTGATGTTTTGGTTCTGGTATGTTATTACATCCTGGCGCTGATTATTCTGATTCTGATATGTGAACGACCATAATCAGGTGATACTTCACATTGGATGAAATGGTGACGTTTCCCTGTGATGAGAGCAGTAGTCCCTAAGTGTGTTATCTCACGTTTAACGTTTGCACAGTGTTATAAGAACGTGCATTTCTCTTCTGATTTTTTTTATTTTTTATTTTAGTTTGCATAGCATCTTGCTGGTTCACAAGAAGGATCATATCCGCAGCTTCGCAGCAGAAAGCTTTGCTTTCTTGATGAGAAAGGTCAGGTGAACGTCTGAGCCCGTGCTCTCAGGAAAATGGTAAAAGTTGCACTCCGATGCATTTTTAAGTCTTACAAATTCCTGGAAGCACAGCTGTGGATTTGAAGAAGGGCTCCAGGTTTCCAGGAAGCTCTGTTTCAGATCTGGTTCTGATTGTGCTGTGTCTACAATTAAAAGTGTTGAGAAATCTTAGTCCGGTTTATCTCCAGAAATTCCTCACGCCAGAATGCTTTCATTTTCTTACGTGGGTCTACACAGCTTGAAGAATATCATATTTCCCCATGATGTCGTGCAGGTGCCTGATCTGGATGGCCACCTTACCTTCATGTTTGGGGACCTGGTGGCTCATCCCCAGAAGGCAGAGGGGCTGGGACAACTGCTGTTTGAGATGTGCAAGGGCGTCCAGAGCAGGTTCCACTCCTGTGCCAGTATGGTGGGTAAATAAGCATCTTGATGTCAGACCTCGTTAGCGAAATTGTCAAGTGTTGATCGTCATGCTTCCAGCTGGACCAGATGCAAGTGTTTTTCTTTGTGGGGCTTGTTCTGATATTTGAATTAGTCATTGTGTGT
The DNA here is from genome assembly GCA_026776945.1 of Isichthys henryi. Taxonomy (NCBI): domain Eukaryota; kingdom Metazoa; phylum Chordata; class Actinopteri; order Osteoglossiformes; family Mormyridae; genus Isichthys; species Isichthys henryi. The sequence continues at coordinate 11,014,449 of JAODJX010000001.1, read as the reverse complement.
TTTATACTGAAACCAATGTTCAGTATTGCTTTACTCGTTTCGGATTAAATATTTGCTGGATGAGTTGATGTCAAGGTCTGGGCAGGCATAGAGATTAATTGTCCTTGGAATTTTGTAAATAAAAGCTGGAACATTTGTCATTATCTAAATCTGTGATGTTCAAAATTGGTTACCCCCCCCTCAGGCTGCATCAATGTTGCGAGATAAAATGTGCGCAATCCCTCAGATTCCTCTGGAGTTTAGGAAACATTGTAGGGGAATTTTAGAAATGAACGGGATAAGAATTTTATTTAGACCCCCCCAGTAGACACAGAAATGTGCCGGCTTCTGTGCCAAGACGTCACGGCTGAACACCACAAAGAGATTTGCTGACCATGCCGACTTTCGCCTACAGCTCACTTGGCCTACTTGTACCCCCGCCCCCTCCCTTCTCTCACTCTCAGGCCCTTCCTGTGATCCTGAAGAAGTTGGGCCCAGATGGTTCTGCGGGTCCATCTCTGCCGTGGACCACTGTCGGGGAGGTGCTGGTTCACATGGCGGATACAGTGGTCAGTCACGTTGATAAGGACCACCTTCTTGTCATGTGGGAGTGTCTGCAGGTGAGTGCATGTGATGTCATTTCCAAAATAGGGCAGGCCTATTAATTAGTCCAGTGATAGTGATTATTTTTTTAGGTTAGTGAGGTGCGGTTAGGTTGCATATATTTCATAGTAGCTCTATGCAGATGCTTTTAGTGACATTCATGACATTAGCAGCCCCGACGTCCTCCATATAGTAGTAGTCTCGGTTGTAATCTTGGATGGTGCCTTGGGAGCCTACTTGTTGACATCCTGCTTCATAGGGCTCCTTGGAGGAGGCGATGAGGCAGGCGGAGAGGAGCGAGGACAAAGGGGAGGTGTCCCAGCATGTGGAGAGGCTGCTGAATATCTACCAGATCCTGATGGAGCACCGACAGGGGGCTAAGATAACTAGACCGGAGTCTGTCTGTGAGGTGCGTCTTCACCTACCGCTTCTATGCTCGTCGGTTTGTTGGCGTTTATGATTGAATTGAGACAGTGCAATTAAATATCTCTGTGAAACTTTTTTGGGAATTCATGTTCTTAAACGGGTTTTTTAATTTGTTACATTTCTTTCTATATTATTTGGTATCATGGTGGTTAAGTGGGTGGCACTGGCATCTTGCACCTTCTGGGTTGGGGGTTTGAATCCTGCCTCCACTCTGCATGTGTGGACTTTGCATGTTTTCCTCATGACAAGTGTGTTGTTTCCTCCAGGTACTTCAGTGCAGAGGTGGAGATTTCAGGTGCTGAGAGTATGAATCCAGACCAAGATTTTGTTTCAACCAACCAGTTGAATATAATGAGTCACAGAGTACTCAACTGGTTGGTTGAAACAAAATCTTGGTCTGGATTCGTACTCTCAGCACCTGAAATCCCCGTCTCTGCATCAGTGTTCTCCTACAGTGAGGCTGATCAGAGTCTCAGTGTGTAAGTGTGTATGTGCCCTGCATTGGACTGGTATCCAGTATGGTGTGTACCCTAGCCTTGTGCTCTGGTCCCCCCACAACCCTGACTGGAATAAGTTTGTGGAAGATGCATAGATAAATATCATTCTTTTCATGTATTTCAATTTTTTTTTGCAAAGCAGCCATTGAAACTGATGGCGTTTAGGTTCAATTTACAATGGTAGTAGGTAGAAGAATGGGTGGAGTTAGGGCTGGGTGATATCATCGATATTATGTCGCGCATGTGTAATAATCACCGGAGCTTCTATACTATGGTTTGGTATACTTCAGGGCGATATGCACTATAGCAGGGCACACCACATAATACGGATTTGGTATACTATGGTTTGGTATACTTCAGGACGATATGCACTGTAGCGAGGCACACCACATAAAACTGTTCTGGTATACTATGGTTTGGTCTACTTCAGGACGATATGCACTGTAGTGGGGCACACCACATAAAACTGTTCTGGTATACTATGGTTTGGTATACTTCAGGACAATATGCACTGTAGCAGGGCACACCACATAAAACTGTTCTGGTATACTATGGTTTCAAATACCAAAACAGTATTATGTGGTGTGCCCTGCTACTGTGCATATTGCCCTGAAGTATACCAAACCATAGCACACCAGATAATACTGTTTTAGTTTACTATGGTTTGGTCTACTTCAGACCCCACCCCCAACTGATCCCCTCTGTGTGACCTTTAACCCCCAGACCCTGCTTCGGCTAGTTCCTCTCCCCTGGCTGTCCTACACTTGCCGTCAGTTGTTGCTGGAGGTGATGTCGACGCTCATGCAGAGTGAAAACGTTTCCCTGCCTGCCCCAGTAATCCAGGAAACTGTGAAAAAGGTGTGTTTTTGATTCTCTCTGTATGTTTTAGTGATGGGTTTTTCCTCACTATGACTGTGTGTCCCTCTCTACCTGTCACCCTGGGGGGGTCCCTGATCAGTGCATAGCCAGTTCTGGGCTTGCTCGCCCGTTTGCTTGCTCATTTCCCCGCTCGCTCATTCGATCACTCTTGTTTTTGAACTGACATCAGGTTCTCAGAAGTGGGCTGGACCAGGACCTCATCCTACCTTTCGCAAAGGGAACGTTCAACATGAAACAGTTTGAACAGGTACGTGCTGATGAATTCACCAGGTTCATGATTCTTTATTCTTCTGGTGCACAAACACCATACGATAATACTGAGGATTTTTCAGGAGCAACATCTTAAAACATCACAAGCCAAATTGTTATGAGGAGGCATTACTTTTTGCTTGACTGACTCTCCTCGGCTGGTCTAGCTCTTCCTCCCCAGTATGCTGCTGTACCTGGAGCAAATGTTCAAGGATGATGACCCAGTTACACGTCAGCTGGCGCTGGAGCTTCTAACCTGCCTGATCCTGGAGAAGGCGGAGCCTCCTGCTGATGGTTCCATGGCCTTCGAGAAGTACCCCTTGGTCTTCACCGGGCAGCATCTTGGGTTAGTTTGACTCAACCTGCTGTTGATTTCCCCCCGCGGTTCCTGGGGGCTCCTGCGCTTTAAGTATTTCATAAAAATTAGTTTTTTGTCACAAATTTGTTGACTTTTCTTGTTTTGTTTTTTTAGGCTGAGTGGCACTAAAGACAAGAGGCTGCCCTGTCGGGGTAAAAACAGCGTCCCAGTCCCTCAGTATATCCTTTCTCTGGTTGACCTGCCAGAGGACCAAGTGCTCTCCGATCTCTCCCACCTCTGGGCGGCCCTGCTGGTCCTGCCTCATGTCAGGTGAGCTGCACCCTTGGATCAGTTGCCTTTCGTTCTTGCATCTTCCGTCCTGCTAGTGGAGTCTGGTGTCACGTCAAGCCTTCGCTGTGTTTCAGGCCGCTGGATACGGGGATGGTCATCCCAGTCTTGACTAAACTCGTCAATCGGTTACTGCACCTTGTGGAGAATGGGGCCTTGGGGAATGGTCAGTGTCCACGTTGTTCAAGAAAAATGCAGTACTCTCGGAAGTCTGACCTTTTGACATTGTTTACTTCAGGGTCCTCAGTACAGCTTGTTCTAATACTGCTCTGGATCGGCTTCGATCTTTCCCAGGGGGTCTGTTTGTTCTCAGGCAAGCCCTTAGTTCTTTACTCAGCCTCAAGGAGTCTGCAGAAGTTCTGTCCCCGATTCCAGCTGAACGCATACGGAGCGTGATCCAGTAAGTGGAACATTATTCACATGGCATGACCTCATGCTTTGTTTTTGCATTTGATATCTCTTTGTCAGAGAAAGGTACAAAACCTGAGTATTCCTCCTGTCACTTGTCGCAGGAAGTTTCCCACCAACCTCTCTGCCCTTCTTCTGGCTGACCTCTACTACACCAGACTGTCCCTTGATGGCTGCTCTGCCCATCTGTCCCAGGATTCTTTGCTGGAACTGTACCAGACATTGCACTCAAACTTGTCATCTAATGTGTCAAAGGTCCACGACAATACAAACCTCGCTCTAATGGCCATTCACATTGCAAAACCAGAACCTGAATGTGATTCTTCTCCCGCAGGTTCGCCTTCTTACACTGAGAGTTTTCTCCCATTTTGTGGCGGGGCTTCCAAAGAGGACTGAGGTAAATAACAGTCCACTGTTTCTGAATATTTATTCAGACGTCTCTAACATCTGAGACACCAACTGAGAAAACGGTTATATCGCCATCGGCATTAATATCTGAGCGTTTTTATGGGTTATTGGATCCCAGGGAGATTAAGCTAAAATGTACTGTGCTTCCAGGCTGAGGAGGCTCTGGAGACGCAGACTGTGTTTGCGGTGTGTCTCCTGGCAGAGCTCGTCCCAGCCACGGTGCAGGACTACCGAGAGAAGCTACTGCACTTGCGCAAGCTGCGCCATGACCTGGTGCAGCCCACATTGCCCCTGGGAACCTTCCAAGAGGTACTGAATCCTCCTCCAGCTTCAGCAGGCCTATTAGGCTACAGGGGAATCCTCCTATTTTCACATCCCTGGCAGAGGGTATACAGAGTCATCTGTTGCTTCGGCAAAGAATAGACCCCATGCTGTTACTCTCATAACTGTGTGTGCCTTTCTCGGCAGTGGATTTGAAATTTCATAGCCTGCATCCTTTTAAGATAACTGTTCTTGTGGAGAGACATCTATAATAGTTGAGTCAACTGTTCTGTGATCTTTCCCAGGTGCCTTTGCGGTATCTTATTGGGATGCTATTCATAAACTTCAGCCACCTCTGGGATCCCGTGATTGAATTGCTAGTGTGAGTACCCCAGCACCCACCCCCAGCAGTAGCCTCGACTCTGAAGTCATTTATGTGCCTCTCCACCACTTGCTCAGCGTGGTCTGAAGTGTCTCTCTCAATGACAGATCTTACGCCAAAGACATGGAGAACAAGAGTTTCTGGAAAGTTTTCTATGAGCATTTGGAGATGGTGGCCCTTTTAGCAGGTGGGCACTCAAGTGTAACTAACTTTGATGAAGTCTGTGTGATCGTTTATTAACAATGCAGTGTTAGAGAACCCACAACTGTTGTGCTGGTGATTTTGTTTCTCAGAGAAAGAGCTCCGAGAAGATGATGGCGATGGCGGCGGAGAAACGGGGTCAGACTTGCGTCCTGCTGAGGACGTGGTTCAGAGTGGGGACGTGGGCGTTCTGTTCCTCAGGCAGCTGGGCCAGGCCGCTGCTTTAGATGAGCGCACGGACTTCACCAACTTCCGCTTCCTGCTCTGGAAAGCCATGGCCCAGTTCCCTGAGCGGGTGGAGCCACGTAGCCGCGAGCTGAGTCCTCTGCTGCTCCGATTTATCAGGTGGCTCCCCACTGCGTCTTCACTGCAGTCTCCCTGTGGTCCATGGCTGAGACTCTACCTAGTCTACTAGTGGACAGTTCAGTCCTTGGTTTTAGTTAGAGAAACTTGATTCAGACCTAAAAAATCTTACTGTACTCTACCACAGTTCTAGGAACTATTAGATGAAACCTGGTGGTTAGCCCGAAACTGACGCACATGTCTTCTGGCGACTACCAGCCAGGAATATCACCGAGCGGACCAACTGGTGGCTCCCACTCAGGACCTGAAGAGGAGAACCGGCTCCGTCCTGCAGCCCGAGGAGCCAGGCGCTGAGGCTGAAATGAAAGACGAAGGCGACGAGCGAGATCCTGAGGAAGAGACCAAGCTGACTGAGAAGAGGGTCCCGAGAAGAGCAGCAGCCAAGTAAGTCTTCCTGTCTGTGACTCTTAGCGTCATGGTGAGTGATGCTGCCGGGCTGCTGCATTCATTCTACTGTTTGCTGGCGTTAAGCTGTATTTCTGTGGCAGCCCCGAGGTTTCACCACAAAAGCATCAGGCCCCTCCCCCCCCCCGAAGCCTGACCGCCAGTCCACCTCATCCTTGTCCTCCCCCTAGGAAGAGGGGCCCGTGAGCCCAGTGCCAAGAACAACATTAACAGACGTCGTCTCTGTTGGTACAAAGTACAGCATGTTCATCTAGTGCTAAGATCAGTCATGATGTACAAGTAGTCGACGGTATCTGCAGTGTCCACAGTGTCATCGCAGTGGTACCTATAGCTGCTCTCAGAACGTCCTGGGACTCTGTGTCCTGTTTTTCTCATGATGGAAAGGATAGGGTGTGCTTCACAGGGCAAATCAGTCCAGTTTGACATCAGTCACATTTTGCCCTGGATTCTTCCATAAAGAGTATAATGGTTAATCTGACATGACTTTGTGCTTGAGGTAATTCACTGTCCTTTATCAGTAAGACTCTTTGTGTTCCTGCTATTAATGTCTATCTGGCCACTTCTGTGTGTTCTGACATTTCACTTTGTCTAAGTATCCAAAGCAGGCTACTGTCTGTTCAAAAAGTACATAAAAGAAATTACTAAACGATTAAATACCTGTCTGAAATTTGCTCTTCATTGGCCAGGTTAAGTCATCAGTTAACTTTTTAAACATGAATGTCTGTCTAGACGACTGTCTGGCTTCTGACATCGCGAAAGTGATACTGCCCTCAGGAAATTGATAAATGACACTTCCCTGAATACTGATGCAGGTGCTGTTTGGTCGTTAATGCAGCTTTTGATAGTGTCGACAATAAAATACTTCTCGACAGGTTGTAAAACTGGAGTATCAGAGATGGTCCTTAGGTGTTTCAGGACTTGCTTTCAAGGCCGGAGATATTTTGTCACCGTTGGCAATTTATGATGAGTTTTGTTCAATTTTTACGTGCTTCTGCTCGGCCTAATTCTGCAGGACAGCAAGGCTGCCTGTAACATGATACTCAGATATATTTAACTGTTACTTAAAGATCAAGACCCTGTAAACTCACCGTTGATGCTGGAGATAGACACAACTAAGCTTCCTTAAGCAAAGACAAAACTTTACATAAATAGGGAAGGCTTAGATTTAGTGCATACCTTATACAGACGCTCCTCTACTTACAAACTTTCACCTTACGAACTTTGAGACATGCAAATGAAGAGGACTGTAAGTCCAAATTATGTTCATTGGGCTCCTGTTTCCTGTCCGCAACATCAATTTTCTTTTTTCTACGCACCAGTTCCATCTAGTACGACTTCTGGCCGCTACTCCCGCCGCACAGCAGCGTAGCGTGCGAACTCCCAGCATCCTAGTTCTTAGTACTTGCGTATACCATTTAAATGATCTTGAATAATGACTTACGAACATTTCAAGTTATGAAAAGCCGTTCGGAACATGTCTCATTCGTAAGTAGAGGAGCGTCTGTATTTACATTATTTAGCAGACGTTGTCTAAAACACCCTATATCTTTGCAAAAGTAGGGTCACACAGTCCCTGAAGAAGTTGGGGATTAACAGCCTTGCTCCACATCCCGGTGGTATCACTCTGCCAACCCTGGGATATGAACCAACAACCATCCAATCACAGACACAGCACCCTAACCCGCTGAGCTACACATTGTCACCATCTTAATTCTAAGGTTCAGAAGATAACAGCTCAGGTCATAAATCTTTGAATAATTCTGCTATTTTTATTTTGTGTTCCAATTAAAGCGAACGCATTTGATTTTGATAGTGTGGCAATTCCAATCAGTTTTATGTTGTGCATCATATTTTCACAACATTACATTGTCTCAAAACGCTTTACATTACCCCTGCCCAAAGCCCCCAGTTAGCAAGTCAGAGGTGACAGTAGTGAGGAAAACCTCCCTAGAAGGAAGAAACCTTGGGAGGAGCCTGACTCAAGAAGGGGGGGGGGGGGGGGAATCTTCCTGCGACCAACAGTAGTAGTCAAATGAATAGGATGAGAAAATCTTAATTCACACTGTCCAAACTTTTAAGGTTTGAGTCTCGATGCAGGGGTCAGGCAGGTGCCTGTGCTGCAGGATGGCAGGGTTTGTAGTGTTACAGCAGTAGGGAAGAAAAGAAAGACTACAAAGGGAGAAGGGCGGGCAGGACGGATGGGTGTTACTGGTAGTGGCGGGGTCCTAGGCAGCAGGATAGACAGAATATCTTGATGGTTTTTTTTTTTGGGCCTTCAGGCAACAAACCCTAAGAGGGACCGGGGAAATAAAGTGCTTTAGCCAAAATAGGGGAGACTAGAGTACTAAAGTACCCCAGTTGCTTTTGTACTTTTGGTACTGGTACTGGAGCTGGAAACGGGAAAATACTGAAAGTACTGTTCCAAAAGTATGGTACCTGGTGCAGTGGAAAAGTGCCCTTAGATCCTTGATCAACTTGAGTTCTACAATATTAAATTGGCTTCTTGTCAGTTTCTGGCTTGCAGCTAAAACCTGCTCCTTGGGTTCTGTAGGTGCCTCCAGTATTTTTTCCCCCTTGTTTTATCCCTCTGTCTTTCACATAAAGTACATCGAATTACTTCATATATGGAAATATGCTCTATAAATTAGGTTGCCTTGCCTTGTGCTTGCAGGCAACTTATTGCACATCTAAAAGTGTTCGCCAGATTCACCAACCCACGCTCGTTATACCTGGAGCCCAGCCTAAATAAGCTCTACATGCAGGTAAGTTCTCCTGCGTTCTCTGTCCCGCTTCACTTCTCCTCCATAGCTGCTACATTCGTGTCTCACTGGTGGGTTTTTTCTGCCTCTTCTTTCCAAATCTTAGTTGCTTTGCCATCAGGACCAGAACATCCAGAAGATGGCCCTGGAATGTGTTCTCACCTACAAGGATCCCCACATCATGCCCTACAAGTAAGTCGGAAAGTTCTTGACACATGAAGTTGTGTGCAAACTCTTTAAAATAGGAGTTTACAGCAGTTCTTCTCAACCTTTTTTGCCTTTTTTTAATCCAAGGACCCTTGGTGTCCAGGAAAACATGTCTGAGCCCCCCTACACAGGCTATGATACTGTTCCTCTTGTATGCCTTCTGCAGTGATGACATAAATTGCCAGTGTTTATTAATATACGTATTTTACATATATAACATTTTATTTCTTTGAAATATCGCTCAAACAAGGTTTCACTCCACTGTCCACCAACACTCTCTTTTTCTTATGATAATGCTCTCAAAACAGAAGGTGAATGTTTATGAACAAAAAAAACATCTGATCTAAAACCAATTTGTCAAATCAATCAACTTCCCTGTGAGAAGGTGGTAACTGGTTTTATTTTAGCTCTGAGATCTGTGATTCTGTGGAACATCACCAACGAAGCTCTCACTATTTACAATGTCTATTAATTTTAACACGCAAAGTATATCGGTATAAATGGTATTATATCACCTTATATTGTGTTCTGAAAAAAATATCGATATACCGCAAAAATTCAATATAAGATACCATTCACTCCTAAGTTACTCCTATGTCTTTTTATTTCCTGTGCTTTTCAAAGACATTTCAAAGACTCCTGCTTTACTTTTCATAAAGATAGACAGGAATCACCAAAACATTTATTTGTTTGATGAATATATGTTTCGTTGGGATGCTCACAATTTGGCCTGTTTTTGAGAACAGGTCTTCTACCTGAAAAACAGACTGAGAAACAAGTTTCTACAGGGTCTTTCTGTTCTCTTTGACCTTCTCCGGTTTCCACTGCCTCCCGCAAAGAAATTTAGAACCTGAACATTTTCCAGATGCTCGGAAAACAGGGTCTGGTCTCAGATTACAGACAATGCAGCTCTGTTCATTTGTCATTTACCTACAAAAGATGCCAAAGGTGAATGGCTGTTCTGTTTGGGTCATTAGATGGAAATTGGCATACCACACAGCAAATGGTCTTCAGCTTTTCACGGTGAAATGAGTTACAAAAAAAACATGTTAACTTTGGTCGCCTTGTCAAATGTGATGATCTGTAATGTGTGTCCGAAGAACAGCAGGCTGGCTTGGTTATGTGTCTTTTTCAGGGTGAATGTAAATGTCCAAGACAGTAGTTGAATGTTTCAATGTCTCCGCAGGGAGAACCTTGAGAACCTTTTAGATGACAAACGGTTCAAGGAGGAGATAACGCATTTCAACGTCTCCGAGGATGGGGCTGTGGTGGACGCCTCTCACAGGCCACGTCTCATTCCGGTACTGTTGAGGTGTGTGTTCCCTGTCCATCCCTTTGTAGGGAATCCTGATGGAGTCTATGTTGTGTTTTTTATTAGTTTTTAAAATTATTATTATTTTAAACCTTGCCGTGACAATTTTTGCAGGATCCTCTACGGACGAATGCGCAGTAAGACGGGCAGCAGGTCGCAGGGCAAGGCCGGTGCCACTGCTCGCTCCTCTATCGTGCTGCGATTCCTGGCCGGCTGCTTGCCGGAGGAGATGGGCATGTTTATCGACTTGTTGCTGGAGCCCGTGAGTCACTATAGCCAAGGTATGGTGACTGACTGCCAAACCCAACAGCAAAGGACCACCCCGTTTTTTCAGGTTGCCAACATGAAGCTCTTATAACATCTTCTGGAGTATACTTCCTGTCCCCTCTCATTTCTGTGTCCGGTACTTTTCATTCTTTTTGACCACAGGTTTGTTTTGAGATGCCTCCATGAAAAAAAATGAAGCAGTCATGTGCCTGGCTGTTTCAGTAGGGCGTTGCATATTTCCTGAAGCCTGTGCTGAGATCACATGAGTGTTGCTTTCTCCAGGGTCTTGCCTGGCTGCGGTGCAGGGCGCCTCCGAGAACACCGAGGCCTCTGCCGTCCTGCCCCTTGGCCGGCAGCATGGCCTGCTCAACATGGTGGACGTGCTGATCCACAAGCTGGGCCATCTCATCTCTCAGCACCTGCCCAAAGTGCTACAGATTCTGCTCTGCCTCGCGGCTTCGGTGTCTACCCTCCTGGAGCAGAGAGACCAGGCACGTGCAAGAAGGAATGACCTCTCAGGCTTTGACATAGCGAGGATGTGGATTTTAACCATACTGCCTTTCCTGCTGCCTGTACAGCTCAAGGCGGGATGCATCAACCCACTGAAGAACCTGAGGCGTCTAGGTGTCCTCCGTGTTCAGGACTATTTTGCTAGATTCGAGACCTACAGCTTCATTGCAGAAGAGATAGATGCCATCTTTGAGGCAGTGGTGTGGCCTCAGGTATGACGGCTAAATCAGCCCATGTGATTATCTTCAGCAAATGGCTCTGCAGTGTCTGACAGCTGACCCCCCACCCCCCAGATATGTCGGCTGCCCTTTGAGAGTACCTACACACCAACCCCGCTACTGAAGCTCATACACGTGTGGACCAAGAATGAGAGGTGAGTGCCAGTGTCTGCTGAATTGCACGATGGGGTACGTCTGACGTTGGAACGAACGTCTTTCTTCCGCTTTTGATTGTTGTGTCTCTCAGGTACTTCCCCTTGCTGATGAAGCAAAGGCCCGGTCGCCCCGAGAGCGACGTCCTACTGAACGTCTTCGCCCTGCTGTCTGCCAAGAATGTGTCTCCGGCCACTATCGCCATGGTGATGGACATAGCGGAAAGCCTGGTGACCACTCCTGACTTTGTCCCCAAGGAGACAGAGTTGCCATTGATTGTAAATGGCTGCGTGTTCCCCCAGCCCAGTGAAGGGTCTAACATTGATGCAGGTAATAACTCTGCCTATTTCCTGACCTTGGTCTTAAGGTACCTGTTTCCCCCACATTTGAATTTTGCCCTCTGCGTGAATCAGTAATATACTGATTTGTTTTTGGTCTTTTTGGAGAAACGGAACAAAATAATAACAATGTCTTCCACAACATCATGATAATTATCTTAATGCCCCTTCTCCCCTAGACTCTTTGACACTGGGTTCGAAGCTTCTGCTCCCCCATGTTTCCATGCTGTTGCAGTATCTCAGCAGCGTCGTGAGTAACTCTGACCGCTTGAAGAAGAAGAAATTCAGGGAGCAAGTCAGCAAAGAGCTGAATATCCTCTCTAAGTAAGTATCATTCTCAGAATTCCTGTAAATCCTCTTGCTTTGAAGCTATTGCATTCTATAAGATTCTAACCAAAGACTAATGACTGAACCTGTTTAACTCTATTCCTGGGTAGTATAATGAATCCCGTCGCCCCCATAGACTGGCAGTGCCTGGTTTAGTTCATTGTACAGGTCCAAGATCAGTAGGCGTTGTGTGATTCCAAAGATTCATGTTGTTTTTCTTTGTTCCAGGATCAGTAGGTTTGTGAGAGACAAAGAGCAGAGCTCCATGCTCATTAATCTCTTGCTACCACACCTGTACAAACCCGGGACCCCCCAGGTACCCTTTTACGGTGACCCTCCTATGTCCTTCTATATCATCTGAATTTGAATTTTCCCACATTACCTACTCATCTTGACTCCCCCCGCAGGAGACTCAGATGGATATCCTGGAGACAGTCCAGAACCTGCTGAGGCAATGTGCAGACCCGCGCGTCTTCCTGAAGCCCCTGAGTCGTCTCTACTCCATCATTCATCAGAAGCTTCCCCGCCAGGCCCTCTGCTCTGTCTTCCAGGTGAGCATCTCTGGCAAGGCCTTTCTTTGAAGCCTCCAGGGTTCAGCTAGTTGGCTGTCCTGAAGGTCCAGTATCTTCTCTACCAGCTCAATCTCTAAAATCCTATAGCCACCAATGCTATTGTGCCACAGCTTTTCAGGTGGGGGGTGGGGATGGGACTGAGATTATGCTTCTAGAGTAGCAGTGCCTGACCTGTGGTTTTTTGTTTCCATAGACGATGTCAGACCTAAACAGTGAGCTGAAGTACATCACGGACATGGCCACACAGGTATCCGCTCTCTCCGTCCTCCATCCATGTTCTTGACTCTGTTAGGACATCTGTCATGCGGCCGCTTATGGTCCTCCTCCAGCTTAACGCCTTCGACAGCCGCCACTTGGATGAGATCCACTTCGACGTGCGTTTGACAGCCTTCCAGGCCGCAACGAGGCACATCCAGCAGATGGAGACCCTGGACCTCAACTACCTGCAGGCCCTAATGCACAACTGCTTCTACTCCTTTGAGGTCAGTTTTGCCTGCAGCTTACTCAGATTTTGCCCCTACTTTTGAGTGAAGATGTGGGCCTTTCTCAGTTGGGGACACGGAATGATCAGCGACCTGCTTTAGTGACCGTGGTTCATCTCAGATCTAGATGGAATCCATTATGAAATGATGCTTCACATGCACAAGTACTTTGGATACATAAAAATGTAGAATTCCAACCTTGCACTCCTTTGCCACACTCACAAAACTGAGAGTGAAGCTTGGTGTCCCTGGAGCATTCTGGGTCGGGGGGGGTCCCGGGTTTGTGACCTTCCAATCACAGGCACAGCGACCGAACATGCTGAGCTGCACATGGCATTGAGTTCAGGGTTAGAAGGACTGGTCTCAGACATGTTGGTCAGTAGCAACAATAACCTCGCTAATGGATCATATTGGAGTTGTACTGAGCCTCGGACCCCTACCTGTCTTATCCCACAGATTGGGGACATGTCCCTGGCTGACAGCGCTACCGTGTGTCTGACAGCGGTCATCAAACGGCTATCAGAGATAGAGCACAGCGAGGAGGTGTTCAAAGAGGTGGTGCGACACACGCTGCTGGAGGCAGTACGGCGAGGTCTCCGGAGCAGAACCGAGGTGGGGGCCGCACCCATATGTTCCTCACACCATTCCTGTCCGAGAGCAGCCACTTTTCTCATGAGTTGGTGTCCGCCTGCCTTCAGACCGTCCAGCAGGATTACACCACGGTCCTGTCTTCCCTGATTCGCTGTTTTCCCAACTGCCCGGAGTTCCGAGACCTGGTGCAACTCACCAACTACACCGACCCGGAATCCGACTTCTTCCAGCACATGAAGCACATCCAGGTAGGAGGTCTGCAAATCTCCTGGGGCGGCGATTTCAGCCCCATCGCTTGCTCGGCCTTCTGAAGTCCTTGCTCTATACCGGCAAGTTTGCAAATTCTCCTGTCCTCCTTCATTATTCCCTCAGATCCACAGGAGAGGACGTGCGCTCAGGAAGTTTGCGAAGCAGCTGACGGAAGGGACCGTGGTGATGTCATCCCGGTCCCTACAGAACTATATCATGCCCTATGCGATGACGGCTCTCTTCAGTGAAAAGATGCTCAAGGTAGCATCTGCTCTATGTATTCTGGAGGGAAGACGTGTGCATCTGTGTGTGGGTCTACTAACTGTGTACATGTTTCCACAGTACGAGAACGTGACCTCGGCATCTATAGAGGTTCTTGGAGCTGTGTGCAGATGTCTCACCTGGTCCAAGTACCTGTATTACCTCAAGCACTTCATCCACGTTCTGCAGACTGGACAAGCTGAACAGAAACTGGCTGTCAGGTTAGTGTCCTCCTGTGTGGGTGTGGGTTAGGGTTAGGGTTTTGCACTCGGAGTGCATTTTCCTCTGACTGATTGCTCTTTTCCCTGCAGTCTGCTGGTCATTGTTTTAGACGCTTTCCACTTTGACCACCAAACAATGAGCAAAGAGATAGAAGCAGCAAAAAGCAAAGAGGCTGATGGTAAGTGAGAACGGACATTAGGCATAACGCTGTTGCACTTTCCAGTGCTGATATGCGTCATATGTGTTGCATTTGTTTCTCTGAATTTGGCCTCAAGCAACGCCACACGTCTGGTGCCATTAACTGCTTACGTTCTCGTCCTGCTGGTGTCGGTGGCTTGGAAGCCGAAGGTGAGGAAGACGAGGAGGTGGCCATGGACACAGGCGAAAGTGACGTTGAGGAGGCTGTGGAGGCAGATGTCCCGGAGACTGTCGCCATAGAGGCGGACTGTGGGAGCACAAAACTGACATCAAAACCCCCAACCTCAGCAACGACAGCGCAGCCTGTGAAGACCGTACCCACTGGGCTTCCCAAGAGCAGGGAGGAGCTGGAGATTCTGATCACCTCCATTCACCACACTGTCACCGAGAAGATCCTGCCCAAGCTGCACAAGTGCCTGACAGCCAGGGTGAGTTTGGCGCATGCTGATGTCACTGGCAGTAATGTGGTCTAATAGAACAGCGTTTCCCAAACCAGTCCCCGGGGCTCACTGGACAGATGCACATTTTTGTTTTATCCCAATTCCCAGAACACCTGACCCAAGCAGTCAGGAGCTCTAAATACCTTACAGGTGTGATGGTAACTGGGATAAGACAAAAAAGCAGATCTGTCCAGTGTGTCCTGAGGTTTGGGAATCATTTCTATAGAAAGAGCAGTGTCGTCTATCATTTCGATGAACTGAGAGAGAACTTTACACTCCACTTCTGGTTCAGAGGTGTACCTGACGAATTTGCATGTATTGCCACATCTTGTAGTGACGGCGTCCTCATGTGGTTCTTCTTTCAGCTGAAAAAGGACGAGGAGCACAAGCTGGCCAAGTCTAATGAGGCGGATGAGGAGGTAGCGGTGAGGGTCCCCATCGCCTTCGCCATGGTGCGCCTCCTGCAGACCCTTCCACAGGAGGTCATGGAGGCCAACCTTCCTGGGTCAGTGTGTGTGGGAGCGGGGGGGGACCACGTTTGTATTCTGATGTCGACCTCGTCTTCCGAAGACCTGCTTGTATTAACTGTGTCCTGATATTGACAGCATTCTACTGAAGGTGTGCGTGCCGCTGAAGCACCGGTTCCAGGAGATCCGAGACGTGGCCCGGAACACTCTGATCAAGATCATGGAGACTCTGGGCTCTCGTTACCTGCAGTACTTGCTGAAGGAGATGCAGAGCATTCTGGTCAAGGGCTATCAGGTGATTGTTTTTGTGTTGTACCAAGTTTATCTTGGAAGAAAAAAATCTTGTCAGAGAATGGAATGTGAAATTTCTTTTTTATCCTTGCAGGTCCATGTTCTGACTTTCACTGTGTATAAGCTATTGTCCTGCCTGAGTCCAACCATGAAGAGTGGAGATCTGGACCCCTGTTTGGGTCTGCTGTTGGAGGTACGCACTAATTCATCTATATATGTACTTAGAAGGATTACATTTCTTCCCCTGGAGAATGGGCTCCCCCTTTGAGTCTCATCTTTCCTTGCCACTGTCGCCTTTGGCTTGCTCACTGGGGGCTTTGGGTGCGGATGCTGTAAAGCCCTTTGAGACGATGTAATGTTGTGATAATGCGCTATACAAAAATAAATTTGTTTGTTTGTTGTTTTGCTCACCGGGATTTTGCCTGTTCTTTGGTTGAATTTTGGCATTTTGTGATCTTTCTTCCCAATGGTCATCTCTCAATGTTTGGGCAGATCTTCAACAATGAGCTCTTTGGGCCGGTTGCTGAAGAGAAGGAGGTGAAAGGAATAGTTTCTAAGCTGATGGAGGCACGTAGTAGCAAGAGTATGGAGTCCTATGAGCTGCTAGGCCAGTTTGCTGGGAAAGAGTGTGTCACTCGGATCATCCTGCCTCTTAAAGAGGTAGGCGGGACAACGCTTATTACTGCTCTGATATGAATGGTAGCAGAGGAAGGAGGCCGACCTTTCAGACCGTAATTGTCTGCAGTTCTATAACCTTTTATCATTAGAGTTCCAAAACTGTAACCCTCCCTTCCATAATACTACCTCAGATCCATCACCTTATTTTTCCCGTCTTTTCCCGTTTCTGAAGATCCTGGAAAACACAACCAGTCTAAAGGTGTCCCGTCGGGTCCACACTGTGCTGCAGCGTTTGGTGGATGGATTGCTGCTTAACCAGGGCATGACACCCCAGTCCATTCTGCTCCTGAGTCACGGGCTAGTCAGCGAGAGCCTGCCACTCCTCACGCAGAAGACCAGGTATGCCTCTCTCATGTGTGCACACACGAACACACCCCACACACCCGTATACATTTCTATTCATATCTTTGTAAGAACCATTCATTCATTTTTATAGGAGAAAATACCCTAATCCTAACTTACTAACCTTAACCACTACCCAGCCCTAACCTGAACCTTAAGTAACCAAACAAAATGCAGTCAGATTTTTATAAAATTGTGGTTATCCTTGTGGGAGGTCCAAAGGTATAAAATATCAGATTTTTATCACATTGTGGGGACTTCACAATGAAAAATCCCCCCCCCCCCACACACACACTGCCCTCATCTCTGTGTAGTTCTGTCAATGTAAACAATCCCATATTTCTATGGAGTAGCAATTGGGAGCCTTTTGGATCCTGAGATGAGTTTCCTTACTGTTATGTGTTGCAGGGGCAAGGTATTAGCTCCGCCTCCTCTAGACCCCAGGCTGCCCCCTCCCAGCTGCCTGCTTCTGCCCCCCACCCCCAAACGGGGTGGCCAGAAGGCTCTAATCAGCAGTAGAACAAACATGCACATCCTGGTCGACACGGGATTGAAGGTAGTCATTTTTTTGGAGCCGTATGTTTTATATCTGTCTGGTCTCAGCATCCTTGTATTCTTTATGCACTTGGTGTGTTACAGATTCTTCAGTAATTGTACCCTGTGCCCCCTCCACCCCCCACCATCCTTCAGCTACTCCACATGAGTCTAAAGAAGTCAAAGGTCAACTCATCTGAAAGGACCACCTTGGAGATGCTGGATCCGTTTGTTTCGCTGCTGCTGGATTGCTTGAACTCCATGCATGTCAAGGTAAGGATCTGCCTCAGTGCTGCCCTCAGCTGGTGGGTTGGTGCCTAGGATGCACTGGCTCCTGACGCCAGTCAGGTGCTTGACCAAGCTCATTAGCATGCTACTGCAAGTGCTGGAACTGCCCTGCACTCTGCGTGTGCGAATGTAACACAAGGTGACACTGTGCTAATCGTACGTGTTTGTGTGAGCAGGTGATAACAGAAGCCCTGCAGGCCTTCACGTGGGTCCTGAAGTTCCCTCTGCCGTCACTGGCGGAGAGCTCAGACCAGCTGACCAAGACGCTCTTCGTCCTGCTGAAGGACTATGCCAAGGCTGGTGCAGCCCGTGGGGAGAACTTCAATCTGGTTGTCAACTGCTTTAAGGTGATTCAATGGCCAGCAGGCCCTGCTTCTACATACATGCCATGGACATTTGTTTGTCTTCAGTTCTATGCAGCTTTATCATCGCTGCGCATGAACTTCAAAGAAATTTAGACAAATAGCATGAAACTACAAGCTAAATGTATTAGACACTTAACTGTTTGAGAAGCTAACTGTTACACCTGCTTCCTGTTTGCTCTTTGTCATTGTGTTCTTTGTTTCAGGGAGTCATTGTCTTTTTTTCCCCTTCTCTGTCCCTGCCAGACCATTTCTATCCTCGTGAAGTGTGCAAAAAAACAACCAGTTTCTCAGAAGCAGTTGCAGGTATTGCTGGGATATGCTGAGGAGGACATCTATGACCGATCCCGTCAAGCCACTGCCTTTGGCCTACTGAAGGTAACCCCGGTAACAAGAGTGTCCCTCACCGGTTCCTGCCTTCCGTAACTCAACATATGAATTTATGTTCCTGTTAGAACATAGAAATTTACAAAGGGGAGGCCATTCGGCCCATCAAGCTCGCTTGGAGAGAACTCAATTAATAGATCAGAGTTGTTAAAATCTTATATAGCCTTGATTTAAAGGAGCCCAAGGTTTTAACTTGCACTACACTAAGAAGACTATTCCATACTCTACACGCTGTGTAAAGAAGTGCTTCCTCAAATTCATTTTAAAATGTTCTCCCGCTAATGGCCATGGGTTCTTGTATATGAACTAATATTGAAGTAGCCATTTGGCTGAACAGCATCCAGACCTGTTAGAATCTTATACACCTGGATCATGTCCCCCCTTAGTCTCCTTTGGTCGAGGCTGAACAGGTTCAGCTCAGCTAAGCTCTCCTGTTTTCTGTTAACTCTTCTTTGCTGTAGGCTATCCTCTCGAGAAAGCTGGTGGTCCCTGAGATGGAGGACGTGTTAAAGAAAGTGGCCAAACTGTCCATCACTGGTCCGAATGGACAAGTCAGGTTGCAGTGTAGACAGGTGTGAAAGTCTCTTTGGTGGGTTGATTTGACTGTGAGGGTGATGCTGAGTATGAGTGGGATTAAAATGGTTTTCCTGCTCCAGATTTACATGAAGTACCTCCTGGATTATCCCCTGGGGAAGAAGCTGAAGGCACACTTGGACTTTGTAGTGGCTCAACTGACGTAAGGCAGAACCATTAGTGTACCGTGCTTTGTACTTTATGATAAGGTTGCTGTGATTATTGAAGAGCACTCTTGTGGTCTTGTGACTAACTTCACCTACTCGTATCTTTCAGCTATGAGTATGACACAGGGAGAGAGTCTACTCTGGAAATGTTGGCCTACATAATCCAGACCTTCCCCCTGGTATTCTTGTATTTCATTTGCTTAACATGTTCAGTGGCCACATCCAAAATCACGAGTGCTTCTAAGGTAGCTTCCTCAATCCTCCTCTTTGTTTCTGCTAGGACCTGCTGCATGAACATTGCGGCCTGTTCTTTGTGCCGCTGGCGTTGTCCGTGGTGAATGACGACTCCCCAGGCTGTAAGAAGATGGCAGCACTGGCGATAAAATCCCTGTTGGAGAAGATCGACCTGGACCATCAGAACAGCATGTATGCTCTTGTCAACACCTGGCTCTCCAGTGACAAGGTAAGCAGTTTTGGTCATCTCCTACCATGGATATTTGTATCTGGCCAGCATCTGACTAGGAATGGGAGCAGGAGGTAAAGAAAATGGTGGCCTACCCTTGACTCCTAAAATAACCATAGTCTCTTCTGCTTTAAGGTGACCCATCAGCGACTGGGTGCACAGGTCTGTGGGCTCTTTGTGGAGGTAGAGGGGATGCAGTTTGCTCATCGCCTCAGCGCCCTGCTTCCTCTCGTCGAGAGAGAGATCAACCCCGACAACTATGAAGACGTGCGTTCCTCATAAGCATACTAAGATAAAGACATAGATGGATGAAATGGCCACCAGGAGTGACTCAGTCCTCCTGAGGTGTTTAGATCAATCCTATTTTTGCACCCGGTACTACAAACTGATCTGATACCCTACAAATTAATCCAATTGATAAGGCATGATTACAACGTTGTATGTCCATTGATGGATTGTAACAAAGCTTATACATCATAAATCAGAGTGAACGTGGTGCCCTTGGTTGCAGGTTTTTTGGGTATGTTGCAGGTTAGAGTAATAGCTTTAGCTGTATCCATATGTGCACATGGGTGAAAAGGTGCTTCTGTATCCATCAGATTGACGAGGAAGCCGATGAGAAGGCTGCCGACAGAATGCTCTTTAGCTTCCTGGTGCTTCTGACGAAGCTCATCAAGGACTGCAACTTCCTTCAACTGCACGAACCGAGTGAAACCCTCGCTAACGTGTGGAGTAAGACCGAGGGCACATGGCCACCCTTTGCAGTACTTGAAGCATGACAAAAAATTGTATTTAACAGCTGGTGTAAATCAGCAGAAAGCTTAGGTGTTACACGCATTCTTTATGGCCTGAGGTAGATCAGTGGACATGATGTTCTCCTGCTTCTCCTTCAGGTCACATTCATGCTCATCTGCGCTATCCTCACTTCTGGGTGTGGCTGACCGCCTCCCAGGTTTTTGGACAGCTGTTTGCGTCCCACAAACCTGAGGAGCTGGTCGGCCTATGGAGAGACCAACAGGACGGGAACCCAACGACTGAGCCGGTTGCCACAATTTTCCTGGTAACTGACCTCGACAAGAAGGTAAGATACAAGATGCTTAAATGTGCTTCACCAGTATTTGCTGCTAGGCGTGTACTGTCGGATTTAGGAAAACGGTTATTTTTTACATTTCACTAAGTCACAATAGCACATATCAAATCACCCATGATAAATTGGGCTGAGAGATGTTTTGCATGAAATCCTTCCCTGCACTGCTTTTGAAGTGGTATTAAATAACAGTTCCATATCCTGACAATTTTTCAGCATCCAAAACTCTGCTCATACAAAACTCTCATTCATATCTGACCTTATCTGAAAGGTTTTGGATGTCAGGGCACTAAGGCCCCAGCAGTAACCCTTATTCACTTTTTCTCCCCCCTCCTCAGATGAGGGAGCTCATCCTGTGCTTCTGTCATCAGCTCCAGTCTAAGTTTCTTGATGCGTCAATGGGTGAGCAGGTAGGAAGTCTCCGGGATTATCTTTTATCCTGATTGATTCACACAAGGCCTGGGAATGGAATGTTTGGCATCACCCCATGAAAGACAGAGGGTTCTATTACCATAGCAACAATGGCAGGACTCCTATTGACCATGAGGACAATCAGACCTTGTTCCATTTTTCTCGTTAGTGCATTTCATTGTTTTCTTATGAATTCGTGTAACATTGGTTGGGTTACATTCTACTGAATATCCCCAGATGCATCTGTGGTATAATCAGAGGAATTTCAACTGTTATCCATTTGAATTTTCAGTTCCAGTATCAGATCTTCTGCATTTCATGTACAGTCCAGACCAAAATATGGCCTAATACAGCTACTCTCACATATTAATCTGTCCACTTGCCAACACTGTTTCCTTCTGTTCCAAGGTGATAAAGAATCTGCTGTTCGTGGCAAAGGTGATCTACCTGATCTCGCCCGAGTCTGAGACAGCCAATGGCGAGGGGGATAAACAGCACGAGGAAGATGAGGAAAAAGAAGATGATGATGAACTGAAGAAGAAAAGGCCTCCCTCCTTACTGTGGGTGATGAAAAAGCTGTCAGTCTTAGCGAAAAGGGAGGCAGCAGATACGCCCAAAGTTCCACTGAAGGTGACTGCAGTCGTACTCTAAGTAATACACTGGGTGGCGATAACCAGCCAGCCCTTCCTGGCAGACTGGTTTACTGAGAGACTTTTGTTGTGGACTGGTGTGTGTGTGTGTGTGTGTGTCTTGGCAGAGAACGTGTGTGTTTAAATTCTTGGGCGCCATGGCGATGGACCTGGGGAAAGAGAGGATTGGACCATATCTCACCACCATCATCGCACCGCTCTACAGAGAGCTGGAGAGTACTTATGCTGAGCAAGGTGGGACATCAGAGGGGTGTGACAAAGGGTTTGCTTAATTAGGCTTGATTGGTGTAGGGTGAAAATTCTAGTCAGAACTACTGTTACAAAATAGGGAATGTTTTTCTTCATTATCAAATTGTTTAGAATTATTTTAAAACTAATTAGGAAGTTCATTGTAGTAGCTGTTTGGAGTTATTTTATTCAAAAATTAAAATATGGTATTAATGAAGCGGACTGCTCACGCAAGTCTGGCATAATATTTCTTTCTGGAAGAGGACAGTAAATCCCCAGGATGATACCAAGACATGATCAGTATCTATTGCTGCCACAGCCATATAGCAACATGGTCTGCCATGGTCTCTGTCCCAGATCCCACCCTGAAGAACCTGTCCCAGGAGCTGATTGATCTGCTGAAGAAGCAGGTGGGCCTAGAGGATTTCTCTCTGGCCTTTGCTGCAGTGCAGAAGGAAGCCACACAAAGAAGGGCAACACGCAAGAGGCACAGGGCAATGCAGGTGAGTCACAGGGCCTGCTGTGGACACCTAAACAGCATGACCTTATTTTGCTCTCAATGAGAGTGAACATAAGTTTTCAGGGTGGAGATCATTGCACCTACTAGGATAGACATGCTTCTGATTTTGTGTATTTAGGAACGTGCTACCGTGAGTCATCTTTGTGAATGCGAGCCGAATGGCAGAACGGCTGAATCCAGACCCGTAAAACAAGCTCAGTTCATAATCATTTCTCTTGCTCTGATAGGCTGTTGCCAACCCTGATGTTGCAGCCAAGAGAAAGATAAAGAAGCACCAGAGTAAGATCGTGGCCAAAAAGAGAAAGATTGAGTTTCTGCGGCCGGGATACAAAGCAAAGAAGAGCCGCAGTCATACGTTAAGGGACTTGGCCATAATGCAGTGAGAATCCTGATGCCTAGACACCCCTGTGAAATAGATTAAACCATCATGTGGACCAGTACTCAATGTCAGAGGTTCCAGAAATGACATGTAAAGTTGCAATTGCTATTGTATTTTTTTTTTTTTTTTATTAAAGATGATTGCTCTGTACAATTGTCAATGAGTTGTGAGGGTGTAATGTAAGATTAACTGCACTGAGCGCTACGTACTAAAATTGGAAATCTCCTGGTAGACAATACAGCACACACCTGAGTCCAGGATTGAATACCGAACAATAAAACAGGCCGTGTTTTGAAACTGAACAACCCCTCTGATTTATTCAGTGTGAATGTATGTAAATTTACGAGTCCACTTTTAAGCCGATAAATAAATATGCAGAAAAGGTGTAGAAGACCATTCAAAACATGTTAGTGTCAACCAAAGCATAGCAAAACTGCAGGCCGAAGACCTCAGTGCAAAGAATGAAATCTGACCACACAACTCAATAAATCTTGCACATGGAAATTAAAAAGGAATCGGCACCCATACAAAAGACTAGCACACGGAGTGCCGGGACAGCTGTTTAACCTGGAGACTGTGCACCTCCCCACACCTTGCTATTGTAATGTCTTTCCTCTGCAACAGGAGCTGCAACTTCTTCCCTGGGTTGGAATAGAGTGCTGGGTGTAACTGAGGAGTATTTACACAGGGTGTGGGGGCTGGGGACGAGTAACGGAAGGTCACTGACGACATCACTGCCTGCTCTTCAGCGATTCCACAAGCCTACGGGAGGAGAAAACACAAGTCCTCAATCTTTAACAATACGCTTAATGAGGTTATAAATTATACATTCCGCAGAGTTATTTTTAAGATGACTGTTCCATGTCGGCCTTCACTCACCACTCCATGGCCTCATCCAGTCCTGTACCCTTGGTTGCTGATGTTTTGAAGATCTGCCACTTCCTATCCTTGAGTGCTGGGAGCCCTAGGGAGTTTGCCACCTCTGTAGGTGTCATCGCCTGTTCCATGTCTTGCTTGTTAGCAAACACTACCAGGATTGCCTTCTTCAGTTCCTCTTCCTGCGTGGGGCAGAGGCCAAAAATTAATCTGTCAACACTGTCTCCAGACTGGCGTATCAAGACCCGGACCCTGCCACCATCCTGTTATCCGGTGTCCTGTTCTCTTACCTCCAACATTGCCACTAACTCTGACTTGGAAATTCCCATCCTGTCCCGGTCACTGCTGTCCACCACGTAGATCACTGCATCCGTGTTGGAGTAATAACACCGCCAGTATGGCCTTAGGAGGCAAGATGACAGTGAGAATGAAAGTCATTGTAAAAAGCTCCATCTACCTACTTCATGACACCACAACATCCACTGTGACTTGCCAGCACTGGACATGGCCTATGTGGCATGGTGGACTCTCATTCGTACCTGATACTGGTCTGACCCCCGAGATCCCACACTTGAAATTTCAGATTCTTGTATGTCACAGTCTCCACGTTGAAACCAATAGCTGGAAACAGATGGGTCCGACTGAGTTCAATGCTAGTCTCGCAACATTACTATTCTGTACTGCACAACGCTGGCAGAAACACTTGCATTTGATTGCTTTAGTGGGATTTATCTGGTAAAAGTTCTAAATCATACACAGCAGGTACAAGTTAAAGAGCTAGAGGTAGTCTAGCTTCTTGAGGTCGTCAAGTTTCAATAAATATACGTACTAGGAATGGTGGTGACGACTTCTCCGACCTGAAGCCTGTAAAGAATGGTGGTCTTCCCGGCGCCGTCCAGTCCCAGGATCAAGATCCTCATCTCTCTGGAGCCAAAAAGGCCGGAGAAGAGACTGGAAAAAAACCCGCCTGTGGAGAGGGACCATGAGAGTTATGATCCAGGGGACTTCAGGAAACTAACTGTCGCACCTTTTTCGTCAGCTTTGATTAAGTTGATTAGTAATCCACTTAATTGCGAAGCAGCATGCGATCCTAATGGTTTGATTGTAGCAGCTAAACAAACGACATTATGATGAATAAAGTAATGCTCGTACGCCGACGCACTACACCTAGTCAGCCTGACAAGCAGCTAACCTGAAGACGAGAATGTGCGGCGAGGCACGTCAGTTGATCTCCGAACAAGGCAGACCGACAGTACTCCTCAAAATAACGCCAACGTTTAGCTAACGCTATGGCTGCTGCGAGGCTTGTTTATTTCCTGTTAAAACCGGATCGCTGAATTGAAGAGGAAATAAAACATCGGCAAAAATAAATGATAAAAGGCTGCAGTCTTAAACTGTCCGCTATGTACTTTGAAGCATTATTTATGAATTTAAAAATCGTACCCATATTTTCCCGAGCCTGGTTCCTTCTTCAACCTGGCAGTGTACTCCACTCGGAAATACAGTGACGTGTCCTCGAATTCAAGGTAAATCTATTTTTTAGTTTCCAGTTTAAATCGTCGCGAAATACTGCCAAACGTATTAAGCGCAATCTGATAAACTGCTGGATTTAAAAAATACATATATAAATGAATAATATTTGTTCAACTAATTATGGGCCTGTAGTTGTTTTAAAAACAAAGTTGAATCGTGAAGAATGTGCTTCTCTCTGGTATTTCACTTCTACTTCCGCGTACGACGAATGGAATGACGTTGTTTGTGTCACGTGACTGTTACCGTAATAATAAAAAAATCGCAAATGTTTTTTTGCGGTCTGCCTCAGCCACGTGATGGAAGCTGCAGCTGTAATGTTACGTTTGCCGTACTTTCAGCAGTAAAGACTGGTCCCCTCAAACATTGTAGAAGCCTTGCTTTAACTCAGTATTGATCATTTAACTCCTCTCTGATATTCACTGTAAGCCGTGTCCTCTGAGAAACAAATTACAATCACGTAATTTGTTATCAGTTACAGTAATTGAAATTCTGTTCCTTAAGGAAGCATCAAGTACCCCACATACCCAATAACTTCCCACCTTTCGCTAGTTCATTCTGGTTAATAGCTCAAAATAGCTATTTTTCTGAATTCACTCCCCAGCGTATTTACGTGTACATTTCGCTGTATAGCTGGTGCTTTTATCCAAAATAGGGAGCCTCCTGGCTGGTGAGCCATGTAGTGAACAGTT
Organism: Isichthys henryi; assembly: GCA_026776945.1. NCBI lineage: Eukaryota > Metazoa > Chordata > Actinopteri > Osteoglossiformes > Mormyridae > Isichthys > Isichthys henryi. The sequence continues at coordinate 10,988,711 of JAODJX010000001.1, read as the reverse complement.
ACCTGCGACTAAGGGATGGGTACTGCGGGTAAGCAATGTTTCATTTCGTTTTATGAAGAAGAAAAGCTAACGAAATAATCAAAATAAAACTCCAAAAGTTGCTTATGAATTTTTCCAGTAAAGTAACAATGCATGGGTGATTTACAGTGGATGATTATCAGTTATTCCAGGAATCCAAGGACCCAGATTCAAATCTCTGCACAGACTATCAGAGGAAAATGTTGATTATGATCAAGGAGAGCAGTTAGACCCTTACGCGAAGCTGAAGGATGCTGCTGCATGTGAGACAATTTAAATTTATGGATCAAATATGCATATAGATATAACTGTGCTTCACTTCGAATGGAGGTGACAGTGACAGATACAGGGCACAGTTAGTGGTTTATTTTTTATTATTATTATTAGTAGCAGTAGTAGTGGTATATTGTTATTCCTATAGTGTTATTGTCTGGCAGGTAACCTTAAAAAGCTTTCCATGTCAAATACAAGTTACTAAAGTTAACAAAAGTTAACATATTTTTAAATACAGTTGTTTGGCAGCCAGCCAGATTTTATCGTAGGGCAATTCTTTTATTTCTAAAAGGGAAAGTGAGCTGTTGGGTTAGGTTATCAATTTATGGGCCTGCTGAGTCACACTATAGTCATTTTGCTGCAGCAACTAGTTGTTGGCACTGATTATAGTAACTGCAGCTTTAAGCATCGTCTCATTTAATGTCAGTATTACTGTTGTGTTGTCCATTTAAAACGTTTATATAGAGTGAATTTGTTTTATCCGCATAAGTAGCTGGATGATGGTAAGGAAAAGCACATTAGGTTAAGAACTTTCCTCAAAGTTTGCAGAAACAGAGCCCAGCTAAGACAAAAGGTAATCTTCAGGAGAGCCCATCTGGAAGCTGAACCCGTTACCGTCAGCTTACTGATCTGTGTATCTGAATTATCATGGCACCCACCTTCCCTGTCTCTGTTAACATACAAAGGACGTTTCACTAAACTGTGATGATTTTCATGTGGCGAGAGACAGTTCTGTAGAAATCAGTGATATTTTATTTTGATGCAGCTACATACGTTTCATAAAATGCTGTAATTTAAAATACTGTAATTGGGGGGGAAAAAAGCCCACACATTTGGACATGTGTGCATGTACAGTACTGTGCAAGAGTCTTAGGCAGTCAAAGAAAATGATCTTTATATGATTTTCATGTTGGTGTAAAACTATGATATTATGTCTGTCAAAGTGTGTCAGCTCAGACATTTCAGATCCTCTGCTCAGGTAACCCCAGTATTTGCAGCAACCATCAAACATATCCATGCATTTGTTGACTTGACCAGTAGCACATGTTGTTTGGTTAATCAGTACCTCACTGAGTCATTCAATAATTTTTTATTAATTAATAATTGAGTTGAATTGTTAATTGAGTTGGTGGTGAAATTTAATGAATACACAGAATGGTTGAGGTGCCCCTGAGGAGAGGTTTGGAAACTGAAGTGGTCTTCATCTAACCATCCATCTAGATATTAGCGACTTTTTTTGTTTATTTTTTATTGTGTTAATGTTAATTTGCACATATTGTAATTGTGTCCTTTTATCTGAGCTAATGTACACTTACTTTCCAGATAAATTGATGTAAACATTTTATTTGATTGCCTCCATGTTTTGCATGGTACTGTATATATAACAGAGTCATATAAAGCTTGCAAAAATAATAGGTGAACTGTTTATGTATATAAGTGTTAAGCTTGTTCTAATTGTCCCATCTTTTCACACCTGTGGGCCAGTGCAAGTGGAAGTGTGAAAGTGATGTGTGTTGATTATGAGATAATTAGCGTATGAGGAAATGGCTCTCCACCTGCGGCAGGGAGTGGATGGTGATCCTCGGGGGAGGGCCTCATTCGGCCCGAGCGCCTGATGAGCGACCGACACAAAAGGACACAGGCAGCCAGTGCAGCCGCGTTGGTCGTGAAATCTGTTAATATGCCGCCTTGATTCTGTGCCCTGGGTGGCACAGATATCATACACGACATTGTCAGGGAGATTATTTAGCTCTGGGCACTTCTTTATTTTCACTCGGCACTGGGGGAACAAAGAAGTGGAGTTGGGGGGGGGGGGG
>JAODJX010000001.1:10964718-10986503 GCA_026776945.1 Isichthys henryi | reverse complement strand
CCCCCCCCCCCCCCCCCCCGCCGCGCCCGCCCCGCCCCCCCCCCCCCCCCCCGATACCTTGTGGTTATAGGGCTCTTCCTGTATTGCTGTTGATACTAGTTGTCCTTTTGAAAAGGACTGCAGAGAAGAGGAAGGAAAGAGCTTTTGTTCCATGAGATAAAATCCACTCCCACCTGGTTTACTGGAAATTGTAAACATAAAACTCTGTCTTGGTCACATGACTGTCCTTTGCATGTGTAGCCTCTGTATTGGACGCTGTGTTGGGCCCCTTATGTCCTCTGTATCCTGTCTTCTACTCATTTTCTGCATCGGTAGTATTGAAATGCAGGGTACAGCAATGTAGATAAATGTGTGTAAAGCATGCTAACGGTGTTATATTGCAGAGAGAATAAACATAAAACAGACCTATGGGTTGTAAAGCAGAGATGGTCGATAGAAAGTACTCCTGTCGGGCAAATTCGCACTTGTAAACTGTCCAACTGCTGAATTGTTGTTATTCTGTGAGAAGCCGCAATCCACATGTTCCAGGGTACAGATTTGTTTTCTCCATGCCTGGATTATGCCACTAGTCAGTCAAGAGCCAAACACCATTTAATATGCTCACTCATCCCCACATTCTCCCTTCTTATTACACCATTGTGCCGCAGATGTAACAAGTCATTTGGACACGACTTATGTGTATGATTAACATCCGGTTAAATGGCATTTTGATTTCAAGAGCAGGTTCAAGGCAAACCCTGACAAATGCATACAGTCTGTCACCCGTTGCACGCAGGAGTTAAATGCCAGTAGCATGTCTACTGTTGCATCAGCTTCTGCTGCATGGTCATGGTAATCTCTGCATTTCCAGCCTTGGGGCACCGCGGACCTTAATCTCTCCATCTTGTTGGCCAGGTGGCAAATCTCTACCTCTCTCACTCTGAAAGGGGAAGTGATGGAACCTGTCAGTTTATATTTAAAAATTTTATTGCCAACATGTTGTGAGGGCTTTTCTCAAAAAGTTGCTGTTTGTTTGGGTGGCAGAACCTTCCCTGATGCACGTGCGCTTTTTATGTTATAGTGACCCTTTAATTATTCAGTATGTAATTTTAAAAGCTTAGATGTTGTTTTGATGTCAGCGGAAACTTTGATTGCAAAATACTCAAGGAAAAGATGCATTTTGTGGTTACTTTGAAATTCTTGACCAACATGTACATGTAGTATACTTAGCTGACACTAAGAAGCACATTACAAACATCCACTACCAGTCAAAGGTTTTTCCACACCATGGGTTTTTACCACTTTTCCATTTATTTCATAAACTGCAGATTTTTTATTCTTGTCAAGCACTGCAAAGTTGAGTGAACAATTATAAATTAAAATATAAGTCAAATAAAACACGTTTCCTTTTTATTCATGGAAAGAGTTTGTAACAATGCATGTCTGACATCCTATTAACTGGTTGTGTGATGATGGCAGAGAAAAATTCTAGGCTGTCCTTTAACTTTAAATGCACTAGTTAACTGTTTCATTCCATGAAGCAGAGGAGTATTTGATGTCCATTGTAGAAAGAATGCCTTGAATTTTGTCTGCTGTTATAACTACTAAAGAAGGGTACGTTGATGAATAAAAGATATGACATTTTCTTGCTAATAAAGTTACTCAAATGGTTAACATGCTGTACATTTATTTGTTAGCAAAGAATACTGAGTGTATTTTTAGCAAATGTAGAAAATCCCTGTGTGTGCAAATATGATTGACCGGTAGTGTGTGTGTTGTCAAGGAGTCAACTGGGCTTCCAGTGAATGCCGAGGTACGAGCGAAAGCAGAAAGTGAGCCGGAGTTACACAACCGCTGCTTAACTAAGCAAGAACCTAATAAGACTGTTCAAGGACCAAAAGTGCAAGAAGTAAAAGAATTATCAAGCTTCTAGAGGAATTCAGGGAATAGTTGGGTCGTGAGTCTTGAGGTGGACAGGGAGTCTGATGACTAGATGTGGCTCAGAAGCTCATTCCACCATTGAGGAACCACTCAAGAGAACTGGCTGGAGTGACATGCCTCTAGGATGTGCCTGAATGACAGATTCAATGAGGCTCCAACCCATCTCATGGCACAAACTCCATTCGCATGGACAATTTGAGAACTTCACCATGTCTTGCAAAGATATGTAGAAAATACAGCACTATGCAAAAGTCATAGGCAGCCAAAAGATCCTTATGTTGGGGTAATATTATGCCTGTCAAAGTGTGTTAGCTTAGCCATTCCAGAACCTTGCTAAAACCACCCCAGTATTTTCAGCAACTGTACAATACACTCATTTATTTTTTGACTTGACCACTAGCATGCCCGGTATAGCTAATCAATATGTCATTGACTTTTTAAACTAATTATGTTAATTAAGTGAGCTGGTGGTGAAATTTAATAAACGCACGGAATGGCTGAGGTGCCCCTGAGGAGAGGTTTGGGAACCAAAGCGGTGTTCATCTAGCCATCCAACAAGGTATCAGTAACTTTTTGGAGAACTGAAGAAATTTTTGCTAGTTTTTATTGTGTTATTCTTAATTTGTGTTCTAATGTTAAATTGTGTTTTCTGTTCTCAGCAAATGTGCACTTTCTACCCAGAAAAATAGCTTTAAACGTTTCTTTTGACTGCCTAAGACTTTTGCACACTGTATAAATAAGAAAAAATGTGCTATTACTATGTTAATAGTGCGAGCATATTTGTGAAACGTCTCACGTCTGACCATGCTGTTCCACAATACTGATCAGAACTGACCCAAACTGCCATGGCTGGCTGCAGTTTTGAGCAGCTTTGAGACCTGGAACTGCATCTTTTTGGGCTGAACGGCAGTGGGAATACATGGAAAGCAGAGCAGATAAGTCGCTCGATAGTCCGGATGTTACACTTGATAAACAGCACTGAGCTGGGCTGATGAAGTACGGACGAAATCAAAACATCTGTGTAGGTGTAGATGGTTCTGAACTCCTATGAAATTTACATTCCAAAGGTTGCAGGTTCAAATCTCAATCCTGTCATACACTTCAAATTGCCCCAGAAAGACACTTTTTACTAGTATAAATACAATATACAGCTGTAAATGTGTATATATATGCAGTATGATCTGCATGTATAACACATCAGATAAATGTCAGTCAGTTTTTATTTAGTGTGGCATGCTTTGTAATAAAGAAGTGATATTCATAATTTACAGATGGAGTGTAAAGAAATGAAAAAGAACTTTTTCCATGTTACACTTAATGCACCACATGAGGGTTGTGTGTGTTATAATCATCTGTTGCAAAAATGGACAAAAAAAAATCCCCATGACCCTAATAAGCAGTTAAAGGTTGGATGGATGGATGGATGGATGGACAGAGAGCATTACAGTTAAACCTTCCCATTTTGCTATAGAATTGTTTTTTTGCAGTTATTATCTATCCACAAGGTAATTTGCTGAAAGCTTCCATATTAATTGTGAACAGGATCTCAGCCACTACTTCACTGCTGTTCTGTGACCCAAATGGCATCTCAGGACAGAATATCCCAGAAGACACTGGGCTGTGCATTAGCACAGGTGACAATGGACGGTGTTGGGCGGCAAGGCCGGAATGATGGCCGCGTGAACAGGCTTACGGTGGGAGGAATAACTGATCTTCATTTACAAAAAGAGAAGTTACAAAAAGGGCTCTGATCGTGCCGTGAGGAGGTGACGTTGACATATTTAAAACGAGCCGTGTCTTTATCTGATACATCATTCATTTGGGGGGGATGGAGGTTATCATATATATATAAGCCAGCATCCTCTCTGGCCCAGCATCAGTTAATCGTCAGCCGCCAGCAATGGTGAGTTATTGCTCTGTATCACTAAACAGTCATAGCACTAACTTAAATTAAAAAGTCTATCAGACTATTGACAGCAATAGGCAATATTGGGGCTTTAAATCTGAACATTTATGCATGTATATATAAATCAGAATTGCTAATTAAGGTTCATCAGTGGTTTCACTTTATACGTCATACTAGAATATCAAGTGTCAGCTTTTTGGAAGCCACTCTCTGCTGAGTTACGCTGCTGTTTGTCTTCTGATATAATTATTGATCGATCATGCAATGCACTTGCCGGTTCCTTTCAGAATGATCTGGACCAGGATCACTTTAACCAGGAGTTCCAGGATGCCATAGATGTCATCCAGCGGCACTCCAACGAGCTGCAGTTTGAGCCAGGTATGGGTTTGTCCGGCGACAGCGAGCTAAGCACGCAGTCCGGTGCTGACGGACAGCTAGGGATTTGCCTGTGTTTTGCCAAATCACAGTCTTTATTCTTGTTTTTCTGTGAACCTATTGCGCCCTGTAAATTCTCACCTTCCCTGTAACCTGACTCCGATCTGCTAATCACCCTCCACTTCTGTCATAATTATAAAGCCGCTTTTTTTAGACAGAATTTACCCTTTTCTACTCATTTGATAGTGTGAAGCTTGCTATTATCGAAGCGTGCAAATTAACCAACGAGCGTTTTCTTTCCCCCCGTCCAGAGTACAAATACTTTGAGACGCTGGGAGCTCAGGGTTCAGCCAGGCAGCCTGGTGGTTCCTGCTGCCCCCTGAATCCCGGCCCCAGCGCACCAGGGTCCGCGTACGACTGGAGAGAGCAGCTTGTGAGTGTTCACACTTCATACTACAGCTTCCAGAACTGCCAGGTTACTGCTGTTCTTCATAATGTGACTGTGTTGTTTTTAAAAATAAATGTGAAATGTTAACGTGTGACTTGACTGTTCTCTCTCCTAGCCCCAGCCCTGGGACTGCACTGTTCCGGAGACTTCCAATTCCTCTTCCACTCCCTGTGAAGCCCCTCAGATTTACCCAGTGTTTCCCTCACAGCGGAATGGGAAAGGTGGGTTGATACGATTCTTGGGGAGGGAAGGAATTTTTTTGATATGACTGAACCAGTAGGTTTTGGGATCTGTGACCCCAACAGGTCGGAAGAAGCTTCGCCTTTATGAATACCTACACGAGGCTCTGCATGATGCCAGCATGGCTGACTCCATCCAGTGGGCTGATCGGAGCAACGGCACCTTCCACTTTGTGTCGAAGAACAAGGAGAGGCTAGCGGAGAGCTGGGGCAAGCGCAAGGGCAACCGCAAGACCATGACCTACCAGAAGATGGCGCGCGCCCTGCGGAACTACAGCCGCACCGGCGAGATTGTCAAGATCCGCCGCAAGCTCACCTACCAGTTCAACCCCCTGATCTTGCAGCGATTGAGCTCGGGCCACACGCAGTGCCACGCCCCTGGCCACGCCCCTGCCCATCCCCCACGAGATGTGTCTCACCACCAGTGCGCCCCCACTGAGCAGGTCTACTATGATGCTCTGCCACCAGACTGGCACCCCTGGTATGGACACTATCCCTGTGACAATGACTATGATCTCACGCTCAGGCTGAGCTAAAGTGGTCAAAACATAGAAATGCTGAACGCCTAGTAAGAACAATACTAACCATGCAAATTTCTCTGAGAAAACAATGCCTTAAATGGTGAACTATTACTGAAGCCGTAATCCGAGGTTCTTTGTTCTCCAGTCCCTATTTCGGTGCTCACTGCAGACCAATGCTCATGTCTATCCATGTTCCACTCTAAATGTCCCTCTTTTATAATGCTATAATTTCATTTTTCCTGTCCTTCATAAATGATATGTTTTGATGTACAGTGTGTTGCAATGGCTTCCTGTAACACTGTGACCTTCCCGATATTCACTGCAGTGACAAAATTCTACCAAAGCTTTGTAAATACAGGTTAATTTTGTGTCTGATTATTTTGCAAGAATAAAAGCTCTTTGGTTTCTATCTTGGGGACATGTGGCACTTTGAGAAACTCTAGTTCTATTTTATTATCATTTTTTATTAATCAGTTATCATTCTTCTCTTGTTATTTGCCTCCAAGGCAATATAAGCTTCCCGCGTTTAGGAAAGCCAGGGAACGTGCTGTCGCTGCATAAATGCGGAGATTTTTGTGTTTTTTTTTCCCCTGTTTGTCTTTTGATGACCTCTGTATTTTTGAATCTATGAATAGAATGTATTTTTGGAGAAAAATAATAAAATGATTTACACTAAATGTGTGTCTTGGCTAGTTCACTTCTGAAATTCAATCTGGTTTTGGTTTTGAGGAGTTTCATTTAACTGTTGCTTGATTTTGAAGATGTTGCCCTGTATCTGCATGATGCATGAAATTCAATTCAATTCAATTCAAGAAGTTTATTTGTCACATGTACAGTTATACACATATGACTTGCATTGAAATGTAACCTTGAATATCTCCTGAGGTATAGTAAAAATATATTAGCTTAAGTCTAACAGACAAATAACAAATAAACAATACAGTATGTACTTCAATTAAGATTTAAAGTGGCATTTTCCTATGTTAGAACAGATGCGAATATGGCATTCCGATGAGACATATTTAGGACAGCAATGACTGTAATGTTGATAGTGTGTCCACAATAATGGTAAATCGCAAGCAGAACATGCGTAAGAATTATCCCGGAATTAGTGTCAATACACACATTTTCTGTAAATCATTATTTTTCTCCAAAAATACATTCTATTCATAGATTCAAACCATGCAGACTAGGTCCCCAAAAGACAAACTGGGTAAAATAAACATGAAGGTCATCGGTTTGAGCTCGACCTCGGCCCATCTTTGGGTCGTTCAGCAAGACCCTTAACCTCAACAGGTGGCTCCCCTTCGAAGCCAGATTGTTCTCACTAACAGTAATTTAGGGGAGGTGTAAATTGAATTTCCCCATGGGGATCAATAAAGTATCAATTATTATTATTATTATTTAGAAATGCATGCACTGTGTAGGCATCATTAAACAGTTAATGCAGAGGTGTTTTTTTTATTTGGCCAGTAGAGGTCAGTAAAACGCCGCTTAAATTAAAGTTTAGCTTAATACACACAGTGCGGTAGGGTGGCGGTACTGCTGTCTGACACAGGCCCCACAGTGTAGGAAAAACACGGAAAACTCGCACATTTACAGCAGGGATGGGATTCAAACCCACAACCCCCAGAGACGCGAGACTATATTGCCGTACTTAAGCCAATTTGCCGCCAGCTAAGAAAAAGAGAAGCCGTGGAGTTAATGTTTTTTTATTTAAAGATATATGAAGTTAAGTTAGCCTCATCAGAATTCTGTCATTAAAAACGTCCTAACTTACTTCCAGTAAAAGTTATTAAAGCCGGAAAACTAAATATCGAATATGAGGCTAACTTAACCCCGGTCAAGCTGGGAAAGCTTTATACTTTACTTTTAAGTGACTAAAAACGAGCCGCGCATATATATTATATTGCTGTCCTTAACACAATGTGTCGTGTATTTCTACAAATATTTTCCCCCATAGCCATCCCCACATTTTCAATAGTTGTAAATTTGATGTATATAAAGTTGCTCGAAAAAACGAAACGTTATTTACAGGTATAAATAAATAGCTTGTTAACCAACCTAAAAGTTAAAAAACTAAGGTAAAAGTAATGACAACAGAAATATATTTCCGCTTAACAGACGGAAAGGTACCACCATAAGGTCTTTTTAATTACCTGTTAGGCAGGTTTAGCTCATTACTCATTAACAGTATGAAAAGTATTATTTAATAATGTTAGATTGTGAATTAGGAAACAATTTTGATTTTAAGTTTCAAGTAATGGCAAAAGACTGTTGGGAAAAGTTTTTGCTGTTGTTATGCTTTTTCATTTCTGTATATTGATGCAGTATTTCTGAATAGCCTGTTTGTGCTATGTAATAATCCTGCCGGTTTGACATCATCTTTGTAGTAAATTGGATGGTTGAAGTCTCTCATCTGATTCTGCCCTTATTTTATCAGCCCCTACCAGTCCAAACACTTGGGGACCTGTACTGCCGCCTTGTTCTTCCAAGAAATATGTGGCTTGAATGTTCTCATATGAATTGCGTAAGCGTTGTGCTGTTGGACTGCGGAAGGTTTGCCCTTGCAGAGCTGGCGTGGTCACCGTGATGCTCTGACAGCAGAGCTCCACATGATGTGAAATAATGCAAATTATGAGAGGTTTATGTTTCTGAGAACCTGGAGCATTGTTGGAGTGCATTGAGCGTCTGGGCGTTACTGACGGTGTCCAGGATCAGATGGGAGGACCCTGTAATTCCCTGACAATTAAAAAGGCGAGGTAGTCTGCACCAAATATCTGCAGTATTACATGTTTTATTTATAGACAAAAGCCCACACATTAGATTTTTTTTTGTGAGTGAGAGACAGGGGAGGACTAGAACATGAAGATATTTTGCATCCCGAAGATAAAGTCACACAGCTGATAAAAGTGGGTCCTGGATCATGTGAACAGGAAAACAGTTTCTCAGGAATGGATTCTTTCTCAGGGGCCAAAATTCTGATCATGACACAGAGTCATTTTCCATCTCCTTATTTAAGAGGAGGGAGAGAAGAATCTATTTATGGTTTCATTGTCCATGCCGTCCATGTTGGGTTAGAATGGTCAGCAAAACTGATCAGGAAGAAATGGTGGTTAAAATAATGCCTTTATCGCCGAGAGTGGCGGAAGTTTGCACAAGTGCTTGTGGTTCTTAATATTTCTCTGTAGATGAGTAAACACATCACACGTTGAAGTTCCAGACTAGGCAAAATTTCTGAATTTGTGCAATAGCTTCTGAAAGTGACACAATGTTTCCGAGAAGTCACCATAATAGTGGTTGAAGATACTGGGCTATCTGTTCTACAGGTTCTATTGAGTGGATTTCTGCGGTTCCTTTTAACAGATAGGCTGAGTACGGCGCACTGTCTAGGCTGACGAGTTAAATACGTCAATAGGTGTTTTGCGGCTGTTCTTACTAGAATTCCAGAATGAGACTTGGATGCTTCCGAGTTATATTGACTTTGACCTAACGGTGCGCTTTCAAAACTGGAATGTACCAGTATAATGCACAGAATGGGGTCTGCCAGCAGGGGGTGCTGTAGACCTTGGGAAAACATTCACACCCCATTTCTCTTCCCCTGCTATGATGTAACGGCTAAAACCAATCTGTGATGTGACTCATCGTCCAGCCAGAGCACTTCAAAATGTTTTGTGGGTGCTTTGTATCAGGCCCACATGATATTACCCTAAGCCCCCCTCATCTAACTGGAGCACACCCTGAGATATATATGGTCTAACACAGACCTCTGTGTCTGCTACCAAGAAAGGCCACATTCTTCAAACCTGGCTCTAAAACCTCTTACATATGCCAGATTCTCGGGGCCCCCTCCTTAAATGTGCTCTTCTTTGCGAATATTCTTTTGATCCAAAGCCCTTCACACCTAAAAGCAACGCAGAGATTATTGCACAAAATAAAGAATTACCAGCTTTGTTGCGTTATTTTATTTATCAAGACTTATCAATTTTGCATCAACATCACAGCAAAACTGAAAGTGCTAATTCTACACTCATTACGTATTTGAGTTCAGTACATAAAAATCAATCAGTCTAGTGAATAAATATTGCCAGTTTTTGTGGTGTTATGTTCCAGTGTCAAGAACACAAATTAATGAAGATTACAATAAGCTGGAAAATTAAATTAATCAATTTAGAAGTTGCATGAAATTGTACAATTCCTTAATCACACTTTACAAGTAATTAGTTTTTATTCTAATTCTCATTGTCCTCATATTAGTCTTGTAAGACAATGCTTCCTAATCCAGTCCTCGGGGACCCACAGATGGTCCGTGTTTTTGTTCCACCCCAGCTCCCTACCAGACAGTCCACGTTTTTGCTGGGAGCTGGGAGAGAGCAAAAACATGGACCGTCTGCAGGTCCCCGAGGACCGGATTGGGAAACACTGTCGTATGATATATGAAATGTCCTGACATGTGGCGTTCGACTCTTATTTAAGGTAGAGGGGTAAATCCATAATCACCGGTGTGTGAATGTTTGCTTGGGGCCTCTGTCCCGACTGTCAAGTGAATTGTCAAGAAGGCACTTATCATCCCCCACCTGTTTGCAAGCAGAGGAGAGGTACAAAGAGTTACCTTACAGTAATCACAGGTCTTTAACACATCACTGCTTCCATAGATGGCCTGTTTAGCCTCTTGATAACATGCTGAAACATCAGAACTAATCAAGCTTCTGTCTTTCAATCAGATGCTTTTTGAGCCTCGTTGCCCAAGTCTTCTTCTTGAGATTGATTTACTTCTCACTCGAGTGAATCCCAAGTCTTGGGATTGATTGACTGCTCACTCAAGTGCTAAAAGGTTAATTAGGAACTAAACCAACGATGCCAATCTCAAAATTCACCATCAGTCTATCTTTCCATGTCAGATATGTCAAATGTCAAGGTTTATGATAGCTTTCTAAGTATAGGCTATATATCTAGCTGCCAGGCATCTCTTTAGTATTTATTGCTTTGGCTCTTTCAGACTGGTGCTCATGGATGGAATCCCTCCTGGATTAAGCAGATCTGGCTTTTGGCAGGAGCTCTGCAGACTCACCCAGTAGCTCCAGTTTATTCGAGCTGCATCGGGCGCCGTGCATGAGCACCGCCTACAAGGCTCACTTCACTTAGAGTGCTGTCTGTCAAGTGGTTGATCATCATCAGTATATCAGTGCATTGTGAGCTTTAAGGAGCAGTGAGTCTACTGACATTACATAAACAGTCCATTGATTTATGGTGATGCAAAGAAAGCAAAGTGATACTCAATGTCTGTTGTTTTGCGGGCATAAAATCCTTCCCGCTTCTTGCAGTCTCTTACCATAACCTACCTTCACACTCTGCTTGCTTCACTGCCTTTTATAGCAGTGGCGATGTTGCATCAGGGCCATTGTCTTTCCATCAGTACGTCTATGTCCAGCTGTTTCTTCCTTATTCCTGCTTCTTCCATGGAACTTGATGGAAACATAGTAGGCTTTTCCATGTGTCGAAAGAGGTCAATGATAAAATGGGTTCTCCGGACTCACCAATGAACCGAGTCATGTGGATCTAAGTACCTGCTTTTGTATAGAAGATTACCTCACCTAGGCAGTATGTGACACACACTGTTAGAGTCAAGTGAGTAAAAGCTGGCAGAAGCAAATTTTCAGGAATATAAGTTTCCCTGTGGTATTTCCACACTTCCCTGGATCGCCCCCCACCCCGGACACTGCACTCTCACTGCTATGGCATTACTAATCCAGCAGTACTAATGACATGTGGGGTATGTAATCCAACCTAGTTGCCCTTGTTCCCCGTCAAAGGCTCTTATGGGTGTTGCTAGGGAAGGACTTGTTGACCCAACCTGGCCTGAAGGACCGTATGTATCCCTCCTGTTTTAATCCATTGGTTTATTCTGGAAGAAGTTTTTGATGGATGTGGGCTGGTCCAAAAGAAGGCTAGAGGGGTGTGATGCTGCAGCTGGGGAGAGAGAAAATTCATTGTCTAGCACCTAGAGGAGGGGCCACAACTTCTCCGTATAAAGACCAGTAGCCTGTCACCCCCTAATTTGTCACTGAGCTGCCACTCTTGTGGACTGAAGGTTCATTACTCTCCTGTTCATCTTCCACCTAATCTTTGGTCACGCTTGTGCAAAGGGTCCCATCTCAGACCCTAACTCCGGCTTTCTTCCCTGGGGCTCACTGGTCACGCTGGTATAACAACATCATTCACAATGCCAGAGCCCACAACAAAAGGTAAGAGCATCCTGTTACTCATCATGATACCAGGAAAAACTGTAGAGTGAAAATGGATGCAAGTGGGTCATAGTTTGCTGGTTGTTTTCACAAAAACACATAGATTTAGATCAGAGGTTTTTCCAGCCAGATCTTTTGTTCCTGCTTAAGCTGCTTATTTTGAGTGTTTTTTAAGGAAGTCAGAAAGTTTCGAAGCTTTTCGCATCCCCCTCAATGGGTGCATGTGCAACTCGTGCAATTAATCTTCTTTTTACTCTGGGGTGAAGGGTTAGTCAACAGTTAGCATGACCTAATGTGGTGATGAAAGGATATTAGCCTGACCCTGAAGCATAGCATTTAGAAATGTCATTAACGTTTGCCCAGAAAAAGATATACACCACAAATTCATTTATGTAAAACCAGACTATATAGTAAATAGTGGTTTCACAAATTAATCCTTTTTTATGATTAGAGTATCGATTGAGAGATCTTGAACATGTCTGTTGTGGACACCTTCCTGCAATTCAGAATATGAAGGTGTCGTATGATATTGACTCATCTGACCTTGTTACCTCCAAATAAGTGGATCACCACATCTAAGAAAGCTATATATAAAATATGTAATTGTTGACTCAGTTTTTGCTATCTGCTGTCGGAATAAGGGTAGATGATTCTTGGTTGTGATCCTTTGATGAATAAGGAATCCAAGATGAGTAATATAACTAAGAACAGCAGGCTTTTCTGGAAAGACACCTTATCTGCATCAACTTTACCTCATTGTTCTCCCATGTTGGGTGCCGCCATCACCCACCCTACTACACGCTTCCCATGTGGTCTCGGGTAGCACTTCCTTGCTTATTGAAGTCGCCTGCGTTAGGCAGAGTGATGATAACCTCTTCCCCTTTTTTTGGTCGCTCATTGCTCACCCGAGGGGCTGTTGATTGATTGGCGTTTGTGGGACAGAAATAGCTATGGGCAAACATGTTTATAGTTTTGCACAGTTTGTGCCACACACAGCCAGCTAGCAGATGTACACAAACAATGAGGATCAGTAAAGGCATGTGTGGAATATCTGAAATTTTCTCTGTCTCTGTTGCCTACCAATATGTTAATTGCCAATGAGGTAACTCTTGAAACTCTCCCAGCTGCCGCCTGATGTTGACAGACTAAGAAATACACCTAGACTGAAAAAATTGGTGCATAGCACTCATTGCTCATCATGCCACTCTGCTTCTCTTATTTGTTTATGCACTTGAAGAATGTATCCGAGACGCTAATTCTTCAGTGAGTGCTTCCATATACAGAGTCCTGTGGATGGTGTTCGCCCTAATTCACAAGTGCACTGGTGAACCACCATTGTATCAACCCTCACGCATACAACAAATCAACTTAAGTGCTCAGGACTGCCTTTGGTGTGGTTGCAGGCTCCCTGACAGGGAACACAATGTTGTTTAGAGCCTATCTGCTCAACAGGTGTGTTCTTTGGACAGCTGTCAAAGACTGAAAAAAGAAGATCAATGGACTGCAAGTCATTGTTCTCAAGAAAAGGCAGTTCCAGACTAAAGTAGACAAGTTTGGCCTGAGCCTGCAGACTTAGTTTTCTAAATGATGGGATTTTTTTTATTGAAGGACAGGAGACCTGTGTCTCTTTTCCCCTTGGGACAGGGATTATAGAACCCCGGAATAGTACTGAATGACTGCCCTTTTAATCTCTATTCCTCTGCCTGTGGTAGGGAGCTTCAACATGTAAAACCCAAAGACCTCTATGGCCTGGAACAGTTATCTGGCAGAGCTCTACACACACACACACACACACACACACACACACACAAGCATGCAGTGGGGCAAAAGAGGTGTTGTTCAGCCCGTTGCATTCCACAGCCTTGATTTTCTCTTGGTGTCCATTACATGTCCTCATCTGAGTATATTTATGATGGTTGCAGTTTATTGTTCCTGTCGCCTTTGTGATGGCCATAACTTTTGCTCTGCATATTTCAGTAGCACCTGTTAACCATGGACATTTCGGGGATATTGCTTTACTGTAGACTAGGGTATCCTGACTAGTAACTGCATGGTAGCTCACTGTGTGGACAGAAGAGTCCTTATTTGAAGAAAAAGGTCTATATTAAGGCAATGAAGCAGTCGGAGAAAAAGAGGCTGATGAGCTTGTCTGTCGACAGCCAGCGCCGTGGCGACAGCTGGGAATACCTGCCGCATGGTCAGCTGCCCCGGATCTTTGGAGGGTTGAAAACAATACCTTACTCAACTCAGATATGATCTTTGGTGAGGGAAATGAGGCCTTTCTATGGACTCGATAAGAGCCTCTGTTCCTCCAGCCATGCTCTGGCTTAGCCTTGGAGAAGGAGAACATCTAGAAATGGAACCTAAGATAGCGTTAAAGACCCTGTACTAGGGTCCAACAGTCATAAAAAATAAGATAGTCTTTATTAATCCCAGGAGGAAATTCTTGTGCATCTGGTTACTTTGTTGGGCATGGTGCTTGAACTCACAACCTACCATACATGGGCATTCTTAACTTGCTAAGTTACACATGACCCCATTAGGAGCAGTTGGGAGCAACAGGGTGAAGAGCTGCCTTGCGCTACAGGGGAATCATGAGCGTGCCAAAGGCTTGCACAGTGATATTCGGTGTCCTCCTGGGTCCTTAGCGATGGCGGTTCAGTAGCCTTCTCAGAAATTGATGAGGGCCATAAAAGTACTTGGTGTTCCTGAAGGAAGAACGATGAGCAGAACGTCTGTGCAGGAACATGAGGCTGAGTGGTATTATCCACCCGGGAGTCTCATCATCATCAGGTTTCTGTCTCTGGCTGAGTGGTGGAAGCTGCACTGTGCCAAGTCTCCACCAGGGGTACCATAGCTTAATTTGTGAGTCAGTCACCATCACTGACTCTACACTGAGGAAATGTTGTGTTTTGGGAATAACCCATTCAGGAAGAAGGTCAGAAGGGCCCCATCTATTCTGAGTGACGGCAGCGGTCTGCAGGGTCCGAGTAACGTGTCACTGTTGGAATGTGAAGGGAGGTCTTTGGTCTCTGTGGTTTAGAATCTGCTCTGGAAAGGTCTGGCACCCTTTCTGTATCTATCTGTCCAAGTTTAGCTACGGCGGACCAAATCAGGAGACTGTCATATTGCTATTTACTAAACTGGAAACACTGTAGTCAGCTGCTCGTATTACTTCATATGTCACGCATGAAATTAATTTTAAATGTAATAGGAACTTGAATACCGAATACAGGGTACAAAAATGTCCTATAATCACTACAAATTGTGGAGCATACAAATATCATAGGAAATATTGCAGATAAAATGAGGCGTCTCAGGTCTCCTTGCAGGTTTAGTTAGGGTTAGTTAAATGGCGGTTAGATTTTGTATTGTGCTAATATAAATGAATATAAGAATAGTCTGGTGTACTCTGCAGTTCATTAAATCCCCACTAACCTTGGTATAAAAATTAGTTAATGAGAACAGCATTGCTTACTTTGAAATATTATGGACATCCGTGAAACATAAGTTTCTACAGAGCTTCTAGAATTCGGAGAAATGTTGTCAACTGTTTATGTCAATAATTAACAGGATTCTTAGCTGATCGAGTGAAAATTAATTACTACCTACTCTTTGAGTTACATTTCTGTTCTATATTAATAGCTACATTTTGTTGCCACTCAGCAGATCTGTTAATTAAGGAAATATACACAGACTTGATGCTGTATGCGTTGTTAGAAGACATCTCTCTCTCCCCCACAGAAACCACCAGTGCTCCTCCTGAAGGTGAGTAGAACACCCCATACTTTAAAATTGTACTGTTTGGGCAGAGGTCAGAGGTCAAAGCTCAAACAGCTGTCTGAGGTCCCGAGTGTAGGTGCGACTTGATCTGTGCTTGACCGAGAGTAAGCATGACATCAGGGATATAGACGCAAAAGATGCAACGTTCAAGACACGGACACTTGGAAGAATGATTGGGATGGTGGAACATGAGGAAGTTTAACACAGAAGAGTTTAGGTTAGGGTTCAGGTTAGGGTTCGGGTGTGGGTTAGGGTTCGGGTTAGTCAGCATCACTGCAGGACTCCCTGTTTTGTTTCCAGTGTCAGACGGTGAAGGTAGTCTCAATGCGAAAACAAGCCCAACGCCGTAGCTGCATCGAGTATAAACTGGAAAAAATGAGTATTACAACTCTGGCAAACGTATAACTGTCTCCTCATGCACCTATTCTGTGAAACTCAAGTTGGCCATTTGAACCCCTATGGCCCGGCGAGAGATTTGCAAAGCCCTGGAGTTCTGTGTGTCACTTGATGGCTGGGTTGACCGTCATAGTGTAACTTGGATGGCCCAAATCTTTGTTATAAAGCCCACTGATACAGCAATTTTGCTTGCTACAGTGTTTGTCACATGTACTCGATCAGTGCCAAACTTGTATGCTGATATCATACAAGGTCTCCCCCCCCCCCACATGTCATAGCAGCTTTTTTGTTCCAGTCACACCAATATCAGCCTGCTTTTTTGTCCTTGCCTGATAGGACGTGCGCCTTCATACTCTTTGCTTTGCCCCTGTGCTTTGGTGGTGCAGAGTGTCACCCCGCTGTGTCTGTCATGTGTACTCAGAGAATGTTGCCCCAGACAGCATTGACGCCCTGCCCCTCCCTGAGATCTCACTTGAGATTTCTCCGCCAGGTGGGTGCATGCGTACTCTCACCATCCCATTCGCTCATCTGTCACTTCCTGTTACGCCCTTTTTGCTTTCAGCTCTCTGTCCCAGGTTCATCCGCTCCCATCTTTCTTCCTCTGCTCTCTGCTTCCCTTTCCTCACATTCCAGTGCCATAGATACGTCTCTCTCCATCGATATTCTCTCTATCTATGTGTTTGTTTCACGGTTGTACTGGCACACTTTTTGGGGTGATGTTCGTGTCACGTATTTGTGTTTGTACGCACTTCCCGGGTGGTCAGAGGTCCTTACTGCCTTCATTTTGTTTGCACCCCTGCCTCTCCTTTCTACATGACCCGTTGAGGCAGTCGAATGCACTGAGGCAACACGGAAACACACACACACACACCAGCCAGCCTCTAATGACTGCTGGCAGGTTGCCGCATATTAGCCCAATGCCCGTCCCGTCATGCTAATCTGTGGCTCCTTATATAATCACCTGTCTCTATGTACATACTTTGGCAATTGCATCACACTGGTCACATGTCTAAACATGCTTGTGCACTGAACACATACGTATGATTAAACAGACACACGCACACACAGTTGCACAGCCTTGCACTGGCCTTGCTGCCCCCTGGCTGCCTGGCAGGAAACCTGCTGCTCGGTCCTGCTGCTGCCACTGTCTTCTTGGTGCATGATTTGCATGGGTTTGCACGTGTCAATGAGCTGTGACAGGGAGGCCACCTTGGACCCCAGCCTCTCTCACAGTGTAGAGCAGGAGCCGTTTTCCACACTCTGTGCTCGGCAGATGTCTGTGGCTGGTGAACAAACGGAAGGCCTCATGCCTCCTGGCCCTCGATTTGGCTTTCAGCACTTTTATAAATATCCAATTTCTCAATGGGTAAGAAAAACCCCGTCAGAATGTGACATAAATGATCATTTCCACTGAATTTCATGAAAGTTGTTACTGCAAATGCCACCCTTTTAAATGTTTATAAAAATTCAGACTCGTTACAGAGTGAAATTTCAAGATGCACAGAGCTGGATAATGCTGCTTATCAATGAATCACTGCACTGCAGATATAGAATACTAGACTGACAATTTACTTTAACCTTTCATTAGCTTGTTCTACAATACACTTGCTAAAAAGCCTTGACAATATTTTGTTGTGAAGTGAAAATTCTAGTAAATATGTGGTTCTTATACATCACAGCTCAACTCTTCTTTCAAATACAACCGTGGCTTTCAAGGCTAGGAACCGGTCTAGTCGTTCTATATCTATGCCAAACACCTAATGCATTGCAGTGCAATGCAGCTGGTTAAGCTTTGCTCCAGTGTTGTGCTCCCCCAGTGCTTTTGCAGCCTGGGTGATGCACTGAAGGCCCACTGCTTTAGCTGGAGGATGGGGGTGCTGTGTGTACTGTACAGAAGCTGCAAACGAGGTACCAGAGCCAGTGATAGTGGTGGAAGCGAAGGAGCCCGTGGAGGGCAAGGTGACGGAGCCCATAGTGGCTGTAGACGTGGGGGTCACGGAGGAGGTGCCCTGCATGTCCCCTCCCCCTGGTAAGTACAGAACTGTCTCCAGAGTGTGCTCATGACTTCCAGCCACTAGGTGGTGCTGATAAGTTTGTAGCAGTACTCTCTAGTTCAAGAATATGATTAAGCTTGAATGAAAGACCTAAATATAATGACAGCTTGGTAAATGTATGCAGTGTTTTTGTATGTACATGGTGCAGCATTAGGGGTTAGGGGCAGTGATTCAGGGTGAGTTTTTACTGCCAGGTGGGAGATAACAGCTGGATCTGAAGAGTATTATTAACAATTCAGCTAATAAACACCATTCATGTGCTTCAGTACAACCCGTGGCAGAATGTTTTAACTGTAGTGTATTTTTCAGTTAGAGGATGCATTTTTTTTTTTTAAATCACCAACATCACATGGGCTTTGGCACATCGCAGACGCTTTTTACACTGTGGGCCAATATAAAATCCATGCTCTTTTTTGTTTGTTTGTTTGTTAGAGATTTAATGCTTTGAAACAGCGATCTCTGCCTACAAATTTTTCATATTCACTGAAGATGTTCTAAATGAATACAGGCGTGGCCCGTTTGTGAGAGAAAGAATTAAAACACTAACAGCTCTGTTTAATACGTAAAGGGTCTTTCATCCATGTGTAAGTCATTTTACACAAAGGTAAGTATTGGTAACGGACGTGGGACATAATTGTGAAAAGTTCCTGTGAGAGTAGAGTGTGTGGATACGTTAATATGTACGGTCTATACCAGTATAACCAGCGTGTGACGTGTAAGTACTGGGTTCACGCTGATGGTGCGTAACTGTGTTCTGTATGAGTCTGGTGCATGTAACCAGGGGCATAGGAAATGGGGGTATGGGGGAAGGGGGGAGGACTGAGTGTACCCCAAATTTTTAATTTGGCGTCACCCCCCTCCCCCCAAAAAAATAATAGACCTTTGCATTTAAATTATGAAGTTATGTCCCCCCAATATCGAACTCCTACGCCCTTGTCTGTAACGCCTGCCAGCCTCGCCTTGCCCAGAGCCATCAAAGACTACAGAGCAGGAGGGCACCGGGCCAGCTCTCGTGGCGGCAACTCCACCTACACCTCCGCCTCCCATCCCAGAAGGTCGGAAGCTGGGTGTGACCTTCTGGCACCGTGCTTGTGTACATGTCCCCCACCCCCAGAGGATTGCCCCTCCTGGAAAAGAGAGCCGACAGCTGCTGGTCGGCCCAAATAAAGGGCCTGGCTTGGATTCTGTTTGCAGCAGTGGTGACATCATCGGCGAGCCACAGATAGTGCGCATCACGGAGCCCCTGCCGTTTTCCCGGAAAGTTCAGGGACCCGGAGCTGTCACTTGTCAGCAAGCCTCCGCTGACCTTGGGACAGGATTCTGACATTGTGGCGGAGCTACTTGACTAAAGTAGAAACAAGCCTCCTCATTACTGGTATCTTCAGCTTGTCATTGCTATTACTCATGTCTTGGATACGGTGAAGATCATTTTGGCCCGTTAGTTTAATATGCTGATTACTGTAAGCTTCCGCGTCTGCGCCACGTGGAATAGTGTTAAACGGCACAAGTCAACACGCCGAACTATGAAAGCGTGTCAGAGGTATGGAGAAGGTGCTCGCTGGTGCTCTCTGCTGCTGGAAACAGAGCCCAGGGCCTGGGCCCTCCTGACAAAGAGTTCTGCTGGAGGATATATCTGTCAATTTCCCCGGCATGGCATCGTTCTGATTAACTGTCGAGTCCCCATCCATTGGATACATCAACTAGCGTTCCTCATGACAGCACCATGTGATGTTCCTCAGGTTTTATTGCATCTTGCACCAGCATGCATGGCCTTAGTCACGCTTGTTTCCCTTCAGCGCACGTGTGCCTCCACTCCCCTCCCTCCATGTCACACACACATCCATGACTTTCACACGTCACGCTTCTCTGCGGTGATCACGAGTGCATCCATACCACCCTCCTCTGTGCCACCTTCACTTCTGTGGTGTCACACGTGTGCTTCTGTCTCATCGGTATGCGTTTGCTCTCATCACGCCCCCTCTCCATGTCGTAAACATACATGTGGTCTTACGTGTCGTGTCTTTATCGTTGCTTGTTCTGCCTCCCTGCCGGTGATGGATGTGGGCCTCAACGATTGGTACACCAATCACACCATTATTGCAGATAAAGATGAGGATACCGCCATCAGCACCCCTTCACCGCCGCCCCCTACAGGTTGGTAACTGTAATAACCATGCCTCACCACCCCCTTTCTACCCTGACCATGACGATAAATATTAGGTACTACGATAAAGTGAATATAGTACCAATATATCTCCTCTGTTTGAGAGTTCGGGACGGCAAGAACATCCCAATCAAGTTTATAGATTAACCTACGGTCTCTGTTGGTTCCTTTATCAGTTAGTTGTTCAAGGTGTTATCGACAACATTTTCAAAAACAATAGCAAGCGTTCTCTTCGGTAAACGGTTAAACTCTACATACACCACTAAATAGAAAGTCCCATTCACTTCCACTGGGACGTGCATGCAGCACCAGTTATAGCAGGCTAATGGGAACATGCTCATCAATTAGTCCACATGCTTTTCCTGCATAAAATATTTTTATAACGCATAGCTTCTCAACTAATGCTATGTATGTATACGCATATTACATACATGTATGCTTTTCATATGTGTGCTACCTTTAAAATGCAATGTGAAAGGCAGCTTTCCTACAAGCACACAAAACTGCTTTTATTTGGTCCTGGTAATATAATTGAATAGATGTAACATTACGCATCTATCATATATGCAGAAACAATGTATATGTGCTTTGCGTGTGCAGTCTGAGTTTATATATTTATAAGTAACACGTGTACATGTTTGTGCTGATAAAGGTTTATGTCTACCTGAGGTAAAGCCATCCTTGATTTGTTTTCAACGCACATTTTTAGCATAACTGACATACAGAAAACTATCTGTGAAATGGTCTAAATCGAGTTGGATGTTTAGATCATGCTACTCCAAGGAAAAAGTGTTAGAGGGTTTAAAAAGGTAGATGACTTTTATTTTAATTAGCACACAGCACTGCATTACACTCATAATTTGTACTTTAGGCAGATATTTTTGCTTATACATTCCACCCTCAGCCTGCTCCACCTCACTGAGTTCTCCCTTCATATTCCTCTCCTTAAGATCGGCAGATTTTCACCCCTCCGTTCTCACTGTGCTTCCCTTCACAGACGACGCCGGTTCAGTCAAGAAACTGTCTGTAGACCTTGCTAGTAAGGATGACTTACAATTCATAACGGACGTTCAGTTCTGATGGAGCTTGTAGTTTAGGCTGACGTGGAAGAACTGCCTCTTCCATAATAAACATGTTCTATGACATGTTTTTAAGAATTTACATTGGAATTTAGGAACCAGTTAATTTTTATGAGTAATGGAGTGCAGCTTTAATCCGTAGCCCTAACATTCCCTTAGAGAGGGTCTGTCCTAATGTGTGATCCACAGTTTCTCACTTAAATGGTTTGTTTTGTCACATGGGATTGTCCTTGTCTGTGTCCATGCTATGCTTGCTATCGTTGCTATTCTAACATGTAACACTGTCCTTTGAAAATTCTTTTCATCACATATACAGTCATCCGTCGACTTATGTCCTATTATGTAACATCTTATCGTGCAACGTTCGCTTGATCTTATGTCTCATGACAGCCTTAATACAATATATCGACAGACGTTCGATGCAGATGCAGTGGACTTTAGAGGATGTATTGTACCACGTGCGTGGTATGTGAAAAGAACCTAATCAAACCAACTGTACTGCCTCCATAGAGGTTTAGTCAAATGTGTGTGATATTCCATCCATCCATTTTCCAAACCGCTTATCCTACTAGGTCAATGGGGGTCCGGAACCTATCCCGGAAGCAATGGGCACGAGGCAGGGAACAACCCAGGATGGGGGGCCAGCCCATCGCAG
>JAODJX010000001.1:10935170-10945695 GCA_026776945.1 Isichthys henryi | reverse complement strand
CCCCATTGGGCCGGGCTCAACAGGAACACCCCCCCCCCCCCCCCCGCTGTCACTGATAGCATATCAGGTGGCTGGCGGCCTGCCTGAATATACACAGGCAGCTGCCCTTTGCCTGAACGGTGCTGCGCCTATACGCTCGGGGCCGTCTTTACTAGGCCGGCTGAGGTGGCAGAGGTGACTCAGCATGTTAAGAATCAATTACAGCCTCTGAATAAGGGTAAATAAAACATACGGTAGCAGAAGAACCGTAGAGAAACCTAAAATCACTTCATGTTCATGTGCAAACCTTCACGATGAGGCACTGAAACGGAGCCCTTTGCTACCTTTGCATTGGTTTTGATGACCTACACCTCAGATCATTTCTGAAAGCTTTTTATATATATCTTTTTTTTTATCTCATTGGCTTTTGGATTCAATCTTTCTTCCCATGGCTACATTACATAATTCTACATTTCCAGCATGAACTCATATTCCTGGACGGCTCTCTGAAGCCGATCTATTGATCTATGCTCAACCGCACCACGATTTTTCATCATGTATCAATAGCGTGAAAGGCAATTAGAGCAAAAAGACTTTTCGGAGCCACCGTGTGGCCATGAACCCTTCAACACAGAATCATTCCAGAAGGAATCCCTCTAATTTATGTCAGCTTGACATGGGTGGGAAATGCTCTCACAAATGACTCTTCCAAGGCAGATGTAAATCAGTGGTATTAAGCAGAGGTGGAGACTTCAGGTCCAGAGAGTACAAATCCAGACCAGGATTTTGTTTCAACCGACCAGTTGATCATAAAGAGTCCCAGTCACAGAGTACTAGGCTGGTTAGTTGAAATGAAATCCTGGTCTGGATTTGTACTCTCTGGACCTGAAATCTCCACCTCTGGTATTAAGGCGCTGTGACTGACAGGAACATGAAGGTCTGATTTAGGTTTGTATTCCTAAAGCAAACATAAGATGAAGGCAACATTAGCCCTGTGGACAGACTTTCTTTTGGCCTGGAAAACACTCATTAATTTGTACGCCGACCTGCAGCTTAGTTTGGCCCAATAGGGACGCATGCGTCAGAGGAAATGCGCCCCCTCTCTCTGCTTTGTCTCGCTCCTGATGGTGCCCCAATCACTAGGCCAGCTGAAAGCCATTCATTCACCGGTAAACGGTACAAAATCAGCAGAGAAATCGGTGAACTGGAATAAAATTTCATGCAATGCTAAAGTGCCAGTTTGAGTTCTTAGTCTGGCTTAATTGTCTTCAATGAGGTTTTTTAGATTCCAGACATTTTTACTTTTTCATTTTGTCTGATTCTTCTTTGCCTTTGTTTTTGCATTTTACTGTGATGATTTCCAGTGGGTTCCTTTTGTGAAATGTACTTCTTCATCTCTATAACCTTTCAATGCCAGTATACTCTTCCCATGAATACTGAGGTGCATGTGAGCCTAATAATGACATCACAGTCACATTTTACATCCTACAGTTTGTTCTTACCTCTAACCTCTGGATTACTCTCCATACCTTGACCAACATGCGTCATTGTTCACATCGTGTTAACCACTCTCAATATACACCTTCTCCCATAATGCACCAGTTGTAAACTAATTTCTTGCCGTATACTGTAGCAAAACGGATTAAGGTCAATATTTTACTTTTTTATTTTTATTTTTACTCAGCTTTGTATCACACTGAAAACTTTTGTAAAATCTAGTTTGTGACTTTAGTAAAAGTAGAAAAGTGTAATAAAAATATTTACATGACATTAAGATAAAAAGAACCTTCTTAACATTTTCAAAGTGGCAACAGGGTGTGAGTTCACACTTTTAAAAGTTTGCCTGTCACTGGTTTAGTCACCAAATTAATGTCCCCTGAAACACCTACAGTGTATAACTCCAGTATTCAGACCTACTGAGTTAAATTCCTTTGAGATTCATAACACACACTTCCAAGCGCCAAAATCTGTAACACTAAATATCGACACATCGTGGGCAACAAGGTGTTTGTACAATCATGATGGGTAGACTCAAAAAAACCAAATTGACATCATACAGTGTTAAAATCCAGCACCAAAAATAGATATTAAAGCAGAAGAAGTATCAACACTCCCACGGTATGTCCAAAAAAAAGAAGGAAGCAAGCTAACGACCAATTAGCCACACGATAGCTATTCTTCCCCAGGTGCGCTAATCATAGGGTATTTAAATTGCCAGCACGGGGGAGTCACATGACAGCGGGATCGGCCACTTGAACCTGGGCTGCTTTAACTGTGCTGACCCCTCTTCTTTTCTCTCCCCTAGTCACCAAGGAATTGTGAATGTATGTTCTCATCCAAGGTAAGCTTTCATATGGTTCTGGCATATGAAGCTTATGTCATTCATTCTGCGCCTGCCAATAATCCAGCAGATGCTCAGCGATTTCAGTAAAGAGGCAGACGGTCAAGGTCTGTGAAAGGAAAGATGAGACTTCAGGACAGAGCACCAGTGTAGCAAACATGGCTAACGGCGTGTGACCAATTCATGAATAAATAATGTGCTTTTGTTAGTAAATAGTGGAAGAATGCGTGTTCAGTCCCCTGTTCATGTACGCTACGCTGTGCTTGTCTGGAAGTGCCTTACGCTAGGGAACTCAGGGACTTTGGCTGTCTGCAGTAGAGGTTGACGTTGAGCCTCCTGCTTGCATAACATATCTGCCCTGCTAACAGCTTTCTGATCTTCACGTAAAGTTTACCATACAAAAGGTGAGTAACCCCAAGACCAGAGTGAACAATACCAGAGTCCAATCTCCTAGCCAAGCAAGACAAGAGTCTAATCAAATGCCATTAGAAAGCAAATGAGAGCGTTACATGCACAAGTGCCTTATATGAGTGAAAGAGCACTTTGCTTTTGGTTTTACTCACTACTTATCTGTTTATTGGTTCCGAAGGCCAGACTGTAGAACAACTAGATCTTTGGGGGTTTTTGGTACCGAGGGGTTTGCAGTTTTTTTTCTGACTAGTGTTCACAGATATTCTTCCTCTCACTTTCTTCTGACAAACATCTCCCCCCACCCTCCTCTGCTGTCTGATCTAAGACTGCACAATATCGCATCCTGCTATAATCACGATTACGTTGCGATGTGATATCGTGCAGCGTAGCCTGATCACTGACCACACCATAGTCTCTCTTTTCAGTCCACCTACCCCTAACTCAGGCTGAGGTTGTCACTCCCCCTAGAGACCCTTAGACTGACCTGGTCCCCCTTTCACCTATCACACGGATACTGACTGGGCCTCTCCTCTTTCCCCCAGGGGGGATGAACTTCTCTGACCTGCTGCATCGCGGAGTTCCTTTACATCTGATTGATAAGTTTATGAACGAGTCAAAATCGCCTGAGCCAGAGAAGAAGTGATCGGATTTACTGGTTTCTGCACTGGGGCTTCACCCATCCCTCCTTCTTCCCAGCCGTCTGCAGCCCATCTGTAGCTTGTGGAAGGAAAGGGGGTGGGCTTCAACACAGCATGCTGTCTGTACTGTTAGAGGGGAGCTTGTTACCATAGAGTATATTTACAGCTGTTTCAGGGCCCGTCTTTTTAAAGGCTGATGTTTAACAACTATTTCAAGCTCTAAAGCATGTCAGTGATGTTTTTGGCAAACTGCTTTGTGTGAGACATGTTTGGTAGTGTGGAAAAATTTGAATGAACAGTTCTGATTTCGCAGTGATTTGTGTGTGTCAAAGGCAGACTGGGGAGAACGCCCTCATTTGGGAGCTGAATAGAGGGGAAGAAATTTAAGTAAGGTCTCTTAATTTTTGATAGAAGTCTGTTTAAACTAGCCTGTAGCCTCTAGCTTTCGCAAAACTCCCTTGGTGATTCTGTTTTCCAATTATTTTATTTTTTTTGTGAGGCTATACAACAGTGGTTCTCAAACCCGGTCCTTGGAACCCACTGCCCTGCTTGTTTACCAGCTATCCCTGCCCTACACACTGCTGATTACCTGGATCAGGTGTGTTCAGTCAATCAGAAGCCGAAAGACAGCTGGGATTTGTGTGTGGGGCAGGGATAGCTGGAAAACAAGCAGGGCAGTGGGGCCCGAGGAACCGGGTTTGAGAACCACTGCTATAGAGCATAGTTTACTCAGCCTGGAGATCAGAGCATGCTTTTAACTTCCACACTCATTTGTAATTTATGATTTACTGAAGCCAAATGAATAAAATGTCATGTATATATGAGGGTGTTGGAGTGTATTACTTTATTGAAACTAGTATTCTGTAAATAGGATTATAAAAATATGGGGAAAAATAATCCCACTAAAGGTTCTGAAATGATTCTGCACAATGTGAAACAACATGCAAGTACTGATGACAAACGTAAAACAAACCTCATTTCACTCTGCACTTTCAGTTATTACCCATATTTTTGTTTCATACCAGGATACGCATTAGAATGAATGTAAACACATTTTTTTCATTGCACACATTCCTTATATGCTTGATTTGGGAGAACACAGAGGCACTGATCGAATCCTGAAAATGAAATCAGACGCCAGTGAACACAATGTATAGCTTATTTACTGCAGTTGAATGCTTAAGCAGTCGGTAGATTTCTTTAGCTCGGAGTCACTAGGGAATCATATCAGTCTCCAGTGATCTGAAGCTGAACCATTTCACAGTGCTTGAAGTCTGACCGCGTCGTCTTGAGGGTGTCATTTATGAAAACTGCCCTTAATGTATTAAACACCTATTGAACAAGCATCAGTTCAACGGATTTTCCTCTCCAACGACGCCTGTGGCAGATATAGTCAGTAGGCGGCGTGCGGTGGCATTCATATTTCCCGGTCGCATTCTCTTCCGGGCATGAGTTTCCTGTCCAAGCGCACTCACAACTCCAGCTCGGAGAGCGACGGATGGCTGGCGAAGCGCGGGGATGCCTTCCGCCCCGCAGCGCCTAAATGCGTGACCGTCCACCGATCGGACGAGTGGTGCGTGTCGGACGCCGTCAGGGACCGCAGTCATTAAGCGCAGCTCAATAAGGCAGCAGCGACGATGCCGATCCCTGTGCGCTTAGAGCCGCTCTCAGCCCAGCAACTCAAGCGGCTGGAGGAGCACAAATACAGCGCGTCGGGGCGCTCCCTCTTCGAACCGCCTTGCCAGATATACTGGAATTGGCTTGTTCAGCAGATCCCCACCTGGGTAGCTCCCAATACACTGACCATTACAGGACTAATCATCAACATCGTCACGACGGTTATTCTGGTTTTCTACTGCCCGTCTGCCACGGAGGAGGTAAGCCGTGCTCTGCCTTGGCTCCGGTCACCGTAAACTTTGAGTGGCGCTTTTTTGCGGGGGCCCGCATGCTCGTGCTGTCCGGCACCGGCGCCCCGTCTCGCGGCGAATTCCATCAGCTATTCACTCATCCCTCTTTATCCCGCTCTCATCACAATGTGCAAACGGCTTGTTGCTATAAAATGTTTTTTTTTCTTTGAAGAATTATTGTAATAATTCCCCCACCTTAAGAACTGTTGCATTAAATATATTATTAACATACATCGATCCGCACTTGCAGTTTCATATTAATATTATTATTATTATTGGTGTTGTTGTCAGGCTGTTTTAGTATTAACTAGTAAACGACTAGCGTGGCTAGATTAACTCGGTCCTTCCTTTTCACAATAACGCCTGTGTTATAATCTCCCACTGCGCTCCAAAAGGCCTGCTTGCATCTCCGCGGATTTGTTTGCTCTCTCCGGGCGTTTACCGTGATCGATATTATTTTAACTCACTCGGTTAGCTTATTGCAAACAGCTGAATAATCACACACCCTACTACGACCTGAGGATAACACCATTAGCTTTGTCGGGTTTCCAGCACGTCACCCGCGAGTTCTCTCGCGCGACATTGTATCGAATAGTTATGATCGACTGGACGGAAGGGATGAAACCAGCAAACATCTTGGATCAGAGTAAACTGATCAGATAAACATTGTATTAGTTTCACACACTAGCTGCGTGCACGGCTGGGCCGGCCGGAGATGGACGCGCTGCTGTCTGCCAGTCACTCCGCACTGTCGGCACCGATTCCCCCGCAGGTCCCGGGTGACATTTCCGTGCAGACTGACAGACATGCTGGTCTACGGCCAGAAGTTACCGTAACTCTGAGTACAGTAAATTGTATCAGAGGGCTTGACAGCAAAACAGTCACATCGTGCTGCTTTTAAATAAACATTTTATGTACTGTCTCACTTTGGTTACAGCCAGTTTGTAGACATCTAGAGTATATATTTGCTATTTGGAGTATTGCAGTATAGGTTTTATTAGTACCTAATACCTCTATTTTTTTATGTTTACTTGAATTATTTAATATTTATTGTCTTCTATGTATTGGAGATAAACGTCAAGTTAAATTCTTTGTAAGTGTCACTTTACTTGGGGTATAAAATTGATTAAAAGACTAAGCCTTAAGGTGAAATTAAGTTTTTTTGTTTGTTAGTATTTATTACATTATTTGGCTGATTTTTTAAAGAAGTGTTTTCGTTTAATACCATATGTACATTAACAGGGTCGGACAGAGACTATTACAGGGGTAGGTGTGCAACCGCCCCAGCAAACACAAGATGCCTGTCAGACTTGTAGATTGTCTAAATTGCGTTGGTCAGTCCAGGACCATATCTATATCTGCATGACGTGCAAGTCGCGTTCAGAATTTGGACGTCTGACCACGACCCCTTTTGTGTGTAGATATGCAGTTTGATATTTGAACCTCTGGCTAGGAGACAGGACAGAGGCAGGACCCAATACTGGACATTCAGAAGGTTCATAAAAACTTTAATTCTGGCTTCTCAGGGGGCAAGATGTCCAAAAGATGTAATTTCGACATATCTTTAGTCAGTGGGGAGAGGGAGGAACTTCCTTTGGGCAATGGGGTGGATGTCTCGTTGGGGGGGCGCGGCGCGGCCGGGGGGGGGGGGGGGGCCGCCCCCCACCTTGTTTAAGTTAGAGGGTGAACCACGTATTGGTTTCGTTTGCTGATCTCTTATTAAAAAAGGCTACCCAGTAAATCTGCCATTTCCTTCCTATAAAAATCCCTGAGCCCCATTCAGTGTTACAGAGTACCATCATTAACAGTCTTTATTGTATTGGCGTTGTCAGCTTTGGCTAAATAATCACCAACGAGGAGACATTCACAATGGACAATTAAAATTTTCCTTGATGTTATGGAGAAATAATTAACTGATTTTCACAAGGGTGGGAATGATACTTGGTGCAGTATTTTTGTCGCATCCATCAGGCTTCCAGGCTTCTATCCTGCTTCAGGGGGCCCTCACACAACACAGGGAGAACATGCAAGGTCCAGACGCATGGAGAAAAACAGGGAGTCAAACAGCAAACCCGGGAACAGTGAGCTGATTCAGCTGTACTATGAGTCACTATTCTTCCCCTGTCTGAAACCACACAAACATTACTTATAATAGTAATAGAATATTATTATTCTGGGAAAACCTCTCTTGTCCAGTATTTTCACTATTGTTTTTTCCAGAACTTCATACTTTGATCATCCACTCTGTTTTTGGCTAAATGCCTAAATCTGACCCAAAGGGATGTCTCTAAATGAAGAATCAGCACATTCATTAACCCCTTTATTGAATCTGAAAGTTTTTGTCCTAATTTTGAATTTATGTGGCCAAAGGCAATATTTAATTGTAAATCTCTGTGAGATCTTATGTCCTAAATGTTTGCAGGTAAATGAGTTAAATTGTTTCTAGTCTGTGACTTTTACAAGCTGTGACCCTGTGAGTGAGCTGTCGTTTGCTGTAACTTTCTGTCATTCAGCTTTAATGTATTGCTTGCCAGACCAGGACAAATTTAATGCCGCAACATGAAAGGATTGTTTAAATGTGTATTCCCTTCATTCCTCTGTTCTGATGGAAATGCAATGCGGTCGATATTGGGCATGCATATTCAAATAATTTCCTTCTGAATACAGATGGATACTAAATGCATTTTGTTTGGCCTGAAGACAGCTGTAATTTTTAGCCCTGAATTTGTTAATGTTTCTCATTAATCCTAAATAAACCAGCTTTACTGTATATGGGCCGAATGGCCTCCTCTCGTTTGAAAATTTCTTATGTTCTTAGTTTGGGTGCAGTGGTGTCTCTACCTGTCCGTGTGTCCTGTGGGCCTGACATGCAGCCTGTCCCGGTTTATTCCTGGGATTCACTCCGTGTAAAAGTGGCTGGGGGCTTAAAAAAAACAATTAAGGAGCTAAGAAGATCATACATTTTTCAATATTACAATAGGAAATTTTTCCAAAGAAGAGAAAATGTGTTTTAAACGCTGATACATTTTTCGTAATATGTTTTATCAAAGTTACTTGTTTTATAATTTAATCTCAAAAAGAAACCAGATGTTACCCCCTTTGGTTCTGTGCATCCCCGTGTCTGACTCCCGGCTTACTGAGTAAACAGCATTACCCTGATTACCCTGATTATCCTGGTCAGGGTATTCGGGGTAATCAGCAGGAAGATGGATACTTCAGAAGCAATATACAGTCTGCATTTATTATTATAATTTTTTATAAATATTTTAAATATTTTATAAATATTTACATCAATACCCATTGCAGAAATTTGAAGCTGAACTCATAATTCACAAGGACAGATTAAATTTTTAGTAGTTTGTCAGTAATGACAGAAGTGAAAAATGACCAGTTATGCTGGTAAATCCATGTGCTATACAGTACAGTATGTTGGATTCATTATCTGCCTGTCACAAGATGTATATTTAGAGTAAACATTTTGCTTAAACTATGCATAGCATGAATGCTAAACAATTGTCATAATTGAATAAGCATAACACATTGCATCTGTAATTTGTTACAGTTTTTGGTCCTGACCAGAATAGGTGGCTGGAAGGTGGATGATTTTAGTTAGATTTTTACGAATGCTTTGATTCATTATATATAAAAAATGCCCTTAATTCATTAAACCAATATACTCAAACCAGGATCAAAATTCTATAATTTTCTCAATAAGGAAATGACACAAATGCTGAACTGCATTAGAGAGATGTCATCTTGTGTTGTCTTGAGGATTAGTTTTGCAGCCAGGCAGTGTCACACACATTTTATCGTCAAAAATGAGCCAGTTATGTAAACAATCATCACTGTGATTTAAATGAATTATAAACATAGCTGCCAAATAACGTTTTGGTTCCTTCTAAATATAAACTAGAACCTGATGTGGGCTGGATGACGTAGTTTGGCTGTTTTTTATCTCTTTGCATTTTTGTATTTGCAACAAAGAAAATTTATATATCAGAGGAACCTAAGAAAAGTCCCAATATCCCAGCATGGACAAAGAAACTCCTCCCTGAATGTGATTATTTTACAATTTTTATAGTACAAACGATTGTACGTTCACCTCAGAAAAAAGCATGTTTCTTCCGGTTATGCACGTTACTCATGTATTCTCACAGCATCACATTCAGCTGTACTCCTTTAATTCCCTGCAGAATTAATCTATAGCAGCTTGATATTATGTAATTAGTAGCTATTGCTAATTATTATTTTAATTACAATGTTACTGTGTTTAACTATAGATTACTGTCTTACAGTAATCATATGATGAAGAAGCCCAATTGCATTATATGTTATATTAAAACATGGCGTGGTTGTTGGTATGAATTTTCATATACTGCCGTGACGTCACACCTGTCCTGTAATCTGCTAATAACCTTTAAAATGTGACCTCTGAGGATGCCTTTATTTTGTTTTTTTTTTTTACTTCTCAGGCTAACCTATCACACTTTTATCAATTTGTTAGCGAAAATGAGGCCGCTTTATTTATTCATATTTTCGTAGAAGCCGTTGGTGATGTTTTATTTCTCAAAGTCTTCCCGGCCTGCTTTCGTAAATACGTGCTGACAGCAGAGGTTACCTTGAGCAGGCCTGGGGGGCTTGAGGCCGTATATCTTCATTTAACCGAGGTTCCGCAGATGCCAGAGAAGAAAAAAAAAAAAAAAAAACAGGTTATTTTCTGCCTGGGGCCCATGGGGGAGCGGCAGACGCTAATGATCTGGGCAGTGCTGATGGGAAGCCCCGCTCCCAGAATAGCGCGTGTATTGGAGGGAAGGATGACGAGAGAAGCTGGACTCATGGTAGATGTGGCTGACATGTTGCCCTGAGTCCAGGTGCGTCGGTGCAATGACACATTATTTGGCCTGTGAGCTTCCTGGGGGTAGTGATTTATGGCCATGCAGGCTGTGTTTGTTAGACGAAGGCTGTTCAGTGATGTGCTAGAGAGAACTCATAAAATACAGCATAATGTCCCAATGACAAGTACAGTATGGGATCGAAAAACTGAATTTCTTACTCAGATCAATAATAGATGTGCCAGTCCATCATGGGGGCAAGTATGTTTTCATGTCAATATGTTTAATGTCAACTATGAATTAAGAAAAGTCATGAAATGGTAACAATAGGATTAAACTATATGGCCTTGATCAAGTGGGCCAAGGTCTTAGACTCACATGCTCAGAGATACTTTTGGAAGATTCTGGAGGGGGCGG
>JAODJX010000001.1:10897525-10927260 GCA_026776945.1 Isichthys henryi | reverse complement strand
CTTTGGCTGCTTTTATACGTAAATCTCGCCCCCCCCCCCGATGACAAGCCAGCCGACATACAATGACGTAATGCTTAAAAAAAATAATAATAATAATTTCATAGTTAGGAGTGAAAGCGGGACGACAAGAAACAGTGTGACTCGTCAGATATCGAAGTCGAAACTTTTGACAGTTACGCCCTGCTGCCAGTTGCTGGAGTTTGGATATAGAATGAGTTACATTTTTAGAATGCAGTGTTTCCAGTGAGCATAGTGTATATTTACTGCGGTACAGTGCTTTTAGGCAGAACTCTGTCAAAGGCAGCAGGCAGAGAATTGGCCAGCGTTGGTGCTCATAAGTGTGGTGATTCCCCCCCCCCCCCCCAAAGCTGCGCACTCCACAGAATACTCCTTTTTCTCCTCCCTGTCTATTCTGTGAGCAGACAGCCAAGCCCTGCTCACATCCCGCGTCAGTATGATGTGCCAAAACACCCAGGGGTGACGTAAACGACCCAAAACATGTTCTGCGGTCTCCTCCCTAAGGGCTAAGCAAGCAAAAAACGAATTTGGCAGTAACGTTCTTCTCCAGCTGGGTGTGGGATACAGCTGCTGCACATGGAGTCATATTGCTCAGCTGTTTTGATACCCGGAACCAATATTTTTTTCATCAATAGCTCATAAATTATGTAAGTAGTATTTATAACGATAAAGCTGGAATTTTTTTAATAAGGAATTCTGTTCTTTGTACGTCTGCAGTTCTGGCTGCACATACATGTACATGTAAACCGTATACGTTTGGTACTGAAATACTTTTCGATTACTGGTATCACATATATGTATGTAACAATGTAGGTGTGGTTGACGGTGCTCTTCATGTGACAGTACTGGATCGTCGTGCGACGAGCGGCGAAGCTGATTTTTCCACAAGGGACTGTCTCCGAGGCCTGTGTGTTTAGAAATTTTGCTACCTTTTAATAATTTATTAAATAAGTGCTCCGTTGTAAAATAAACTAACACATGTGGACTAAATGCTGTAAAGAATACTTGCAAGAATTTCTAGTCATGGTGAGTTGGTGGGTGTGTCACGAAGGTCATTTTTGTGAAATGGCTTAGACGCCAGTAGGGATCACTGGGCTAAATACTCCGCCTTGCATCAACGTGAAATGAAATACTGCTTTATAGGAGCCTCCCCGCATTAAGACTTTCATTTCTTGCCCATAATAAGAATTAAGGCTTGGTCAACGCAGTTGTGTAACGCGAGCTATCAACACGTGCATTATTGCGTGAACGATAGAAGCATATGGCTTATGACGCCGTTTAGCGCGTCCGCGGGGGGAGGGAGGCGAAAACCTCCAGTGTGACTGTAGTAACATCTGTCGTATCACCGATGTAGGAGGATGGAGTCTCCCTGGTGATGGTGAGCCCTCAGAGCAGCAAGGATTGAAGAGTTATACACATGGTGACCATCTGCTGTTGCTGTGGAGGGGAAAGGCAGTGGGGAGGGGTGGCTGACGAGGGCCGGGGAGGGGGGTGGAGGCACGCAGCAGTTACTGCGGACCTCACCTCTAATCTCCCGGACCCCGCAGTCGCATCCTGGAAACGGACCGGGACCCAGGAGGACCTGGCGCTGTTGTTTCTGCTCATCATTCATTTTTTAAATGTTATTTTTTCACAGAAAACCTTTTGTTGTGTGATTTGTCGCTCGTGCCAAGTTTCGGTCCCAGATCTCCGCTTTGATTGGCCATTAAGGACTCGTTCCTTGTCACGTTCTCCAGATCTATGCTCACAGGCAAATTGTGGCATTTTTCTGATCCTTACTCTGAGATGTCTTTGGTGCTAATGCATTTGTTACAGTGCAGAACTTATTAAACATGTTAATTTGTCTTCTTGACCCCACCTACATACATTTCTTTGCTGTCCTGATTCCCTTTTGGGGGCCCCACCTTTATCAGTCACGTCCGCCTCTCTGTGGCTTTGGTTTGATGAAGGAGCTGCAGATGAAAAGCGGACGACAGCTTTTCTCCCTTATAGACCGTTTTGTTAGCTGCACTGTACTTTCCGGAATATTCCGATCATTATGTATTTGGAATTTCATTCAAAGCTATTGCAGATTTTCAGTGTCACCGAACACTAAGTGTATCTCACTTTTATGCCAAAGCAACACTGATCAAATGTGTCAACTAGGTCCACATTTGCCAACTTTTGATGGTTTTTATAATTTAACATATTAAAATTCACTGTAGATTCCACGGCTGCCTGACTACCTCAAACACATCCTTTTGCTTGGCCAAAAACAATCTGCTTTGGGTACATAAAATACTCAACAATCATGAATACATATACTGTATATGTAAAATATTGAAATAGATATTATATTGGATAACACAATTTGCTTAGTTATTAGCATTCATGTTTCACAGGAGTACAGGCAGCACCTGTCTTACTGTTTAGTAAATTTTTTTGTGGTGTGTTGAAGAAAATTTGCCATAACATTTAATTTAATTGGCACAGAAGTGTCTACCAATTATATATAAATATTCTATCCCCCCCCCCATATTTTTGTTTAATTTATGGAACTGAGACTGCGGTTACTATACTATTATGAATTGTACCATATTGAATATTTCTCATATATTTAAATTTTTGCTACCATTGATAAATTGCAGGAAGGCTCTATCACAGTTACTGACAGCTGTTGGTGAACATGTGGCAATGAATTTCTGACATTTTTTTTTTAAAAAAGAAAAAGTGTACACAAGCAGTAGCTTCACTCAGTTTACTGGTGTTGGGCTTGGAGACAGGATGGAGGTTAACGGCACACAGTTTGAAATTTGCCAGAAATACTCTTCCCCTTTTTCATGACGTTTACAGCGGTTTGAAGAGATGGCCGCAGTGTCCACGCAGTTGCAGAGGTTGCTTGTGTATTTTCAGCATTGCAGTGGCCATGTTCTATAAAGCCCTTCAGTATCTAAAGCGTATGACCAATAGCTTTTAACAAGTGTGACCATTTTGAGGGTTATACCTAATGATGATTTACCCACTGAAACTCACACTTTATTCCAACTTTGACCATTCTGCCATAATATAGCCAAAAACTCATTTTACACTTTGTTCCTTATGTCACTCAAATTTATAAACGTACCCTAGAGTTAAATAAAAACAACTAAGCCTCCACTGAGGAAAAAAACCTTCAGCACCAGTTAGACAGGTTTACCAATTACTAATCATCATGAGTAAACTGAAACGTCATCTTTATTTCCCAGCACTTGTGCGTGGTAAAATGTGGGCTCACTGAACATGCTACATGTTTGGGCTGGGCCTTCGTGTGACGGAATATACATGTATACATGCGTATGGGCAGCAACACTGAATGAAATGCATCCATGTTCAGTCCTGCATTTGACTTCTGCTACTCTGATATCTGAACATGGCTGTCCCACAGCCACAGTACCGAAAACGGCAGACAGGAAGTAATCTCGGGACCCCATTTTTAACCTGTGTGAATACAGAAAATGTCAAAAATGAGAGACCAGACAGCAGGGGAATGGCTTCACTGAAATGCCACGTTGACATTACCAAGCCCGGATTTATCGGAGAGTTACGGCTCTGAGATGTTAGGGCCGTCACCACTGAGGTGGAAAGCGATAGACTCAAGTCCCACGGGCTCTGTTCTAACGTACCATGCTCTGGAGCAGTGAAACTGAATCACACCCTAGTAAAATGTCCTGCTGTTAAACTGGGCTAACCACACAAACCATTGTGGATGGATCCATTACCTTAAGCACCGAAGTGGAAAGAAAATATTTACATTTTCCAGATAAACAGGCAGTGGTAGTAACACCTGTGTCTCATTTAAAAATATATATATACATCGAGTCCTAAAGGTACTCCCAACTTGCAGGGAAAAATTTGGGGGCTGATGGCAGGACTGGCACTCCAGCCACCAAAAAACCTTCACACAATTCTGATGAAGCAGACAGAACTCTTTTCTGCTCTCTGCCGGAGTAGCTCTGCTGCAGCCACCCACAGGAAAGTTGCACGCCCCATCAGGGGGATGGGGGAAAGCCCTCCAGAGTCTCATCCCCAGAAGAGTCGAAACCACCTGAGAGCCAATGGGGTCAGGCCTGTTGGGGATTGGAGCTGGTTTGGTGCTGAGGCATCACTCATGTTGGACATCTCTGGTTCCACAGTTCTTGAGGCTGATCCTTCGATTAGCTGTGACCCTCCCAGTCTCTCTCAGACTGTGGTGAACCAGCTGAGGGTAGGGAAGGCTGCAGGGATCTGTGGCATCCTGGGTGAACTTCTCCAGGTTGGTGGTAAGTCTGTCCTCCTGGCATTGCAGGCAATCTTTGCTTCCATTTGGGCAGACAGGCATCATCCCAACTGATTAGAAAATGGGACTTTTTTCCCTATCTGGAAAAGGAAGGGGATTGCGACAACTACAGGGAGATGATACTACTCTCAGTGGTGGGTAAGGTCCTTGCTAAGGTCAACCTCAATAGGATCAGTGATTACTTGCTTGCCTACCAGCGACCAGAGCCTAAGAAGTCTACCGTCGATCGCCTCCTGAGGGTTCTCATCAAGCACAAATGCGAATATCGGCAGAGATTCTTTGCAGACTTTGTCAATTTTCGTAAAGTGTTATTCTCAACTGATCGAGCTGCCCTGTGGGACATCCTGAGCCTTTGTGAGATTCCCCCGAAGTTGCTGGACATCATAGCTGGCCTGTACACTGATACTGTGAGTGCTGTGCAGAGTGGAGGCAGAACATCTGCATTCTTCCTACCCGATTCTGAGGTTCGCCAGGGTTGTGTTCTTGCTCCTATTCTGTTCAGCGCTTGTATGGACTGGGTACTGGGCAGGGTCATCGATGCTGTGATCTTTGCGGAGTCATTGGTGGCTCTCATGGGGCTCTCGAGAGACTGAGTTCGAGTGTCTGGGATTGAGAGTGTCCTGATTAAAAACTAGCATCCAGACCTTTTTTTTTACCTCTTGGACACAGCTATCAGCAGTGTGTCCGCCTGCAGAGAGAATGTCGACCACGTCCTGCTGGTTTGAATACTGCTGGTTTGTCGAATGAGCAGTTGCTCAGGGAGTCCCGAATGAGGCACTTTACCTGCATTATGAGGGAGCGTCAGATATGGCACTACGGCCATGTGGCGCGTTTCCCTGAGGGTGATCCGGCTCGCAGTATCCTCATTGCTGAGGACTCGAGTGGCTGGACCAGGCCGAGGAGACGCCCACGTAACACCTGGCTGCGGTAGATAGACGGCAATATCCGGAGGGTGGGACCAGACCTCATGACCTGGGGGAGGGTCACCAACTGGGATCCTGAGGCATTTTCTTGTGTGGTGAGTGCAGCAATACGCTGTACCAGTGCATGTTTCCACCCTGACCTGAGGTTTTGTGTGATTAGCATAAGTTAGAGTTCAAT
The DNA here is from genome assembly GCA_026776945.1 of Isichthys henryi. Lineage (NCBI taxonomy): Eukaryota > Metazoa > Chordata > Actinopteri > Osteoglossiformes > Mormyridae > Isichthys > Isichthys henryi. The sequence continues at coordinate 10,921,847 of JAODJX010000001.1, read as the reverse complement.
AAAGCATATTTTACGGAGAAGTGAACTGGAAACAGGAGCGCTATGGCAGGCGGGGAATGGAGCTGTACCGCAGAGTGGTGTGTGACTTAGCAGGTTAGGATGTTGTGCCTATGATCAGAAGGTTGCTGGTTTGAGTCCCAAGGTCAGTGGAATGATTTCACCATTGGGCCCCTGAACAAGGCCCTTAGCTCCCAGTTACTTCAGGGACTGTCTAACCCTGCCATCTCAAATGTATGTTGCTCATAAGTTAATACGTTGTTAAAGGAACGGACCATCATGTGACAGGGACAGTGTGATGTTTCTGACTCAGTTTAATTCAGCATCACATTTAACACTGGCAGATTCGGGGAGCCCCCAGCTGTGCGTGCAAAGCGAAAGAAAATCAGAAAGGTGGCTAAGACTGCCTTGCGTGTGCATGCAGGAGTACAGCACAGGTGACGCCGCATGTCCATACGCAGGCGGAGAGGAAGATGGCACCAAGTAAACATTCATAGGAGCACAATGTAATCTTTAACAAAAAAAGTAAGACTTCAGATGCACCAATCAACAAGTTTGACATCACTGACCAAAAAGTACATGCAGATAACATCTGAATTTCAGACACTGGAGGTATCGCTCATCTCCTCCATACATGTAAGACACATGGTTACCTCGAAATCGGAGATCAGCCGTGTTACATTCATGATTAAAAATACATATAAAAAAAATCTTCAAGTGAGACACCGTCCTCTCTTGTGCAAAATCAGTCCAGCACAACTTTAACAGGGCAACGTGACATAAAAGTAACGCGAGGACAAAACCATGGATTATGGGAATTACCAGGAAACGTGCTTCATTGAAACATCCCCAAAAAGGCACTTGAAGTGGAAAAACGTGTTTCGTTAAACCGGCCGTTCTTATTACGCTGCTTACCGTTTGGTTAACCAGCTAACCCTTTTCCCAGAGGTCTTCTCAGCCAGAACATACCGTCAATCCCTAACTCCCATAGGGAAATCCTCTTACGTGGGAACCCACTATTCCTGGACAGATGTACACGACGCATCAATGACCCAGAAGTCCTCAGGCTTTGGGTGCCACTCCAATGCAATCTATGATCCCTTCCACCCAAACTCTCATCCAAACACCCAACAACAAACCGCCCGCCCAAATAACCACCAACTGGATCATCCTCCTCACAAGAAGAGATGCCCAACTAGGCACAGTCACTTCAGTCCAGTGGGGACATGCAGACCTGCACCAACAGGAGCTCCTCAGTTCTACTAGGGCTCCCTCAGACACTTCCTGTTCCTCCCCACCTTCTGCTTTCTAAGTCCTGCCTAAAGAAAAGGCGGAGGGGGGGGAGGAGGTGTAGGAAACACCTTTCTATTCACACTCGTTCAGGGTTGATGTCCCTGTTGGCCCTTCGTCGCGGGAACAGCCTCCGTTTCAGGAGAATGAGCTGGGGAGGCAAAGGGGACAGAGTGGTCAGCCAGGCTGAAACTGTCAGGCGAAACAACAGCAATGAGGTACGATCGTGTGGAACAGAGACTGCAATGGGGCTGATGTCAGTGTATGGGGGTCTGTGACACATTGGGTATCAGAGATGTTTTGTGAAGGCCCTGCTTTCAGACTTAGAAGTCTGTGAAGAGGAGAAGGTCTGTGCAGAAGGTCCTTTGTACTAATGAATTTCTTCAGACGTCTGGTAGAGGAATCGTGCATGAACAGACCCAGTACATCCACACCCTGACCGAGACACACACACACACGCACGCATGCACAGACCTATACTTATATCTTTGTGGGGACCATCTATTCATTTCTATTGGCAAGACCTTAATCCCAACAATGAAAACCTTAACCCCTACCCAGATTTCGTCCCCACAATGTATTGTATATGACCCACACGAACGCAACACGTACACATGTACTTATGAAGGTTCTCAGCATAAATATAAATGCCTATTTACCTGTTCTGCGAAGAAAGAAATCACAGTGAAGACGACTAGGGTAACCAGTACACAGTGCGTCCAGAACTTCAGCTTGTCCCGATAAACACGCCTGCAAGACACACATGCAGAGATATAACAGCGTATCATCTTGCTAATTAGGGAAAAGCATTCTACATCTGGGTACTGCAGTACTGGGCAAGATGTTCTTAAGACAGACACTCATTGGCCTCTATTAGGTTCCCCTATATAGTGCCAGGTAGGAGTCCCTTCGTCTCCAGAACCAGAGATGACGAGCTGTATATTTGGGGAAGCCTTGCTGTACACCACTGCTGTACGGAGCTGTTATTTTTGCACTTGTGGACTTGCTGTTAAGTTTCGAGTCTGGACGTCTTCCTCTGACCTCTCTCATTAACGAGGTGTTTTTACCCACAATACTGCTGATGTACTGGATGTTTTTACTTATTGCACTGTTTTGTGTAAACAAGACATTGTAACACAGTCCCAGGAGGGCGGCGGTTTCCGACCTGCTTCAACCACCATGTGTGGCTCCAGCACATCTCAAAAATTGCTGAGATCTCGCATCGTCGCCATGCAGTGACAGAACCTGTTAACCCTGTCTGCATGTTGTATATTTTCAGTTGTAGTCAAATGACCCTCTCTGTAGAACAGCAGGCTATTTGCGTTAAAGAACAGGTGTACCCACTAAATAAAACCCTGACGGGGGCCTAGGCTGCTTTTCCACTGCGCCAAGTACAGGACTCCTGGTACTATACTAAAGAGATTCAATAAGATCTGGATGACATGACAAGAAACAAAAATGTAATACACTAGGGCCACACAATATTGGAAAAAAATTCGAATATCACAACGCGATTTTGTTGTAATGAATACTGGGATATTTAGCAAAAAATAAATCTTTCACAAACCCATCTAGAAGCGATTTAAACAGCAAGGATGAAAATGATTACGACTGGTTCGGAGATGACATACAGAGCTCAAGCAAAATCAGTGCCGGTAGACTTTAAACTGATTTTAAAACATGTACTAGATAATCTAGAAAAGGAACAATCATTAAAATTGCAACGCTTGCTAAGTTTTGTTTCCTATGACAGAGTAAAAACGTTTCAGCAAAACAAACTCCTTGTGCTATAACGTCCGTAGCAAATTGAAAGTAAGAGCAAGCCTGATCTCAGTCTCGCTGACCAGTGATGTACGAATTGCATGTGCATAACATGTGATGTTAGTATTAAAACTGCACATCCCCCACCCATATGACAGACCACACCCATTTTTCAAATTCAGAACAAAATTCCTCGCCTCACGTTGTGATGTCATTCAGCAGCAGCAGTTTTTTTTTTGCCAGTGGAAAATCAATGCCTTGAAGTGCCAAAAGTACGACACCTGGTGCAGTGGAAAAGTGCCACTGAGGGCCAGAATATCTGTGCTACGCCCATGATGGATCACTAATAAAGAATACAAGTCATCCAAGTTTGACTGATTATTGTTTATATTAGTGGTTTATATTTGGGCTGGGGAAGGGGGCATTTTGCATCATTCAGCAAGGCAAGTCTTAAATATCTACCTGTTAATCATAATTTACTGGTTGGTGGCCACCTGTTTATATATACTGCCTGGCCAAGAAAAAAGTCACACACATTAATATTTCATTGGATCGCATTTAGCTTTGATTATGGTGCACATTTGTCAATGCCTTGTTCCACAGGCTTATGCAACTTTTCAACATTTCTTTTCATCCAGATTTGCATTAATTTCTCGTTGAGATCTTGTATCAATGATAGGTGAGTTGAACTACTGTACTCTGTAAAGTCATCTTCAGCACATTGCCAATTAACCTTTCGTGCATCCTTTTGGACTGTGGGAGGAAACCGGAGCCCCCCGGCAGAAACCCAAGCGAACACCACACAGAAGGGTCCTACGCCCGGCCCGGGGATCGAACCCAGGACCTTCTTGCTGTGAGGCAGCAGCGATAACCACTGCGCCCTCCCTGAACCACTCTTTGACAATTCGAGCCCAATGAATCTTGGCATTATCTTCCGGGAATATGCCCGTGCCGTTAGGAAAGAAAAAATCAATTGATGGATAACCTGGCCAATTTGGAGATTCAGTTGCTCAACTGACTTCACTCTGCTGCATAATGTAGGTGAGCTGGAATAATGATCCAGTCATTGGCTCTTAAGTACTTGCTGATTTAAATTCAAGTGGTGACAGTGTAGTAACCAATAAAGTGGCCACTATGTATATATGATTTTTCGCAGAGAGGCTGTTTGTACCTTTCCTCCATGACAGGGCCACATGAGCTTATTCAGCTTATATATAAACAGAGTTGGTGTTCTTCTCTCCCTGAGTGACTTTCATCATCTCACTGGACAGCTCCATGCATTCTTCACAGCTGTTTAGCAAAACAGCTCACCACACCCCTCCGTCCCACCAGTGGTTCAACCCCATCTCAGTCAATCCTCTACTGACAGGACTAGACCATTATTTATGCACTTATAGCAGAGAAGGGCATTACTTAAAACGTCTTATAAAACCATAGGAGGGGATTTGAAGATGTGCAGACATATGCATGCCCAGCAGTGCACTGCACAGTACAATGCAAACAGATCACTGAAGACATGCAGGGGACAGTGGCACAAACGCTTTGGGATGTCAACCGTCATTCATGCAGAGAGAGAGAGACAGACAGACACACACTCACGCACACACATACACAGCCACATTCCATGCAGGGCCCAGTGAGCGAATGTGTGTCTGGGGACATCCTGTCCATCGCCACTCGAGAAAGACAACATCAAGGGACTTTTCCATGAAATGGAAGCCAGGCTTTTCATCCACGATGCAAAACAATGGCATCACCTTTCCAAAAATGGATACTGCTTTCAAAATAGCCTCAACTATCCCTTATAAAGACTTAATGTCATTTATCCACCATTCCAAGGAGGTTAGACTTACTAAACCACTGACCAGGATGGCCGCTTAACCTCTTGGCTTAAAAATTAAAGTTCAATTAATAAAACAGGTAGACTCAGCAGTAAACGAGCAGTAGTGCAACACAATTCACTAGCTGAATGATCTAAATTTCCTTCTGAAAAATCTATCCTTTAAAACACCTACTGACAGAATACATCACATACTTATGCTATGCAGAGAGCAATCACGTACACACACAAATGACGGATTAGTGACAGAATGGTAATATATAATTTAGACTGACAGTTCTGACTGGCTAACTGTGCCTTCTGCATTTACTGAACGCTTTCCTTTCCCTGGGTCTTACCATTCCTGGAGCTCCCCCATGTGGAGGAATCGGTTACGGTACTCTCTTGGCAACTCAAACTGAGAAGGAATGGGAAACATGGACTCGTAGAAGTCCCGGAGCACCGCCTTCACCGTAGGGGCATCCTTATGGCTGTGGTCGATGTTATCATTGAGGCAGATGAACTTCCTGTAGGGTACACAAGTAACACCTTCATACATGTAGGGCCTACGGAAGAAGTTTTTAAAATGGGCATGGCGATGGACACCCGAACCTGCAAGAAAAGCTCCCTTTCCCACTCACCTTGGGTTCTTCCTAATGTCATCCAGCTGGCCCACCACATGGGACACATTGGTGCGTACCATCTTGAAGGCAATTTCCTCCTCCCCCATGATCTCAAACCTACTCGAGGAAGTGAAAGTGATGAGCACAGTGAACTATAAAGCTTTGAGGTGTCTCTAAAAGACATTCATCCACCATGAACTTCAGAAACAGCACATTCAACCAGGGATGGCAATATTGCCTTCGGGCCACATTTTTAAAGCAGGCATCATACCAAAAATTATGCAAATGACTTGTATAGTTGAACTACTCCATCCATCCGTCATTCAATCCATCCATCCAACTACTTATCTTGGTCAAGGTTACAAGCATATTTGAACTACTTACTTATATTTGTTTTGGTCTTTGAAGGCCTTGTGAATGCGGTCTATGATGGGCTTGCAGTTGACAACCAGACCTTTAGTAACTGGAGGCTGTGGATATACATTTCACTCTCAGGCACTCATTACATTTCCAACTTGACCTAGATCTATCCAAGTCTGCCCTGATAGATCTGCAGTCAAAGTTTTCTTAGATGTATAATACAGCATTCATACAGTACCTTGCACTATGGTGCAAAAAGAGCGCACGTCCGAGGGTCTGGGGTCTTAGTTCCTCATGAGATACTCACCATGCTGGGGTCATAGTAGGCCTCCTGGGTGGGGCTAATCATGTGGAGCTGTGTGACGTTGGCAGGCAGGATCTTGGAGCAGTTAATCAGCATTTGCTCCAGACCTGTTAGATCCTGTCCAAAACAGAAGACGGTGATACATCTGAATGCTTCTTATTACGTACACAAACAGCAGGACAGACCAGCTATCATGTGTACAGAACAGTGGGAACATCAACTCTTTGGTCAAAGTGCTGAATTAAAAGCAAGAAACTCTTCCCTACCCAATCAGTGTTTCTGAACCTGGGGCTGGACCCTACCTGGAGGCTGAGCGGCAGGTCGTGGATCCGCGTGGCAAGCGTGCGTATCTCTCGGTCGGAGAGGACGCCGGAGTGGTCGGTGTCGATCTCGTCAAAGACCTGGGAGACACTACGCTGCTGGAGAGCGCTCATCAAGTAGTAGAAGTAGGAGAAGGCGAATTGCATGTCCTGTGAGTGCCGCACTTTGTGAGAGGAGGTCTTGTCAAACTCACTAGGGAACCTAAAAGAAAGACAGATGGCAGCTTACTACTAAAGGACAGCACTTGTGAATTATATTTAGCATATTTTAATGACCGTTGCTGGTACGATTTACAGGTACATAGTTGGTACTGGTACAATTCACAGGTAATGCCTACTGATGGTACTCAGGGGCCTCTAGGGGGTGCTGCTTACATGTCCTGCAGTCCCTGCATGATGAGACGGTCAATCATGTGAGGCATATGAGCCGGCACTTTGCGTGACGTGAAGCCGAACTGGCCATTGAGCAGTCGGTTGACGTAGCGCAGCGAGTCGGCGAAGGTGTCCTGCAGCCTCCGGCCGGCGGCGGTACCATCGGCACGGTAAGCCAGCTTCTGCTCCAGCTGCTTCTCTAGCTCCTCACCTTCCTGCAGAAGGTTAACAGGACACCAAGGACACTGACTTACACCGTAAAGCATGTAGGACGGCAGAAATCCTCTGAAGGTATGCTTCCCACCTCCAGCAGGTCATGGAAGTACTTCCTCCTCTCCCAGGGAAGGAAACCTCGATCTGCTGATGTGTAGTGCTGGAGCTTCCTGCTGAGGAACGCTGCTCCACCCTCTACCTTCTGTTCTGGACCTGCCCTTTTGGCTGCATTGGCCGCCCTTTCAGAATCGGCAACTTTGGACCCAATCCCCACTAATGCGATAAGGTGTTTGGCTGCTGATGGTCCCCTGGTGGTGATAGGAACAGGAGACATTGGGAACTGGGCCACTGCACCTTCAGGGACTTGGTCATCCACACGTAGCTTGATGGAAGAAGGGTGGGATTGGACCAGTCTCTTTTTCTCTTTACCACCCACTAAGGGTGCCATGGCTTTCTTAACATCTTCTGCTCCAAGATCTTTGTATGGCTTGTGAGAATCTAATTTCTCTGGAGGCTTAAGTTCCACCACCCTTTCAGGAGGGAGCCCTCGTTTTTGCTGCATAGCCTGCCCTGCTGATGTGTGGTATAGTGCCAGAAGTTTTGCTTTGGTGAAGTTGAAGCCTTTAAGAGTGATGTCTCCAATCAGGAGTCTGTTTTCCAACTCCAACAATTCACTGCGAATGTTGGCTGGGAGCTGGGATTCGTTCAGCTGAGGCACTTTCACCACAATCCCAGGCATCTCCCCTGGGGGTCTTTTATGGACTCTGGGACCTCTCTTCTCCAAGGGAACATCTTCAAAAGGTACCTCAAGCTCTTGGGCCATTTCAGTAGGTTTGGCCTCCTTGTCAACATCCTTCTGGCCATCATCAGATGCGTTGGACCGGACACCCTCACGAGTGTCAACATCCACAGTGAAGACCATGGAGAACTCATGGTCATCTGTCCCCTGGAAGGTCAGGTTGTACTGAATCTGCGTAGCGTTCATGCCAGCATGCAGCAGCAGGTTGACCGTTTGCCACTTGTTGGCTACAGAAGTGTGACGCACCACAGGGTTGTCACTGACTTGGGCCTCGGATACCCTACGACCGATAAGGGCAAAGCTGAAGTAGGGCTTGGTCTCCCCTTGAGGGAGGGAGTACCGGGTTTGGTTCTTCCGTAGGGTCACTTTGTACAGTTGGCCAAAGTGTTCTGGTTCAGGGAAAGCAGGTATCAAACACAAACATATTTATATAGAAAAACAGACACATTTTGAACATACAGAAACAAAATTCTTTAAAGCACACTTTGATACAACTAGATAACGCAAATCCCTAAGATACTAACCTTGGCCACAGTCACCCACATCAAATCCACAAGACAGCACATTGCAGGCCTGGTCACAGAACTTGTCTGCCAGCCAGGAATTGGCACAACCCTGGTTGCAGTATGACACACCAGTTATGCCCCCCAAACCTCCGCCAAACTGCCAGGGCTGCCCATTTCCCACACCAGGGACTCCACCCCCGGCACCAGCTCCAAACCGACTGCCTCCCGGAGCACCTACAGGAAGATGGGCTACCTTCATTACCAACTGACACAGAGTTCCACACAGAGATGACTCGGGCAATAACTCCTAAATTCAAGACAATACGGGTAACAACTGTTACTCCAAGGGATTATGGATAAAAATATACATACTCCATACTGTACTTCAGCATTTCCCAATCTCTGACCTTGAGGACTTCTGTTTTTATCTTCTAGCTGAAGACCATGAAACAGCTAAAACACGGATCTATGCTAATGAAGCTAAACACTAATTTAGAACATTACACAAGATACACAGATTCTAACACTCTCTACATCAGAATTTGGGAGTTCATGCATACAAGACAAAGGGCAGAGTCTTCGCTCACCAAGACAGTCTCCCCCATCCCAGTCACAGGCGCTATTATTGCAGGCTTTGTCACAGTAGCCGTCCTTTATCCATGAACCAGGACACCCCTCCGCACAATTTGGTACAGGCCATGTCAGATACACCTTAAGATAAGTAATTATACATCTTAATAAGAATAACACATCAAAAATGGCTCTGACCTTGAGGAATCCAACACATTGAAGTACAGTACTTTTCGTACTTTCTCATAAGGAAACACCTGGAAAAACTCATCATATGAATGGTGTCCAATCAGAGCCAGGGCTCCCCCGCCCCGTACTCACCTTCTGTCCCTTGGAGTGGCTGTAGAAGTCATCCGGCCAGACATCTTTCCCGAACATGACATCATCATTAAGGTAGATGAACTTGCGTGAAAGGCCAGGAATGCGGTGAATGTGAGTCTCGATGGCAGGTGAGCTGAAGGTGGGCAGGTGGGAGACGTTCTGGAAGATCTCCTAAGAAGGGCAATGGGGATTGAGCACCTTAAATATCCACAAAGCTATGCTGGCTTGTTCCTCACCAGAAACACACCATCACTGTGTAAGAACGTCCTATATGGATTTTACAATCCAACCAATTTATCAAACTTAAATTATCACTGCTGGCTTGAAGGGATGGGTCATGAGTTGCGACACTCACCTGGTGTGTGACAATCGTGACCCTTGGGTTGTCCAGGTTGAGCCAGGAAGGGATCTGACCATTTGTGACAATGAAGATGTGACGCACCCAGGGGGCGTGTCTCTCCACTGAGCGCAGTGAGTAGCGCAGCTCCTCATTGTCTTCGAAGCGGCTCGCTGAGATGTCCTCGTCCTGCTTAGGCTGTCGAGCCCAGCAGGGGGAGGGAGAAAGACAGGCCAAACGTCAGCACCTCTGAAGCCATTCTGCTTACTGCTTGAAAAAATGAAATGATCACAAGGTTCATGATAAGGGATCGTAGGACACGCTTTGTCCAATAGGTACAGTCAATACTACCAGCCTGTCAGGGAACCGGCCAATCAGGTGGCTGTTGTGAGAAGAAGCAGGAAGTGAGCAACACCTGGCTGATGGCACTCAGATCCCAAAAGAGGTAGGCAGGGCTGACGGTCAGCTCCTTGCCATCCACAGTCAGGTTCTTCCGGGCCTGCTGAGTCAGCTCGCCAAAATCCTGAGGGTCATTCAGATGGAGAAGTGCGATGCTGGCCTCTGAGTAAAGCTGTAGCTGCAGGATGAAACAAATACACTGTCATGATCCAGGGAGCCAGACAGCTACACGTTTCCCTGGCTGCTCCAGCTCCCACCATGAGCAGAAGCCCACAGTCTCAACCCACCCCAGCAGCAAGCACGTAGCACGAAATTAACTCAAAACGCCTCTCACAACTACATCTAATGCAACAGCTGCCGCTCTCCAGAGACCCTGATTTAATACATGACGACCCAACAGGGGATAAACAGCAGTACATAGCATTGTCTTTATAATACAGCACAGCCAAAGACATAACATTCAAATGAGGTTGAAAAGGAGCCACCTAAGCCCAACTAAATCCTAGAAGGCCAAAGCGATGTAAAGACACGGTGACCGGACGATGATATGACAGAGCCCTCTAGTGGCAGTTCAGCTACAACACGGCAAGCTCATAAACTAACCTGCCTCCTATTGCTTTTCAAGAGATAAATCAATCAAATGGTGCTGCTATAACTAGAGGCCTATTGTCTCACTCTTCACCCCCCCAAACAATTAAAAATGAACCTGCTCTTTCCTGCACCCTGGGCTGCCTCACATACTCTCCGTTACTCATAGTGGAGAGATGTGGGCTGTTCCCAGAAAGTGGCATGATGTCATTTCTCTCAGGAGAATGGCCCTTGCATGGAGACACACAGAGAAGCATTTGCAGGAGCTCTGGGGCTTCACAGCAGTCATCTGAGACACGGTGAGAGACTGTTTACTCCTATGCCTTCACCTCCACAGACTTTCAGCCCACTGACCCCCCAATTGGCATAAACAACACCCCAAAAGCCAGACCCCACTGGCCAAGAAAATTACAGCCCCCAATTTACCCCTCTTCAATCAACCATGATTATACAATTATACTGCCAAGATATAACAGCGTCAAACAGCTGAGCAGCTGCTATGATCCGGGACTGAGGGGAGCAGCTGCTCTTGGGCTCCAAACTCAGATCCGCCAACAAAATGCTGCATTTTACCCTAATTATTACGTCTAACATTATTACGTCTCAGTCTCTGGTCTCCCAGGAGAGACGGAGAATAACCAACCATTCGCTGTCATCACCGGACAGTGATATGAAAAAGGTAGGATTATCATTCCCTTAGTTTAATGCTTTAGGTTTCTTATGGATTTATTTATTGAAACAGAAAAATTTGCTTCTGTGTCACCAGTAAAGCTCATGCAGAATTTCATTGGGTGGAAAAAAAACATTTTAATCAGCCCTATGTACTACATGATGATTGATGTATCATTCAGCCGAGTCAGTCATACCAGATCATTCATCTCTGTGCAATTATAAACTTTATAATATATGTTCTCCTGGTTTCCCTGGACGAGGCTACACCAGCACTGCAAACGCCAAGGCTGAGCCGAAGTCTCGCCCATCCCTGGCAGATACTGCGGCCTCCCTCCAGATCACATTCTCACTGTTATTTCAGGCATGGCAGGTCACCATTTCCATCACCTCAGTCGCCTAGCCAACAGAGCAGGCAAGGGGGCCGTCAGGCTGTTAACACCCCCATAAACAGAGGCCTCTCTGCGGCCAATCAAAGGTGCCGGAAGCGGTCAGAAGGTGATTCTGGTATGGTGTCACCGATGATGAGGTAATGCCTACAACTGATCCACCTGGACCAGAAACAAGCTGCTTCCCTCAGAAGCTGTGGGTATATTTAGGGCCGCCCTTGTGACACGGCGGGGCGCACACGCCTCACACCGACACCTCCTCTCTCGGAACATCTGGCGATATTCTCCAGGCACATGGATGACAGGGGCAAAGCTGGGAACTTTCATCACCGACGTATTCGACTGCAACTGTAGACACTGCCCTTCAACCCTAAAACCAGACCTTCTCTCGTGTTACATTACTCCCATACTAATTGGAGAACCCCCACCCCCTCCACCTCACAGTCCAAAATCCTGAAATGCTAACATCTTACCTACAGGGGTATCAGATCTCTGGGTCATTACCCAGTTCCCCTCTAACCTCTCGCCCCCTACAGGCTGCAGTACCTCCACCGGCTTTCCCGCACCTCCTCACATGACCATCAAAGGCCAGGAAATGTCAACGCAGATCCCAGACCCCACACCAAAATATCAACGCATCCGTGAGTTGCTTAGTGGATACTTCTATACAGAGATACTTGACTGGTCCCCATCTAACCCTCTGGGTTGAAGAAGCCAAGCTGATCGCCTTAGTCCAAGGGAGAGCGGCAGCCACCAGCTTGCTGCCGTGTCCAGGCTTTCTCAGAGAGGCTCATCGCTGACCGTCGCACCCGCCTGAAGAGTTTGATTGGCGGTAAGCTAACAGGACACTGCTGAGAGAGCAAGGGGACAGGTGACGAAAATACCTCGTTGACCTTCTCCACAACTGGTCTGGCGTGCCGCCAATTCAAACAGTTGTTCTATAGTTAACCCCCTGTCCCCCCGCTCGGGTTTCGCCCTAATACCCCTGCTGTTATCACATGACAGCCCAGAAGATGGAATCACAGGGACGAAGCGCCCCCGCCCCCTCCCTTTTCAAGGGTGGGGACAACATTTCTATCACGGGGTGCTGCCAGTTTAGCAGCAGACTTTAAGGTCACCTAATGGATTAAATGATTAATTATTATAGGAACCCAAGGTATATATGGCAAACGAGCACAAGATATCAGCTCCTGACATAAACACCGCATGCATCGAATTTTGGAAACCATTTCTAAATTGATCTATAATGTACACTTCATCAGCTCTAATGTGAGAAAATTCATCCACCATTTTGCAGAAAGAAAAGATGTCAGCAGCGTCCATTTAAGGCAAGGAAACCGCAACCTTTTTTGGGTCACACCAGGGTCAGCGTCATTGGGGGGGGGGGTTGTTATTTGTGAGCCATGCCACCCCCAAACGAGCCAATGTGCCTCTCCACAAACTCCACCCACGTACGACAACGTCTTTGTACTTCTGTCTAGGTGACTCTTTGACAGTATTTATCTTTAAAATGCGCTATTTGATTCACTTGTATCTCTCTTTGGACAAACGCACCTGATAAATGGAGAAAAAGTCCCGACAGGTGATTAAAGCAGCATCTATCCTGTAGGGCTCCATAGCAAATGATCTTATTCCCTCAAATGGACATGGAACAGGAACCAGATATATACCAGAGAGTGGACAGTGGGGGGCTACAGAAAACCAGAGCTTTGTTTCCATTGCAGATCCCCGCCACCTTACACACATTCCGCCACAATCAAGGTCTCTGAAGTTGCGACAGGAAGGAAAGTGTTACATTGTATTTGCTGCCTTGGGGGTATAAAACAGCGATACTCCGCAAATCTTCTAATAACAAGCCCATTACTCACGATCTGCCGCTTAGACAGGATCGGCCTTTCAGCTAAATCTGGAAGCTTTTTAAAACGACCACACTGGTCACATGTCAAATTATCTTCACCACAGAAGGTACTGTAAGCAACATCATAACAACAGAGTGACAGAGAGCCCAATTACTCAGTGCGCTGTGAGATTCACTCCAAACCAAACACATTCACACGGGTTTTCAGGGGAAGTGTAGCTCTTTGGGGGGGAACAATACTACCCCCTTGTGGCAGAAATGAGATTAACACAAAGTACAACCATACTCCTCTAATATATAACATTTATCTATTTCAATCGTATTTTTATTGATTAAAGCAAAGGCTTGAACCAGTAATCTTGCTTCAGGTTGCCCAGTTCACAAAATTTATGTGTCTCTTTATTGTCAATGTTACTCTTAACACTGATACTGAACGTAGTGACTCGTCACATCTTACTCATATGGAACTATCAGGACAGTGATTGACTAGGACGTTTAAACGTTTAAACATTTTACAATTATTACAATTATTACAATTAATTCACTCATCCAAAGTAACATATACGGTTAAAATGACAGAAAAAATCTTAATAAATTCCGATTGATAAAGATGAAAATAATTATACTGAAGAATTAACTGTTTAAAGGGTCAAGATGCAAAAACTCACAGTGACTCAACACATTCCTCAGACTAACCAGACTAACCGACTAACATGCACCATGCTTGGGGTCAATGGACAAACAGTCAAAGTGCAGGACAAGTATAATTACCCTTGGCTCTACTGCCCTCTGCTGGACTCTACCGTGTGTTACAATGAAGTCAGTGGATTTCAGCTGTCCTGTGTCCACTGTGAGTGTCTCTTGCAGGTAACAATGTGCAATGATGTTGTACAATCCTTACTTAATCCTATCAAATAATACTTGTATACCTACCAGAAAGTATAAAAACAAGAATGTCCTTACCTTACTAATAGAAGCACAGCATCTACAGACTGATAAGAGAAATACTGGACTTCACTTCCCATCAGCCACAGCTGCATTTTCTAAAATCTACCCAGCTGGAATCCAGTGGTATGTGACAGAACATCAAAATGTTGTGGCCATTCTTTTATGAGACATACGGTGAATTCCATGGCCAGGGAGTCCTCACCTGTTTGATCTTGCCAGTGATGGTGGGTGGCAGCTTCACCCTGAGCTGCTCAGCCTCTTTGAGGGATGATGGGAAGCCGCTCAGGTAGGCCAGCGACTGCATCCGTACCACTCCAGGGGCCTCCTTATCTGTAGTCTATCAAGGGATAGAAAAACTCAATGTCCCAGCAGTCATAGGGAAGACGTCGTAGTGTATTCTGGGTAACAACACATCTTGTAAAGAACACTGATTAATACTGGCTGCAACTCATTTTCTGTTCCCATACAAAAGGGAATATTGAAGGTGCCTCAGGAATGTCTCACTGTGTGGGGGGGATGGTTGGGAGGGGGGGCGGTTAGATGCCCCAACTCACCAAGTAACCGCGGCTGATGGAACGCTTAAGAACATCGTTCGACACCTCAGAATGAGCTTCATTAGCTGTGTTAAGCCACGGGAGAGAGAACAACAGGGCAGAGAAGTGAGGTCCGGTGTTGAGGCAAATCCTTACACTGTACATGCATGTAGAAGGTGAAAAGACACTTAAAGAGGACGGATATAACAAAAACATACATGTGTAAATTCTGCTCCTTGTCCCCCTAACACAGGGGTGGCCAGTCTTACCCAGAAACGTCCTCTGTGTTTGTGGGTTTTCGCTGCAACTCCCTACTTAGATTACTAATTATAGGACTGATTGGCTGAAGAGTCCTCACATCTGGGTTTGAACAGCAGGCCTAAAGGGTATCCCAAAAACCTGCATATACACCGGCCCTTTATAGATAAGATTGCCCACCCCTGCTATAACATGAGGGCAGTATGTGGCCAGAATGACATGGGTTCAAATCCCATTGCTGGCAGAGTGATTTCACCGATGGACCCTTAAGTTCCTTATACCCAACTGTACATTGCTTTGGATAAGGGCTGATGAAAAAAAAACACATCTTCAGCATCAATGGTATTAGCTGAGTTAGGGAAGACTAAGGGAATTAAGGGAACCCAGGATACCGATTCACATTGGCCCAGCGGGGTGGGGATCATGCAGCACGGTATTGCTGTACCTTCAGCCTGGGAGTGGAATATGAGGACAGACACACTGGTGGAGGGGTTTCGGGGCTTGGCCACCTGCAGCAGATGCTTGGCCGCCGAGAAGGCAGCGGAGAGTGAGGGCAGCTCCTTCAGTGTCATGTTGGCTGGAAGGCCGGGATCCAGCACCAGCACGGGTGCCATGATGCAGTGGGACAGGAGACACTCCGGTTTCTCGCTGCACCGTGGACACGACACCATTGCGACGGCGTCCCAGCACATGGCAGCACCTCCACTCAATTGCAACACCATCGCCACGAAGAATCATGTACAGGCTGGACTACCGGGGGGGTCACTGGGTCGCGATCACCTTACAATGCTACCACATGAACAATGCCTATTACAGCTAAAACACTGGCATAACCACAGAGGGGAGGCCATCATGAGAGGCAGCCATCAACTCACCCCCTGCGACAGAATTTTGTCCCCTACAGCTCACCTTTTCTTTGGCACTTCAGTCACATCAGTCACGTTCTTCCCAAGCTGTTCCCTGTGGCAAAAAAGCAGGTTTCATTAAGAAGGATAGTATTAACTGATTTCTTTTGTTTAGGAGACCTATTACTCTTAATGTTACTATATTTCCACCTGTTTATACAGGCAAATTCCCTCCACAAGGGTATGACAAGGAGCCCCATTAATGGAATATTGTCTTGTGTCTGGTCTCCTGGTGAGTGCAGTGCACACCGTGGACCCCCCCCCAGGTAACAGCACTGCACTGCTCTTACGGCAAGCCGCATCTAACAACTGAGAGTCACCGTCAGAGAGCACTACCATAGCTGAGCCAGATTACGGGTAACGAATCACGAGACCTGGCTACCTGTACATAATATACTCCAACATATTCCCGTTAATTCCCATGGAAAGTTTCCGGTGCAAGTCTTTGAAACTTCCCAGAATTGTGTCTCCATCCCAATCTCGGAAGAAGAGTCCCATTGCCGGTGGGCCATTAACCATGGCCCTTAACTCAAAAAACGTGCCGGGTATAGACCCTACGCAGCCTCGAGCTTCACTCTCATCGGCATGTGCTCGTATGTCTTGGAAAAGGTCAGCAATATGCCATGAAGAAGCATTCCAGCGTACCTGTGCGAATAAAGCATCATGCACTACCTGCTATATCTCTCAAGAGATTTCACGTGCATTCACAATGAGTGCACCATCGTGCGCAATAGTGAGTTTATATTTACAGGTAACTCACTTACCTGATGCTTTTATTCAAAGCAACTTACAGTGGAGGGAGGGCTTACAATTTGTGTGCGCTCCCTGGGATTCAAACCCAAGACCTTTGCATTTTTAGCACAATGCTCTACTTTGCTGAGTGGCAGGAGTTTATGTAATGTCAGCGTTCAGACAATTCAATCTCGAGCACCTGAGGGCTTTCTGCTCCGCCTGCAGCTTCTCCCTCTCCGCGTGGAGCTCCTTCAGCAGTGCCGCGTCTGTACCGTTCACCCAGGTGTACACCACATCGATGGGCATGGGGAGGCACAGCCTGGGGAAGCAAATGAGAGAGCGACTCCCTCCAGCAACCAGCAACAGGTAGCAGTGATATGCAGCATCCCAACGAAGCCTGGTTCAAAACGTGAGACTGAGTCCGCTCGGCTTAAAAGCTATGGGTCAAGAACTCACCGTGTCTGGAAGGACTTCCCAGCCACGTTGTCTCTATAGGAATCAAACAAGACGTGATACTGATCTCGGCTCCATTCGATCACGACCTGTCAGGCCGAGACACTGACAATTAGCCGCTGACCACTGAAACCACAGACAACAGATCTAAAAAGGCACAGCCCGGACTGAAGCGAGTCAACGTCTGAGATACAATTTTTATTCAAGATTCACGATTTACACATAACCAGGTTGGTGGTATTTCCCTTTGGCCAAGCAGAGAGCAAAGACAAAAGACTTCGTAAAGTTCGGGGGGTACGATACACAAGACATTCACAGGTCAGACTGAACCCACAGCTGCACGTGCTGTACCTCGCATGAGTAACTGTAATAATGAATATAATAAATGCCGTAAAGCGCCAGGAAGTACAACATCGAGAATTTATATTATGCAGTACTTTCTGCAGGAAAGTACATAGTAAAAGCATGCAATAATATCAATTAATTTATTTATTTAGCTGCAAGTTTGTTAACATGCATATCTTTTAATTGCACATGTCTGCCTGTTCTTGCAGTTGGTCATTTTACTAAAGAAATTTCACATAAGCATCTCTCTAGGGTACAAACAGTCTAGTTTTCACCTTGTTCGCACTACTCGCGCGAAGCTTTCTTTAACGTGCAATCACTATAGGCATCTTTCTTTCTTTCCTTTCCAGACCTTCATGTATTAAGCAAGCTGTTGCGATCGATAGAATGCTAACACTTGCGCATTTACTGTGTCAGTCATGTGGGTAAAAAAGGGGAACTGCAGAGTTAGCCAGAACAACTAAATGCTGAGAAATGCTATACAGTGGAGATTGAAACGATAAGTTACTACCCCCCCCCCACTACACACACGCACGCACACACACACACACACACACACACACACACACACACACACACACACTCACTCACTCACTCACTCACTCACACACACACACACACACACACACACACACACACAAAGATCCCGTTTTACTCACCTCCCCAAACTGAAAGGCGGAAACGATCATGAGGACGATTCCTCCAAAGCAAAGATACAGCCCGTATCTGTGAGACAGACATGTGTACGTCTGCCTCTGCAGCAGTTTCAGGACGGAATTTATGATAACCATGGCTGTCATCCATTCAGTAACACCACGGACCCATAACGAACGTTAACAAACAATATAGTCATACAGTACTTTAATAGTGCTATTGAAACATTACTACCGTGTGTTCGCAACGCCCGACCATTTCGGTGCTGTCACAACGAAACCCTGTGAATCACACTTCCTCACCGTCACCTGAGTGACAGTGTACGCGCAATACTTTCTGTTTATCGCCATCTAGCGGCCGGAGGCCAAAATACCGTTTAGAATGAATTTGTACTGAGGAACAAGAGCGCAACACACAAGAACAACATCCTAATATGATAAAAAGATATTCAAAGAAATAACACCAAAATATTTTTGGTTTTCCCACTTTGTAAGAATGTCAGCGTGAAATAAATGTCTGTCAAGAAAAATGATTCATTTATAAAGGAAAGTTTTGTCTTTCCATTAGACTTGGGCGGTATCTCTTCTTTTAATACCGTCAAAACTTCCAGACATCTCACCCCGGCATATAGTATTTGACGGTACTTAATAATAAAAAAAAACGTAAACCATGTACTACTGTATACTCCGGAATCAGAGAGCCTAAAGGGGCACATCAGTAAGGAAGTTCAGGGCTAGGGAAACGAAGAAATAACTCCTCGCTGAAGAGTTACAAACATCACCCTTCGTTTATTGCAGTGTTTCTCAAACCAGTATTTGCTCCCTACCTGCGAGTTGGGAGAGACCGAAAACGTGAACCGCTGGGGGTCCAGTGTGGGAATCTGCGGCAATACTCCAATAGTTTCTGACAATTACGGTGTTTTTGTGGATCTACCCACGGTATGGGCGTTATTATTTTTATACTTTTTAACTTAAGGAAGGCCCCAAGCTAACACTGCGCACTATAATGCATCGCCTACATGCAGCATATCCCTGTATCAGCTAAATTGAAAGAGGAGCGTCTTTTTGACAGTATTAAAGAAACTACTATGGGGATTGCTGAATACCAGGGTATACCGCAATACCGTCAAATCGCCCAAGCCTATTTGCCATGACCGGGGGAGTTTTGGCAGCGAGATGAACGGAAGGTGTTTTGCGCTATAGTCTTGTCTCGTTGAATCCTTGAAAGATCATTTCTGCAGGTTATAGTTTGCATGGGCAGCACTGGAAGAACGGGGTGAGGACTGGTTTAAGTTTGGGCTCCCATGAGCCTCGGGGGCTATTTGGATCAGTTATGCATGTTTATGATTATCTCTGTTCAAGGTCATTCCAGTTAAAAATGTGTTATTTCTGTAAGTTGTGAGGGTTAGTGTATACAGCTGTGTTATAATGCTGTATTAGTATGAGGTTAGTATGTTTGGGTGGACCACCGTGAGGGCGTGTAAAAGCATTTTTGCCTTATTTAAGTAGTATCTTAGCCGCGTCTTTTCGTCCTTCCATCCAGACCTGTTGCTACGGTATCAATAGATGTGTCAAACCGCCCGTGACGCCTACAGCGGAAATAATGAGGGCGAAACGTTCTTAAGAAAAGAAAAAGAAAAGCAGAATAGACCCATCAGTAAAAGAACCATATAATAACAACCCGCCACGTGATGGGGCAAATACATATGACAATGAATATTACTTCGAAACAGACTAAACAGCTTTGGAAAAATAAGAAAAGACTGTATATAAGTTTTAAAAATCTGCATTTTAATATCCTGGCAGAGCCTCATAAACCCTCAAAAGTAATAGGAAATATTCAGTGGTGTGAAGTGCTAGATAGAAATGTGCCAAGACACAAAGCAAGGAACAAGCCCTTCGTCACGGAAGAGCAGAGACGAGTCAAGCTGGATTCTGTATATTTTACACAGGCGCATATACTCATATACTGAGAAATTAGTGAAACTGAAAAATTTGCTATACTAAATGTTTCTTAATTTTTTCCAAAGCTGTATATTCAGCAAAAGCACAACGTTGATAACTAGGACTTGTTAGAACTATTCATTGATTGCATTTCAGGGGTTGTACGGGCAATGAGGAAGAGAGATTTGCGGTTGCATTGTCATTTAAGCCATTAAAAGCGCCCCTCTTTCATATCAGCCCACGTGACACTTGGGTCGGAACTTTTTCTCTTCAAAATTTTTGTTCTGTAAGCGTCACTGATTTCGTTTGACTGGACAAAAACAGTTTCCACATGAGACGCTTCTTCACTGTTACTTGACTGCCAGTGCACTTTGAAGGCGTGATGCTTTGGTTCATGGAAGGAATATGCTTTTTACCAGTTTTTTTGGTGATATGGTCCTCCTGTACATTCTTAATTTCGTATATTGTTGCACTCCTAAGAGATGATGTTGACATTATTTTCCCATATATAAGGTGAGTGCTTTTGCGAACATTTTGAAGGGCGGTATTTATCACTTTATTCGCGATCGTTAACAATAGTCGAAGTTTATTAGAAACCCGTAACGGTTCCTTGTCGAGAGGGTGGATTATACTGAGTTAACTTTAAATTATATTAAACTCTCATTGATCTGTATTAACTATCACATATTTCTCGCTTATTTAAATGTCTTCATATGCGCCATTTTCAGCCATATGAACTGTGGAGATTCCGGGCTGAGAAAAAAAAAATAAATCAGTTTCGTTTTCACTCGAAAGAGCACAAGTTTACTGCTGCTGGTGTATGTGCATAACTGAAGTTACAGATGTTTTCTAGTTACTAATGTTACCGTTATTTTCAAGATTCATGACTGTATTTTGTATTGAATTCATATTATATTTTTTATCATTTGGATTAAATATCGTGTATAACGTAACCCGCCTGCTGTATAATACAACATTTTTTCGATACTTGCGAACTGGCCTAATACTACCAGTACGTAGTAAGTGTAGCGGTAAATATTATGTTGCATACAAGACTATAAATCGGCTTTAATTTACCCTGTGCATTAAAGGGAAATTAAACGGTTCCTTTGCTTCCATCCAGGAAAACATTTCCTGCGACTAAGTTGTACTCCTTCATATATGCTTGTTAAATGAATAATTTGTTGTCATTTGTTAACATGCATGTGATTAAGTCTTTGGGGATAGCGCATAACTCAAAGAACATTGAATAATGTTGTATTTCATCAAAGATTACAATGTGACAATGAAATGTCTGATCACCTCTAGTGACACGGGCACTAAACCCCCAGAAAGTGGCATTTTTGGATTGATGACGACTATCGGTGCTTTTGCAGGTGAGTTAAAATAGTCTAAGTACTATAAAATCCTGTATTACTGCAGTCTGGTCATGATGGATGGCCAAAACCACGATGTCGCACACAGGGGCCTCGGAGAGGCCTTGGAGGGGCGTGGATACCCTGGCAGATTCTAAGAATACAGCTAGTCCCATAACATGTAATTAGCCAGTGATTTTGCACAACAATTTGTATTTTGCTTCGCAAGAAGGATGTAGAACTGAATAGATCTTTAATTCCACACTTAGAACCTCAACCATTTTTTATTTCATTAAATTGTACTTTTTGACTTTCTGCATTATTTTATTGCTGGTTCCCCTCAAACAATAAGAAAGACAAGTAAGAGGGTGGGTCTTTCTCCCTGGAAGGAGGGATGTGAGAAGCTTCAAAGCTTTCCGAGCAGGGAAGGTTGGGTCATGCCTGCACTTGTATGTCTCTCTTGCTAGGAAATCTAATCATCTGAAGATCGTTGAAATACCGCAGCTGCAACTTCCCATTTACGGGCTAATGAAAGCAGGAAGTGGTGGCATGATGGGACTCTGGGTCAAGCGCATTGACTGTTTGGCCACACATGTGATTTGCATTCTTACACTATACTGCAATGAAATGGTTTTTTGGGAAAAGTCCCAGAGTTACTCAACAGCATTTGGAAAGAAACATGTCGTTGTATTTTTTTTTGTGGACTTCATTCTCTGGGTGTTTTCCAGGAACAGCCACCATATTTGCCAGGTACAAGTACGTGGAGAAGATATGTGAGGCCACGACTAGGTGTCGCCTCAACTGCATTGCCTTCTGTTTTGGAATAACCTCTTGCTTGGCAATGTGTTTCATTGCTACGTTTCAGGTATGGAATTGTTCTAATTCGTGGTTATTGCTTCTTCATCTCATTGCACACAGCTGAACTGGTTTGTAATCCCTTCCAGGTTTTGTACTTCCTATTACACAAATATGCTACACTGTTGAACGAATCATGGTGGCAGATGTTTGGTGGAAATGGAACCAATAAAGTTTCTATGGCTCCAAACACACTATTTTCCCATATTCTATGTCATGTTTTAATTAAGCATTCAATACGCAAGGGCAGACACATATACACTAGTAACGTGGGCAAGACAAGGGGCAGGTGTGGGCCATTACTAAGCAACTAAATACTAGGGCTAAGAGTTACAAGGAACACAGAGACAAACAGGATGGCCAGTGACATCTGTTGGCCAAACAGGGAAACAACATGCAAGACAGGTACTGATCATGGCAGTTCAGCTTGATCAGCATGTTGTATCATTTTTCTATTGTCTTCAGACAGCAATACTCTCATACTTTACACAGCAGATCTCAGGCTGCTCCACTCTCTTTAATCATTAACTGACTTAGCGTCAGATCAATCATCAGTCATTTCGACTTATAAGCAAATAGGAAAGAAATGCTTTGTGGGAAAGTCAGCTCAATGTTGGATGCTCAAAGGAGGGTAGACCCTCCACATCAGTGTGCAGTAGGTTCTTCGCCTCATTGTGTGATGCACCTATTTGGATCTTGGTGTTGTTTCAGGAGACCCAGATTCCATTGGTGCACGATATTGCTGGTCTCACCTTCTTTGTATCAGGAGTGACCTACATCATCCTCCAGTCCATCATCTCCCACAGAATGTACCCTTATTGGTCCTCCAGGACTGTGTGTCTCAGCCAAATTTTCATCTCCGCCATTTCCGTCATTGCTGCTGTGCCAAGTATCCTTTGCTGCCTTAGACACCTTATGCACTTGCATTCGAACAGCCAAAGTGCCGTGGCGTGGTGTAAGGGAAGCGGATATCTAGGAGTGTGATTTGTCTGTTATGATTGACAAAAGCATTTGACTTGGCTTGAAACTGTGTGGCCTAGCTGCACTGTAAAAATAGCTGCAATTTTGACCTGCACCCCACAGAAATCATCCTCTTGATTTGAGATTACAACACTGTGTTGTGTTGAGGTTCTCCTGAACTTTCCCTCCATCAGTGATCATATGTGGAATGTTGGTGAAGTCCTCCAAGCTGCACTGGGAGATACATAATGAGGTAATACCATGACGTCATACTACTGCATCGTTGCACAAAAGGAAGTTGAATAGAATGCACTTTAAAGCCATTTATTTATCCTGCAAATCTGAATGTTACGTTCGCTGGAGAGCAGGTGAAGTGCACAGGCAGGCAAGCAAGCAGGAAGCAGGCAAAATAAGGGAAAACTAGGGGTTTATTAGGGAACCGGAGAGCAGGAAACATCGACTGATGCTAACAAACATCAATAACATCAATGACGGACCACAAACTAAGGCAAGACAAGGATTGAAATACAGTAGACAAGACAACAGGGTACAGCTGGGACAATCAGGGAAGCACACGTGGATAATCAGGGGGGCGTGGCACACACGAGGATCATACGAGCCGGGCATGACACTGAAAAGGAAGGCGGTTTATTTTTGTTATTGTTTTAAGACTTCTATTTGGAAGAAATAAATTTCTGTACTGAATAGCTGAATGTATGTTTGCAAACAACGAAAGAAACCCTGTGTTTGCAAACTCTGTAGCTCTGACTTACGACGGAACGTTTAACCCCTAGATGTCGTTCATTTAGGGGGCGGCATGGTGGTGCAGTGGTTAGCACTGTTGCCTCACACCTCTGGGACCCGGGTTCGAATCCCCGCCTGGGTC
>JAODJX010000001.1:10872342-10882601 GCA_026776945.1 Isichthys henryi | reverse complement strand
GCGCACTCTGTGAACTTACATTTGACGATGTGTTACCGGCTTGTGTGTGTGGTTGGGGGAGGGGTGGGGATGGTTGTTGTTTTGGGGGTGGGGGGGGGGGGTGAGCTCCACAGTAGATATGTCACATTGCATTTGTGTCTTAAGATGCAGGTGCCTAGATTTCAGTTCAAGCTGAGTCTGGTGACGCCAGTGTTTCGCTTTCCATCAGTGACGTCATGCTCCCAGCTGTTCTCTTGGATTGCAGTGATGGCAAAGCAGTGTGACGATCACGAATGATGAGGGATGTCTTATGAGAGGCGTGTACTCTGCATGGCGGCCGACGCGTCTATCCTAACGCGTCTGGGTGAGAAAATGTCTGCAAAAAGAAAAATAATAACACGAGAGAAAAATCTGAAAAACGTGCGGGTTTGATAAAGGGCATCTACTGCAGGGTATTTTGCGAGACGAGGGAAGGCAGTGGCCATAGAATTATGTTGTGTGTGTGTGTGTTTGACAAAGGAGAGAAATGGCTGTGTGTGTGACGACTGGGTCTTTGTATCCAGGAATCCTACCCACAACTGCCTGCAGTTTTACCTCCTGAGTGATGCGGAAGCACTTTAGATGCCTCAGAAATCAATCGTCTTCACTGGCTTCCTCCAGACGAGATCCAGCATGGTACGCTGATTCATCTTCCTCGCAGCATCCCGATTAAGAAGGACACCAAGTCCAGCATCTCTTCTGTTCTTCTGTGACATGGCTCAGTCGTGCAAAATGCTTCGGGAATTGTAACCCCGAGAAAAGTAAAAGCCAGCAAGCCAAGACCACAACATCAGTGGATGTTTACAGCAACCGTGCGAGATAAAGGTCTTTTTCCAGTTGCCCAGCAGCACTATGTGCTCTAGGGTTAGTGTTGTGACATCAGCATTGTACATGCAGTGCTTTGGGCTCTGTGCAGCGCTACGTCATAAAGGGAAATGAAACATTGATCAAGAGCAGGATTTCATACTAAATATCCATCTAAGCATTCAAAGGCAAATAATGCCACTCACAAGATTGATCCTTTTACAAGCTTGAACATATCGATGAAACAATGAACCTCACGATTCAACTGTCCAGGCAGCAAAAAGTGTTTTTGTGAGGTTTTATGAGGATAAGCTGTTCAGTATCGTATCTCCTTTATATCTAATATGAAAAGATATGCCCATGTTTACAAAACTCAATCATGCCCTCTTCGAAGCTGTTCCGGAATTGTCCCCATTCATGCATTCGCTGCCGCCTAAGAACTGGGAGTAAAAGTCACACGATAAATAGAAACTCAACTGGCCCTTTATTCGTTCGTTTATGGAATACGATAAAACAGTTTCACTGGGAAACAAATGAACCCATCCAACCTAGCCGACTACGTTTCGGTGAGCAGCAGTGGACGGCTTGATTCTTGACATGTGAGCGGAACGGGAAAAGTGCAAGAGGTGCCGACTGAAAGGTAGGCTGGGTGTAGATGAGGCGTGTGTCTGAGCGAAGACACCGCAGAAAGCGTGATCAGCCAGCCTCTCCGACTTTCCACTGTATAAGGTCAACCTGCCCTGTTTTTTCCCCCCCAAATCCAGCGGACGCGCGCCAGACCAACACCCAACAAACGCAAACGGATTCATAAAGTTTTAGTGCAGTCGTAGTTCATGTTCAGTGAAACTGAACTGTTGGCTACCTCTTTTTTAGCTGACCCAGCGTCTCTGATTCAAAGCGCACAAAACCCCAGCAGCAGTGTAGTAGGTGAATGTTTTTAACAGTCTAAATGAAAATAGCAAATAGCATGCTCTCAGTAACACCAGTATTACAGCGTAATAAGACAAGTTAAATTCTACAGTCAGGTTTCTTCTTCCTCCGATTGTTTGGTACCTTTCTGGGCACACACACCTAACACCCAATAAAGCGCACAAATGCTTCGTGGGCAGTAATATTGTCATGTGCTCTAGTCGCTGATTTGCACAGATTTTTAAAATGCATTTTATTTGCACTATATACTGATTATAACGTGCTGTTTTTCCTAACTAGCTTTGTTAAGCAGCGCGGGTGGCACGGTAACTCTCTTTTATCTTGAAAGGCTTTACGAGATCAAAATTCAATCCCATCGAAAAAAAAGTGGAATGACGTTATTTGAAAATGTGCCCAAAATTCCTAATGAGTAACTTAGCGAGAGGAGAAGGCAGAGACTGCAACAGCTGTTTCCTGTTGAAAATATCTGTAATATAGATAAATGTGAAGGATTTTCTCTCTAAATCCGTCTCCTGTTCGCTAAATCTCACTTCACCAAAACGAGCCTGCGCAATGGAACATTGTCGAAACACTGAGATGTGACATTGCCTACATCCATCCCATCGTCTTTCTCGCTGGATTTTTTAATGACTTCAAACAAATTCATTTTTGCTGGTCTTTGCCGTGTGGAGACCCTTGGGTATGATCGCCGGTCACTTCTTTCAGTGGCAGTTGTGTGATGTCTTCAAGGTAACTGTACGGATTTCGTTTTACTCTAAATAATACACCTTGTATTTGATAACGCATTACATATCATCATTGCGCTGAGTGCTTAGTTTTACATCCTGTGAATAAATACTTTCCACCTATGAATAGAAAGATTGCATCAATGATGACATAACTTAATCACTGAGCTTTGAAATAGACCATTTTGATTAAACTAGTATTATTTTACTGTAGATTAACATCTAATTGTCTTTCCATCGGTGTTTTGTGTTGTATATGTTCATGTCTTCGTATGCATATAATTTCATTTACTGTTGCAATTTGTCATTTTTGCAATAATATTGACGTGTATTATTACTAGGTGTACTACAGAGCACGTGTTTGTCTCTATAATAATATAGATAAACAGGGACGTTTATTGACGTGTGTACGGTTTTAGCATGTTGGATACGTTTTGCCTTTCAGTGCATGTTAGATGGATTATTTAATTGGGCAGTGGTGATAAATGATAAGTTATGGGGATTCAGTTGCTGTGAACTTTGAAACTCATTTCCGACAGCTCCGCACAAATAATAAAATAAAACGGAATAAACAAACTTTTTCCAGAAATGGCTTGCTGCACAGCCGCGGCTCTCACAGGCGCACTTGGAGAAAACGAGCAGAAGCGCCGCGGATTCCAGGCGGCCGCGCGAGAATCCGCCGTAGATTCTTTTTATTATGTAAATTTGGCCCGTGCAGCTTCCTCGAGCTCTTGCCACCGATTCTGGCAGTTCTGCAGTTTCCATCTCATTTTACTCTGTCTTAGACAGCAAGATCCCCGGCTCAGCATTTAATGTGCGTGTGTTTTCAGGCAGCTGAGCAACGGTGTCTCACTGCTTCCAATTACTACTTTATTTATTATTAATTATTATCTATTAAATTGCTGATTCCCATAACCACTATCCGCTAGCTAATCATCAAGGTAAATAGGATAGTATTCCAGTATATATATAAGAAATTCTGTTTAAAATAATCCGAGCATTCATTAAATAAATAGCTTATGTGCCTTTTATGCTAAAATGGCACACATCGCTTCTGTATAGGGCTTTTGGCCAAAAACTATAGAAATGCCGCGTGTGAGATTTCGCCAAAATACCGTTTAAAGCCCATCCCTAGACACTGTAAACTTCTTGTTTGTTTCTAGAAACACTTTACGTGCGGTCGTTTCCTTAATCTGGCACACTTACTCTTTTGAATAAAACGCCTTTACGGCTGGGACAGATGTGGGAAACACCGATTCTCCCTGGATGCGGCTTGCGCATGTGAGCTCGGTACATTCCACCTGACCGGACCGATCGTGAGATTCAGCCTCTGCGAGTTGGGCAGGTAGCCTGAATGAGCGACGTCTATGCCCCCCACCCCCCCCTGCAAGTCCGTCGCTAACCATTCGTCTGTGTTTGGCCACCTGTTTATCTGTAACTACACAGCTATCAGTGCACTCATCCTTGAGGACAGGAAAGGATACGGCGTCCTTGATTATAATGAGATGATTGCGGAACTTTAAAGGACTGAAGCGAAATACTATTGCTGATCATAAGCGTCGCGATTACACGAGGGATAAGAATAATAGTTTAAAGCTGTGGAAGAGGCATAGGCGGCCTGGCGCGCTTTGTGCTACCAGTGACCGCATCCCTCGCTATCTATTGGTCGCCCTGCGTGCTGTGCTGGAATCCTCTGACGGTGTCCCTCTCCCCATTGGTCGCAGAGTAAGATGTGCTGTATCTCCTGTACCCATACCCTGTCCCTGGTGCTGTGCGTTCTGGCGCTGACGCCAGCTGCGACGGCGGGTCCCGAGACGCTGTGCGGAGCGGAGCTGGTGGACACGCTGCAGTTCGTGTGCGGAGAGAGAGGCTTTTATTTCAGTAAGTGCACTTTTTATTTATTCATAAAGTACAACCAGTGCTTCTTCCCCCCCCCCCCCCAACCAGTGCTAATGGGCTCTTCATAAATAAAGAAACAGCTGCCCTTTTTTTTTTGGTGTCCTCTTTTTTCCGACCCCTTTTTTTATTTTTGGGCTTCAGCTGGGTTTATAAGAAGAGTAGGTGCTGGGGTGTATCTGTTAATCCCTTTGTCGCTTTCATGTGTGATGGGACGATTAGTCAATCTACAGTGTAGATCAGCAGGCCTTAAAGTGCAGACGATGCGAGCATAGCGAGGTTAGCGTTATATGGGCTGCTGAGGGTTAGATTAAGTGTAGATTGATATTTAACAGCTATAAGTATATTATATTCATGGCAAGTAGCTGTTCTGTCCCTGGGGACAGAGCTTTAAGTGGAATTTGGCTGCCTGTGTTTAAATGAGGGGAGGGAAAAAAGAAAAATCTGCGCACAAGTGAGCTTTTTTCCAACAGAGAGAAAAAGTTACCCAAAGAAAACCCTCTGTGTGGAATCCATTGCCTATTTTCCATTTTAAATGGTGAATGCCAGGCTAGCATTCCAATGCCGAGTCGAGGTACCACGGTCAGCGCGCCAAGTGGCAAGCCGCTTCTCTGGGAGCTACCGCTCGTAGCATGGACGCGGGGTCTCTGCAGGCTGAGGCAATGTGCACTGCCCCTGGCTGGCCAAATCAGGTACTGCACCCAAAACACGGCTGCTTCGCTTTACTACCCAGAGGGGCCTTTCTGGTGCGATATAAGAAGTGGTACTGATTCTAGCAGACCTTTAAATCATAAAATCAGTTTTTAGATATTTTATCAAAAAAAGTTGCCACTATTTTTGCCATCAGGCATAAAACGGTAATACTGCACCTGCACGGCCATTGTATGTTCTGGGGCTACATGGCCGTTTTTGTGATATACTTCAGTAATCCAGGAAAGTTAAAATAAAAAGGTTTGGTTGTACTATACGACAACTTGTCTCTTCTTGCTATGCCGGGATGATGAGCTGGGAATAGCTTTCACCACAGACAAAGGAAGGTGTATTCATCCAAAAGGAACCCCGTTTCGTATTTCCTTATCCGGCGATCCGTGCCGCAGTGACGTTTCCCAGAAGGAGCCCTTTATTTCTGGGATGTGTGGAGATACAGCTGAGAGAAGCGGCCCCCGATCCTGGCCGTCCGCCTGTCGGTTTGGACGCCGCGTTTGAATACAGGGTTCGCCACGGCGGTGGAGGCATGACAGACAAAACAAGGGGCGATGACGCCGATCTGCGGTGAGGCCCCGCGCTGCCTGCTTAGTGCCCCGGCACGATCTGACTTAGAGAGCCGCGAGGCGGCGATGGCAGCTCAGCCGCTAGGAGCATCAGGTTCATCTGGAATGGTGCCAGACAGGCTCTGCCTTGGCATCGTACGCTGTCACTGCTGCCTTTCCCTGAAAACAAATACCAAGAAAACCCCATGAGCGACATTGCGCTTGCCAGGGGTCCAGCCCCGTGCCCCAGGAGGTGCTGCTGCCACTCAGATCAGTGTCGATACAACTGCTTAAGGCATCACGATCCGATTGGCTCTGGCAGTGTGAGCGTCCGTTAAGGCCTCCTGGTGCCAGGGGCTGGAAATGGATCAGAAGAGGGCTCTGTGGTGGGAGGAGTCACTGTGGACAAGGAGTCTGAGTAGCCAATCAGGAGAAAGAGACAGGGAATGGGAATAGCTTTCCAAGAAAGTGGTTGGAACAATGCAGTAGGCAGAGACATGGTCCAGTACGTTGACATTATTTATTGTGATAATGTTGTATTACAGTACCGTGAGCTAGTTGTCACCGGGATACCAGAAGTAAGATCTACAATGAGGCCAGGGCAAGGGTTTGGGTACTTGTGTGTCCGGGGTGAATTCAGGACAAGGCCTTGTTCCCAGAGCTACGTTCAATGAAAATGTCTAGTGCAGTTAATGTTTGTGGTTTGAATGATGTATTCTACGGTCAAGCCCATGAAAACAGCTTATCTGGAGACCGTAAGTGTCGTGGGAGCAAAGATGTAGGCAGAGCTGCTGCTAATTAGCAGCACTGCAGTGTGGGGAATTCATTTAAAGTGGAGTTTTGCGTAAGTAATTGACGGGAAGTAAATGGCGTGAGAGTAGAGGGGCAGAATGACTGCGACCTCACGGCGGATCCATTTGTGGGTCACTGAGCAATGGGCAGCCACATTGCAGCGAGGAAACACAGGGTGCTGTTGACTATGCCCAGGGACAAGACAGCGGCATCGCCATGCCAAAACGATGCCAATCTACCTTGCGTGCGTCACCCTGAAAGTAGCCACATTTGGATTTCAAGACTTCAGATTTCATTACCTTGACAGAAATGTGAAATACGACACTGTGGAAAAAAACCTTTTATTGAAACAAAATGTGGTCTGAAAAAAACCCAGCTCTAGTCAGTTTTTCCAATTATTAGCCTGACCTAGAAATCTAGTGATGTCTTTTTTAATGTTCGAGCAGACAGACTGATCCAGAAGCTGCATCTGCAGCGAGGGAAATTCAGTGGTATTCTAACTGCAAGGTAAATATGAAACCAGAGAAGAAGATTCTAGATGGTATTAACATAACGGGGATTGCAGTCAGCAAGGCCCCTTCTCTGTCCCCACACAGAACTCAGACTGGTCTCACAGTATCTATTGCAACTATAGTTATTTCACGGTCTCTGCTGGGCTTACCCCATTTTTAAGGAGGAGGGAAAACATCCTTGAGTAAGATGTCTGGTCTGCTGTTAGCCAAGGAGGCTGTTTTCCCTCAAAGCCACAACAGCACTTACCTAGACACTTAGCGATGAATCACAGCACAACAAGCAGCCAATTCCATTTTCATTCTTCTTTTGACAATGAGCCCGTTATTGCAACTCATTGCTTTCAAAGACATGGAGATCAGCCTCAGAGTAGTCATGAATGCAGGGTTCATTGAGTTCTGGTGTATGGTCTAAGGAATGCAGTTCTTGGAGCAACATCTAGGGGGAACACTGCCATCATCTGCATGGAGGAACATGTCTGCCGACCCATCGATGTCCTGCCCAAACAGTGAAAGCTTCTTGAAAAGGACAGGGACCAATTAGAGGCTGTTACTCTGTGTGATGTAATGAGATTTTCCACACTAACATGCCCCCAACACAGTATCCCTGGAGGAACACCAGTCTTTCTCTCCTACCATCGCAAAAGTGACATGTCCTTGATCCAGGACGGGAGTGAAAGGATGGGAGGGTTAGTGGAAAATTTCAGCAGAGCTTAAACAACAAGTTGTAACTCCTGCATTACTGTCAGCGACGCGGCTCCCTTCGGTGCAGTAAAACTATCCATAGTTCAAAACTCATAACTGCCTGCATGAAATGACAGTCCGAGAAAAGAAATTAAAGCAGAGGCTGTTGATGATGCTTGGAACTTCTTGGAGCGAGTATCCCTGTCTGTCCCATCCGCAAAGCCGTAGATGTTTATCTAACGAAAAACAATGGTTTAATTTTCAAGGAACGTTTTCTTGATGAGGCCGTTGGCGACACCAAGGCGAAGCAGAAGTTTCCACATGGGACTGAGCACCTGAGTTCTCTTTGCTTAGAGAAGCTGATTTAAGGTGATTTTGCACCTGGACGGGAAGAATAATGGAACACCTTGGTTTGATTATGTTTCCTGTGCTTTTCTTGAAACATATGCATGAGACAGTGGATAATGTGCAAAGAGCACATAAACTGAAGCTTGCAGTAGGGCCTTATTGAAGAGGAACAGGGGAATGTGGGATTGGGTTCACGCCAATGGACCCCTGAACACGTGCTTGAGCAACAGTAAATGTTGAATTACAATGTTAAAATCGTTCACAGGAGCCTGAGCTGTTCTAAACTGTGCCTGGCTCTTCACAAAACCCAAACCATCCCTTTCAGCCACTGATGTGCCACATAACATTTTGTGAAAGGAGCAGACGCTTGTGAAGGTAGACAAACAAGAATCCGGAGAAACTTTGGGGCTTAATTGCTCAGCCTATAAAGACAAAAAAGTTTCTCTAAAAAGTGAGGGAAATTTCACTTAAGCCATAAACACTTTGTGGTGCCAGGGATAAAAAGGCAGTTTTCAGGCCTGTATGGTCCCCATCGTGCCATAAACTCTCTGACACTTCGCAGTCAGCGTGCACTGCTTGGTCTCAGGAATCTGCTGGTTTTTATTAACCAACGCAAGCCTGTAAAACTCACATCCTTGTTGTGGCACTCAGGACGGGGAGCCCAGCCATTTTTTTTTTCCTGAATTCCTCTCAGGTATGTGTGATATGTCCGGTGTCCTCAGTAAAAAGACCTTTGGCCGTTGACCGGGCCGGATTGCTGACCTGTAGCGACGACAGTGCAGTCGAACCTCTCTTTATCCTCCTACTGATAGGAAGCATCAAGCAGAGTTCTCACCGGCCTGAATTGTCTTCCTGGCCTTGGTGTCCTTGTACGCATCCTTCATTCCACTTGCACACCTGAGCAACACCATCTAGAGCCCCATCAGGAGGTTTGCCACATGAACTCGTCCCCAATATGAACTCGGGATAATTCAGGCGTAACAGGAAACACCTCCAGACGTATGAATTGTCGTTCTCTACTGGACTTTTCCACTTTGCAACTGCAACAAGATCACCTGGAACAGCAGGCCTTTGGGGGATCCAAGATCTCTGTTAAAGCCAAAGAAAAGTTGGGCAATCTGATATGTATTCCACAACGAAATGCACATGAGTGGGAACACAGTTAAAGGCCAGTCCACCGCTGATCTGCTTTGGAGAAACTTGCTTCCTCGCCAAGAGGCAGCGCATGAAAGACCGCCTCATGTATTTATTTATGAAGCCTGGCGTATAAAGCCCTTTGTTTACAAGGGATCGGAGGGTGTAATCTTTCCAAGAGCACCTCTTTTAAGACCAGCTGGTTATTCCTCTCTCCTCTCCAGCTGTTTGTGTGGTTACAGGTTATTTTGAAAAAAGAAGCAGATGCTAATTTGCAGAACTTCATCCCATGGGAGTGGGGAGGGGGGAGCAAAACGGGAGCCAACCCACTTCAGAGAAGTCTGGCTTGCCACAACCTGTGATTGCATAATGGCAGGATCCAACTGTGGGCTTTTACTCTGGATTCTGGGGTGAGGAACAATGGTTCTGCCAGTTAATCTTAAGGCACAGTCATGTAAGGTGAGAACGTTCCGGCCTTTAACCGGAGTGTTAGTGGCCTGGGTGGTAGATTAGGTAGGAAAGGCCAAACCCAGAGCGAAGGAAAACAATCACTTTTATTCCAGCTTTGTGCTTCAAACTGTGGAAGGAAGAGAGGACCTGGAAGCAAAACCATCAAATTAGACTATGTGCGTCGTAGAAGAACCTGCTACTTTTCCACTGCCATCAAGAACCGAACCCTACCCAAGCCGTACAGGAAACTGGTGGTTTTCCATTGTAAAGTGTGCAAGCTGTACTTGTGCTTACATGGCCCTGCTTACTAGGGCCTAAAGTATGAGCAAACTGAGTTGGTTGTGCCCCCACCATCTGATTAGTCAAAATGCAAGGAGACATCTGTGTTCTGTGCATGGATTATCTGAAGAAAAAAAGGGTGTATTCTATGTATTATTCATTATTAGTAGTGTCGCACATTGCGATGCATTCCAGAAAACTCAGAACTTTCCAACCTCCTACTTAAAAAGTAGCATAGATCAACTGAACGGAATGGATTCATACAAGTGAATGCTAATTCTGCTGCTGTTTGATGCTTTGCATAGCATGACGATTCTCACAAATGTGCTAGAAAATTAAGAAATTAGCACATAGTGAATTATGATGGGGGGTGGCATGGTGGTGCAGTGGTTAGCACTGTTGCCTCACACCTCTGGGACCCGGGTTCGAGTCTCCGCCTG
>JAODJX010000001.1:10861847-10872147 GCA_026776945.1 Isichthys henryi | reverse complement strand
CGATGGGCTGGCCCCCCATCCTGGGTTGTTCCCTGCCTCGTGCCCATTGCTTTCGGGATAGGCTCCGGACCCCCTGCAACCCAGTAGGATAAGCAGTTTGGAAAATGGATGGATGGATGGATGGATGAATGAATCATGTGAACAGTAAATAAATGTGTCTTTGGTTTTACATCACTATTGTTCTCCAAACCTGGCAACGCCTTCACCAAGCTGACCCTTCTGCAGGGGAAAACCAAAACGAGCTGGACCCGCGCTGTAACTAGTCTCTCTTCGCGGTGCAGGTCGGGTACCGGGTCGGTTGCCATACGCCAGTGGAAAAGGGCCATAAGTAAGACGGGTATCCGAGTCTAGAGGGACGAGATGGATGAAAGGATGAAAAGAAAGTAGGTATTGAGGGTGTGAACAAGAGTGGGAGTTGCTATGTCAGAGAAAGCTTACAGGAATTCTCCTGTTCTCAGAGCTTCGGGGTGGGTCAGGCATCATGAGCACTTCTGAGTGTCAGTATTTATCTAGTGTCATGTGGTGTCGGGCTTGTGAAGGGAGCCGGTGGTGGTGGACCCACGACCCGACCCCTCCCTTGTAACGGTCCAGCTCTCTCTCTCTCAGCTGCAAAAAAAATAACCCTCCATTTCTCATTTCCATTTCGCCCTAAACCTTAATTTTGTGAACGATAAAACAAGGGAATAGAGGACAAAATTAGAACCGATTATTAAAATACTGTCATGCTAGAAAATTGTTTATATATGTTTATAAATAACCCATTTAAAGATTGCTGCCCAGTTTTGAAGAATGAAAGAATTAATATGCAGCCCACCAGCTAATGATCAGTAGTTATTTTTTCATCTGGCGTGAAGAAAACCCTTGAAGTTTGCCAGAAGTTTCATTACATTGATGGATGCCTCTTTTCTCCAGATTGCCCTCTGAGCCACAAGCAAACATGTTGCCACTTAAGGAAAACTTGGGATTTAATAAATAATTTGGGACAAATAAATTGTGGACCACAGAGGACAGAACTATTTTCCCTTACACACAAGAAGTAACCCTGATAAGCTGAGGTATAGCTAATTGAAACGGAAGAACAGGATCCCTGCCTTGGACAACATCCTGTTCTTCAAGAGCCATTTCAAAGTGAAAAATCACAATGGACCAGCTTTACATCACCCTTATTGTGTATTCAACACCTCCTTCAGATATCACATGGCTATAGGAGGGTAGGCTGTTCGATTCACCTCTCTGTCTGCCGTGTGGATGGGAGACCCGATGGCTTCTCATCGATTGCTTAGGAGGCCACGCCGGGAAAATGTATTTACCAGCGTTTGGACGCGACGGAGGATCAGATTGAATTAACGCTCCATCATTTCGTCAGCTGCTCGCAGATCCGGCCGTGCCTGAGAGCTGATATATACACACGTTTAATGGCTTCCTCTTGCTCTCTCTCTCTCTCCCCCCCTCCTCTCTCAGCTTCGGTCTTTAAATTTTGTTTGCTTTATTAGTGTGACAGGGATACGGAGGCAGTTGCCAAAACGCTCGCGCACAGCGCATGAATGGAGCGCTCCAATAATAAAGGTTAATTTATCTCTCTCTAACCCCTCTGCACTCGTCTGGCCCTGCCTGGCGGGGAAAGATCGCTGAGCGATGGCCGTGGCAGCAAGCTCGCAGCATCAGAATGCCAGAGAGCCTGCGTGTGTTTGTGGAGAGACCCAGAGCTCCTCCTTATCCTCCCCACACTGGGGCACCACCCCCCCATGGACTCCGCTCTTTGGAAAACAGGCCCGTTTGACAATGGTAGGCCTTGGACGTCCGGCACAGAGCACTGTCACAACAAGGCAGGCCGCGCGCAGAAGTTAATGCGCTCTGTCAGCCGTCCCCCAAGCCAAGAGCTATTAACTGTGAAAGGGAAAGGCATTTCCTCCTTGTAAATGCCATATTACATTATGATTATTTCATTTGGTAACAGGGAAAAGTCCATTGGAGCTGTAGGGCTCCTTTTGAGAAGTGTCCCGGGCTGGAGGAAAATTGGGAATTATGGATGGAGTGTGGTTATGCTCTAGAAAGGCCAGTGTGGGGTGGGTAGGGGGGCTCAGTGCGTCTTCCTGAGAACCACTTAGAAGACAGGGTCCAGAAGGGTCACCCGGGGGTCCATTCATGCGAATCTCCCAGACTGAACACTAGTTAGACATGTGACTGCTTTGATTGGATACCTGTCATAGCACTGTTAGTATATCTGCAGGTACTTTAATTCTCCCACTAAAGTAACTCAAAACACAAACCCTACAACACCAATCTCTTAGACCTGTTGATGGCAACCAATGTGGATAAATATGGAGATCAAAAGACCTATACCTTTCATAAAGTACTTCCAACATCAATCCTTCTTGTCACCCTAATTCTGTTTGGACTTCAGACCTTTTACAGGTCCGTCATAAATCAATAGTCCGGTCCTCACAACACCAGCGGCATGTCAGAACTCCTGGGTTTCCTGTTCCGTCAGAAATAGACAAGCCACTGAAGGAATGTAATGATATATGGTACGTCATGCGTTTCTTAGAGGCTGTTGGGAGGTTGACCCTCTGCATGTTTCCCTCAGGGATTCTGCATCTGCTGTAAGATTTGAGCCCGTGACAGATAGTGCTGTCCAGAGGTACCATAAAGAGGGGGAAAATCAGGACAATTCCAAGGACCCCTGAGTGACAGGAGCCTTAAAATATTAGTCTGGGTTGGAGGGCTAATATGATACTCTTTCATTGGGTCCAAAATCTCTCGCGACACCCCCTGGTGTTGTCTGTCACTCCTTGGTTGTGCCTTCCGAAGGGTATGTGCTGTGACATCGGTGTCTTTGTGAGAGTGAGGAGAGATGGGGATGAGGGAAAGCAGTTTCAAAACGGGTCAATTCAGGCCAGCTCAGTCAGTCTCTGGCGGGGGAGGGCAGTGAAGCGTCGTCAGGCACGAAGCGTCAGACCGTGATGCTCTCGGGTGACCGTGACTTTGCTTCCTGGATGGGGACGGCAGCCAAGAGGGGCCCGCATTCTGGCAGTGCAATGCGATATCCTGTAAATTTTACAGCAGCGAAATCGGCGTCATTAGCGCCACCCCGTATATCAAGGCAATTAGGCTTCGTTCTGGCTCTTGCCTATGCACAGCAACACGGAGCCCTCGGTGTAGGGGATTAGGGTCGAATACCCCTCTTTCTTATATCCATTTCCAGTGTATTGGGGTTAGCAGACTTACAGGGTTCCACTCCAAAGAGAATTTGGCTCCAGTACCTTTGGCAGAGTCCAAAAAAGCTTTGAATGTTCTCTGTGGGTTCTCATAGGAACCGAGCTACGGCTGCGTCTTAGTGGGGGGGGGGTTTCCACTTTGGCTGTGCTTTTTGTTTTAAAGACTTAAATGCAGGGCCTGCTCTAGCTATAGGCAGAATGGGCAGTTGCATGGGGTACAGTTACCTGGATTGCGATTGAAGTGAAATGATCATCAATTTTCTTGGAAGGGGAGACCTCCCAGTAAAGTCTTGGCCTAAGACCCTGAAACGGTCAAGCCGGCCCTGCTTAAACGCAAAGAGGGCCTAGAATTTCCAATTAGCATTTGGTAACTGGACGTTAATATCTTTAGCCATTGTTGTGATCAAAGATTTATTATGTATATTAATCTTAAAATAACATGTTCTAGCACTATATCTTGTCCAGTCACCAGGTGAGGCTGATGTTGTTCTTCAGAACTGTCATTTGTGGGGCACTGCCTTGGTTGAAGTTTGGTCTGGTTCATTGGGTGTCCCTCTTTTGGCTGTGTGTCCTCAGCCGTCTCTGTTCGTATCTCCTCAGATAAACCCGGTGGCTACGGGCCGAGCTCGCGGCGATCGCAGAACCGAGGCATAGTGGACGAATGCTGCTTCCAGAGCTGTGAGCTCCGCCGGCTGGAGATGTACTGTGCGCCGGTCAAGTCCGGGAAGGCGGCGCGCTCTGTACGTGCGCAGCGCCACACGGACACGCCGAAAGCTCAGAAGGTATGCCGAATGCTACATGCTAAATGCCACACAACTGCACATTATAGAGAACTACCCCCAAAAAAATGCCAAATGTATGGCTAACTCTTCATGCTACACAGGAATCATATCACACATATGCCAACAGTAGCGGCTAGACTTGCGTCTTATGCTACATGCTACATAAATATCCTAAAACCATGTGCTACATGCTGCGTACATGTGCTAACGAGGCAGGACGTACTGCCATTGACTGCGTGAGCTGGTTCATCTTGACTGCCCATGATTCCGGTAGTCGAAACATGGATGCCAGTCTTTCTCTTTTGAATCTTTTTCACAGAAACACTTATCTGGTAATAGTCACCCATCTTGTAAGGTATGTCGGGCCCGTGGGGCGCTGAGCTGTGCATGGCCGCTAACCGCAGCATGGCCGAGCCCCCACCGACGGCTGGGACCCCCCTGTCTTTGTTGTGTCTCAGCTTTGCATGGAATCTGGCAAAGATGCAGCTTAACCTGAGGTGCCTGAGTATGCAGACTAGGCTGGGGGGTGCGGTAAAGTAGAAGCTTGGGAGTCTATAGAATGTTGTTCCTGCCTATCAAAGAGCACCGCATACTGGTCTTTTAGAGATAAGAGTCTGAACGACAGCCTCTATTTTAAACATGAGGTCTTCCGGCGACAGTGGCTGTGCTCGTATTTATTGAGGACCGGGCGTCTTTTTTCCTATGCTTATGCCTTCGCAGCCGAGCCGTACCTTAACCACAATTCCTGCCCCCGTATCTCCTTGTCCCCTGCAGGAGGTGCATCACAAGAATTCCAGCCGAGGAAATACAGGTGGCAGGAATTACCGGATGTAGAGGAGGAGACCCAGGAGGACAGACAGAGGGACCCACAGGGGTGATAGAGGGACGTATTGACCGATGGAAGGATGGAGAAGGGTGTGGCCCCCCAACCTTGTCCCAACATGTAATGGTTCACTGTAAACACAACGAAAATAATACAAAACAAATAAGTAAAACAAAACAGGTTATTGATTAAATATGCTCAATAAGTACCAAATAGCAAGAAGGGAGAGAGTTCTATCCATAATGTACACTGTTATATGTAAGAAAGTTATGTGTGTGTGTGTGGAGGGGGGGGATCACTGTCCACCTAAAAGATATATGCTAAACTTAAAGGAGAAATTTGCTGCTTGACTCCACTGCGAGAGCTGTAGCACCTCCTGGCTGTGGGAGGACCTTTCTGCACACCCAGGTCATGCGTATCATCTGAGCATCCGTCCTCTCTGAAGACCCATCTTGGCTGGGAATAAACCTCCCTCCCCCAGTGGAGAGGGTTAAAAACAGGCTTGAGGTCATCAGATGGAGCAGCCTAAAAATGGGAGGGGGGGGGGGTGTCCACTTCACAGTAAGAGAGGACCAATGTTTTAATCCATACACAAGTTGGGTGCTTTGCTAGAAGAAGAGAGTGTGATTTTTAATCTTGGGTCGAATTCTATCACGTGGCCTTCGGCCTGCAGACATCATGGTTGTCTCACGTGATTTTATCCAGTGTATTAACCATTCTTCTGTCTGCACTGACTGTGCAAAAAAAAGCAAAAAATCCCTCTTTCCCTGGGTCAAAATGACACAACCATGCATGCCACTGGAATGCATTCTGGGAAAGACGAAAAACAGATTAAAAGAGTTTTACCAACTGAAACCAACAGTCTCCCATTGTCATTGGGGCTTTCTAAGAACATCTGTGAACGTGTGGAAAAAGATGTCACCACGGTTTGCGTTCGCTGGAACGAGATGTTCAGCCCGTGACGGTTTTTTTGGAAGCGTGATCTTGTGTGTCCTGGAGCCAGATGTGTTCTTAACTGCGAGCCTGTTTGGTGGGGTGGGGGGGCATTAGCATATTAGTGTTGCTGTGCAGAGACAGAAGATTAACGATTGATTCCACTTGTCCTGTGTTCTTCTCCTTTGGTAGCTTAGTGAAGGAACCTTCGCTTCTGTAATACCTTGGTCCGCATGCTTTGTCATTTGGGAAAAATAAAAAAAATAAAAAATAAGAGGAAAAAGGCAACCAACATGCACGGGCAACCAAACCCGAATTACTCAGACACACACGATACTGCTACCCGGAATGCTCACGCACACACACACACTTGCACACACACACGCACACAAACTGGCTCCCCGTTCATAAGAATTACCACCATCTCCTCAGTCTGGGCTCTCCAAACATTTGTGGCTTCCAGACTGAGAAAAGCCAGTCCCTCTGAGATATACTCACCATAGTGGTGACCCGACGACACGGAACATCACAAACACACTGTCTTCTTCTGTACCTGCGTATAATCAAACAATATTCCCATTTATTTTAGTTTATGCATCGTCCTACTATCATTGTACATAATGGTATCATATAGCGAAACCGTATTAAGGAATCTTATCCACTGTATAATGGTGCTATTTTGTAGTTTGTTACTTCCAAGGGTTGGCTGGAAACAGGAAGAGAATCTGAGAGCGAAGCTGATTGGTTGGACGTCTTCCCTTTTGCACAGCCTTGTGGCCACCGTTTTATATGATATATTTTTTATTTGTAAGCTATTTCAATCAGTTAGTGGTGTAAGCGAGCAAACGTATTTGTGGAAAGCCTGTGAATGCATAAACAAAACATCTTGATGTGATCCCAAAAGGCTAATTGCTATTTTTTCTACTGTTTTTAAATTATTATTATTATTCAATATTGATCCCTATGCCAAATGACTTGACAAAGAGTACTGTGAACTATTATCTTCCATTATTATCAAGGTGTTCAAAGTCAGTGTACTTTTGTCTGTCCTAAAATATATGTAATGTATTAATGGAACAGAGCCTGAGTTTTCACTCCAGCAGACACACATTCACATGCATGACCACCGAATCACAGCAGTAACACTCGTATAACAGTCTGATGTGCAGGGATAGTCAGACGAGGACAAATAGGATGGACTGCTGACAGTTAACGACCACTGCAGGCTCTGCTGTGATCTGACAGGTGGATAGAGCAACAGAAAACACAATCAATTAAGTTTTAAGTGCTTTAGATGCCAATAGTAGGTCGCATACAACTTTACTCTGCGTGTTTGGAAAAGCAGTTCCCTTAGTAGAAAATTCTACATCCATCCCACTGAATACAATATCTTGCTCTTACGCCACACAGTCATCTCATACCATCCAGATGCCTCTAGTATATGCAGGTTTGTTAGTTGTTACTTGCATAATGAATTGTGGAACGACGCACATAAACCAGTGGAATGACAAAGAACAGCATGCCCCCTATACACAGAGCGCATTGGTACCTTCCACTTCGCCTCCACCGATAGGCCGACCCACGAGACAATGACTGAATATATCACACAGTTAGTGTTCACGGGAAGTGAACTTTAACATGTTCCAAAGTCACTTAACCTACACCCAAAATATTGCACAGTTGTATAGCAGCGTTAATGTGTTTTTCAAGAAAGGTCTTCATAAAGGAAAAAACAACACGACTTGGAATGGTTTTCTAAATGCTTTTAGCACATAATAAGCTGATTCACTATCTGCTTAGTTACCTTCATAAAGACAAGGGGGGAAAAAACATGAGAATTTAGTTTTCAAAAATATACCATAAGTTTAACTAGGGGTTTGGATCAATGGACGTTATTGCAGGATTTATCATGCAATTTCAGGATCTGCTCCACTACGCCATTTGTGGAATTACAGTTACCTCGTCAAAAATCAATCGACAAAAGATCGCCAAAGAGGCAAGAGGGTTAGCCTTCTCACTGGTTTTTTAACACGTGTAAATGTGAGATGACTGGCTGCATAAAGACCCATGTTAATGAGACAATGTAAGAAGAGTCTGACAACTGCCAGAGAGCGTCAGCTAAACTCATTAGCGTGGACGGAAGCACCATCACCGTCGGTGCCCTCCTGCTTTATGTGGAGAATGTTGGATTGCTGACAGATTGTTCACAATTCCTGCTGAATAAAACACTTGTTGATATCACACGCCTGTCGGGGTGAGTGGATTTGTCAACCTTTCTCAGGAATCCTTAATGACTTGTTGACCATTCTTTGCTTCCTGACTCATACTGGATGACTGAGCATTATGGGAGTTAAGAAATCTTGCAGACAGATCACTATGTCATTTTATTTAACTGATTATCGTATGATTTAGGGTTTTACCCAGTTGTTGACACTTCAGTGGAGACACTAAAGATTAAGGAAGTATCTTCACAAGTACAACAGCAGTTAATCACTGTGGAAATTAACACACTTTCAGGTTAGGGTTCAAGATGTGGTTGCTCGTCATTAAAACTTAATAAACGAAGTTTCATGGCATTACAGGACCCAAACTGCTATTGAAACTCTGCCACATCACACATCCCTGATACTCGGTCTCTGCAGTGATACACATGGTCTGGAAGCACAATTAGCAAAGTGGAAGGACCAAACACACTGGGAAGCTAAGTGGAGAGATCACATGTGCTGCAGGCTAAAAGCCTTGGTTTACTCAGTAGTATAGCCGCTAATATCATC
Organism: Isichthys henryi; assembly: GCA_026776945.1. Lineage (NCBI taxonomy): Eukaryota > Metazoa > Chordata > Actinopteri > Osteoglossiformes > Mormyridae > Isichthys > Isichthys henryi. The sequence continues at coordinate 10,863,617 of JAODJX010000001.1, read as the reverse complement.
TGCTGAATTAATTTTTAGCCCCGTATATGTTTAAAAGTCATATTGATTGGAAACCGATTTGGTTAGAGGATGATTTTCTGTGTGCTCAGAAGTGGGAGGATGTCCTACATCAGCTCAGGTTCTGCACATCTTCTATTGCCTCCTGCCTTGAGATCCTTTTCCCAAAAGCATCCGTTCAAGCAAGGTCCCCCCCCACGCATATAGCTGAGCGTAACCCTCAGCGGCTACTACAGTGGGGCCTCTCTGACTTAGGAGCACTTAGGTGTTTAGATCTCCTGTTCACCGCGCAGATCTGTGATCCAGTTACAGGAATGTAGAAATGCGTCTCCAAGACCACAGAAAACCTGGATGACCTTTCAGCTAATAGTACGGACTTTTTACGCTTTCCAGAATAACATTTTCCCTATTAGTCATGACTCCCCTCTACAGGCCCCCTACAGAAATACATATGAATTAAACCCACTGGCGTCTTTAGGGTGGGAAGGAGGGCTGGTGGGGGGCAGGGGGAGGCTTTCAAGGAAACAGGAAACATTATGTGCCATCATTTCTTGCCACAATCCTGTTGTTATAACAACAAGAAGAAATAAACAATAATTAATTTGTTAAATTTGGAGAACGACTCTCACATTCTCTACACGCTTCGAAACCTATTGTGGTACAGGCCCGCGATTCTGAGCCAAAATTACCTCCCCACTAATTTGGGGGGGCGGGGGGGGGGAATTTGCCCAGAACGTGGCAAGTCCAAATCACTCCAGACCTGGGGCCTGTATCATGAAGCCAGATTACTTGCTTAGCTGGACAACTTGTCAGATTTAAGGTACAAACAGACTTTATTGTCATTTACATACATCTAGCCCAGACTACCTTAAATCTGACAAGATATCCAGCTAAGCAAGAAATCCTGCTTTGTGAAACAAGCCCTGGACAAGGGGCAGCGACGCTTTTACCATCCCAGCGAAAGCAAGCAGAGATCGGGCAGCAGGCTCTGCAGTCAGCCACAGCAGGGAGCGGGAAGGACGGTCCGCGAAATTGAACGAAAACAAAGGGGCTTCTGGGGGGGGGGGCGGGGGGCGATGACTGACGCAGAGAGACGTAAGATGATAGACGAAACGATAATCTGAGCCCCACGTCCAGAAACATATTTGGCTCCTTGATGTTTCTTGTTCTCTTAAACAGTGGCAGAGACAACGGCAGCACATAACCTGTGTGGGTGCCACCTCTCTGCAAAATGCTGGCAAGGGTCAGATCCGAGAGCGATTGTGGGGAGTCGTATGTGGAAGAGTCCATCAGAACACCACTTGACAGAACTGAAGCAGTGCCAGATTTCATTTATAAAGAGTGCAGCATTCATATATATATATATATATATATATATATATACTCTGTGTGTGTGTGTGTCTGTATTACACATTCATATTATCAAAATATATGAAACCAAAGTACTTGTTTTATATGAAGTTTATTGTTAGTATTTATAGGGGGCTTCAATATATATATATATCAATTTAAATTTGATATTGATGTCATTCTTTATTATCTATTTAAATCCATTGTAGCACATTGATCATGGAGCCTGAATTCCTGTAAGCAGGACTGTCATCTACCTCATACTCCAGAACTGAAATGCACACTGGGTCATATTTTTCATCCTGGCGAGCGTCTCCAGTTTCTCTGGAGGGGAGGACCACGGAAGCTCTGGGCGATGAACTCGGATGGACCAAGCGTGCCCTCAAGCTCGGGGTAAGGGGGGGGGGAGGGGGAGAGAGAGAG
>JAODJX010000001.1:10848509-10861647 GCA_026776945.1 Isichthys henryi | reverse complement strand
CCCTCAGCCCCAAAAGGAGAGAAACAGACCCCTCCGCCCCCACCTCCAACCTCCGTTCTCTCCCTTTCTGCCTCTCTGAAGTCTGCGGAGCTGCCGGCAGACGGTGAGAATCTCCGAAAGCTGTGATGGTTAGCAAGAGCGTACAGACCTTCTGGCCCGACGTGCGAGAGCAGCGACTGTCACCTCAGGTGTCAGCCACGGCGGCGGGATTAATGCACCGCTGAAATGTGTTTGCATAGATTTGCATCTCGCAGAACCTCGGTCTGCCTCTTTTCTTTCAAACACAGCAAACCCATAATAATAATAATAGATGTTTATAAATAACAGTGACCAATTAAGACAGCACTGCGACCGATTAAGATGTGGATAAAAATGGTACTGACAGACTAGGGCAGACAAATGTTTGCAATACCAGAACTAGGTAACTGTGAGGATAATTTGCATCTAAATTTAGGTTCAGTTTCATTGTCATTGCACAAAGCAGAAGTAATCACCACAACGAAATGCAATTGGGCAATGAATTCAGATGTGCAAAACCTGATAGAAACAGCTGTATAATATATACATGTATGATAAATAAACTGAAAAATGTATGTCTATACAGTGGTATATATGGTGCATATGGTGCAATATAAATAATGAACATATACAGCATCTGTGAGAATGAGAGTTATGTACAGTCTATCTATCCATCCATCTATCTATCTATCTATCTGTCTGTCTGTCTGTCTCTCTGTCTATCTATCTATCTATTTATCTTTCTAATCTGTCCCCCCATCCATCCATCCGTCCATCCATCCATAGCATATTTAAATAACTGTTAAGGTGCAGGGTGGCAAACGACCGTGTCAGAGTCTACATTCGCATTTATTTATGTGGCACGCATGCACACACGTGTGACTGCGTGGTCACTGGACTGGCCATCTATGACCCACAGGGGCCCCGTAAATCGAGGCCTGGGTTCTGTTCCCCAGGCAGCAAGCGGGCTGGAGCTGCATGATAAAGTGATACTTCCTGAACAATGGCGTGTGCCGCCAAGGCAAACAGGGCCCCGTGCGGGTTCACCGAGGGGAGAGTTGCGTGTTCAGCTTTCAGTGGGATCGCCGCAGTGACAGGACGGGGCCTTTCACCCACCGTCAGCACATTTTAATGAATATATAGCGGAACAATCAAGCCCTTTTAAAAGACGGATTGGCCACCTGGCCCAGCGTCAGTGGAGATTACTGCTATGACCGTAGAGTAGGGATTTGGCAGCCTCCCACTGCAGCTCTCCCGATGCTCATTCCATTCAGCTGCCTCTAAGACTTATTATAGGACCAATTATTAGGCTCAATTAGTGCAAATTACTGTGTAAAAAATATTCAGCCATCAAGCGTTTAGGGAGAATAGCAAAGATGTTGGCCAACCATAAATCGCCATGGGTTTCTCTACCTGGAGATTGGGTTTGGATGTGGGCTGATGAAATCCCCTGAGCGGATTGTGTTCCCACACGGAGTTCAGAGGGTGCTGGTCACTACAGCTGAACTCGAACTGCGTCGGCCTGGCAGTGACCCGGCTCCAAGACCACTGACTGCCCCCGACACATCGCACGCACAAACGCCGCCGTGAACCACAGCGACCACGATGTGAGGCACGCCATTAAAACAAAAAACATTCATTTTTCACCCGATACAGTAGTTTTTTTGTTACTTGCCAAATAATACACACTGGTTAGAGGAATTACATAAGCATTATTTTGCTAGTTTGCTATGGTTTTATATTGAAGCCCAAAAAAAATAATTACTTGCAAGAAACCGCAAAATGCAAAAAAATAAAAGATTACATGATTGCTTGTGGGGAAAAAATGCGACACTTGTAGAAATACTGTTAATTCATTCAGAAAAACGTATATATCATGGCAATATAATGTGCAAAACCAGGGCAACCATCAAAACACTGCATTTCATAAGTAAGTTATGGCGGTTCGGGGAGCATCCAAGGTCAGCCTGACTGTAGCATCCTCATTTGCTCTCCTGGAGATTCTGGAAGGCGGCAGGTTCCAGCGCCCCCTCTGGTGGGAAGCGAGTAGGGCAAGCTGGTGTGTTCATTTGTATTCTGGGTTGAGTGCACGTGAGGACACTGCTTCTGGACCTGGCTCTGTAATAAAAGCCCTGGGCCTCGCTACTTACGTTTGCTGTTGTCTTTTAAACAACCTTGCGGTCAACCTGACGCTCTTCATCGTGGCATCCTCTTTACCTGGGCGGTTTGAGGGGAAAAGGGAACAAGCTGCGAGGTTGGCTCACTCAGTGTTGTGAACAGGGGATCGTATCCTTGTGACTGATGGGCACTCAGGTTACCACCTAAGAGACTGGCACAGCACTCTAAGGCAATGCCAACTTGTAAGTGCCCTGCTGGTCCCAGGTCAGATTTATGAGCTATATAGATACCTCACTGATGCTTAGAGCGTGCACTGAACATATAAACTGTATTTGTTGGTATACATAATATCTTAAGAACATTCTAGAAACATCTCCTTCACGTCAGCTGTTCAGAATAAACAGGTTTTGGCATTGGAATGGCCATCTAATGTTCTGAGTGCGGGTTTGTACATTTTTGATGAGCAGAACATTTTCTGGTAAATGTACGTATATTTTTTAAGTGTGCTTTGAGAGAAAATTTTTGAAGTGTACTTTCCCTGTCAACATCCTTTCCATCAACAGTTCTGCCAATTTTGTGTATTTTTTTTTTCTTGCGATAACTTCTCAAAGTCACTTAGTTTGCTGTATGATCAGAACACAGTTCATGGAACGTGGTTCAGATGACTCCTGTCTGCCGTAGAGACTTGGTGCAAATCGGGTGGTTTTTCAACTGGAATGTGGGCGTGGTCCATCCCACAAGTGCCTGTTGACAGACGTGAAGCTTGCAGCTCAGAACACAGTTTCCTCTAGACAGATACAAGCTGATGATCAGCTCTTTCAAAGCATTTGGTGTCAGTCTCTGTAATCTGACCCATTTATGACCGTAATGTTAATAAATAATAATATACAGTATCTTACCTTTCACATAAAAATTGCCAGATTTGAAAATGAGTTTTGTGTCTTTAACGAGTTGATCTTTGACTACTCAGTGCCAGATGTTCTTCCATAGACCAGAACTTACAAAAGTAAACACTTTTTGTATGTCAAATGTTCCCATTAGTTAAAACTGCACTGCAAAGAGCTGGAACATCATCAATGTTGTATGGATCTTGAGCAAATCCCACTGCACAGTGCTCTCAGGTATGCGCCCTTCAGCATCATTGGCTTAACTGATTGACGTAAGGGATAGAGTGGTTTTGGACAGCCTTTGGAGGGCTCTGACCTCAGAGTCATTTTGGGTCAGCACCAGCAGAAGCAGTAGCACCTCTCTCTTCTCACTCACCATTTTTCACACGGAGGCCCCCCTCCCCCGCCGCCCCCTTCCCAACCCTTTTCTCTACATGCTGCTCACTCTGCAGTGGAAATTCACAGAAAGCTGATTGTGGCAGGAGACTGTTGGCGCAGCTGCGAGCTTTACGAACCCATGATGTCAGAGTCGTGTTTTCCTTGGAGAGTCTCTCATCGGCGGCATTGTTCCTGGAAACCGTGGTCTGTTCTCTGGGCAACAAAAAGAGTCGGGGCCCAAACTCGAGCGGATACCCCCACTCCATGCCCCTCGCTACCACTCCATTATTAAATGGAGGTACTGGCAGACCCCACACTCCCATCAGATGCAGTTATCACTAGCATCATACCACAGGAGTAGCTTCTAATGGGGACTATAATCTGTCCTCAAAGGTCAAGGGTTTGGTTGGTGCAGTAAATGGTGTTGAGATTTTAAGGCATATCATTGGCCGGATGTCACTTAAGCTGATTCAGTACGCTCAATTATACTTGCCTGTCTCTCACCAATGGGAGGACAGTGTCCTTGTCTAAAGGGTGGTCCTTGGACTGCTCGGCTCCAAGCCTCCCATCTACAGAAGATAGGTGATTTCCCATCAGTGCCCAGAAACCCGGTACGACAGCGGATCTCTACTTTCAGCTACACCTTCTCATAACTAAGACGGAAGTCAATGATTAGAGCAGAAGCAGTATCTTACTCTAAAGAAACAAGCAGCCCTATAGACTCAGCAACAATCCAACAGCACCCAGCAACCCTAAAGGAGCCGGTGAGAGTCAGGAAGTTCTGAAAAACCTCAGGGAGCTGCTCATGCCACGACGACAGACCATGGACTGTTACCGATCCAGAATGGTGATAAGTCATGGGGTTCACGTTCACCTCCGGGCTGGATGCCAAGCCTTGCTCAGCCTTGGCTATTCTGTATTGCAAGGTGAGAAGACCTTGCAATCCTCAATTACAAGAAGACACCTTCCTCTGTGAGTAATTTGGGAACAGTATACTTTTTTGCACGATTCATTTGTACCCTGCTAGGGGTTTCACTTCTTTTTTTTTTTTTTTTTACTTTCAGTCAGCAGTAGACTCTTAAAATCAATTTCGGTCATTGCAAAGAGAAGAGCCATTTCTGAAGAAAGACGGGAGTCAATATCGCAATCAATCACGGTCACTGCAAAGTAATGAGAGAGAACATGGAGAAAGTTTTAAAGAGAACATTTCAGAGTCAATGTCATTTGATCCTGTGAGTAGAGCTTGTGCAGGGTTAGTGGCATGAAACAGCTCAGTCTGAATGTCTACGTTTTGGGTAGTATGGGTTGGAGGGCACTGGGAATGGTAAAAGCGGACCCTCCTTAATATGGGCTGGAACATCACATGACTTGGGCAGGACCAGACAAAACAACACAGATGGTGATAATAATTTGATGGTCAGTCCAGGTCAGGGGATGGTTCTGCTGAAGTTTTCATTTGGGGGACTGGAGATTCTCACAGTCAGCTGGCCGGCAGCCAAGAGAAACACACTATGAGAACTTGCTAACACGCTAACTTTCGAATCTCCTCCTCACTTCAAAGAGGATCCAGCAAATATGATCTGCAGGCATGATGAAATCACATCTGGCTCTTTTAAGATTATTTTACACACTTCTTCTCTGTGCTAATGTTCTTTGTTTGGGAATTATGGTAATGTTTTTCCTAGAAATTTATCTCAGGGAAAAATGGAAACCACAAGATAAGAGCTTCGTCTTTCTTGAGGGTTCAGAGCGGGAGAAGGACCCTGTCCAAATTTCATCTGCAATCGAGGCACAGACGTGGCTGTGGAGGAGAAAACAATAAGCAAATTCTGAAGGCTTGGCGTGAGGCTTGCAAATGAGTGGGAAGACTGTGGTGCAAAAGGGGTGGTGAGTTGGGATCTTGTGCCTGTGACCAGAATGTTGTGGGTTTAAATCCCAAGGTCAGCAGAATGATTAGGCCCTTGAGCGAGGTTCAAAATCCCCACTTGTTTAATGAACTGGCTGACCCTGTTTTCTCCATTGTACAATGCATTGGATAAAAGCATCTGCTGAGTAAATGAGATGGAATCTACGGACACTTGATGATGTAGGTTCACAAAAAAATTTGAATTACAAGCCGCCACAGTTTTGGTGGGGCATGGAGACATACTTTTCTGCAAATTATATCAAATGTCATTTTATTGGGGCCTGTGGGAGTGGGGGCACAGCTCAGCAAACATAAGACACCGAACACGCAAGTGGGGGATTTTTAATAAAAACATTTGCCCCCCCCAAATCTTATCCAGAAAGGGCTGTTGTGTGTGCGGGTTTTTACTGCATCTCCCTAATTAGATTGCTAATTAGAGGACTGATTGGCTAAAGAGTCCTCACACCTGGGTTTAAACAATTGGCCTAGAGGTTATCCTAAAAACCTGCATACACACTTGTTCTTTGAGGAAAAGATAACCCACCCCTGGTCTAATCGGTCACACATTAATTCCTCTACACTGGCCTCCACAACTGTCACCCCACTAAGTTGCATTAGAAAGATGGTATCAGCAGAGAAATTCCATTTATGTAACAGATGCTTTTGTCCAAAGTGATGTACAGTTGAGAAAATTGAAAATTGAGCAATTGAAGTCAAAAGCCTTGTTCAGGGGCTCAAAGGTGAAATCACTCAGCCAACTCTGGGATTTGAACCAGTAACCTTCTGGTCAATTTTAACCCACTCAACCACACACCACCACACCACACAGGAGCCACGATTTCCCGGGCATTTGACAGGTTTGTTACACAAAACCTCACAGAAACAGTTTGCAGGTTATTAAAAGCAAAAATATAATATCAACTAAGACTAAAATATCTGTTGTGAAAGGTGGAGAGGGAACTTACCAAACAAACATCCATTTTCGGAGAAGGTTAGACATCGAGTGCAGACGGGTGGATCAAAATGGGAAAGTTAGAGAGAATAAAAAGCCATAATGGAGAAGTTAGAATAAAAGCTTTCAAAAGCTGGACACTCAGCTGAGAGAAAGATGAAAGGATGGATGGATGTCAGGAACAGACTGGTAGCATGAGTGAAAATCAACCGGATCATTGAAGCCGAGCTTATCGGCGACGGAGTGGGAAAGAGACGATGGACCCAGAAAACAGAAATGCAGTGGTACAAAAATAACGGGGTCAGAATAACAGCATTTGCTGGGGCAACAGATTGGAAAGATGGCGGTGAATTTGGAATACAGAAAAAAGCAAGTAATAAAGATGTTACAGCAATGTGCAGATTTGGAGTTGAAAGAAGAGAGAATGTTGGTAAGATGGATGGAGAGAACAAGAATGGAGGGGGAGAGAGAGAGAGAGAGAGAGGGAGGTTAGAACAACAGTGGTAGGGGCCCAGAGGTTGCACCGCTCAGTTGCTGGCACAGAAGTCTCCCAGGTGACTGGTCCAGCCCTTCAGCAGAGCCCCTCTCTCTCCAACACAAACACTCAGAGAATAAAAGCAGAGCAGTCCAAGGAAAATCACCTCAGTCCGGTTTGATGGCAATTATTCACATCTCACATTTCTTTGCCGCCACTGCAGCTTCTGTGGTGGTAATACGGCTGGGTCTCATTTCATGTTCCCCCCGTGAGCAGCTGCGGGTAAGTCATGGTGATAAAGGGCCATAGCCTCCTTAATAATAATGCCTGGCAGGTCATTCTACTAACTGATGGTCATCGTGCCTCTGACTGCAGGAATCAAGCGGGATTTGGGATAAGGGAAAAGGTGCCAGCTATCACGTCAAAGATAGGCAGGACATCTGTAGAAGTCTGTCCTGTTTGCTATAATTGCTGAGAAGCATAAAGCCCCTCAGACTGGAATGAAATAATGATGGTAGGTTGTACCCGATGTTGGCGGACAACACCAAAACGGGCCATGAAGAAGACCATGAGTAAGGCTACAAGAAGAAGAAGTGCCAACAGGCAAAGGATTACTATAAGGGCCTGCTAAGCAAGTACAGCAGTGAGTAGGAGCTTGAATCTCTATGGCACCAGACCAGAGCAAGGAGACATGAGAATGGGAAATACTTCTTCTGAATTCACACCTTAAGCTACACAAAAGGCCCAGTACACAGCTGGAGATCTGGCTTTAGACTCGCAGGACGGTGCATTTCCTATGGATCACAGAGATGATATATGTGAAACGAGCAGATTTCTGGCTCTCGTTCCAAAAACCCGAAGAGCTTTTGCTTGAAAGGGTCATAGGTAAAGCCTTTGTTCTTGCTGCTCGTCCCATCGTACCTCAGGTTCTGAAGCTAGTCCAGCATTACTTGTAGGAGCTCCTTCTTCTACGATGCAAGTCATTCATCTTCACAGCACGAGCCCTTTACGCGTATCTTGTAAAGGTGAAGATATCCTCTTCAAACAACGTAAGCTTCATATAAACCCGTAAGCTGTTTATGTTCTTTTCATACCTAGGACATAAAAACTGCCTGGCCACGTAACCCCCCCCCCCACCTCCCACCAACACAACCTGAAATAGGTATGGTTTGTGATGAGCCCATCTTAGAATAGCACTGTGGAAACACCTTGCAGATATACCACGTCATCACTCACCAGGGGGTGAGCCAATCACGCCAGCCTGCCTCTTTATCACAAAGCTACACCTCAACTACGAGACCTACTGCACACATAATCTAGATGAGATCTGTTCCTTCATTGTCGTCCTCAATAGGCCCCTGTAGAGCCAACCCTCCTAAATCCATTTGACTATCTCCGTTCCCTTTCAACCTGCCCCGTTTCACAAAAGCGCAAACATTTATAATACACTCTTCTCTGCTCCTTCCCTTCCTCCACAGCCAACAGTATATAAAGTCTGACCCAACCCACGATAATAAAAATCCAGGCACAACTTCCTTGGCATCGTCTTTATGTTTCAAAGTCATCACCCGTTGCGCGGCAAAAAATGACAGTTTGTTCTTTCCGTCTTTTTTTAATGGCGGCTCTGTTCTCCATGTGCTACACACATTTTGCATCCTGGACAGAGGAAGAGGAGACTGCTGGCTCCATGCAGACTGCCAAGACTGTGATGGATAATGTCCTTGATGGCATTTCCTCAAGTCAGTGGTCTATCCCAGCGAGCAGCTTATGGGACGAAGGGAACGCAGAGGCTCTTATCTTCACAGTAAGTATTCCCTGTTCAGGTGTCTGCAACTGTTTTTCTGGGGAACCTTAACTGTGAATGTGAGTCTTCTCTGCTACAATCTTATTTCTTACTGCCAGGATAGATATCAAGATGGGTATTTAGCATGAAGCAAGGACAATGGTTTGGTTCCAGCATTCTTAGGGACCAATTGACTGTATCACAAAGTGAGATTTGTTGCTTACTTGTTAAATTTAAGGTGATCCAGTTTAAATGGATTTCATCTTCATTCACTTACATTTAGCCTAGACTACCTTATATCCAACAATTTATTGGGCTAAGCAAGAAATTGCCCTCCCTAAACACACATGGTATGTGCACGATATCACTCGGGACATGTAGATACTGTCCATACCCAAATCCACACCCTTGGCATAAAGTAGGATGATAATTCCTGAGTAAATGATGGACTGTCATTCTGTCCAACCTTTTTCCCTGTGCTACCTGGGATAGGCTCCAGGCACCCCAGGAAGAAATGGTTGGAAGACAGATGGATTAATGAATAGAATACTATAGTAGCTAAATCAAGTTAATTACATTCAATTGTGTCATCTTAATCCTAAACAAGGAGTGACTGGCTTACTTAGCGATTGTTCTGAGTAGCACCTAAAACCACCTGGATTTTAGATGTTCCAAACTAGATTTAGAACCCCCAGCTGCACTCAGCCATTATTTTGATGATGACGTAATACAGGCAGAGCAGACTGAAGCACCTGGTCCAGAACACTAACTGCAATATCATCCATCGGTTCAGATAGCTTTTGTTTCAAAGGGCAAATTTGTCTAAATACTGTCAACAAACCAAAATAAGATCAAACTGACCAAGACAGCTCACAAATGCATTTATGTTTGGATCGGATTGATAAATCAAGGTATTTTTTTCCAACACTTACGTAATTGACTTCCTACAAGACAAATGGGGTTTTTATGTAATTTTTATTCTCAGCAGCTGGATAAGATGACTGAACAGATTTTGGCTTAATTATTTAGCATATAATAGACTATTCTATAAAAAAAACTCTAAAAACAGCTCAGTTTTTGATTGCAGTTCCTACCTTATGACCCAGAAGCTTATCACAAGGCTACAGCCGTCAGTGCAAATAATCAAAACGGCTCGACAGCAAGTGAAGTGAGGCATCGCAAGACGGGAGGGTGAGGCGCAGTCGCTTTTGGGATCTTGTAAAAAGTGGCAAGCGTTATGGAAAACTCCGTCGCTGTTAGACAAATTTCTTCCATGCAGCCTTTCATTAGAACGGACACCAGAGGTTCAGACATGGCAGCTGCAATTCGTTCCAGTCACATGACCACAGCTAGTTAGGCTTTTAATGCAAGAGTGGGACTCCTCATTAAAGCCAGGATTTGGACAGCAAACTGCCTCAATCTGGTGCTCTCCTTCCTCGTCCCTTAACCTAGCAGCTACTAGGATATCACTGATGACTCAACCAGCAACTTCCAGCTGAGTTTGCCCACAACTTGAAAGCAGTAGATAAAATCTAGCTGTGTTCATTGTTGGCTTACCAGGTCTACGAGAATGAAAAAAAAAACAGCCAGTGGACTAATGGCCTTGAGCATAACCACTGATGTCTCCCAGCTTGAACAACCAGGAGGGCATTTTTAGATGTGACCGGAATCTGGGCCTTGCAGGCATGACTCACATCGCAGTGAATGCGACGCATGGATGAGCAATGCCATTTTCTATCCCACAGGACCATGGTCACCAAGGCGACCCTCGGGATGAGTCCCTAAGAACAAGCCGACCCAGACTGTTTACTTCCACCAAGTTCCTGGAGGCAGACAATGGCGAGCCCGAATGGGCGAGGGATAAAGAGCAGAGAGACACTGGCGAGGTCCTCTCGGTCGTTGGAGGAGACTTTGATGGTAGGATGAACGGGGGGGGGCTAACAAAAAATTTATGCTGCTCGGGCAATATGTGCCAAAAACTGTCCATTAAAAGCATTGAGACTGAATTAAGGTCAATTAAGGTCCGCGAAACAAACTCCACAGTCAGGATGTTTTGTTACTAGGATAATAAAATGTGCAGAATTGGAAAAATACGATGAATTCCATACCAATAAACAACCCACGCCTTTGCCTCTAAAAAGGAAAGAAATTACGAAGGTTTCTTGACCCTGATATCAACACTAACAAGTTTCATTTTCCGTCCAATAATTTGCTAATTGCTTCTTGTCATTCTTTTCTCCCTAGTGCTCAGATGCATGGTGGGACGGGTCTATAGACCCTGCTGGCAAGCGTGACCCAGAAGGGGCAAAGAACACAATGCAACACTCCCCCCTTCTATTGACACGCCTTCCCGTCCTCTGGAAGGACATCCACCCCCCCCCCCGTTTTTTTTTCCTCACTATTAAAAAGACACGTGTAACAAAGAATGAAAACGTTTATTAAAAAGGCGTGAAAACCTGCAAACAAAGTGGCACAGGCTTGTTTTGTAGATCAAAAAATGGCCGAAATCTCCATTTTTATGTTGGCACACTCTACGGAAAGACAAAAAGCTAGAACTTTTCTGGCAGGGGACTTAGGGGAGGGGGGACACAGCTTTTTTGGATGGGTATCTGAAAGTTGGGGAGGGGGGGGGCTGGGTTACCCTGTACCACCCCTTTCACTGATGTGGCATCAAACAGATCCACTTGGATCCCGAGCACATAAGCAATTATACTTTCCAGATTGCCTCATGGACAATGAGACGTGGGGGGATCACGCCAATCTACACGCCGTCACAACCTCACCCATTGCCACAGCAACGTCGGCACAGATGCACACCATGGCACAGACAGCAACCTAAAACCATAATTTATGCAGTACTTTCTTTTAAGAAAAAAAAAATACACGTCTAATATCAGTTAAACCAGGATTGATCTAACACACAGAATATCCATTTTCCGCTCAACAAGCGCTTCCAGAAGTCGTCCTTGCAAAACAAGGCTGGAGAGAGGATGAGAAAATGGCTCCCTTTCAGTCTCGGAGACCGTTGTGTGACTCGGAGTAAAACCCAATCAGGGAAAGGCATCACATGTTTTACAACATCCGGCTTCAATGTCACACCACCTTGTTGTGTGGGGCTGAGGTCACCGGCATCGAGCGGGACAGCATGGGCCCGCAACCGATCGCCTGTGGGGAACCGGGCGGAGGCAAGGCGGGATGTGTGGGGGGTGGAGGAAACCCTATACCCTGAAGAAACTGGTCAGCTTGCTCTGTCCAGATATCAACTTCTGCTTGCCAGGGGCGGCTCTGTCACCGCTCTTCCCTGGGCGTCTGGGGGGCCGGGCTGCTCTGGGGACACCGGTACCCAGGGCACGCTTCTTCTGGGGCTGCTTCTCCACCTCACCTTCCTCCTCTGCCCTCCTCCTTTTGCACGCCTCGCCAACGTCTCCAGCGCCCTCTCCGGCTGCCCCAGGTTGGAAGTTGGCCCCCCGCGACCCCAGTGGCACCCTCTTTCTGACGAGGCTGCTTGCCGACGAGCCTTTTTCATACTCGGCTGAAAAGCGGAGAAGGGGAGGAGAAAGAAAAAAGTTGAACCAAAATTTAAAAAAAAAAAAAATAAATAAAGAAAAGGAAAAAAAAAAAACGTGGGTTAAGGAATATGACGAAATTGCTGACGTTTTCCTTCGGTTTAACAGGCAGTCTGTTTATTTTAAAGATCTGAAACAGAGCATTTGTCATATACTCTGATGGATGAGAGCCGGGGTTCCCACAGAGAGAAAGCAAGCGTAAGCACGTGTGATCTCTGGGTTTTTACTATGGCGGTGGGGGCAGCCAAGGTTTACAGGATGGGGAATTGTTTAAAGGTTGATCTTAAGTATCAGTCCCAAAACAGAGCCCGGCCTGGGTACCTGCCGAGCGTGTGGCGTCAAAGGAAAGGGGAGGGCCTTGTCTAAGCCTCGGGGGGAGGCAGTGTGGGCTGGCGGGGAGTAAGGGGGAGATCTTTGTGGTAAGATTTCCAGTCGACAGGGTCATAGAGTATAGAAAGTAAAACATTACATAATTGAGGGTGTGGGGGTGTGTGATTAGCATAGGTGCCGCCTCATCAGACGAAGCGCCGATAAGGTCGGACGTACCAGTGGTGGAAGGCGCCGCCCCCTCACCCTCCAGGCACCCATGGGTGGGAAATCGCAGCACGCGGCTGAGAGGCCGCTCCTCCTCACCATAGGTGCAGGCAAACTGGGAACGGATGACGTGCCCACTCACCTGTGAGCCAGAAATGGAATAGTGCGCTGTAACGTCAGCTCACAGACCCCCTTCCGACCGAGAACACGTCGTCCTGGCTCGATCTGACTCAGCACAATGCCTTGTTCGGAAACCTGCCCCCCCCCCACCCAATGTGCTCCGGAATTAATTATCATTATTCTTACTGGAAGGCAGTTCCAGACTCAGAGGCAATCAATTTTATAAATTTTTAGAAAACGTCATTGACTGTGCCCTACACACAGACACACACAAGCAAAGGTGTGCTGATGCAGCCTTTTGCAGAACCCCACTGACACCCCTTCTGATATCCGAAGGTTATCAAATGCGCCCCCCCCCGCGGGGGGCGGGGGGGGGTGGCGGGGGGGGGTGGGGGGGGGGG
>JAODJX010000001.1:10830518-10844128 GCA_026776945.1 Isichthys henryi | reverse complement strand
CTCACCACCCCCCACCCAACCCGCCCCCCCCGGCCCCCCCCGGGGGGGCGGGGGGGGCCCGGGCGGGGGAGTCCAGCACAAGAGCACAAGGTTCAGAAGGGAGTACCTGGGATCTGGGGTCTCTCCCATGAGTTCCTGCAGGTGGTCTGTGAAACGGACGAAGTCTGACAGGCCCTTGAGGTGCCCCCTGAGCGGGTGAGAGTCGGGGGGGGCATAGCCCTTCCCGCCAAGTTGGATCGCCCGCACAAACGACACAGCAGCCTGCGGCAGAAACACACAACTCAATTCTCAATTACGTCACTGATGTCAGACCTACAAGAAAGGCAGGTGTCCTGCTTAATACCTAAACGTGTTATACTAACTCTGAGATCATGAAAGATGGATGGACTGATTAGTTAAGCTCAGCGTTTCCCAACCTGGTCCATGTTTTTGCTTCCCTCCAGCTCCCCGTTAGACAGTCCACATTTTTGCTCCCTACCAGGAGCCAGGGGGCATCAGGACTGTGGACTGTCTGCGGGCCTCCAAGGACTGATTTAAGAAACACTGCTGCTGCAGCTCATCCATAAGGATCCTCATCGTTTATTGGAGTACTTCATGTTAAATACCTCAACCAATGGTTGCAGAGCGAAGCCTCTGCAAGCTTTTAATTCTGCTACCTTGAGATTATAGGCTCATCGTACTACTGTAATTGTTAAAGGATCCAGCAGCTTGGGTTTTGAAACTTCCATTTGACATTTTACACAGCCCACCACTCCCTGCCCCCACCCCCACCCTCGTAACAGGCTCACTGAAGCCGACAGATTAAAAAGCACTGGCTGTGAAGTGCTGTGATGTCAATGCTCGCCGATCCCCCCACCAGAAAGAGGGAGGTGCCGCTGGCGCGGGCCTGTCGCTTCAGGTCGGTGAACGCCACGCAACCGAGTCCCCTGCAGGGGGCGTCGAGCACCTGCGCCAAGGCCAGGTCGTTCCTGGTGTTCACCAGCAGCTCAAGGTAGGAGCAGAAGAGTCTCCGCAGCGCCCCGTGTACCTGAGGGAGAGAAAACGCACCTGAGCCCCATCAGGACCGCGCACACAGATAACGCCAACATCAGCTTCCTGTTTCCGCAGTACTAAAACTTTCACCAAGCGAACATAACAGATCTGTCCTATTATAGGTGTAATTTATCTATCTTCCTGTCACCCAGGGGGCCAAAGGGGAAGAAAATAAAGAGGCTCATCATCAGCAGCCATGTTACACGTTTTTAATGAAGCTCCTCTTCCAGCAGTATCGTGTACAGCGGATGAAACACACACATTTGCCCAACACCTGCACTCACCACCCCCCCGATATAAATCACACTCCTGCCTGGGGCCCCTCCCGTTTCAAACACACTGCACTTTAAAGCATCCGCCCAGTAACCGAAATCACATTTCACTCTTAAATCCTAGTGTCGTAATTTAATGTTCCAGCTAACAGAGGAGAGACATTTCTGTAAAAGTGAAAACTGAGTAAAGGAGATGCTTAAAGATTTAGGGGTGGGACGCGGGGTGGGGGGTACCGTTTATGGGGAGCATTTAAAACGGCCATCGCTAATATAATTACAACATTAAGTTGAGTGCCCTTAAATCGACATACAAACCTAAAAGAAGCCTCCGGAGAGTAAGTGTGTTAGCAGGTATTAGTTATGACATTGAAGCACTTCTTCTCTGAAGGGCAACACCGACATAAAATATACACATTAACCAGGAACGTTTATAATGAAAAGTTCTTGAACCACAAAAGGAGAAACGAATAACAGGGGTGAGTGTGGACCTGCTGTTACAACCAGAAGGTTCGGATGCTGTGAAAAAGGAACATTATGTACTGTACCTGTGATAATAGCATTTATAGCAATGCTAGAATTGGGTAGTAAGAGAAACACCTGTAACATTCAGTTAGTAACATAAAAGTGGATTAATGACCTGTAAACTATATTGGCTGGTGTTCCTGGATGGAGTCTGAGGGCAGTCATGGCTGGATGGGGTTTGGAGACAGTCTGTGCTGCTCTCCACGCTGCCTGACAGGAACTGCAGCAGCTCCACCTGGATGAGGCAGGGGTGAGGTGAGGTCAGATGACATCCCATAACAAGAGATCCGAGACTCGATGCGGGCTCGCAGAATTACTCACGGAACTCAGCGGTTCGTCTGGGTCAGACTCTGCCCTCAGCTGCTGGTACATCCTGGACACATCAATCAGGTCCAGCGTGTTGGTGCGCTTTAGGAACGAGTCGTATTCTCTACGGATGATGTCATAGTTTTCCGGGTGAGCGGAGTCGGAGAGGGGCAGGTGGAGTTTCTCCCTCAGCAAGCGTTGCCAGGTGACGATGACATCACTCAGAGCCACAGTAAACTCTCCGGTCTCCTGCCAAAGGGCAAGTGCATCAGTATTGACTCCAAAATAGCACTAAAGAAGAGAAATCCTATTAAATATTAAATATGAATAACAGTGGTAACCTCCCGTCCTTGAGAACTGCGGAATATTTCAGCTTATTCTACCGCTTAATTCAAGTCATTTCTGAAGCGGCGGGATTTACATATATCGGGTGAAAATGAATTAAACCTGCAAACATGGGAGCTTCTCTGGCTATCGAGTTTCACCCGCCCTGTTTTTGAAGGTGATGCCTGACATCTCATGTCATCCTCTTAACATCTCGCCGATATTAGCTTGCATCCAATCAAAATCCCTCTAGAAAACGTTTTCTACACAGACAAATGGTTTCCTTATATTTGTGGCAGGATCGGATCGTCACACCCTCTAGCGTTTAAATACGACAGTTCAAAAATGCATCCCTACCTTACGAATCTCTACAAGAACTAAGCGAATAAAATTGAGAGGAAGTTATTTTGCGCTACACAGTTAAGTGCAAGGGGCAAATCCCACTTGCACATTCAAGTAAAAATTAAAACAAAGCTGAGACGTGTTACTATAATGAAAAATAATGCACTGATTAGTGGACAATTAAAATACTTTGTGACCGCTTTCATGTTATTCTGATCACATGAACCCGAAATACATTCATAGGAAAAGTACAGCACTATTGCCGGTATTTTGTGGTAGAAGTAAGCGCTGACAGAAGCTACCGTCTTGTTAGTCTCGGCCATGACGAGCTGCAAAGCAATGAGCATGCTGTCCGCCCCTCTGATCGTGGTCATCTCGGACTCCAGGACCCTGTGACATTCCCTCCTAAAGACCTTAACCATTGTTTTCAAGCTGTTCTCCACGTTAGCCATGGTCACTCCTTACGTTTTACATCCAATGGATTTATAAATGAGCGTGAGTCATCGCCAAACGACAATTTCAGTTTAAAAACACAATAGATCACCCTAAGTTAATTCAAAATAACCTAAGGGAAAATAGGCATTTCAGAAACATTTAAAATAGATATGACTACATTTGAACCTGCTACCAGAACAAACAACCGAATCGAACCAGCTGCCCAATTGGACCGCAGTGTTTGAATTTTTTAAACCCCCCGCGTGCTCACGCTTTGACCAATAAGCACGAAAAGACCTTTAACCCGGAAGTGAACCCGGGCACCAATGACAATTTGATCATTTCCAGTCTGAATTCTAGGCGCGTGTAGGTATGGTAATTTTGTTTTGAAAGTGGCATCTATGTTATTTGAGTTTAACCTAGTGGTATAATTCGCAGTGGAAAAATATTGCTGTGGAATCGAGTAACGGAATGATCTGACTGCTGTTACTATTTAGCTACCCTGTGTTTTAGGTTTATTGTCTCGTTAGCAACTTGGTTCAATGCGATACGTCCAGTACTAAAAGAATAGAACCTTTATATCACTGTCCAAGTTTTCCACGATACCGCACACCCATATGGTTATATTTTTTGTGCATGGGGGATACCCAAGCGATTTAAATGATTTGTGTGAGTTTTGCCATTAAAAGTTATCTACTAAGTCTGTTAGCAAACCAGCTAACTCCGAAATGTGTTCTAGGTAACACTATGATAATATTGTAACATTATACATTATAGGAAGACCATAGACGTCAGAATATATTAAATATGAACCACTTTTTATCGTACTGTTACTTTGTGTGACAGGTTAGCTCAACTGACAGATCGATATATCGCTCCCCCAAAAAAATAATCAAATAGGAATGGAAAAGAAGTTTAAATTCAAAGTTGGACTCCTATTCGAAGTTTTCATTAAAAGCAACAAGAATTTTTGAAAGTTGGTTTATGTATAAGTAAAAGTAGCTTTGCTTGTTTATAGTGTTTGCTGCGTTTGTAACAATGTAAGGATCCGTATTGTCTCTTTTTTCCCAATAATCATGACCTATGATGTAAAGCTTGCGTGGACAGCCCATTTTATATATATATTCCACCAGTTTGATCTTTGTCTTTCGAGTAATTGTTAGCTTTAGTGCGCACCGGAGTTAAAGGCGTCTTTTGAAATATTTGAAAGTCACATTAAGTACGTGTTTATAATAGGAATATCGCGAATCACTGTCCAGTAAGTGTGTGTCTACGTATGTCTGTATAATATATATGTATGGGTGCGCGAGGGAGTGAATGTTAGCGTCACTGTTTCTCCTCCATGTGTCAGGGAGGGTATATTACTGTACAAAGTTAACCTTGGAGTCTGATTTTTCCGCGGTGTGATGTCACGTTTTAAACCCGTGTGACAGACTTAGATTAGTGCCGTTTTACTATTTTTTTACACTTCTTAAAAGCTTCCATGTGTGTGACTTCTGGACCCCAGGGAGCGCAGTGACGCAACACACGTGTGCTTGGAAAAACTTCTGCTCTGGCCAGGTTCAGTGAGTGCTGGGACAGTCCGACTCACACTGCTGAGGTGGCCATAGCTATAAAACTAGTATATGTATGTTTATGTGGACAAGAAAGGACCAGTCCTGTTAATTTTTTTTCCTTCCATTACTGTGGACACCAACATGGTTCTATACAGAGAACATATGGATAAGGCAGAACGTAATGCAGAGCATTGCAGTAATGGTTTGTTTGACATCTGGAGCCAATGTCAGATAATTGTGTTGCACTGATTTCCCAAATGGTGTTGTAAAGTCATTAACTCCTGCCTCGTTATGAGCTTCAAGCTTTGCTAGACCGACCAACCGTGACCCTCAGCAGAACACATTATGGTTCCATTTGGACTCATTGTTGAGTGGCTCTGATGCAGCTGGACTTCTGCTGTTTGCTGTTTGTGAGGGTTTTCCAGCCTGGTTGGGGGAGGGGAGGGGTCTATCTATCTCACTTGTGCATTTACAGTATTCGAGGTACACTTAGCAGGTCAGCAGGGGTTAAGGGATTGTGAGGGAACCTGCACTTTGCGATTCTAAAGCTTTCTGTGGCTGGTGACGTTTCTGTGCAGTCGCAGGAGGTTGTCTCTGTCGGGCTTCCTCAGCATGGCTGGGATCCTATCCTGGGTAAGACTTTGCGGGGCGATCCCATTGAAAGATGTGTGTCTCGTATGTCTGCAGGTGATCTGGGACTGAGAGAGACCTGGAGCCCGGAAGCAGGATGAAGCAGGAGGCGGCACGCAGCGCCAGCTACACAGTACCGTGCGAGGACTACGTGAACGTGGTGGAGTTCAGTCCCTTCCAGAGCGGTGTGGCCGGCAACCTACTGGCTTATGGGGGGAACCAGCACGTGGTGGTGGGCACCTGCCGCTTTCAGGTGGGTGGCAGGGGTGTCCTTTTTCAGTCAGCAGAGTGGGAAATGTGGCTGCTTGCAGGGAGTGTGGTTGACGTATTCCACCTGTGAGTGATCTGTTGTGTGTAACTGGGTGCAGGAGGAAGACGCGGAAGTGGAGGGGGTAGAGTTCACCACACTGCGCGTTTTTCATCATGGGGTGCCTGTGGATGGTCTCGCCTGGAGCCCCGAATCCCGATTGGACCATTTGCCCCAGCTGATCAGGTGATTGGCCTTCTGTCTCTTTGTATGATGTGCCTGTGCAGAGTATACATGTCGGTGTTGTAGTACTCGAGTCCGGTCTTGACACCACTTTTTCATTTACCCGGTCTTGTCACGAAATTGAAAGCGTTTCTACTCTGTCTTGAATCAGTATCTGACTACAACGTTCATATTTCAGACTCTTAATTTTAGAGCGAGACACACGTTTTTTTTTTTTCTCACCACAATGACAAACTTTCTCAATTTTCTTGCTCCTCTCAAAAATAACAATACATATTAATAAAATACAGCTGATTAAAAAATGTATTATTCACCTTCATTGTATTATCTTTATACAAATTTATTTGTTTATTTTTTTAAAGACTGTCACAGTGCAGCGCTACCCTGGAAAACCCTTTGGAACAGACTAGCTGCTGTTATTCCATTCGACTACATTAATCATAGAAGTGAATTTCTTGTGAGTTACTCGGGTATAAGGCCTTATGAGTTCTTTGATTGGCTCGCCTTATCATTACATCATCAGCTTTGCCTACAGTGCTGCTTGAAAATTAGTGAACCTTTCAGAATTTTCTATATTCCTGCGTAAATATTCGTCATCATCAGATCTTCGTGCAGGCCCTAAAAGTAGGAGAGCAAGATTGAACAACCAAGAGAAATTCCATACTCGGTCATTTATTTATTGAGGAAACGATCCAATCTAACAAATCTGTGAGTGGCGAAAGTATGTGAACCTAGTAGGTAAATTGAAGGTGAGATTAGAGTCAGGTGTCGTCAATCAATGTCATGGTTGTCAATCGATGTGATGACAATCATATGTGAATGGGCAATAAAAACAGGTTTCTATCAAGGGGTTCATCTTCAAACACGTTTGTGCCGTTATCAGTGTTTCATGCCACGGATAAAGAACATTTCAGAGGACCTCAGAAAAGACTTGTTGATGTTAATCATGCTGGGAAAGACTGCACCAATCCACAGACAGACTGCGTGCAAACGGTGGACGTTTAAGACTGTTAATCTCCCCAAGAGTGGTCGACCAACAAAGATCACTCTAAGTCGTCTAATTGTCTGTGAGGTCACAAAAGAACCAAGGGCACCTTCTAAGCAACTTAAAAGCCTCTCTCACATTTGTTAATGTTCATGAATCCACTTTCAGAAGAGCACTCAATAACAGCGATGTGCATGGCAGGGTTTCTAGTAGAAAGTCACTGCTTTCCAAAAAAGCACTGCTTCCTGTCTGCAGTTTGCTGATGGGTGTGCAGACAAGGCTGAAAGTGAATGGGGTAATGTTGTATGGACAGTTGAGACCAAAATAGAACTTTTTGGTTCAAATAAGAAGTGTTATGTTTGGAGAAAGGAAAGCACTGCATTCCAGCTTGAGAGCCTCGTCCCATCTGTGAAACGTGACGCGGTGGTGTCGTGCTTTGGGCCTGTTTTGCTGCATCTGAGCCAGAACAGCTTGCCATTGTGGATGGGACAATGCATATAACAGCGAGTTCTAAAGGCAAATGTCAGGACATCTGTCCCTGGACTGCACCTCAAGAGAAACTGCATCATGCAGCAAGACAACCAGCTCAAGCACACAAGTCGTTCTACCAAAGACTGGTTGGGGAAGAATAAAATGAAGGTTTTGGCACAACCAAGTCACAGACTTGACCGTAACCCAATGGGAATGGTGTGGAAGGACCTGAAGCGGGCAGTTCATGTGAGAAAACCCTGCAACATCCCTGAATCGAGGCAAACCTGTATGGAGGAATGGGCTAAAATTCCTCCAAGCTAATGTGCAGGACTGATGAAGATCTATCGGATACATTTATTCGCAGTTATTGCTGCAAAAGGCGGGCAAAGGTTCACATACTTTTGCCGCTCACAGATTCGTGACATTGGATCATTCTCTTCAATAAATGAATGACCAAATGTGATATTTTTGTCTGATTTGATTAACTGTGTTCTCGCCACCTACTTTTAGGGCTTGTGTGAATATCTGATGATGTTTCAAAGTAATTCATGCAGGAATGTGGAAAATTCCGAAGGGTTCACTAACTTTCAAGCAGGTTCCTCTTGTAGAAAAAAAAAAACAGCAGGAATCCTCCGACGCCGCAAATCATTTCTCTTTCTTTGTTTTTCATGCTGAATGGTTTAAAACGTCACTGAGCTTATAAAACTGAAGGGGGCGAATGACTGTTCTGTTCTGAATAGAGTGGCCACCCGTCTCATATATTACAGGATTGTCCCATATAAAAAAAATTAAATACTGAAGCAGCTTAGGACTTGATGTGTCTCTTACTATCCGAATGTGCAGATGATCCTCCCCCTTGCTCTCAGGACCAGACTTGTGTGTACTTAAGCACCTTGGGACCCTAATTACAATATTTGCTAGTCATGTTTGAATCAAATAAACAGTCAAAATAAGCAATACGACTTAGAACTCGCATATACAGCTTTTTACACATCTCTTATCCTGCTGAAAATTTGATCAAGTTAGCAAGGTTTAGTGTTTGGAATTTATAATTGAATAGTAATGTTTGCGATAAAAGGATTATCATGCATAAATAAAATTTCACTTTTAATTACTAGGAGGTGTGATGATGATGATGGTAAATAAGTATAAGTAAAACTATGGTCCCAAAAAGGGACTTGATTTTTTAATTATTATTATTATTTTTTGGCCTTGACCCAGACTGTCTTTCAAGGTCTCGGTCTTGTCTTGCACTGGGTATGTGTGACCTTCTCATTTTTAATATATACATTACAGTCTTTGTTTTATGGGGGCAGTGTGTTGCACAGTGGGTTACGACACTGTGCCTGTGTTCAGAAGGTTGCAGGTTCAAATCCCACAGTCAGCAGCCCCCTTCCCAACCAACCCTCTTGCATGTAGCTCCACAGAACTTCAGAGGGATGGTGGACATGTTCTCTGCTCTTCTAGGCCAGACTGACACTCACCAGGTGCCCCAAGGCATCCATAAGCGTTGCTGGCACCCTTTCTTCCTGAGGCGCTTTTCCATTTCATTCCCAGATGCTGCGTTAGTGTCCAGTTACAGTGCATATGCGGCGTGGAGTGTTTTGATGTTAATAGCCTAACAGGCCTCATCCACCTGTTTACCACCATTGGCGCTTCTCATTTGGACAGTTTAAAGGGCTGCGCGTAATCCAGGAATCCATGCGCTGATTCTACACAGCATCGTGCAGAGCGCGGCGTCTGCGGGTCTGCATGCAATCACGTGAGGCCGAAGTCATCCCTTCGCCGAGCGCGTAGTGCATAGGCCATGTGTTTTTCTTGTCAGAAGCGCGTTGGGTGTAATCGTGTGAGTAATTGCAGTCGCTGGTGTGCGCAGGGCCTGATTACCCAGAGTGCACTCCCTGCGGCGGCCCCTTCCAGAGTGCTTTCCCTGTGTTTATCTTTGTAATTAAATTCTCGCAGGCAGCCGGTTCGTCACTGCGAGCACGCAGCACACACACACACGCAAGCAGGGTCGCTCTGCGGGGGAGCGATAGCGGGTCTGCGGTGTTCATGAACTGAAGAGTTGCACACATGGATCTCATGACTGGGCTGCGAATATGACATCAGGATCATTCCTCTGTTTTCACAACTGCTCTTATATTTTTCCTTTTTTTTTTTTCCTCTTTAGCCTTTTTTCTGAGCTGTTCTTTTCTCTCCTTCTTGTGGCAGATTTTGCACAGCGGCGGTAGATTGGAAGCTCAGGCTGCTGACATCAGATCTTCAAAACAGGCATGAAATGCAGGTACTAGTTCCGTCCCACAGTCCTTTGACCGGTGACCGTTGGCCTATAGAGATCTATATCGTTAATTGAGAATTACAAGCAACTCCAGCGTCTCATTAGGGTTAGCTGTGGCCCTGTGAGTGTGTCAGAACACATGAATTGTCCATTAATCGAGTGTTTCCCAGTCCAGTCCTCGGGGGACCCCAGACAGTCCACGTTGTTGCTTCCTCTCAGCTCCCAGCGCTCCTGTACCAGGTGTTCGGTGTTCCTGATTGGCTGGGAGCTGGGAGGGAGCAAAAACATGGACTGTCCGGGCTTCCCCGAGGACTGGGATGGGAAATACTGCATTAATCCATCCATCCTCCAACCACTTACCATGAGCAGGGTTGTGGGACATCAGTTTTGCATGAATGAATTTGTTTTATTTACTTATATATCCAGGGTCTTGTAGAGTGGTATGGTGCCACGGTGGGCAGCACTGTTGTCTCATACCTTCAGGTTTGCGGTTCGAGTTCCATGTCTCTGCATGTGTGGAGTTTACATGCCCTGTCTGGGTTTGGTGAGATTGCTCTGGTTACTGTGATCTAAAGCAGGTCTGAAACCTGGCAGCTGGGGATCCCTAAGCCTCGGGGTCCCTAAGAACCGAGGCAACACGCACAGGTCTAAGGACATGCAGGTAGCTAAACTTGCTTAACTGGCTTCTCTAAATTGCCCATAGTAGTGATTGCGGCATGTGTGTGCGCCCGGCAATGGACTGGCATTCCCCTGCCGTGGGTCACATGCTACCTGGGGTATAGGTCTCAGTGCATCCCTGCCCAACGTCCTGGGCTGGTTAAATGGATGGAAGCCTGATGGATGGATAGGTATTAATAACACAGTAGTAACACCGACATTCCTATGAATGCAGAACAGTTTTTGTGCTCAGATGCTTCTTCCCCTGCTGGTCTAGGTGATGGAAGGTCACACCGACTACATTAACGGCCTGGTGTTCGAGCCCTCGGAGGGGAAGCAGCTCGCCTCTGTCAGCGATGATCTCACCTGCAGGTTGGTCCCACCTGCTGCTGTGCACTCGCTCATTCTCTCTCTCTCTCTCTCTCTCACTCACTCTCTCTCCATCCCTCTCTCACGCTCTGTCAAAGGGTGTGGTAGTAAACCTGAGCCCACGTAGTGAGTGTGAGCTCTGTTCTGTGTTAATGGTGCAGAAAAGTCCGACGCCGGACTCCCATGGCGAAACCGGACACTTAGCACAACAAGGCTGAGCCACACCAAACTGCATCCCCCACGCCGCTCCGCTTCTCTGGCTAATTGCTTAAACGTGGAAAGGCTCTGAGGCGGCAGTTGGTTGGGGGGGGGGGGGTCTTCCTCTGGGGTAAATTGTTAACATGCCGGCTCGCACATCGAGGCGGCAGGAGGATAAACCCGGGAAGCGCGCACCACACGTCATTCCGCTTCCTGTGTTCGGAGTGGTTTCTGCAGCTGTGCCAGCAGCTCATGCCTCAGCGTCGCCCCCTGGGGGACAGGAGGACACCTGCATGCATCTTAAGGAAACAGGATTAGAGGAAGGGGGAAGGGTGGGTCCTGATTTCAGCAGTTTACTTAAGACTGTCCCACTGAGCTTTACTGATATGGAGATAAAAATTCTGACTGTCTGTGAAAATGCAGCAGCCGAGAGGCCAAGAGGGCGGTTGGTTCACATGGGTTGCAAACCCTGACCTTGTGCAATGAGGTCACCTGTTCCTGCCCGTATCACAGCGTGAAGCAGCTTATCTGGAGGCAGTTGGCTGCTGGTCTCCCGTTGTCCAAGTCTGGGTACGGGAAGTGTGGAGTTCCCAGGAAAGTCCAGGCGAAGGAGGGGAGGTGTCATGGGGGGGTTTCTGCGGTGTGGCCAGGAAAAACGAAGAAGAAAGACCAAGGAGCATGTGGGAGATCGGAGCCAGTTTATGTGAATGTGAGCTGTAGGTGTGCATGAGAAGGCGGAGCCTGAAGTGTCGCGAGCAAAGTGGGACGCTGCTCTCAGGATCACCGTCACTTGCTTTCAGGAGATCCTGCTAATGGTTAGGGAAGCACACTTGTTATTCAGAGGTCGCTTGTTTGAATCCCCGACCAGCAAGGCACCACTGAGGTACCCTGAGCAAGGTACTGCCCCCAAGCACTGCTCCCCGGGCGCTGAATTAGCTGCCCCCTGCTATGTCACATATGGGTTAAATGTGGAGGACATGTTTCGTTGTTGTACACCATTGTCAGCAATGACAATGAATCACATTCATTTTACTTTTGCTTTTGGGGTGGGGGGCAGGGATGGAGCATTCTGGAAGTGGGCTGGTGTAAGAAGAGCCCGAAGTTCAGCAAGTTTGGTAGAGCGGACAAGGATGGAGTGGGGGGGAAGGCGGGCTGAGCCAGCTGCAGTGTGCTGGGTCAGTATCCTCCCACACATAGTCCCCCGGGGGCCCGTAGAGGGAGCGCTGATGGGCGGAGTCAGATCGGTACCCCAGCTGCTGCCTCCGCCACACACAGATCGTACAGCCCCCCCACCCACATCAAGACCGCAGCACAAACCTGGCTGTGCTTCTCAGCTTTGCTTCCCAATAAGGGCTCTTTGTCTTGAGAGTTTACTGGATGTGAGTCACTTCATCAGTTCCTAGACAGCGCTCAGATGTCGAAAGAGGCCACGGGGTGTCGATCTCACATATACACTGCTGCTTGCTCAAGCTCTTTGGTTTCTCTGATTCAGCAGCAAAAACCTGATTGGTTCTCCATGCGCAGCTGATGTCTGATTGGTCTTTTCCAAGGCAGAGAAGTGACTGGTTAGCAGTCCTATTTGTTTTTTTCTTACTGACACTTTTTGATGATGGATGTTTGGCCAAACACGTTGCTTAATGTTAAAGATGATGAATGGCTTCCCAGTGCCCATGGTCACTGTTCGCGCTGCGTGATGGATAAAAAATATTACTGATCTTGTGCTCTCGGGTCCATCGGCGGGTAACACGGGTTATTGAACAAATTCCCACGTCCTCCGCTTTTGGAAAAACATTCTGTAAACCCAACACTCTCGCAGCCTGTTTCCTCTCTCGATATCCTGGATGCCGGCTGTATTCCGTGCGTAAACCGTGCACGATGATGGCCCTGCATGAGTTATAGCCAAGGCCTGCTTCGGTGGCTGCATCTACTGCCTCCCCATCCAGCTCCGGTGGTATGGGATCGGAGGGGGGGGGGTTGTTCTTTTATGGCATCAGCTGTGTGGAGGATGGAGGTCTCAACTTCATCTGTATCGGCGGGAGAGACAGTGTTCCGGAGTGTAGGCTTAGGCAAAATGTGTTTGCTTCCTGTGTGTGTGTGTCTGTGTGTGATTGTGAGAGAATACACCACTCACCTTTTTCCAGTTTGTGTGATTGTGAGAGAATACACCACTCACCTTTTTCCAGTGTGTGTGTTTCTCCTCTTTGTGTTAACAGCCATGTCGGGAGCCATTTAAGATGCAAGACTGTGCCTTGAGATGTTTCTGGGTCTCTCTTTTCGATGGAAGCGCGGTTGTTTACGGGAGGCCCATCCAGCTCGCGGTGCCCAGCGGCAGAAGCCCGGGATTAAAAGGCCGCCGTTTCCATGCGCTCTGGGATGCTGCCCGCGAGCTTCATTGGAACCAGCCCTCTGCCTAATCACTACATGCTCTGGAGATCACTCCCAATTAGCCAGAGGCTTGTTTTTTCCCCAGAATCCCCAGAAGCCCCACGGCTTGTTCGCCAGCCCCTTGGGCTCGGCACGTGGATGCACCGCGGTCATATGCGGTCGTGGCCGTCTGATGTGGTGAACCTTCAGCATTTTTTATTTTTTTTTAATCCTACTTTCCCTGGAAGATTTCCTTGTCACGTTTTGATTTATGTCTCTGTGTAGACTTCTGAAAAGCACACCCTACACTCCCCCCACCAAACAGCCCAGTACTCTTACCAGACCACAGATTAAGAGGAAACGCCTGTTTTGTGGGGGG
>JAODJX010000001.1:10797519-10821698 GCA_026776945.1 Isichthys henryi | reverse complement strand
CCCCCCCCCCCCCCCCCCCCCCCCCCCCCCCCCCCCCCCCCCCGCCCCCCCCCCCCCCCCCCCCCCCCCCGACGGCCCTGAACTGACTTGCATGTATACATGTTTTCATTGGACAGGGTATCATGTGCATCCCATCATAAGCACACTAAGATGTTTAGCTACATGATTTGCATACAAACACACCCACATAAATAGAAAACATGGCAAAACACACCCAACCACACAGGCATAGATGCTTTTAGTGGGGGTGCAGGAGGTGAAATTGCACCCCCTACTGGTCAGATGAAAATGCTATTTGAACATGTTGAGTTCAATATACAGACACTCCTCTATTTACAAACTTTCAACTTACGAACTTTCAGACATACGAACGAACATAATTTTTTTTCCTGTGCACCAATTCCGCCTAGTATGACTTCTGGCCGCTACTCCCGCCACGCAGCAGTGTAGCGTGCGAACTCCCAGCAGCCTAGTTCTTAGTATTTGCTTATATCCTTAAAATGATGTTGATAATAATAAACACTCTATTGATCCCTGTGGGGAAACTGTCTTTTACACCTCCCTCAACTTGCTCTATTTGTAGATAAGTTGCCCGTGAAGGACAGCCACCATGGGGGATAACCAGGAGCCTTGCTCAAGCACCCTCAGACGTGCTGAGGCTGGGTTTGAACCAACGACCTTCTGATTACAGGCATACCAGCTGAGCCACACGCTGCCCCACTGAATAATGACTTACGAATATTTCAAGTTACGAATGGCCGTTCAGAACGTAACTCGAGTGTCTGTAATTAAATTACATTATAAAGTTATATTTGAAAATGTGACTTGTGTTAGTCATATCGTTGTGTAATAATAATTCATTGCAAAAGTATTATTTTATTACAAATGTATTTATCGAGATGAATGACTCTCTCACTTTCCAACCCCTGGGAGAAAAGACAGAGTTGCCTGTGCACACAGGTGTCCATCTGCCCTCACCGGAGCTTCATCTTGGCGTCCTCGAAGCTCTCTGACACGAAGTAGACGGGCTGGTACGTCTGGTCCTGGTACGGCTGGACTGCACACTCCTCGGGCGTAAAGGGCCTGTACTCTGGCTCATTGGAGAGGGCGTACTGTGGGCGTAAGAGGGTGCTAGTCAGGGGGGCAGCAGGGAGGAATTCTGACTTTTTAACTGATGCTTTTATCCAAACCAACATATATTTTGCGAAAGCCAGGTCAGACAGACCCAGGAGCAATTTGCAGTTAAGGGCCTCGCTCAAGGGTCCAATGGTGACATCACTGTGCCGACCCCGGGGTTTGAACCAACAACCTTCTGGTCACAAACACAGCATCCTGACCCATTAAGTCACACACTTTCATAAATGGACTAAGACTCAATAAACTCACCAATAAGTTTGTCAGTAAGACCACAATAGGTAATTCTACTGAACAATACGTCTTATATTAGCCAAAGGTCAGAGGTGGGAAACCTGACCCATGGAGGGCCGGTGTGAGTGCTGGTTTTTGGGATGACCTCTCAATCAGCCAATAACAGAGGGGCATGGATCAGGTTCTCCACCCCTGCCATAGGCTGAACAGGAGATATTTAGTGCCAGGGCTGCCCATTGGCAGAAAAAGACAAGCACACACTGTATGTTAATGATATGATAGATGTAGGTATCTCACCACGAGCTCCCCGTAGGAGGACAGAAGGCCGGCTCCAAACGCCTTTATAGCCCCATTCTGTTTGCAGAGGCCGAACTCCACCGTGAACCAGTACAGCTGGGAGGCAGAAGTGCAGCAAATCGCACCAGCATGAAAATGACAGCGCAGGACACATCCAAGGCAGAAATGCAACAATGCATAAACAAAACAACATATTATACTGCATCAAGGCCATGGACACATACGAATGACTGCAGGGTGAACCCCAGGCACAGAAGGAAAGCACTACATGGCAGGCCCTCCCCGATATGGAGGGCTGTCCCCCTGGGTATGCTTTATGAATCCGTAGTAGCCATTGTCATGTTCTTCACTTTTTTCCTGGAGGTGCTGGGGGGGGGGGGGGAGATAATATCACTTATTCTTCCCGAACAGGTATTGAGGAAGTGAAAAATGGTGTCCAAATTGTTCTACTTCTGAATGAGGTCCATCATTTAAGGGGCTTGAGGAGAACCTTCAGCCAGCATCTCATCTCCTGGAAATGCACAGCTGAGGGGTTCAGTTGCTTCTTTTTTCAATGCTCTCAGTCCACCACACCCCCACCCCCCAGGCTTGGAGGACTGTTGCATCGTATTATGTAATAACTCAACAAAAGCTTACAAATAGACTACATCATAATTTTATAATGTTACATTGCCCTCTTATTATTGTTATTATTATTCAATTAGTTACATTCTATTGAGTTCTTACATAATGCAACATTATTACATAATGACCTGTTACAAAGACCCTAACTAAACTCTCTTTCTGTTTTGCTCCACCTGCCCTGGGTTACACCCCTTCAGCTTTTTTCAGGGGGGGGTTGATGGCTCGGTACTGATTCATGTTACCTCATACATTCAGGACTGGACATTCCTCTCACAGGTCAATGACAGGCAGCTAAGCTAATTGATAAGTGGCCACTGCTGATGTATTCTGTATGTGGGTGTATGTATGTACGTGCCCTGCGAAGGACATGCACGCATTATGTGCCCTGCGAAGGACATGCACGCATTACGTGCCCTGCGAAGGACATGCACGCATTACGTGCCCTGCGAAGAACATGCACGCATTACGTGCCCAGTGAAGGACATGCACGCATTACGTGCCCAGTGAAGGACATGCACGCATTACGTGCCCAGTGAAGGACATGCATGCCATCCAGGGCTCCATGCATCCCTCCTATAACCATAACTAGGGCATGTAGTTAAAAGATAGATGGATTTTGTACTTCACCTGTACCACCTATACTATACTATACTATACTATACTATACCATACTATGCCATACATTCATGCTCCAGCTCATATTCCAGTCACCACATAACTGGGGTACATGCAATGGACAGGATGCCAGTCCATTGCAGGGACCAAACACACTATTTATAGATGCAAATTAGCATAAATGCATAAAGAAAACTCACATGGATTGAGAAGAAAATGCCAACTCAAAGCCAAACACAAAGCTGAGACTGATTCAATCTGCTACCTGCTAAGCCATTATGTCACCACCATACTAAGTGCTTACTGGTTATTAAATATTATTAACTATTGTTCTGGGAGTTATTTATTCTGTTATGCTGCTGGACAATCAAAATTCCCCCCCCCCCAGGATCAATAAAGACTTTAACGTCTTTTAAGTATAAACCAGAAAGCGACTTTACTAGAGGTCACTCTAGTACTGGCACTAGAGGGCAGTAACGAGTAGTGTTTGTCTGTTTAACAAACTCTCAGGGTTTTACCAAGTCTCACACAGACCCACTAAACCAGGGCTCCCTCATTCCGGTCCTGGAGGGCCAGTCTGCAACACAGTGTGCAGATTTCCCTGCTGAAACACACCTACTAAAACTGGTAATTAGCTGATGTCTGAGCTAGGAAATCTGCACAATGTGTGGCAGACTGGCCCTCCAGGCCCGGAATGGGGGAGCCCTGCATTAAACGGTCCATTGTTTACCTCAGGGGCGTCAGAAGCATTTTGAATGTGGGAGGGACACACAGGCTTAAAACTAATATTTTATGTTAGATGTGGGGGGTGTCATGACCTGCGCGTTCAGCCCTCGTGTGTGCCACACCCCCTGATCATCCACATGTGCTTCCCGATTGTGCCCAGCTGTTTCCTGTCACTTCGGCTTGTCTGGTGTCCATATTCCCCAGTTCCGTCATTGATGTTAGTTGCTGTCAGCCCTGTCGTCCCCCAATAAACATTCGTTTCTCTCATATACTATACCATACTATGCCATACATTCATGCTCCAGCTCATATTCCAGTCACCACATAACTGGGGTACATGCAATGGACAGGATGCCAGTCCATTGCAGGGACCAAACACACTATTTATAGATGCAAATTAGCATAAATGCATAAAGAAAACTCACATGGATTGAGAAGAAAATGCCAACTCAAAGCCAAACACAAAGCTGAGACTGATTCAATCTGCTACCTGCTAAGCCATTATGTCACCACCATACTAAGTGCTTACTGGTTATTAAATATTATTAACTATTGTTCTGGGAGTTATTTATTCTGTTATGCTGCTGGACAATCAAAATTCCCCCCCCCCCAGGATCAATAAAGACTTTAACGTCTTTTAAGTATAAACCAGAAAGCGACTTTACTAGAGGTCACTCTAGTACTGGCACTAGAGGGCAGTAACGAGTAGTGTTTGTCTGTTTAACAAACTCTCAGGGTTTTACCAAGTCTCACACAGACCCACTAAACCAGGGCTCCCTCATTCCGGTCCTGGAGGGCCAGTCTGCAACACAGTGTGCAGATTTCCCTGCTGAAACACACCTACTAAAACTGGTAATTAGCTGATGTCTGAGCTAGGAAATCTGCACAATGTGTGGCAGACTGGCCCTCCAGGCCCGGAATGGGGGAGCCCTGCATTAAACGGTCCATTGTTTACCTCAGGGGCGTCAGAAGCATTTTGAATGTGGGAGGGACACACAGGCTTAAAACTAATATTTTATGTTAGATGTGGGGGGTGTCATGACCTGCGCGTTCAGCCCTCGTGTGTGCCACACCCCCTGATCATCCACATGTGCTTCCCGATTGTGCCCAGCTGTTTCCTGTCACTTCGGCTTGTCTGGTGTCCATATTCCCCAGTTCCGTCATTGATGTTAGTTGCTGTCAGCCCTGTCGTCCCCCAATAAACATTCGTTTCTCTCATCCTCGCCTGCCTGCTTCCTCTTTCCCCGCGTCTCGTCTGCTCACCTGATCCCGGCGCGTAACCGGGGGGATTTAAAGGTGGCAACGCCCATGGTTTGCGTATACGGACTCCATCACTGCCAATATTTTTTAAAAAACTACATGACTCACTGTTGACAGTTTTTCAATGTCCTCATCAGAAGCTCCCAAAGAAGAGAGACCGATTTCCTGGGAGAGGAAAAATACAAAGAGCTGAATCTCAAAGTTTCCAACATGCAAAACATTCATTAACCACTGAAACCTTCAATTAGTATATAAATATTTCACCTGGGAAAACTGAGCAAATTCTTTATCGGCCAGCATGGGGACGTGGCCTAATAACTCATGACAGCAATCTCTGCGGGCAGAGAACAGCGTCCTAAAGCAACGATCAGCAAATATTCAAAGGCAAATGCAGGGGTGGAGATTTCAGATCCAGAGAGTACAAATCCTGACCATGGTTTTGTTTCAACCAACCAGTTGAGTTGAGTACTAAGCTGGTTGGTTGAAATGAAATCCTGGTCTGGATTTGTACTCTCTGGACCTGAAATCTCCACCTCTGCAATTGCAAAAAGGTAGTGCAGATTAGACAATGAGTAAAGACATAACGCTTGAGCGAACTAAACTCACCACTAACTACTTGTATTTTTTAATATGCCACCACTGCTTATAATAATTACAATAATAATAATAACAGTAAACATACGGTTCTGGGGAGTGCATCGGGGTGGATGAATGGCGGATGTACTGCGTGCATTGAAACACTCTGAATGCCAGGCTGGCCAGGAAATCTCTGGCAGACAGCAGACCGGCAACTGGCCGGAGCTGGAACCCCGTCCTCTCTGCAGAGATATCATAAACCTGAGACCACGGGCAGTGACATCATCACAAGGAGACGCATAATCGGGACGCTGAAGAAAAAAAAACACTTGGAATTGCGTACAATGATTGTGTAGCTACATCGTCTGGTCATCTGGTTACTATGCGAAGTCACACTTCCTAATAAAATGGGCATCACTAAATATGGGAAATTATTCTAACAAGAAAATCACAATTACTGGTTGATAGTCAGTATAGGTGAGGTCAAGGGTAAAACTTTGGGTTGAGCATTGGCGGGGCTGGGGTCTCTACCCATTTAAGGGGTCCATGGAGTTGTATTGGCTGGTTTTGATTATTGGGGGGATTATATCCCCCCCATAATTTATGCCCATGGGTGAGGATCCTGTGGAATGACCAACTAAATAGGGGGACTTCTTCAAGCACAGTAGACGTCTTGGAGATATTGTAGTCTTCCTGTAGCTGGGAAGTGCCCAAGTCCAGGGTCGATTTCTCGAACCCCAGAGGGGTGAGGGTACCTTTGAGGAAGTCAGAAACCTCTCTCAGCTGGGGGATGCTGCTCTCTCCATACCCACACTGCTTCTCTAGTTCCTGCAGGTTCTCCAGGTGCTGTCTGCATGCATGCGTGGGGTAAAGGCTGCTCAGAGTGCGGTACACCTCCTTCCTGTCGAGAAGAATCACTCTCACCACCACCACTTCATAAATACTCAATAATATTCATATCATTATGATTTACATTAGTGTATTAACTGCTACAATTATCATTACAAATTGTCAGGGTGAGGGGCATAGGAACCAGGTGAGATGGGGGTGAAGGGCATATACCATCAATTTTTAAATTAGCTTACTTTATCTCCAAAAAAACAGGTTGTGTCACCCTAATATCAATATACCCTACACCATTGGTGGACATCATCAAAATGATCATCAACGACGATATTGTGATCAGTGTAATCATTATTAATATGATTATCATTGCCAAAAATGACTGGCACTCTCATTGCTATAATGATTGTTTTCATTTTTGGTCATCATCAAAATTACCATCATTAACATAATCGTCATCATCGTCTGATTAGTATTAGCAACATCTTGTTAGACCGAACCATCATAATACGAAAACGGACCAAGTGGCGACTTCCTCTGGAGTGTACTCCACCCTGGGTAACGGCTCTCCCCTAAATATAAGGAGTAAAATTATGTGAAACACCGAGCAAGCAAACAACATATAGATAAATACCAATTAAGCAATGCATGGCGACGGCGCTGCTAACAATTATACGATTTCAATTGTAAACTGAACCGGTTTAAAGACCGAGTCTCCAAGTTCAGTAAAATTTGCCGGTATAAAAACACAGTATCGCTATTTTTTTCATGAATTTGCAATTGGGTTATAGTTCATGTAGCTTTCGTGCATTAAAACCAATCCTAACGCAAACTTACTGTTTGTAGGAAAAAGCCAGTTCAGAAATGGCGGTCCTTCTTTTTCTGTATTCTGGATCGTTATAGCCCTGTTTTCAAGAAGAAGGGGGAAAAAACTCAGCGTGTTTACAACAGAAATAATTAGGAATTTGATAGCCTATTAGTTCTCCAATACATTCCAAAAATTCTAAAGGTTTAGCATCAATGAATTAATGATGTATGTTTATATGAATGAATTTATCACATTTAAAACGGTTAGATATACGTACCGGGTGTTCATGGTCTAGATCCGGATCATATTTTGTAATTAAGTGATTACATTTATCAAGATCCCAAATCTTCCGTGGAAACCAGGGAACTAAAGAACAAATAAGAACATGCAAGTT
Organism: Isichthys henryi; assembly: GCA_026776945.1. Lineage (NCBI taxonomy): Eukaryota > Metazoa > Chordata > Actinopteri > Osteoglossiformes > Mormyridae > Isichthys > Isichthys henryi. The sequence continues at coordinate 10,814,187 of JAODJX010000001.1, read as the reverse complement.
AAAATGTATTTGAAAATCTAAATGGAGAACGTGTATTGAAATTATTTGTAGCATAAATGAACAAAAATGCTTAAACGATGATTGTGGCTATAATAGGCTAATAATAATAACAATAATAATAATAGCAGTATATATACGTATAAATACCCTTTTCCTCTGCTATCGTGCGCACGTCGTCTGCGACTTTTTTCAGGGAGTTTATTAAGACGTCAGTGTCGGAACTGTGAACTTCACACCTCACGAAGAATTCAAGGTCCTCCACGTTCTTCGACTTCCTAGCCGGGCGAGTTTCGATGTGATGAATGTTGGCTCCAAATGTCTAAAGAAAAAACGTGGGGAAAAATGCACATTTTGGGCATTGAAAATTTTAGATCTCTATAACATCTTATGCGGCAATTGTACAGTTCTGGACGCAGGAAAATGCCGAGTTATCTCATATACCTCGAAAACCTTGGTGGTCTTGGACAGGCCCGCATTTTTCTCGTGGCTGAGAGCGAAAAGGATGCTGAGGGTCACCTTGCCGTCCTTTTCCTCGAACACAAAGTTGTCTGCGCAGCGCGAAGGACCCGGGGAGGGGGCGCCGCTCTCGCGCTCTTTCCGGGCGTCTTCTATAAGGCTCCGTTTTCTACCGGAAAACGGAACGTTTTGAACCCCACTTTCGGTCTTCATCGAGCTGATGCTGCTGCTCAGACTTTTAAAATTCGCTATTAATAATGCAAACAATAAATGCAACGATGACGAGCAGACTCAGTGGTGATAATCAGATATACCTTAACTCCATAAAACACGAAATTAGAGAAAGCTTTTCTTTTATTTCATGCCTTTACAAAGGTCTGTCCAAAATAAAATAACTTGTTGCTTGTCAGTTCCTCTACTTAGATAGCTGATATTTATTAGGTCCTCTTAGCTATATATGTAAATGAATTACGTAAATTACGCGTGATTTACAGGTTAAGTGCGTCATTATATTGTACTACAGCGCTGCCACAGCTTTGATTTAAATTAAAATAATCCTTTGATAGAATGGCACTAGCTGAGGGCTAGTTTTGAATTTATGGAAAAACAAACTCAACAAATTTCAGCAGTATAATATTCTCTTTTCGCACTTAATTCATGCTGGGAGGTTATATTATTTATTTAGAATTGATACAGGCTCGCATTAGTTTACATTTTTCCGTTGTATTATTTGTTTTTATATCACTGCATTGACAAGCACAATCTTACGTTTTTTACCTCCTGCAACCTTATCATCCACGCAGACTACTGAGATCAGCGGACCACCTACTTCTAGTATAGTTACGAAATCTAACCTGAAGCAAAGAAGTGATCGGGCGTTTGCAGTCTTTTACCCCCCAAGCTCTGGAACGAATTACCCCTCCATGTAAGACAGCCCCCACGGTGTCATCTTTTAAAACTCACCTCAAAACATATTTTTATTCCTTTGCTTTTAATTCAGCTTGGAAGCCTTCTCGTCATCCATTTAACAAATGTCCAATTATAAATTTCGTTTATGAATTACTCATATACATCTCCAGATTTAATTTTCTATGTTTGTTTCAGCTCCATTTTATTTGATCCCGCTTAGATCCCAGGAGTTACTTGCTTTTGCGATGTGGTTATTTTTTAATCGGGCCACGTCCTTTTATGTTATGTATTTGTATCTTATTCTCGTGTTGGCATGTGACACACGAATCATATTGTTGAGTATTATGGTCGACCGTGAATGTTTTAAATGTGCTTAATAAAAAAAGCTTGAAGTCGAATTTGAACTTAAATAAATACATATGTGAAATAAATACATATACGCCAAATCTGAATATATTGAAGAAGCCTTATAACTTAATGCAACAGACATTTTAATTAATTGGTCTTTGATATGAACATATCAGCCCCGAACTTACTTGCCTGGTTTCCATGGTTCTGAAACTGTTCCAAATTTCCATATGGCGCATTAAACGGTGACTTTTCAAAATTTCACTTTCAGCATATGTATGATTTATACTGATAAAGCACCGTCAGCATCCTATAATAATCTTGTCGCTCAATTATCTCCATAAAAGCATCATTTTAACATAACTCGCTAATGTTAAGAATTGCCAAACATGAGATCCACCTAAAACGTAACTTTATAAAATGGCCAGTGTGACGTCAAATTATCGTGGATTTTAAGAAGTGTTCGTTTTTATAAATCACAATGGAAAAGAAAGTTCACAAAGACAATATTTCTATTATTTTTTATTATATGCCATTACATTTCATGCAAGTATTATGCAAGTTATAACGATTTGTGATTTAAAACATAAGCTTCCCATTTGCAAACCTGTTTGATGCCATTTAAAGACTAGAAAATCAAATATTTAAAATCTTCCATTGTTGCTTTCACCTAAATACTAATTTTCCCCAGATTATATATACGCCATTTTATGGAAACTCTAAAAAGCCTGCAATGATATATAAAATTTCTGTTTTTCTGGAATTCTGATATCAGGATTGCCCATGCAGTTTATAACTCAACACGAATGGTATTTTAACGAAAGGTTTATGTGTGGCATAATCTAACTGCTCTAAAATCATCGACTGAGTTATACCAAAAGCAGAATTTCACGATGAAAAACAGTAAACAGAGTACCTCCCTCTCGAGCACCCTTAGGATCTAAAGAGACATCGGCTGGATTTACAAAATTACTGCTATTATGTGCCAGAACAGCCACACTGTCATCTGCGCGCGAAGAAAAGGTGAATCAATTCGAATTAAATGCGAATAGCAACATTGCACTATTTTAAAGTCGTTGCAGACAAGAAGCGAAAATGATCAGATGTTATCAGCGATTACTCACCTTCAACCCATATTTTTACTAAAAAAGTATAAATTCCACTTTGCTTGTTGACTGGTAAGTGTTATATTTTCAACCCTGTGTTTTCCGAAACAGCTATCCCAATAACTGATATTGCATTTCATATAAAATTTAATAATGCTATGCATTAGATTGTAATCTTATACAAAATTTAAAAAAATGTGTTTTGTGTTATACTGGCATATATAATTATTTTCGTTACAGAATTTAAGGGCATAATAGTAAAGTTAAGAGAGAAACTAACAACATTTCGTTAGAGGTTACCTAAGAAGTGTATGCTATATAACGTCGGCTATAGCACAGATTCACGGAAAAAGCTCTGCGGGTCAGTTTGTCTAGCATTATAGCGAATGACAGATAAGCGGTAGGTTGAGTACTGCAGAGATCGAAAATCCACAGTCGGAGATCTGCTGAGGGACGTCACAGAAATTTTCATTTCATTTTGCGAAAGGCATTACACAAGATGCCCATCTCACCTGAAACGAGAAAAGGGCAAATGTTTTACGGACATTTCCATAAAGGCAATGACAACACCAATAATAATAATAACAAGAAAATTATAGTAATAGGACTAAAAGTTATAATCGTTTTCTATTCCCTGTGGTGTGTTTTTAAATGAATCAGCTTGTGTATATTTATGTACGTGGCGTTCGCTGTGTGCGCACCGCTGATGCTCTCCGCCAGGTTGCGGAGCTGCTGCGTGCTGTCCAGCACCTCGATACTCTGGGTATAAGGGTTGTATCGCAGCGAAAAGGGCTTGGGTATGGTCGCGGCGAACTTCCTGCGGGGGCAGCCGGAAGACACAAAAGGTAAAGAGAATAATGAAAGGTGAAGATATGGACGGTTATATAAATTTATATGGTAGGGTGACCGTATTTTGCTTTAGGAAAAAGAGCGCAAATCGCGTCAAAGCAAAGTATTCTGACTGAAGAAATCAAATATTACCGTAAAAGAAAGAGAAATCCAGGGCATTGCAGACATTTTTTAGGTCTCCAGAGAGAGAACAAGTCGGGGGAAAAGACGTAATGCATGGTCACCCTATACTATGGATACTTTGGTATCGTACTCCACGATTACTGTGATATGTAGTGATGCTATCGCTTATTAGTATAAATTACTGTAGCTATAATTCTCCAGTTTGTACAGCACAAATTTAAAGCGCAATTATATATACCTGACTTTCTGTTTGGCGTCCTCAAAGCTCTCGGCCACAAAGTACAAAGGCTGGAACTCGGTGATGGGATATTTCTGAACGCTCGTCTTCTCCGGTTCAAATGGGAGCAGTTGAGGTTTGTCCGTCAAGCAGTACTGATAGACGAAGCACATGTATACTTTATTTTGCAATTCTGGTTGCTACACAAATACATAAACCAAATCAATTTATTAAACCTTTGAAGGTTCTTTTGCATATTACAAATTTCTATGCTACATGAACATTTTTCTCTGAACAGAAAGGGTCAGTTAGGTTATGTCAGTGGACTCCACCTTCCATATTTGTCTCGACACCATCAGTGCGATGTATTCCATCCACACCACACAGTGAGTCTTGGTGCAAGGACCCGATATACTGAACACAGTAGCCTGCAGCCCAGCCTGCAACACAATGAACCAAATCCACACTTTTGCCCCCGAGAGCCGGTGCTCACTTGTAGCTCTCCGAATGACGACAGCAGTCCAGCCCCGTAGGCCTTGATCTCAGAATCCTGCTTGCACAGGCCGAACTCCACTGTGAACCAGTACACCTGTGGGTCAAGGCAGACTGTCAGGAGCAGGGAAGCTTTGGTGGGGGAGGGTGTTAAAGGTCATTCGTACTCACAGTCGCGAGCTTTTCAATGAACTCATCAGGAGCTCCCAGAGAGGCAAGACCAATTTCCTGCAGAGGTGAAAATCAGATATTAAAGTGACGAGGTCATCAGCGATGCTGTTCTGTATCGATTATATACCTCAGTGACATGAAGATGGTATAGCCATGCTGATCTATATCGACTGTTTTCTATGCTATGTCTATAGTAGAAGTGCTCTACACCAGTGTTTCCCAACCCAGTCATCAGGCACCCACTGAATGTCCACGCTTTTGCTTGTCTCTACGTCCCCGAGGATCGGATTGGGAAACACTGCGCTACACTGACACTTATCCATGATGATTGTGCATATAGTTTGGCTTATTATACCTGTGAGAACTGGGCGAAACCAGGGTCGGCAAACAGGGGGACATGTCCCAAGAGCTCGTGACAGATGTCACTGGGGGAGAGAAGCACATTTGGGTCAAAGCTCTCATGCTCTTTTTGGTACAAACAAGTGTAGCTTTATACTAAATGTGAAACGTTTCCACATCTATTCATAGTCTAATAGATCAGCACAATATACAATATTATTATCAACATCACATGTTATGCATGTGCAACTGTCACATCCCAAAGACCATGACAGTCAGCTGGTTTGAGACCATCAATAAATTACATTGAAACATTTTCAATCTGCCATACACAACAAAACTTAGCAAGATTTGCAATTTTAACGATTGTTCCTTTTCAAGATTACGTAGTGCATGTAAAAAAATCAGTGTAAAGTTCACACGAGCTCTGCATGTACCCTCCCAAGCCAATGAAAATCATTTGAGTCCTTGCTGTCAGACTCACTGGGAATCCATAGTGATAATACTGCCAAAAGCGAGTGATTTGTGTGCACTACTCTGCGTCTGTTGGTATAAACTCACAGCAACACCACCAACTTATGTGAGAGACACTATTTGGCTATATTTAGAATGAATTTCAACTCCTTTTTTGTCATATACATATTGTGACACTAATCTTAAAAATTTCAAATTTCCCGATGTGGATTTTTTTTTCCAAAATTGTGCAGCTCTATAGTTTACCCCAAAGTTGTTCTTAAGTTCTATGGTCCAGTTTAGTGTGAGACATCAGTCCTGACATAAATGGACCAGCAAGACAGTGGAGATACTCACGGCTCCGGGGTATACATGGGCTTGGACGAGTGGCGGATATACTGCGTGGAATGGAACACTCGGAATGCCAGGCCGGCGAGAAAGTCACGGGACGAGAGGAGTCCAGCCACGGGACGGAGCCGAAATCCTGTGCATGCTGGGTGATAGAGAGAGGGATTATGGGTATGAGCGTGTTTGTGTTTACCGGGGACACAAAACTCAACAGAAGATCCAGCAGGTGGTTAGACTTTCAAACGTGTGACTGTATGACATGACAGCCTGAAGCTTCTGGTTCCCCTACACTGCAGGAAGTTGGAGATGTCCTCCAGCTGTGGGATATTTTCCTGCTTGCACCCGCAGTACTTCTCCAGCAAGGGAAAGACGCGGTTGTGTTCCCGGCAGGCGTGTGTTGGGTACAGGGTCTTCAGCTCCTTGAACACCTTCCCCCATGTGGCCTTCTCCTCCTCCGTGTACTCCACCCTGGGGATGACCTGACCACTGCACACAGATAGAAGGGCATGGCTACAAATTCTGGCCCCCTAACAAAATGTCACCTTGTCTCCCCCCCACTAGGATCGCCACTTTCAGTATGAAGATATACGAGTCCACCACGGTAGATAAATAATAATTTTTCGTATTTAAGGGCCCCTATAAAGTGCCGCCCCCCCTGAATCTGCCAGGGTGTCCACACACACACACACACACACACACACACACAGATTTGCATTCATACATTTGTGGGGACTCTCCATTAATTTCTAAGACCATAACCCAAATGATGACCGCAACCCCCACCCAGCCCTAACCATAAGTAACGAAACAAAGTCTTTTAGCATCTTTAGTTTTTCGATTGCAGTCGCAGATTTTTATAAAATTTTATTTCTCCTTGTGGGGGAATGGTCGCCACAATGTCAAAATAATAGGTTTTTCCTGACATTGTGGGGACATCAGTTACACACGGCCACATAATCACACACAGTACACAACTGCGCGCACATGCAGACACCTTCGCAGTGGGCGAGGACTAGGAACCACTTCATTATTCTATTAGGCGGCGGAAGAGGCCCACTGCTATGTAAATGTGCAGTGCTTCACTGCCGCTTTGTACTGACGCGGCATAATACCCCACCATTATGATAACAAAGCCCGTAGCATTAAACCAACCCCCCCACACTGTCTGCAATTTGTTCTCCTTTTGTTTAGGGGGGTAATTCTTGATAAGCAGGCTCAGCCGAGCGTGACCGTGGACGGGGAGGGGGAGTTGTTGAGGGTGGGTACCTAGGGATGAAAGATCAAACAGCAATGATCGCTTCTCAACCCCTGTGTGGACATCAATGGGGGGAAAGAGGGAGGACACAGAAGGAGGAGACAAATACGAGCATGGTGCCCATAGTCTGACTCGGGTTTGATAGTTACTGTCTGTAGTTATAGGCGATGTCGGCAAACTCTTTCCTCCTGGCTCTGTATACGGGGTCTGTAAAGCCCTGAAATTCAGACAAAAGCAATCAATGCCCACTATCGTTATCCATACCTGCACACCTCCAGCAAACCGCCTGTCATTTGATAAGGCAGAATTTCGTGTGTCCTGCCACCATGGGGGAGATGAAACGCGTTCAAAAGGGGACCTTTTGTGGTACCTCTCCTGCCTGTGTTGAATGATTTTTTTTTTTCCTCTTTAGCAACGGCGGGAACGGGAGCAATCATCTTTAATTATAGGGTCGTGATTAAAGTAATGGAATCAATTTGCACGCTTGTTAACATAAGAATGGAGAGCGGGTGAAGGGCTGTGATCGCAACGTGAGTCACGCAACATGCAACGCGACAGCCCCACCGAACAGCAGTGGGGTGCCTGTATAGGTGGGTGCGAGCAACAGGAAGTGACGGGACGCCCCGCAGGAAGTACCCTTCAGCTGCTGCCTACCGTAAGCCTGCCTTATGAATGTGACTGTCACCTTTCCACTGGTGCCTAAGATCCAGTTATCAGATTCTTAAGCTCTGCGCAACATTGAGTCTTTAGTGTCTTTCGGAACACAATGATGGGAAGGCAATTAGGTCAAATAATTAAGGCAGCCAAAAGCTACAGGGAAATGGAGAACATTCTCAACTTCAGGATCCTGCCTCATTAAATTACCTTTGATCCTGTAGGTTTTAGAGTTATTTAACGATCTATCAGCACCTGATACATCAGCAATTACGAGATGAGGCTAAGATTCACCCAATGGTTTGCACATTCCTTGGCATTGTATTCAAATCAGGTAAACACTGTAAATTTGTAAGGGGTCATGGGGACTGAAAATCCAATCTAGCATCCCCTTCCTTACAGGATGATCAGCGTCGAGCTCAGAACCATAGCTCAGGATCTGATTGGCGAAACGGTCCAGGTCTTGGATGGTAACAGGGAACCAGGGCACTGTAAAGACAAAGGAAACAGCATTCCTGAGTTTCACACTGCCGGCGTAATAACATCATTGTTGACGATGAGACGTCATTCACTCAGGCTTCAAGATGAAAATAAATCGATTGAGAAATGCTTAAATAAGTTAGTCCAGGAGAGGTCAGTGTTGCACAAGTGATGCTGTTTAACTACTACGTTACTATACAGTTTCCTTACATAATTAAACATATTTAGCCTGAAACCATTAACAAAATCAACAACAGCTTTGTAAATAGCAAGTTATTTAGACATCTGGTTCTCAACACCACACCTTCGAATTCATTAGACTTAATAGGTTTGGTCACGGTGAAATGTTTGACGCAACCAAAGTTTATAGTCCAGCCTAAAATAATTATACCTCAACAATCATTTTCAAGAAATTAAGCTAAGAGGGGCAGCATGTGGTTCAGTGGGTCAGGCCTCTGCCTGTGATCAGGAGGCCACTGGTTCAAAGCCAGCCTCAGACCCCGTCTAGCACGCCCCTGGGGGCGCATGCCCAGAGCAGAAGGGTTTACAGCCTGTAAGTTCCCTCACGTCTGGCTTCCAACACACACTCCACCAGCAAAGGCCACCTGGCAGCTCTGCGGACAAAAGCAACCCCAATACGAGGCCTCTCCACAAGCCATAAATGCATTTTATTTGGTCGCATAAAACAGCAGATTAGGCTGTATGTAGACTCACTGGGGTCCTGCCCTGTGTGGAGCTGCTCTGAGGAGACTGATTGTCTGTTTCCTGGGGTCGGCAGTGACCCCATCATGGCTCCGTTACTTTGGGACACTGGTACTCTGTTCATCTCCATGGGGCCTGTTTGTCCTAAGTAGCTAAACTAATGTCATTAGTGGAAACAACCAATAATCTGTTAATAAGCCCACTGGACAGCCTAAGTCCCCTCGGGGAAATTTATCTCCAAGCCTGAAATTCTTGGTGTCTGGCCGGCTCTCTGCTCAATCACTACCCACACTTCAAGCCCTCTAGCTATGGTATGGTAGGGTCTGCTAATCTTCAACCGTCAAAGGCAGGTCCATTAAACCTCCATCTACACCAAGGCCCCCTATAGAATTTAGAGTGAGGCCAGTAGTTTTGAGAAATTAGTAATGATGCATTAGTATCATTCTTAAAAGACTGTTGAGTTCTAATTATTTTAGGCTCAACTATAAATTTTGATTGGTTCAGAATTTTCACTGCAGGTAAACCTCTTTCCACAAGTGTGCCAAAGGTTGAACCGTGGTCTTCGGCCACGACATTTACAGGTGCACTAACATGCACACACGCATGCACGCACCCGTGTCCTTCAACTTATCGCGTGACAGCTCGTGCACGTGGCCACTGATCTGTGTGCGCAGCTCCTCGATGACCTCATCCAGAACTTTGGCACAGCTGCTGTCCACGCTGATGAAGAACTCGAACTCCTTTTTATTCAGGCGCGACGGCCGCGACTCAATGTGTGTCAGGTTGATGCCCTTCTCCTGCGAGTTGAAAAGGACACTCGCTGCCTTAAACACAAGCTTTCCAGGCGTGAATCCAGAGATGAGCACAGCTCAGATGGCTGAAGTCCTCAGTGTTGTATATACATTCAGGCTACAGCTGGTCCATTTAATACTATTTAGCTAAAGTAATGATTTGTTTATCTTTAACTACCATTAATACTTTGAACACGCTTTGCCCATTTTGAGGACATTACTACATGATGTACACCATGTATTCATGTTGGATTCTCTAAAGATCAGACACCTAAAATAGTTTTGCAACTTTCAATCAGCCCTCTACTGCACCTGAGTCCACCCACCAGGTGCCACAGGTCACAGGAAGGAGAACCTTTGCTACAGTAAAGGGCTGAAGAAGGCAGGATCAGCTCTGTCTGGAGATCCAGTGGCCTTAGTATCTGACTCTGAAGAACTTCAGCAATAATAAAGTTGAAACAGTTCACAGGCAATCATGATGAAGCCAATGCAACAGTAGCACTTTACTTGAAGCTGTCATCTATAATACAAAATACATACCTTCATAATGCATTATAATGGTCAGTATAAGAATTAATAAAGATTTACAGCATCTTCTATTCACAGTCATAAGGAATTATAGTGTTGATTATAATACTTCATAAACTCCAGTGAAGCTCTCATTTATAATGCACTATAGATACCTTCATAATGCATTATAATGGTTGGTAGAATTAGGGATGCTTTGTACTGTATTATGAAGGTATCTATAGAGCATTACAGATGAGAGCTTCATAGAACATTCATAATGCATAATAAACATGATGATAATGCGTTATGCTTTTTTATAAATATTTATAGCCATGTTTATAATGCTTCATAAATGCTTTATAATGTGTTATGAGTGTGTTCATAGATTCTTATAGACATGGCATTCATAGAAAGTATTATCAATGCAACAAATGCAAAGAAAATCCTGGCCCAAACATGGCATGAATGTAATTGAGGCGGGAGTATGACTTTGTTTAAGGAAATTGACTTATATGGGATTTCCGAGTGAATGAACGACTGTGCGATGAGGTGGTGTTATGTCTGGCTGTTGCGTGTGTTTCGTGTTGGAGAGAGGAGGAACCTGGGCTCATTTACCTTCTAGGCGTTTGCTAGAAACCGTCCTCTGATTGGAGAGCAGACAAGTGGGAGCAGCTGCTAGCGAGCGGCCATTGGGCATTTGGAGGGGGGGTGTGGTGACAATAAGGCAGGACCCTGGCATGAGAGTGAGTGATGCTGGGGAGCGTGGGGGTGGAGGAGGAGGTGGCGTTGTGAGGCAGAAGCTCATTGGTGTGGATGAGTCTTTCATGTTTACTGTAGGACAACATTCGACTCATACTATGTATCGATCTTAGGTGGAAATGATGGGGGCGGGTGGTCAGATAGACACTGATGTTTTTTTTATAAAGGCGTTACACAAAAATGTGCTTTTGCACATGTATTATTAATGTGTATAAAGTAATGAACCAAGCCATGCAGTCAGTTGCGAAAGAATGGGGTCATTCTGAAGAGCTCAGTGAATTCAAGTGTGGTTCTGTCATAGGATGCCACCTTTGCAATAAGTCTGTTCCAGAAATTTCTTCCCTGCTAGATATTTCAAGGTCAACTGTAAGTGGTATTATCGCAAAGTGGAAGTGTTTAGGAACAACAAAAACTCAACTACGGAGTGGTATACCACGTTAAGTAACAGAGCAGAGTGCTGAAGTGCGTGATGCGTAAAGGTCACCAACACTGTTGACTTAAAAACTACAGAGTTCCAAGCTTCCTCTGGCATTAATCCCGGTACAAAACTGTGCACCAGAAGCTTCGTGGAATGGGCTTCCATGGTCGAGCAGCTGTATGCAAGCCTCACATGACCAAATGCAATGCCAAGTGTCAGATGGAGTGCTGTAAAGCACACCGCCACTGGATTCTGGAGCAGTGGAAACGTGTTCTATGGAATGACAAATTACACTTCTCTGTCTGGCAGTCTGATGGATGAGTCTGGGTTTGGCAGATGCCAGGAGAACGTTACCTGCCTGACTGCATTGTCCCAACTGTAAAGTTTGGTGGAGAAGAGATAATGGTATGGGATTGTTTTTCAGGGGTTGGGCTTGGCCCCATAGTTCCAGTGAAGGCAACTCTTAATGCTTTAGCATACCAAGATATTTTTGGACAATTCTAATGCTTTCAACATTGTGGGAACAGTTTAAGATAGACCCTTCTCTGATCCAGTACGACTGTGCCCCAGTTCACAAAGCAAACTCCATAAAGACATGGTTGGGTGAGCCTGGTGTGAAAGAACTTGACTGGTCCACATAGAGCCCTGACCTCAACCCCATCGAACGCTTTGGGATGAACTAGAATGGAAGTTGCAAGCCAGGCTTTCATGTTCAACATCAGTGCCTGACCTCACAAATGCTCTTCTGGATGAAGGGGCAAAAATTCCCACAGACACTCCAAAATCTTGTGGAAAGTCTTCATAGAAGAGTGGCAGCTGTTATAGCTGCAAAGGGGGGACCAACTCAATATTGATGCCTATGGATTTAGAACAGGATGTCATGAAAGTTCACATACTGCAGGTATAATGGCCAGGTGTCCCAATACTTTTGTCCATATAGTGTAGTTTTGGCGCAGAGCTCTGACAATGAACTCAACACTACTGCAGGCAAAGCATACAGCTTAAGTTAGCGTCCAAAAACCAAGAAGCACCATCTGCCTCTAATGTACAGCTCATCCTATCAGCATCTGCAATCCTACTACCACCCCCCCAATCTAACTGCAGCAATTAACTCTGCTGTAAGTGGGTGGAGAGCCAAGATAGCCAATCATGAGCTGCCTGTATAGGAGGTTGCACAATAACAGGAAATATGACCAAAAATGCAACCAATCAGTGCTTGGCAAATCCCCCCCCCTCACCACTTTCCCGTGCAATCAAATGCATGCATATTTTTACCCTGATTTATGTCCCTGGACAGTGCCGCTCGCGCCCCATTTCTTGAAAACAGATGCCCATATACAAAACTCTCTTGGAAAAAACTGCTTTGTTGTCTTTCCAAAAGTCTGTAGAAATAACATCTCGATGTGTCACTGAAAATACATGGTTTTAATTCATCATTGTGACAATAGAAGCGTAACAATAGCGTGCATCTGAACAGTACACATTTTTTACATGCACGACACCATTAAATGTTTCTTGCTGTATTACATACTGTCAGTTTTAAGCATCTAAGTCGTATGCATTTTTATTGGTATCTGCATGCGTGTGTTTATGTCACACGTGTGGGTGCGTGTACATTTACACGCACATCACCTACCTCAAACAGTCGAAGGGCTTTGGCCAGAGCCCCCACCTCTTCTTTCAGGGAGAAAATGCAGGATACCACCCCCACCTTCTTGGTCTCCTCCTCAAGGTACATGGAGTTCTACCAAAAAAAGAGAGAAAGGCACACGGTACTCAGTGCTGTCACATGAGCTGCTGTCACAAGTCACATTAATTCCTGCACTGCACATGGAGTGCAAGTTAAGAAAAGTCAAGTCAAGTTAGAAAACTAGCAGCATAATAATACCCGCAATTTATCTACTCGGAATGCTGTCTGTTTTGGCCGTTATTATGTTGTTATATATTGTGTGGTGTTGCACTGTTATATTAATGTACATAGCTGAACAGCAAGCTGAAAACCCCTGTTAGGTGCTGCTCTTCTTGTTGTGCCCCACGCTGGAATCGCGCCAGCCACAACAGAGGGACCACAAGTCCTGCAATGTCATGCTGTCCAGGCACTGCCTGTTTATACTGAAGAATGATTTACAGAAACGCACAGACTGTCTCTCTGCGACACGTTTTTTTAAGGTTTCAAGCGATTTGAAGTTTTGACATTTAAAGGTGCATGCCCCCGTTTTCCCATCCATCCATTTTCCAAACCGCTTATCCTTACTGGGTCGCAGGGGGTCCGGAGCCTATCCCAGAAACAATGGGCACAAGGCAGGGAACAACCCAGGATGGGGGGCCAGCCCATCGCAGGGCACAGTCACACCCCATTCACTCAAACATACACACCTACGGGCAATTTTGCAAGCCCAATTAGCCTCAGCATGTTTTTGGACTGTGGGGGGAAACCGGAGTAACCAGAGGAAACCTCACGATGACATGGGGAGAACATGCAAACTCCACACACACGTAACCCAGGCGGAGACTCGAACCCGGGTCCCAGAGGTGGGAGGCAACAGTGCTAACCACTGCACCACCATGCCGCCCCCTTATGTTAAAATAATATTGGAAAAACAATACATTACAAATGAAAAGGTGCCTTTCAGCCACACTTAAGATTAATATTTCATGTATTAATGATTTATTATTAGTATATTATTTATTTTAATTAATTTTATTTATTATTATTATTTTTAATAGTTTATCATCTACTAACTAGAATGACATTTAGAACTGTATTAATCTACCAGATAGTTTATTCCAACTATTCTTTTACTATCATATGTATAAACAAATGTTGTTTGTTGTAATCTAAGCTGGTTCCCAACTATTCATTATATACGGCCTTGTGTTTGGGGAAATTTGGCTTGTAGCTGCCATTTTGAAATGTCGAGTGACTCCCTAAATTTTAATGTCATAAATATTTGCTTCTTGGACGTCTTAGTGAAGTCCATTCTTGTGCTACTGGAGTTGGAACTAATTCAGTTTGTTGATTTGAAAAGATATTTTATTGAATGTTGCATGAATTATTGTTGAGAAGGTACCAACTGAAAAGTATCCAGTTTATTATTTTCTCTACTTCTTGTCACTTGTTCACAAATACACGTTCCGCATTCCTCTCAGAAATCTTATGTGGTCACAAACTCATGAAGTCACAAGCTTCTCACATAACGTATAGCAATTTAAAGAAAATCATAATCCAGTGGAAAAGAGTCAGTAGGCCTTATTTGGTTTATCTTCGATAAGACACATTGAGTCCTTTTATCCATCTTGACAAAATTTCTTCCCAAGGCATTGAATTTTACAACATTCCATTTTCAGACTTGGACCCTTAGGAACGATGGGAATGTCCTGGCGGAACCGCCCAAAGAAATGGTTTTTCTCTTGCTCTCAGTAGAAGTCAGGACAGTTATGGTTCATAATTTCTCAGCAGATGGATATGCTACTGTTTGTGGCAAAGGTTTCTTGTGGCATGTGTGCTTCATGTCCTGTGCAATATCTTCCCATATGGAATCACTTGCCTCTCCTGTCCAGGATTCTCAGATCAGCTGTCGTTGCGGGAAGGTATATAATAAAAAAAATCTGTTGCCTGTAAATGTTTAGCCAACCTGTATTTGAATTGTCAAGACATCTTTCAGAGAATAACACAGAAGGAAAACATATGGAGAAAGAGAACCGCTTCTTACTTTACTGTCGATCTTTCAGTTTAACTGCTACGATCAATGTTCTGTAAAATACATGAAAATGGTTGCATCCATTTTTGCATCCCCTTGCTGGCTGATCCACCTACTCTTTATTTTCATCTCATAGATGGTGGAAGTGAACAGAATGTAGATTCGCCTGGTACAGAAGAGAAATTCGATGTAAATGTTTGTCGTAATAATTAGATTTATCATAATGATTATTATCAAAACAATGCAGTCAGTTCAGCAAATAATAATAAAATAAAAAAAAAAACTAAATGAATGTGCTGCAAACTACGTTATTGCTCTTTTCCTGAAACCGGTCATGGAGTAATTAAAAATAAAACAAAAAATGGATACATTGTTACGGCAAATTTTAACCACTAGGTGGAAGTCTAGATTTAATTTTCGCCCATGTGCTCTCTATTTAAGAAAGCTTAGCATAATGTTAAGTTTAGAAAAGTAAAAACTTATGAAAAATTGTTTGGTTTGTCAAACAATTTTTTCCCCGTTTTCCCCTGGATTACATAATAGGGAGAGGGCTCTCATCATTCTTGTCAGCATGCTTTTAAAGTAAAAATCTTATTTTTTGATGGATGTGCGTTACAGTGGGACTGCACAATTTAAGAGCACTAATTTATTTCTCCTGGCAAGGCTGAACATTTGAGGAACTGCTATCATTTTTATTATGGTGTTCAGAATGTGTTGCTCTTGGAAGCCATGGATTTTTGAAAGCTTTCCACTGGATTCATATCGATCTTTACTTGCACACGTTCCAGCGAAAACCGCAGCAGATTTTTCCAGCATTTCACATTAGACAAAATGAAGCTCCGTTCTTGTGAGTGCTTGTGTAAGATATAAAAATGCTGTTAGCACAATAACACCATGGAGAGCAAACTGATTAGATAAGCTGTTTGCTTAAGCTATCTATAACAGAGCTGCAAAGTATGAACTTTTAACTTAATCGAAAAACAAAACTGAAACTCTGTTTCTGCAATTCCAGAGATGTTTAATTATCATGCGAATTAAGGATATGTCTTCATTTTGCGATGGGTAATCGACAGCATCATCATCATGTATCCTTAACCTTCGGCGATTAAAGCTTGTCTCCATGCAGACCGACAGCATGTACAAATGCTTAGAGCTTCGGCCTCTTATCCATCCCTCTATGTGTGCCTGCCGAGATAATGCTTGTATGCCCCTCCACCCTGACCCAGTAACACTGTCTCTAGCTGAGCCCCATTCGGTGAAAAATAGGCCAGGCGCTCCAGTAGATATGGAGATGAAGTGGGTAATATGTGCAGGTCACCGACACCAAGGTTTGTTCCAGACTTGGGCCTGGGCTTTATGCTGACAGCCAGTAGATGAAGAATGCTGGAGTTTCCGCCCTACTCTTTTTTTTGCATTTAAAGGAGTTGGCTGACTTGCAATGATTCCTGCCCTTGTGCAACAGCAACAAGTGCAGCGTGGAGGCATGCCATTAATGCGGTTTGCGCTCGAGACTCAGAGAGAGAGAGAATGGGGGGGGGGGGGGGATATTTGCATTGCGGTGTTTTGGTCACATTGCCCCGGCTTTTA
>JAODJX010000001.1:10779352-10797419 GCA_026776945.1 Isichthys henryi | reverse complement strand
ACACACACGTAACCCAGGCGGAGACTCGAACCCGGGTCCCAGAGGTGTGAGGCAACAGTGCTAACCACTGCACCACCGTGCCACCCCCCGTTTTCCCAAAGGATTTTATATTCAAAGTCAGGGCAGCAAAACGGCTGAGACACAAGACAATGATGGCTACATGTTCATATCCGGTGAAGATACATAAATTCCGTCGCACTTAACCTGGCGAAGACGTGCATTTAGATTTCTGGGGTATCAAGAAGAACTTTATAGAGAAAACACATCACTGACATTTGTAGATTATGGATAACGACTGCAGCTTATTTTTTGATAAACCATCTCTTCACGTACCTGCCTTGGTAGGTAACTGAATTTCATTTGTGCACAAAAAGATGCAGTAAATGAAGATGGGGGAGGGCGGAGGGACATGCCCCCCCCCTCTCCACCCCAGTTATATGAAGTACGCAAAACTGTCAACCACAGTAATACTGAATTGTAAAAATTTCATTGTAGAAACGTTTCACTGAGGAATATACTACGTTAATCAACAAACTAACCCTGCTATAAATAATAATTTATTTAAAAAAAATAAAAATGAAAAAGTGAATTGTTTAAAATCGGAATGGGCTATGTGATTAGAATAATTGTGTTAGTTACACGAGCTGGGCGTGAAAATATTCACACTTATCCTAGCTGTTAGTTGAGTGCAAGCATCGGTAATTCAGAAGATGCTCGTATTTTCTTTTACAAAGTTATTAGAAAGTTTCACATAAATGATCTTAACAAATAAAACTTCACCTTGAATATAATGCAAGTAACCCCGATAAATAAATAACCAAAAAAATATCCTGGCTGCCCAAATCCTGGCTGCTATACAATATCTCAATTTCTCAATAATTCTGTCTGAGTTTTATGAACACATAGTATTCAAATGTCAGTAATATATCACGAGGCTGTTGGCTTAACTTTTTTGGCAAGTACTAAATAATCGGTCAGGGCAAGGATTGATGCATCATAACTTAATGCTTTTGTTTACTCATTGAAAAGCGTCCCTCCTGACCAGTTCGGGCTGTTTTTCCAGTCAGGAATAGGGTTAGGACAGCTATTCAAAGTGCAATACAACGAGACTTTTTGTAGAATTACAATGCACGGTCAACTTAACGCCGTTTTCCGTATATTAAATTCTAGTCAAAAATGGCTATTAATAAATATGATGGCTATTAATATCACTACTTTCCTAGTATTTGCTGAATAATAAGGGAAAAATCATTTTCGGTAGTTCATACGAATGCAGTGCTAGTTAGATAAAATAAGCATTCCATTACGTTTGCAATTTATTCACATAATTTTCATTATTTGCATTAAGTGTCACCTGTACGCCATTATCCAAGCTGGTCTTGCGGAATCCAGCGTCCATCTTCCAGCTTCAGTAGTTCTCTTCCAGCAACGTCAGATGCTGCTGTGTTTTTGTGTACCTCTCCCACCGCACGCCTTTCAAACTGCAGCACGTGACACCACACCCCCTTTTCTCCGCGTTTCTGCTGCACTCGGGCCTGTCTCGAGCTGGGAAGCCGACTTTGCGGCGCATCTGCTTCTCATTGCTCACATACGGGTTTACGGACATGAGTGCGTGCAGCATAAACGTTCCTCTAAGCTCGTAAAGCAACCAGACACCATCGGTAACAGTGTGCAGTATCCGGCATTGCGATCTCCCACAAAGTGCAATGTTTGTAATATGTTCATGACTCGATAATTAATACATTTCTCATTCTTCAAACTGGCATACTTATGCACTCTAATCTTATAAAGTATAGTATGATTTTTGTTGTAGGACACTTGTCGTATTATTTTAATACAGACTGCAACTTTTTGAGGTTATTGAATGCATAACGATTTAAGCAGAGTTGGTTGTCAAATACACTTAATTTGTGTCCTGCAAGCGGGGGTGGTTCTAAAGGGTTGTTAGGGCCTCATATCAATACGTGTGATGATGGCCACCCGCGCCACCCAAACTTTTCTGCCGGTAACTAAGCCTGCTTGACAATCGTCTCCTCACCAGTTTAAGTGCTGTTATGCTGTGGAACAAACCATTGCAATTTAATGACACTAGATGGCAGTAAAAATTTATATTTGGAACATTATCAATATAGTCATGATTTTTAATGCGAGCACCGTTTCGCTAAATTATATTCACGCCCAAAGAACAGTCACGCACGTAATTTGAGTGTTAACTAAACATATAAAATGTTATAAGCCTAGAATATTTTGTAAAGCGTTATTCAAATGTACAACCCGTTTCATAAAATCAATCTTTAGGTTTGAGTGATTGCCTTGTCTTCGACGTTGTCTTTTTTATAGTGTTCCAAAACAATTCATACATATTTCAAAACATATTAAATTATTCATTCAGCGATAAGTTGACTTATTAGTCGACAATAAGTCGACAGTAAAGTGACTTGCTATTTCATAAGAAGGCATATTGAAACCCATAAACGCCAGGTGTTTGGAAGCACCTTCGATAGAGTTTGCAGATTCCAGTATTTTCCCTAAGTATCCATATGGAATGCTATGTGCAAACGATGGCTCTTATGGGCATGAAACAAATATAGGCCAATAAAGATTTCTTATACCACTTTATCCTTGGTTTTATTGACAGTCTGGTGAGTAATTTTCTGACCAGTTCCTCATATTGAGCTAGATTAGGCTGTGGTGATTAAAACAAATAACTATGACGTTTTAAAAAATAAGCGAATACTACCTCTGACTATAGGTTTTTACCTGTCTCTCAACGCACGTGAGGCTGTCTGCTAATTGCCAAAGTCCTCTTGAAATACACAAACGAAAAACGATGTTTTCATGTTCTTAGTCTTTATTGGATCTTTTCATTTGAATGTTTTCAACGACAACGCTCGCGTAGTTTGCAAAGGCAGTTCTTTATGCGAGTGGGACACTTATTTTAACGAGCCGATAGGCGGCGCTTGCGTTCTATTTTAAATGGCTGGCTTGCTTCAACAAGTGCGAAAGCTGTTCTTTAAGAGCCGCATGTAGCATGACTGATTTCGTAAAGTGTTCAAGCTACGGGCACCTGGAATCGCACCTGCCTCCTCTCTTCCCTGTTTAACAAAATAAATAAAAGACGGCGCCTTCTTAGTGCGGCCATGCGGTTTCCCCTGGCTATTTGATCAACACATCTATTCGGATTTTTTTATCAGTTACAAATCGCTAGTTTAAGGAAACAAAAGCAGTTCAATGTAAATGCCATCTAGCCATAAGTGTAATGGAAATCACTACTTGACCCAACATTTGAGATCCCATATTAACTTTCCAATACATAAAATAATTTATTAAATTATTAAGTTATTAAAGTGTGAACTATATGGTTCTCGATATGACTAAAGCTTTATGAAAGCAATAAAATGCAGTCAAATATAGACACTCAGCATCCCAAACAAACTCCATAGTACATGTTCTGGACTGAAAGTATATTATCATGGTTTTCTTGGCTTAATCAGAGCCAAGCGCGCGCCCAGTCGGGAGGGGGGCGCGTGGCTGCACAAAGGGACACACGACTGGCTGTAGCCGCAGCTCCCGACTTTCGTCCAGTCCACTTCAGCCCTCAACAATATAGTTTCAATCTCCCTCGCCTTTCCTCCTGCGCGTTCAACCCAGAGCTAATCTGCGAACAAACTGGAAATTAATGCAGGAATACATCCGAATAGAGTGGCCTATATATAAAAATATTTGCAATTAAATATGAGCAGACCCGGGTTTATAGACGGTGGGTATTTGGATCGTTTGATTAATGATTCATTACCAGAATGTGAAATCTTTTTCGAACAAAAACATACTGCGTTCAAAGGTTTTAGTAGAAAACACCTGCTTCTAAAAGGAAACTAATCAGCTCAAGACAGAAAAAAAGACATATTTGGTCCATTCCCTAGTTCGACAAGAATTGGACGCATCAGAAATTAAGTCAACGCAGTCTTAACAAGTAGCAAATTGACAATAAACACGGCGCATTTTTGCAGACTGTGAACGGGATACTGATGAGTTTTGATTCACAGAGTTTCGTTCGTCCAAGCGACGGCCGACTTGTCAGAAAGTAGGCGAAAAGGACAGAGCTATTTCTATACAAACTCAAGCGTCCAGTTGTCATATTAATTATTACACCAAGCCATGACTGGAACCGTCCAAATGGACGGATCTCTCTCCCTCTGCTTCTGGGGGAAACGTAGAAGAAAGAAAGTCTTTACACAGCGCTAATTGGACTTTGGAACAGCGCTGACGGCGCATAGTAGATAGGTTTCAGAAAGCCGCGCTATTGTGTGGGGGCGGGGCATGGGACTGAATAGAACCCACGCTTCTTTTCTAAACTCTCTTGCTGTGCCAAAAAAGAAGAAAAAAGAAAAGAAAAGTTGGAGGATTGGGGGGAGGTCTTGAATGCTGGCTTGATCTTGAATGCTCAGCCAACACAGAAAAATTGCACAATTTATTGTATTTTTTTTCTCTCTCCCCTCCAGTCATTCATCGTTGCCATGAGTAGAGTCGGTCGGTTTTGTTCACCGTGAAAGACCTATTCTTTTTATTCTTCCTTTAAAAAGAAAAAAAGTTGTCGAAATACAGAGTATCTCGCCCACTGTAACAAAATAGGGTGTAACAAATCGTACACAAAACTACTTCTAATGCAAGGTGTTTTAGGAGCGCCACGTAGCTTTGCCTCTCCGTTCCGATGATTAGTTTTAGTGAAAGTGGAAAACGCATCTCTAGCGGACAAAGCGCTTTTCTCTGGGGGAGTCCCGTGTGGCTCTAAAGCTCCACCAAATATACGGGCAACTTAAGATCTCTCTCAGCCTGCATGACAAGCATCTTATAAAGACGCGAGGCTTTCGAATTTAGCAAATCCGCTATACCTGATGCAAATGAAATAGGAAGAAAAACAATCTAGTTTTGACTTCGATAGATTTTATTCAGCGCTTTTGGGATGCCGTTTTCTACATAAGTGAATAGAAAGCGCTGTCTTTCAGCACTACTGTTGAAGGACAGTTCGCAACTCAAAGCCCAAGTAGTCCAACGGCGTTGCCTCTTTTTGCTTCTGTCGCCCTTAACTATGTTATAACCATTAAACGTTTGCATATGTGTTCTTGTAAGTGTTTTCACAGAATTTGATATCGATTTCATCTAGAATTCTTTCAGCAGTATAACTACCTTGCCTGGCAAACCGCCACTAATACTGTTTGTATATAAACATTAATAATTAAATGTAAAAGACATGACATTCTGCTGTTATTTCAGAAAAACAAATGCAAATGTATCACTCTGCAGCCATTATTCAATACTTCGAAGGAAAAACTGTTTAAAATTTTTTGCATGGAATCAGATGGTCATAAACTCCCCGGAAATATAATCCCAATATAGCCATAGGCGTATATATTTTGTTAAGTATTAATTTCAAAATGATGGATGTGTGAAATATAGGCAGTAATGTGAAGATTTGAAGTGAACATCGCAGTCAGCATTTACGCCTTTCAGCTGGACGCCAGGACGGCATCTGGTTGGAGTCTGGCGGCCGGTCCCAGTTGTGCTTTGGCGACTGTTGTTTATTCAGGGGCTGGAGTGGCACGCGCCCGGCGTACGCATTGCAACAGCGTTCGAAGCGCAAGGTGAATACAATAAGCGCGTGGAGGCGTGGCCAAGGCCAGCGCGTGGGGCTGCCAGTGTGTTGATAAACCCCGCTAGTACCCGTTCACAGCACTCATTGCAGTTTTGGGAGTGTGCACGGCAAGAGCCCACACGACTGCCAATAAAAAGATTGAAGTGTGCACGTTGAGTTACACGCGAACGCCACGAGCTCAACGTGCTTCCTTCGAGCAATCCAAAGAGGACTTCGAGGTGTCCTTATCCAATTTATCTTATTCTCAGCGTTCAAAGGAGATCGCCTCTAAGATGGAAATAACTGTCAGCCAGCAACAGTTTCTCCCACCTGCCTGCTTTTTCACTGCTGCTGCACAAAGCATCCAGCTGAGCCCGACCGACAGCCAGTGCAGCGGGAAATCCGTGTCCAAGCAAGCGAAGAGACAGCGCTCCTCCTCACCTGAGCTGCTGAGATGCAAGAGGCGGCTCAACTTTGCCGGCTTTGGATATAGCCTGCCTCAGCAACAGCCACACGCGGTGGCCAGGCGCAACGAAAGGGAGAGAAACAGGGTGAAGTTGGTCAACAACGGGTTCGCCACTCTCCGGGAGCATGTCCCTAACGGCGCCGCCAACAAGAAAATGAGCAAAGTGGAGACCCTGCGCTCGGCTGTGGAGTACATTCGGGCTCTGCAGCAGCTCCTGGACGAACACGACGCAGTTAGTGCTGCCTTTCAGTCCGGTGTTCTATCTCCCACCATTTCGCAGAATTACTCCAACGACATGAACTCTATGGCCGGCTCTCCGGTGTCCTCCTATTCATCTGATGAAGGATCTTATAACCCACTAAGTCCCGAGGAACAGGAGCTCTTGGACTTCACCAGCTGGTTCTGAGCTCTATTAACTATTTGTGTAACAGGTTGGTTGGCATTATTATTATTAATAGTAATAGTAGTAATAGCAGCAGCAATAATAACAAATAACAAACCCAATTTCTGCTCTTAAATGTAGGGTATTTTGACTGACTCTTCTTTTGTCCTTTTCAGAAATGTGATTTTTTTCCCCCGCTATTCCTTGACGTACGTGAAAGTAGCGCAACACACAGGAGCCCAGACGCCGTCCAAAATCACGCAGCACTTCAATTTCGCTGCGGTCCACTGACCGATGGGCCGAGCTCGGTGGAGGACGCGATCCTGGAATCCCGATGGTGCTCGAAAGAGGCGCTAAGAAGACATGGACACATACCACTGACAGCGTGGGAAACAACCTCTTGGGTCATACATCCACGAATGCGATTTCCTAACGTGACTCTTATTACAGTATAACGCTACTCAAACACTATAGAAATGCTCGCAAACTATGCTAAGATCCCAATCAAAGAACTTAAAACCTTTTGTAAAATTTTATGACGTAATAATTATTACATGCTTCCATCTCTGTGGATTTTATTATAAGAAATTCTATTTGTAACAAACATATCATTTTTTAAAATATATTAAGCTATTTTTGTATATAAGAGACATTTATAGAACTTTTGTACACATTGTTTTAATTTGTATATATCTTGACGATATGTATGGATATGCATTACCTCTGCCTATTTAGACGTGTAGTCTATATTGCTTCGCCAATAGCGATTCTGTGCATGGTGTACGAAGTTTCAAAGAGGGACGAGAGGCTCTGTGTAGCTTAGCACCGACGTGTCTTATTTAATTAATAGGAAGTACCTGTTATTATGAAGTATCGCGGAGTTCACCATGAACAAAGTTTATGCAGCTATTTTCCAAACGCAGATAGCTATGGAGTTAGCTATGTCCGGCCTACTCTCCATTGCCTTCATTGCTTCTGGGTTTATTTTGAAATAACGAGAAAGAAAAGCATATAACCATGTTTTCTATATTCTAATTTCGTAATAAATTTTTGTAAAGTAATCATTGCACGTTGTATTGAAATTTGTTGAAAGATATTTATTGTACATCACATTCACTCAGTCATAGTCATGAACATTAGGCCCGTTGTCGGGTGGGCGTGGCGTGTACCCATCCAATATTTAATTTAGATTAATTCATTCCCACCACCTCAATAAATAGAACTTTGAATTCGAATTATTACGTTATGCTCCCCGCAATAGCATATGAAACTCTCTCCCACGCCATCATGATCATCATCGTCATCATCATCGTCATCGTCATAAGCAGAAGCACAAACACAAAAGCAGCAGCACCAAAGTAGGCTGGTTATCTTACATTCTATCCAGAATCCCACTGTCGACACTGAAAACTTTAATAATCTCTTCTATAAGGGACACAGACACGGGATTTCGGCGGTGCCAGAAGAACAAAATGTTAATTCATGCCAAAATGTTTTTCTTGATTTAATATTGACGCAGAAGTTAAAGTTACGGCGCTTTAATTTCCATGAAATCTTAAGAAAGGGGAACGTTGCTATTATCTGATATGTGAAACCAATTTCCATGATAGTTTCACATCCCCAATTGCTTAAAGTAACACTGTGGATCTATCTATATGTAATTAGGTGATTTCATATGTTAAAGGGATCACCGTTGTTAAATGAAGGATCTAGTCCCCAGACATCTGCAGAATTACATTCACTGGGAAAAGGTAGCATGTTCAGATACCACTGGCATTTTTCATGTCTGTTAGCCGGTCTTCTAGAACCTCCGTCATTTTCAATAGGCCATATTAAACAAATTAATTACACAAAGCCCCGTATCAAAATAGATCCGTCGGTGTTCATTTTATTGAAGCAAACCAAAATCAGTGAATACAACAAACTGGATCTTGTCGTATGCATATTTGAAAACTGCTTAGTAATTATTATTTCGACGTAAAAACCATTAGAAGGTTAAATGTAACCAAAAAAGTTATTTTGGAGGCATCTCGACAACTGAACGAAGGTAAGAAAGTTTGCATCGTTGCAGCAGATTATTTTCTTAAGAAAGGTTACAGCTTTATCTTTTTACTTATTAATATTTGAATACATTAAAAACACAGGGTCCTTTTATTTTTATAAAAGTTGAATGTACAAGGCGTGCGCCTAGATAAATGAGTAACTGGAGGTTGTATATCCGTCGGCTATAGTGGGGACTCTAAATTGGCTGGGCCCCTCCCCCGACTTCGGCGCGCGGTTACCTCC
Source organism: Isichthys henryi (assembly GCA_026776945.1). Classification (NCBI taxonomy): domain Eukaryota; kingdom Metazoa; phylum Chordata; class Actinopteri; order Osteoglossiformes; family Mormyridae; genus Isichthys; species Isichthys henryi. The sequence goes on along the minus strand of JAODJX010000001.1, from coordinate 10,788,653 downwards.
ACCGTGAGCCGCTCAGTGCGTGCAGGCAGGTTGATTGTGGGGAAACATCAAAGAGGACAATATGGTTGTTCACGCTCCTTATCTATATATGAAAGATGCATTGCACAACACCACATAACCCACAGTTTATTTTTCATTGGGTACGATTGAGATCAAACGTGATGCGCATCATTAATGAATATTCAAATTTTCTTAAAAATATAAAATAAAGCAAACCGTTTCGCTATGAAATGGTTATACGCACAAAAGAATTGCCGTAGGCATCGGACATCGGATATAATCTGATATGCTCATCTTCACCTATCGAAGCAGCACAGACCAGCAACGTACTTAATGTCTCAGTAGCAACAAAAACGTTTTGTCAGGAAGTACGTTTCTGCGTAATGCATCGTTTCCTGTAAGGAATCTTTTCACCAGCTTTTGACAAAATTTACGAAAGCAGAATCGTTTCCCCAGTTACACTAACACTGCCTCACGGGACATGGCAGCGGTGGATCAGGTGTGAGATACTTGTTTGGTTAAACTGGCTTGGGCGTCCATGCAGCGTTTAACTCACATGGTTAAAAGCCACAAAACATTACTCAGAATTTGCTTGTAAGAACATGATTGCCTTGTCAGCCGGGGTCATCCATTCTCTTAATGGATTTCACAGTGGACTTTGCATAAGGCAGCTTTTGATCATTCGTCATTTATACATATCGGAATCGCAATTACATATACAGTCACATATATAGGAGGAGCGCAAAACATTTTTTTTTGCTCAATCAAGCAAGAGACAGCCGGCCAGCTTACTCTACAAAAAAGATCTAGTTGGGGGAGGCGTAAGGACAATTTCCTCGTGGGGATCAATAAAGTATCAATAATAATAATAATAATAATTATTATTATTAAAAGAGCGGTGCTTCCTGGCTTGTACCATTTTGCACGTGAAAGGCAGGACAGTTTCATTCATTCTTAGAAAATACCCTCATCTATGGAAAGGCTTGCATTTTGGTTTGGCCGAGTTCAACTGCACAAGTGACGTCGGGCAACCTTAAAAAGACTGGTTTTGGGAGGTCAGGCACTGTATGGCTCTCCGGTTACAGCAGCCATTGTCCTGAGCTCTCGCGCCAAATGAATGTAATGACGGGCTTAAGGAGCATTCAGGCTGACTGAATGCAAATCAAAGATAAGTGGAACTTTTCTTCTTTTTTTAAGAGCCGTTTTTGTTCATTTCTCCTATCTCTACGGGCAGAGTCTGAATGTTAAACATGATTTAACTGGCTTTATTTTCCTCGCACTGCATTCAGGCGCTGATTGCCTGCCTATCCTGGCCCGTGATTAACGAGCTGTGGTGCAAATTTGGGGGCCATAATGACGATCCGCACGCATCGGTATAAATGCACATTCCTTGCTGCAAATTTGCCAGGCTGTTGCCAGGGGAACTCAGACAGCGGCCTTGGTAACAGACAGCTAAATTGTTATCTCACCAAGAAGCGCAATGCTCAGCAGTGAGACCTGCATCACTGCAAAAAAATATATATATTCCACATTCTTGGAAAAAACTAAACATTTATCCAGACTACAGTCACACAGCATTTTCAGAATTGCTAATCACATTAATGCTATTTGCAGAAATCGACAAGTGCAGATAATCTTTATCTACCTCATGCAAAAAGTAGTGGAAGATAGGGCAGAGCACAGGACCCGCTAGACTGCAAGCTCATAAAACACACAAGCGATAACGTCCTGTATGTCTTTCATAGTACCATAATACTCTTTTTGCCTTTATAGTCACTTGTGTAATCATTACAATTCAAAGAGTTTGGAAACATGACCATGACCCTCTTTCCAGTTATTTCAGACTAAATTCACCGTCTTTATAAATCATTACAAACAATGGAATTAATTCATCCATTCTGAGCTCGATTGCAAATACAGTATAGCGGCCCTCGATTTGTGAAACATTAAAAATAAGTCAAAACACCTGCTTTGCAATTCCACAGAAGAAAAACCCTTTGAATTATTTATTGCCAAATAGGACCTTTCTTGACAATAATCTATTGTGTTTTTCTTATAGAAAAAAATCTCAACAGTTGCTAAGGCATACCTTACAACACCCAAAGAACAGGGCTTTCATGCCCTCTCAACAAACACTGAAACAGTGAAATCATTGAAGAAGCATTGTAATTTTAATCTTTGGGATCATTAGCAATCTACAGTAGGCTCTCTTGTAAAGTTTGGGGGGGGGGGGTCTTTTGTCGTATTGACCATGTTAAGGAAGTGACTTTGAATTTGCCCACCTTCTCTGCCTCTTGGAATAGAAATGAAAATTGCGATTGCGATTGCAAAAATTGCGATCCCAGTCCACCTTATACATTTTGGTCTCTTTCGCGATCCAGTCCACTATGGACAATGACAATTAATTATTATCATTTTTTAATTTAGGCATCGATGAAACTCATTGAACTGTAAGGAGCTGCTCTGTCCTGGACGTCACACTTCTCTATTATTTGCAGAAGTGTGAGGGTATGAACTGGCTGCAGACCGTTGCGAAGGGAATATAGTCTGTACTAGGTCATGTGGATTCTAGCTGCCATGATTATTAAGCAAAATCTGACTGATCTTGCCGGGTAACATATCATATGTTAGGAAACAATGAAGCAGTAATTGAAATAATATATCCAGGAGGTTGCTTTAATAGTAATTTTTGAAAATGAATGACTTCTTCATAATAGTAAAAATAGCATTTGCATGATTTCTTTGTTGATCTGTGTTGGTCTCTCGCATTTTGTTGGACGAAAGCAGAGGTTGTTACCCTATAATGGAGATATACTGTAGTAACAGTTAGCATTGACTGTGAGTTTTGAGAGCAGATTGGTAGAAGCATGAACTTTATTCTCTGCAGGCCTTCAATGCAAATTAGAGTGTTTCTTCTGGTAATGTCAGAAGGTGACATTTTTAAGTGGGGTTAGGGTTCCATTCATGCTGCGTGATACGCAGTGTCTCTGGATGAATTTAATCAGATTAGCAACATTTCGGGGAGATTTATCGTGTAAGTTGACCTCATGTCCAATATGTCTTACATTCTAGAGGGTTCATCGTTCCAACTAACAGGAGAATCCATGACCATTTTTGAGGTTTTCAGGAACTTGACTGAGGTTGTGCATCTGAGGAGGTCAAAGGTTTCTGGACTCATCTAGTGGATTTGAAACAACTGAATTGTGTATGAGGACAAAAAGTGGGAGGTGCGCCAGGAAGTCCAGCAGGTCGAAGGAGTGGACGTGGCGGAGTTCAGCCCTGACAGCCTCCTCGTGGTCCTGGCTAATCCCACCAGCCTTCAGCTCCACCAGCAGCTGGTCCACACTGATGCTTCCGGCCTGGGCCTCCACCAGGAACAGGAAGAGCTGCTGTGGAGGGAAGCAGCATTAGCGGTGGGGGGTAGGGGGTGGAGCTTTGGGGTCAGGTGACAAGTTTGGACCAATGGCCCGTGTGGGGCAGTAGAGTCAAGAGAGTCAGAGGAGTCAGTGCCTGTGTGGACTCGTTATGTAAATGAGTGCTGAGCAGCAATGCGTAGTTTCAATGGTTCCATCAATTACTGAAAATACTAATAATAATGTTTTAAAAACTTGCTGAAAATGGCATAAAGTGTCACAGGTGCTGAATAAAATGCATGAAGGATGTCGCAAATGTATAACTGTGCCTGCCATCTACACAACCCTAGAAGCACCTGTTCTAACTAAAGAAAGGAATATTAATACACAAAGATTCATGCTTGACTGTATCTGAATGGGTCCCTCTTTGAGTTGGGCAGGAGTGGAGCAAACTCGGGGCACAAGGGCTTATCTCCAGCACAAAACGGGCACGCCGCCGTCCTGTAATTTAGCTACGGGTTAATTGCGATCTAGCTGCGTCCTTTCATAGCAGGAAAATATTCTATTGTGTGCGAGGAACTGAAATGGTCCCCGGTATTTGTGTGTTTGGCAGAGCGGTGGGGGGGGGGGGTCAAGTTACGGCGGCCCGTTTGTAGCCTTATTTGTGTATATGTATGTATGCGTGTGTCAGGGGCGGGAACCTAGGTCAATACACCGCTGCCTTTGTGGAGTTGTGGATAAGTACACCTGTCTGTACAGTTAAACGCCCACTGTTTAATGAAGAGGGTTTGGGGATGGGGGGGGTGACCTTCTTCTTCCAATCTCACAAGTTCTTTAATATGGTCCTCCTGTCACGCCCCCCCATTCCAGCTGTTTGGGCTCCACCCACCCCCTTGTCGCAGCACAATAGCCCCCAGCCCAACATATGATATGGCCGTCCCGCATTGCCCTCCCAGTTTGCAAGAGTCGCCTGATTAGATGGTAGGGGGATGGTGAGTCCACGACTGGGCTCTTTAATAAGATTAGTGCCCATAATCCCTGAAGCAGGAGGGGTGGGGGGGCTGCAGGGGTGAGGGTGCGGGGCCAAGCAGAGCACTTCTCATACTTCATCATTTCAATACACTGACTCGCTGCACTTGAAGAACAGCTAGTTTTACTCAGCTAGGGAGACTGGCTAATCACTGCCCAAATCATTTGGATTGCTATTCGAAGTCTTTATTTCATTGCAATTATTTCTGCACCCCATGTGATTTTTGACTCACAGAGATTGGGGTGCATCAGGGGTGCGTGGCACTTCTACACATCACCCCTGAGACACGGAGACGAATCAGAGGCAGGTAGAGCAGGAGACAGACACACGGCAGGATTTTGGAAAGTCTAACTAGGGCAGACGGCTGTGATGGAAGAAGAGGAGCAGAGGCTCCTGAGGATTCGAACCCGTAGCGCTCCTCTCCTCTACTCACCTTGGCTTTGCTCAGCTTCACCTCCAGGGCCTTGAAGTCCAGCTCGCCGATTAGAGAGCGCATGAAGTCACTGGAGAAACAGCAGTGTGTTTGTGACGTGTAAAAACACTCCAGTGAACTAACATTTTGCATAACTGGTCTTACTATCACTCCTGAGGCACTGTGTTAATAGTACAAAGGCTGTCTGTCATTTGCATTTAATGTACGGCAGTGCGTGATCTTCTGAGTTTAAGAGCATTAGCTGAATGACTATAAAGAATGTTCTGGAACAAACCCTGTGATTCTTCACCCCGCCACGTTAGCCTCCCCCCAGCAGCGCATGTTGGGTGCTATAGAGTAATATGGTGCCCCCCCTTCTCTGACACGACACCTGGTTTCACCCCGAGCACTTCCCACACCACCCTTGCCGGTTTGAAACTCGAACGTGCGCCATCCGTAATGGGGTGGAACACGCTTTCGCAGGCAGCACGCACCGTTGGGCGTAAAAGTATGGAACACTGAGAGGCGTGAATCTCCTTCCTGCTGTCCCACTCCGCAGCCCCTCTGGGCGGAGTCAGTGTCCCGCCTCCAAATGAGCAAAATGTCAGGAGATTTATTGTCCTCTATCTTGCTTTCCTCCATTTTTACATGGACAAACATTGGGACCTCGCTCCCGTCTCCTCAAGGTGCCAGGCAGCAGGGCATTGGGGCCGACCCGCGTCCGTGAGTCAGACTGATGAGCGAGAGATTGACTTTTTTTTCCGACAGGACACGCCTGGACGCTCGTGACGTTAAGGACTCCTGCGCCCATTGTGCTCGTTCATGGCCTCTTTCCTCCCAGACAATGACTCGGAATGCCGGGACGACCTGCCGCAGTAACGGATAAAACTGATAGAGGAGGGCATGGGGGCGATTGAGGCGCACTCCGGGACGACCGTCCCAAAACGACTGCACTCGCGTAATTGGGCAGAGACACAGGAGGCTCCGTCAGGCCTGTGGCACGCTGGCCGCCCACTGGTCTTCCCCCCACACGCGCTAATGAGCGCTGAATGACCTGTTAAAGGAGGATGCCCCCCACCCGGTACAGTGCCACTGCTCTTAGGGCACGCCTGAGTGCCTCTCTGTGCTGCCATTGGCTGGCAAGCTCGGAGTGGGCGGCGGTCAAGGTTTGAAGGATACGAGGGCAGACAGCACGGCTAATGATCATTAATTGCACTTGGTTTGCAATAAAAGAAGCCAATTGAGTGTCCGGGAATGACAACGCCCTTGGATAATGACAGGCTAACCCACTTCTTTTGTTGGCCGACTTCAGGCCTTCACGCCCCGCTCATTACCGCCATGAGCAAACCGCCAGCTCCGCCATATCCCTAGCTTACGTAACACCCAACGTTTCTGTGCCATGCTCTTCTTTGGGGGGGTGGGGTCACTTTCTGGCCTGACCCAGTTAAATTGCTTTGGAGGGGAGGGACAGCGGCATTAAGCCTGCTGATTTGTGGTAGGGAAAGACGGAAGCCTTTGGAGTCTTGTAGAAAAATGGGAAATGAGACCAGTGCATTGTGGGTAAAATTGAAATTAGGATACCGTGTTGTGAATATAAGGATCTAAAAGGGAATAAGTGGAGTGCCGTGGGCCCGAGGAAAACGGTGTGGGTGTGAGGCAGCAGCGTAAATGAAAGTGAAGGTGGCGGCAGGTGTGTATTCATGCTTTTAACCGTCTCAGGTTTCCCGCTGCTGCTGAAAAGATATCCCGATCCTCGGTGTGCCCCAGAGCCACTGCAGGGAACCGGCAGGAATAATAGCAGGGATTTAGTGTTCCACTGGAGGCTTCGCAGCAGCCACTGCAGCCTGACGACAGCCTCCCTGCCAGCTGACGGCCAGGACATTTCATTATCCCCTATTACATCAGGCTAACATTTAGGGCTGCGGCTTATTTACACACACAGCAATGGCTGTGCTCCGTCTGCACGCAAAATGATGATTCACGCTCTTTACACAAATATGAATATGGCTGCTTAACTTACAAACACGCATGCACAGTGCTGATAAATGTAAATGTGTTCAGTTTAATCACACAGGCAGTTATAAATGTGCTGGGGCCTGTGTCTGGTTCTCTGGGATAGGACAGGATACATTTTTGAATGCACTTCTGTAGATTTAGTGAGTTTTGCAAATGTAACTAAAGTTCTTCCTTGTGTTTCATGACAACTGAGTGAGTTTTGGTTCACAGTAATGTAACTTGTGGTGAAGTAGCCTGACTTTAGGTCATGGATGGTCTCGTCTCAAAAACAACAGAAAATGGATTGAGTGAGTTTTGTGAATTTGCACTTCAGTTGTTCCAGGGATTGGCAGACGCTGCTTTCTCACCCCTGGATAAAAGGGTCTGCTTAAAGAACAGAATGTCAATGTGAAAATCTATTGCAAATCTATTGTATGTGTTGCATTGACATGAGATGATTTATATGCAGTGTTGGGCATTTCAGGTCCAGAGAGTACAAATCCAGACCAAGACTATGTTCCAACCAACTAGCATAAAGAGTCGCAGTCACAGAGTATTTAACTGGTTGGTGGAAATGAAATCTTGGTCTGGATTTGTATCTTCTGGACCTGAAATGCCCAACACTGTCCATATGTTCCATTTGACACATCCAGGGTGTCTGCTGCCTTGCCCCGAGCACCAGACAATGAATCTGTCCCTCAAACTCTGGCACCATAGAGGAGCTCCGTCCCCTTGTCTGCCAATAAACAGAAGAGTAACGTCTACCAGGAGAATGACTAGAGTCGTCTGTACAGGCCTGTTTCTGCCTGTTCTCATTGTGTCTGATTGAAAGCCCTACTTTTGATCTCTGATTTCGGATTGTCCAAGGGAGCCCATTTGAGGGGGACTAAGGCTGACTGTCTGTGGAATGTTTGAAGCTGGATCTCCTACAGCAAACCTTCCATTGTGGGGGATGGGCAGGGTTCCATTGGTGCTTAGGTCATGTGACCCACAGTGGGGGAATGTGGCATTAGAAGTGGTGGGTCCCATAACCATATGGCCAGTTAGAGACAGATGGAATGGGAGGGGCAGGAGGAGAAGGCAGGGTAGGTGGGGGTGGTGGACTGTTGATGTGGCGATGGCATGGTTCTTTGGCCAAATGCAGACGTGTGATTAGGTGTTTTGCACAGCACATATTCTCCCTACTCCAATGAGAGGGGCAGAGCTTCTTGTTTGAGCTTCTGATGGAAGTGTACACCTCACAGGCTGGGGACCCGGGCACCCCCTCCCCCAAATAAACACACTGCCATGCACTCAGACACAACACTCGCTAAAAAGATAAGGAGTCCCCCATGACAGGGTCAGCACCCCAACGCTACAGCACCTCTCTAATATATGAGCGGGCCAGTGACCCCTCTCCCCCCTCATTGTGTCCCAGAAGGGGGTGACTCACTCCAGGGCGGCCACTTTCTGTGCCAGACTGGCGATCACAGCGAAGAGCTTGATGTCAGTTAGCCCATCTGCCACTCGGAAGTCTACCAGCCCCAGGATCTGGGAAGGACAGACCAGTCAATATAATGGCAGCCGATGCGGCTTGATTTGAATCTGAATCGGTTTGTGTGTGTGTGTGTGTATGGGTATGTGAGCCTGAGGAAGTGTGTGTTAGTCGCTATGCATCTGTCACACTTATATATGCAGTGGCGATGCTTGCCACCACTCAAATCGCACATTTGGGTCAGGCTCCTGAGGATTAGAGGGACCCCTGTTGGCCACAAACAATCACTACACTAGTGGGGGAAAGGGGCCCTGAAGTGACTTTTTCAATGGGGCCCCCACAAGCAACAAGCCCACCCCTAGGTACATGTACGTCAGTGATCACCCGGCACACATAGACCTCCTCCTCTTCAGACAGCACCTCCGGAGGAACGACCTCCTTCAGAGCCAGCAGCACTTGGACGCAGGTGAGGTAGCCGTCGCCATCGGTGTCAACCTGAAGGGGGAACATTTAGGCACGACACCCGCGGAGTGAGAGGGAGATGGGAGCGAGGGAGCGAGAGAGCGAGCACAGAAGGCTTGCGCCACACTCACCGACTCAAAGACCCTTTTGTAAGCTGCCAGCTTCTCCTGGCTGAAAATGCAGTATTTTGCCAAGAACTCAACTGAAAAAAAGGCGGCAAAAGAAAGAACAGACCTATTAGCCAGAACAAACAATCATCTATTCTAGGGGAAAACTAGCCAGTAACAAGACCAACACAAACATCAACAAAAGTCACACGCAAAACCAGCATCATCAACATTAACGCCGATATCAGTGGCAAGACACACAGACCCCCAGTACCAACCCCAGCGAGATTCGGACCTATCAGAGCTGCCCTTGCATATACAGGAAAAACCCTCATCCACGATGGAAATATCTACAGGCATCCACCCACATGCTCCAACTATGTTTGTCCACCACAGTGACACTGGCTGTCGGGGGGGGGGGGGGACGGGGACGACACGGCGGAAATTACTCTCACCGCAGAGGTAAGA
>JAODJX010000001.1:10740882-10755878 GCA_026776945.1 Isichthys henryi | reverse complement strand
TGGTTTATTTCCCAGTGTTGTGTCTTATTTGCTTGTGTGTAGAGTTTTGACATGATGAGCCAAGTTTTGCAAAACGTGTTCAAGCAACGGGCAAAAACTGTAAGTCCAATTGTCCATTAAAAAGGACAGTTAGGGCTTTAAGATGACATCATACGTGTCGGGGTGTTCCTCTTACCATCCCAACAGTTGATTTACATTTTTTAAAAAACTATTTTTCCCTGGATCTCAGGAGAATATGAGAATTCAAAAATAGCAAAGGGATGCAGTTGTACCTGAAAACGAAGTAGCTGGAAAGAGGATAATGTTCCATAAAATATCTTGGAAATTGTTAAAACTATATAAGATCCCTGTGAAGCCTTTAATCTGACCAATCTCGTGCTGTTCTGTGTGTGTGTGTGTGCGCGTGTGTGTGCATGTGTGTGTGTGTGTGTGCGAGCGGGTTTACCTATCCTTATGGGGACACAATGTCCTAATAACGTGATAAATATCCGTGTTTTTTTCCCTTATGGGGACCGGTTTCCTGGTCCTCATAAGGGAAAACTCTATTTTATAAAAATCAGTGACTGCTATGAAAAAACTAAAAATGCTAAAACTCTTGTATTTTGTTTGGTTACTTATGGTTATGGTTAGGGCAGGGTGGGGGTTAAGGTTGTCATAGTTAGCGTTAGCATTTTTCCCATAGAAGTGAATGAGCGGACCCCATAAGGATAGGTATACCCTACATGTGCGTGCGTGTGTGTGTGTGTGTGTGCGCATGTGTGTCCGTGTGTCCGTGTGTGTGTGTGTGTCCGTGTCCGTGTGTGTGTGCGTGTGTGTGTCTGTGTGTGTGCGTGTGTGTGTGCGCGCATGTGCCTGTGTGTGTCCGTGTGTGTGTGCGTGTGTGCGTGTGTGTGTGCGTGTGTGTGTGTGTGTGTGCGCGCATGTGCCTGTGTGTGTCCGTGTGTGTGTGTGTGCGTGTGTGTGTCCGTGTGTGTGTGTGTGTGCGTGTGTGTGTGTGTGCGTGTGTGTACATCCCACACGTCTCCAACACCATACTGCCTCTTCACTTTAACTTTCTGGTTCATTCATTTAAACACAAGATAACACAGCCTGTGGCTTCAACACCAAAAGTGCCAGCTTGCTACCAACTACAGACACACACCCACTCAACCCGGCAAAGCGCGAGCAAAAGATGTGGAGGACAGGCAGAGAGGCAGCACGGAGGAGCGGACAATCTGCTCTTGTTCAAGGGGTTACATGATGGAGGCGAGTCAGGCGCACTGGGGCCCTAGAGGCAAAGGCAGGCAGCATTGCTGCACCACTGGCCCCACAATGCCACTGGCCCCACAATGCCACTGGCCCCACAATGCCCAGCTCCAGTCCATCTGTTATAAGAGGGGGTGCTCATGAATGGCATGTGTCACAACACAAAAGTACACTGACCACCCCCGACTCTTTTCCTGGCCCTACTTGACCCCCCCTTCGCAAACCACACAGCACGTTTTTCTGGAGGCGGGAGTTGTAGCCTCTAGCTGAGGACCCGACCACCATATGGTTGAATAATTAGTTTTGGACTCCAGTGCACAAAAACGTGACCCCCCCCCCCCAACCCCCATCAAACCAACTGCAGCTTGACAGAAAGTCCTGCCCTGCAGCGTTTGTATTAATGGTGGGGTGGGGGGGAGGATTATGGGCACATGCCGATGCAGTGGCTGCCATCAGGGCCTGCCCCTCCCCCACTTTAGGGGGTACCCCTTAATGACAGCTGGGGAAAAATTAAGCTAATGAGTGTTAAAATCATATAACCGTGGATTTAAACAGGAATCATGATGAGTATGTCAAAGGATGGATGGCACTTCTTCTTATTTCATCCCCCTGAAATAGCTTTTCACTTGCATCCATCAGATAAGCAGCGAGATCATCAGTCACAGATGATCAGGAAGACAATGTGGGTAACTTCACTGGCTCAGAAGCAGCTTACTTGCGTGGTCATGGGTCCGAGGCACCCTCAAGGCGCTATCCACCGGCGCGCAGCTCAGATGGTTAGAATCCATTCTGGGGTAAGAGCTCAGGAAACGGGGTGGTCTGAGGTATGCAGGACAGGCCTTCATGTGGGCCAGGAAGCGAGGGCATGGACATGGCGGCCTGTCTGCTGGAGGAGGGTCCTGCTTCACAGAAAGAAATGGAGAGAGGTGAGGGAGGGCAATGGTAGAACTCATATCCAGGAATTTACAGCCCCATGTTGGCTGTGTATTGGTGGCTGGTGTTACTCACACGTGTAGACGAAAACTAAAGTGTGGATGGAACATGCTAGCAGCACTGGCATGTCATTGCTCAAAATCAAGGCTCTCTGTAAAGCCTCAAACGTCTCTATGAAGTCTCAAGGTTTTCTGTGAAAGCTCAAAGTTCTCTGTGAAGCCTCAAAGTTCCCGGTGTAGCTTGTGGAGCTTTAAGGCTGGCAACAAGCTAAGGATCATTTGTGATTTGTGGTGCATTAGAAGGTAAATCCAAGCTCGGGACTGATGAGTAAACGTTTCACATGAAGGACCAGGGAACTGCAGTACCAGGAGGCATAGTGACCAAAATAATCAATTAAAATCTGTAATACAAAAGTGTAATCAAAACCAATGCAGTGCCTTCATGTTGTACCACTCATCAGTGCACTTTGGTTAATTTGGACTGAAGCACCTGGCAATTATCTACATAATGATAAAATAATCAGCTAAGCTAAAAAAAAAGTGTTATTACCATTTTTTGTATTCAAACACAACTTTAGGAGTTATAGTTACTGGGACAAACATAAGTTATTAGTGACATGAGCTTGTAGCTTAGTAACAACCTCCTCGAGGGGAATACAGGAACGATGTGGACTCTGCCAGGCTCACAAACAGGATGCAGGGATTCACAGTTAACTGTTCCCTGGGTTCCGCTCTCACAGTCAGCAAATATGTGCAGTTCCCTCAGTGAAATCTGATGCAGCAGGTGGTTGATACGCTACAAGATCTTTGCTCCTCTCTACTGCCCCCTAGTGTTTCCAAAGGAATTTGCTCCCCACCCATGCAGGCAGGGAACATACCGTCCAGCCCATTTCTATGCGCTTCTCTTCAATATTCTTCCATCTCCGGGTCCAACAAGAAAAGAGCATTTGTGGCCAAATCTATAAATCTAAATCCTTAACTTCCCTTACGGACATGCAGAATTAGGAGGCTCCCCCATAATTCCTGGCTGTCCCACATCCCACAGCCTGAGGAGGAATCGCTTAACAGAGACAGAAGCTGATGGTTCCGCAAACAGGCCCAGGTGGGAGAGGGGTGCTGAGCTGCCCTGCGTGATGGATGGCGCAGCGCACGTCAGCGGTGCCTGCTGCCTGATGGGACACTATCGGGACAAGCCCCTGAGCAGCCCCATCCCCCACCCCTGCCCACTGGCACTGTAATTCACCCAGACCCCCACCCCACCCCTGCCTTTTACAAAGCAAACACCCAAATGTAATAAAGTGTTACCACTGAGACACACACACATACATATAATGTTTATTTATGTTTGACTTTGGGTACTTCTTGGCCACTTAAGCAAAGTTCATCCTCTCCCTTTCTCATTCTCACTGTCACTTGTTCTTGTGTGCGGCTGACAGTTGGTTGGGGGGGGGGGGGGGGCGGGCACTTTTACAGAGACGCACTAAAACAGGACAAACACTGCTTAAAGTTCAGCTCGCCTCCCAGCCGGCCTGGCTCTGGTGTCACGCACCTGCACGCCTCCACTCCGAGGACGCCGGTTGTGTTCGTTAAGCTGAAAGAGACGGGATGATACTCAACTCCTAAACTAAGTGACTGGAGCGCGTCGAGCCAAAATGGCAGACCATCTTTGAGCCAAAATGGTTGAAGCACTTCAGACCAAATGGCACACTCCTCCTGTTGTAGACGTAAAGGTGGGACAGAGACCCTATCCTGTACAATTTTAGCAATGGAGTCATCATTAGGCGTAACAAAGACCAGTTCTGCGGTGTTGCGGGTGGGTAAATACGCAGAAGCCCTGTTGCAGGACTAATGCAGGTATACTGCAAATGCTATAGCGACTGACATCCTGTAGCAGGGAGGATGGGGAACCTGCGTAATCATAATGGCAGTTGGTGTAGAGAAACACAGGGGATCCTCCCTAATACGACCATAATCCATTCGAGTTCTCCAGTTGCTTTATCTCTGAAAGGAGTCCAGATCTTTCACGAAAAAACACACCGCCACGGGTTCACAAAACAAGGCAGCCGGGATGCCTTCCCATCATGCCACGGGGGACAGGTTTCGACAAGCTCCTCACCACTAACAGGTGGTCGTCGCCCACAGGTGGGGATACTTTCCTAAAAGTCCACACCCCTGCTCTTTCTACAAATATGCCCACAAACAGGCGGCCAAAACACACACGTGCCCATTCCACGTGGGAGAATGAGACTGTGTAGGCACCAAACAAACATAAGTCGGAGACAATGGCGGAGGCTTTGCTTTCAATAAAGAACGGCAGTAACCTCTGGTAAACACAGGTACCAGTAGGGCCGGCCCTGAATGTTCTGGTGCCCTAGGCAAGATTATCTTGAGCTCTCCAACTCCCCAGAACAGCAAAAAAAACTCGTCAATTCATGTATATTAAAAACATGTCAGTATCACAGGGAATCTGGCTGCTAACTAGTTAGCTTGTGTCTGATTCACAAGAAAAGTAATGAAATATTAAAACTTTAATGTCATAGGATGCAACCAGAGGTATTTCTTCAGATTTTTTTTTCACTAGGCGGTCGCCTATGTCTCCTATAGGGCGGGTGGCCCTGGGTAACAGCCTCAGCCGTATAAGCATGTGGGCACCTGTAGGGTCTTCAGCTTCCTCCAGACCTCAAGGAACCGAGGCACCTCTGGGGGTCCCTTCTGGAGCCAGGAAGCCAGACGGGACCGTGGCGAAGGGAAGGCAGCAGGCAGGCCTCGGCACACACTCCCCAGATAACCGCATTAATGTCGTTTGTGCTCGACAGCTCGCCAGCATCTGCGCAGAGCAGCGGAGCCCGATGTAGGAAGTCTATTAGTTAGCGTCGCAGATGGTTCGCAGAGAAGAAAGCAGTGGTCCTCCGCCTGCACACGCACACGCACATGCACACGCGCGCATACAAACTCATAATTGACACTGACACTGGATGAACCTTCTCGGCAGGACACCAGCAGTTCCCCTCCCAAAAAAACGGCTTGGGGGGCCGAACAGAAGCCAGCTTCTGTCTCGCGGCCCCCAGGAACAGTGAATTCCTCTCAAACCCAGGAGGATAAGAAAGCCAGGCTTAGCGCTAACAAGGTTAAACCTCGTGCAGGACTTCCCGTGGAGGGGGGGTGGGGGTGGGCAAGTGACTTTTAAATGATGGAGATTTGTGTTTCTGCAGGGTGTAATTACTTGCGTCGGCTTTGGGGCAGGACAGAGGGGTGCATTGTGGAGCCCCAGGACCCAGGGGAGTAAATCTGATTATGGGCTGGTGTCAGAAGCCAGGCTCAGCGGCAGTCTGCCGTTCAAACCCCGCAGCTACTTTCACTGACACAAAATTTCCCTCCTCTACAACCCCCCGCCCCCCCCCCATACCCCAACCATTGCACCCAGCCACAAACTCATCCACAAACCCATCTGCAACCCTCATGCAAGAAAAAAACCCCACCATCAGCTCCTAATACCATAAATCTAATACCAGCGATTGGAGTGACCCAGATTCGGGGGATGAAACCCTAAACAAATTGTGGAATGCAAGGGACACCCAAAAGTGACTCTGTGGCTCACGGGGATGCTGGTGTGACTGTCAGATCACTGTGGTCCTGGGTCCTTCTGACCTGCTTACCGCATCCCGTGTTCCGCTGGTCTGATGGTGACACAAGACCAGGCGCCACCCAGTCCTGACACACAGAGTTCCTGTATCCTGTACTGTGTGCTGCTGCCCCTGCATTATTGCTGTCTGACTCCTCATCCAATGGCTGCATCTCCAGTGGACAGAGCAAGACTGGGAAAAGTTTCCATTTCGTATATTTCTTTGATGGTGGCTCAGTGGGCTATAAGCCTCTTGAAGGTTGCTGGTTTGAACCTCAACAGAATAGTCAGATGTCCATGGGTCCTTGAGCGAGGCCCTTTATCCCCAGCTCCAGTGGCACTGTAGGTAGCTGCTCTTCACTGCGATCCCCAAGCTTGCTCTCACTTGTCCCATGGGGATGAAGAAAGGATTTTATTCTATTTCTAGATTCTACTCTATTTTCAAGATTTCTAGATTGTTTTATAATGTTTCATACATGATTGTATAGACACCACTATTATGATATCATACTTTGACTTAATGTCAAAAAATCAAATCATGACACTACAGCACTGCCTGTAATATTTTACACAATATGATGCATGACATCATATTTCTATTCTAAAATAACATTCAACGCAGAGGGGTTGAAAATAGTTTTACCTGTATTGCAGCCATGTCCGCAAATTCCATACTTGTACGGTATTTTTAGAGTAGTTTAATACTTCAGTGTGTAGAGTGCCAAACATAAATTCTCATACAAAGTATCAAAATGCCATTCAGGAGAAACAACATCTACTTCATCACTATGAAAATAAAGAGCAGCAAGCCCAGTGAAGGTGTGTTTCACTGTGTAGGGCTTGGAGAATGGCACAGTAAAGGTGTGCATCACTGTGTAGGGTTTTGAGAAAGACTCAGTGAAGGTGAACATCACTGTGTAGGGCCCTGAAAAGGGCATAGTGAAGGTAAACATCACTGTGCAGGACTCTGAGAAGGGCATAGTGAAGGTGAATGTCACTGTGTAGGAATCTGAGAAGGGTACAGTGAAGGTGATCATCACTGTGTAGAGCTTTGATAAGGGTACAGTGAAGGTGAACATCAATGTGTAGGAATTTGAGATGGGTACAGTGAAGGTGAACATCACTGTGTAGAGCTTTGATAAGGGTACAGTGAAGGTGAACATCAATGTGTAGAGCTTTGATAAGGGTACAGTGAAGGTGAACATCACTGTGTAGAGCTTTGATAAGGGTACAGTGAAGGTGAACATCAATGTGTAGAGCTTTGATAAGGGTACAGTGAAGGTGAACATCAATGTGTAGGAATTTGAGATGGGTATAGTGAAGGTGAACATCACTGTGTATGAATTTGAGAAGGGCACAGTAAAGATGAACATCAGTGGGGGCTCAATGTATGTCACTGTCACAGACAAATGTTACTACTAAGCAGATTTTTCTGCTTATTGATAATCTCAATGTGCCAAAATGTTTTTCTTTTTTTATCTTTTAGATCTAGGGTTAGTGGAAAGTCGTTAGAGTGCTTTTTAGTTTCTGTGTGTGTCACAGTGTGTGTGTCACTAACAGGCTTAATTGCAAGCAGTTAAATATGGAAATGGGCTGGCGATGAGCAGGCAGGCCTTTGTCTCCTGCTCTCCGCTTGTTTAACCACAGGCCACATCAGCCCCCCCCCACCCCAGCCTCATGGGGCCCATGGCAACGGCACTGCTGGCTGAGGAATACAGAAGGAGCGTGTGTATCAGTGTGTGGATGGGGGTTGCTGGGAAGGGGCGGGGGAGCACTTCTGAGAAAAGGGTCGCCTGGGTTAAGTTCTGATTGTATGAAATGAAGAAGCGGGAAGAGCATCCCAGGAAATAAAGACATAATAGGTGAGCCGTTTCCCCGATTGTGTGTGTGAGAGTGAGCACGAGTGACAGAGAGTGAAAGGAAGCAGGCGGGGTGACGGAACCTGTGATTTATGGGTAAAGCCTGGTGTGTTTGTGCTTGCAGACCCACAGGAGCAGCTCTGGACATTTACAAGACAGTATTTTGGTAAGTTGTACATTTTATTTGAGGTGACATATGAGGCTGACACCATACGGCAATAAAGCTACATTGCAGAAGCTCGGTAAAGAAGAACTACTCCCGGTGCAGTGGTACAGTAAGGATGAAGTACTCCTTGTGCAGTATCTCAGTACGGATGAAGTACTCCCTGTGCAGTGGTAAAGTAAGGATGAAGTACTCCCTGTGAAATTTTTCAGTAAATATGAAGTACACCTTCTGCAGTGTATCAGTAGGGATGAAGTACTCGCTGTGCAGCTGATACAGTAAAGATGAAGTACTCGCTGTGCAGCTGATACAGTAAGGATGAAGTACTCGCTGTGCAGCTGATACAGTAAAGATGAAGTACTCGCTGTGCAGCTGATACAGTAAGGATGAAGTACTCTTGAAACTGTGAACTGATTTTCTGGAATTGTCCAATTTTTTTTATCAGACCGTGATAAACTGTGGATAATTGACATCACAGCAACTGAAACCACAGATACATGGGTCCCACTGTACTTCCCACGCAGTGGTACAGTAATAGTGAAGTACTTCTTCTGCATTGATACAGTAAGGGTGATGTACTCCCTGTGCAGCTGATACAGTAAGAATGAAGTACTCCTTGTACAGTGATACAGCAAGTATGAAGTACTCCCTGTGCAGTGATACAGTAAGGATGAAGTACTCCCTGTACAGTGATACGATAAGTATGAAGTACTCCCTGTACACTGATACAGTAAGGGTGAAGTACTCCCTGTACATTGATACAGTAAGGGTGATGTACTCCCTGTGCAGCTGATAGAGTAAGGATGAAGTACTCCCTGTTCAGTGATACAGTAAGGATGAAGTACTCCCTGTACAGTGATACGGTAGGTATGAAGTACTCCCTGTAGAGTGATATGGTAAGTATGAAGTACTCCCTGTGCATTGATACAGTAAGGATGAAGTACTCCCTGTGCAGTGATACAGTAAGGATGAAGTACTCCCTGTACAGTGATACGGTAAGTATGAAGTACTCCCTGTACACTGATACAGTAAGGGTGAAGTACTCCCTGTGCATTGATACAGTAAGGATGAAGTACTCCCTGTGCATTGATACAGTAAGGGTGAAGTACTCCCTGTGCAGTGATACAGTAAGGATGAAGTACTCCCTGTATAGTGATACGGTAAGTATGAAGTACTCCCTGTGCAGTTATACAGCAGTAAGACAGTACACTATTGGCCAAAATTGTGGAAACACCTAGCATTTTTGGAATTACGTTTTAAAAATTACTACATGAAGGTTGCCAGTAATATTTATAAATAACCAAAGAATGCTACAAATATCATGCACTGGATAAATAAATAAGTAACTGGAGTAAAGTTCTGCAATCTCTAAAAACTGGAAGTGTTTCCACAACTTTGGCCACTAGTGTATGTCCCATGCAGTATCTGAGAAAGGATTAACAGTAACAGAGCATGAACTGTGAAAGAAAGTACTATAAATGTGTTGCATATTATGTTAAAATCATGAATTCGTATGCTGAAGGAGAAGAAGTGGCCACACTGGGGAGCAGTGCGCACTGGATGAGGCTGTGGCGTACTCACCGTGTAGCGATAAAATCCTCTGTCCCACAGGACGGCCTTAGTAACGAAGGAGAGATAAGAGGGAGGAGCCTGAAGAACAAAGAGCAAACAGTCATCCACATACGTCCGTATGAAGCTATAGGGTAACAAGCATAGACAAAACCACACAAAAACCAGCTAGTATACGCAGATCTATGACGTGACAGAATCTCATACACGCACAGAGCCACACAGCAGCCTCATCCTCCATTTCTAACCCCAGGTGGGAAATCCAGTGTGATGCCCTCCTGTTATTGTTTACTTAACAAAGTGATTCTTGAATGGGAGCACGTTGTAGCAGTATGGCAGGGCACAAAGGACCCCGTCAGGGCGGCCCCGCTTCTATGCTGATGGATGTAGTATTGAGATGTCTGACTGTCAGGCAACCCCACCAGTACCATGCTGGGATCAATATCTAATCCCTGGGCGGTACACACAAGCTGAGGCCTGGGACACCTCATGCGCATCCATCTCCTTCTCTATCTCCATCTCCATCTCCATCAGTCCAAGGAGGTCTATCAAAGGAGTCCCTAACCCATTCCTTCTGGGGTCACTGCACTGACCCGGGAGTTCATCGTTTGCCAGACCCCCACTACCTGCCTCCCACCAGTCGAACAGCCGGCCGCTGACAGCGCGTTTTGTCGGGGGGGGGCCTCGGGGGTCAAGAGAGAGTCATCCATCTCCCCCAAGCTCCTGGCAGCCAGCAGAGACGATGTGTCACTGATGGTGAATGGGGTTCCCCCACCCCACCACCGTCTAATTCAAATTACAGGCTACACCCAGCAGGGGGCGCCGAGAGCAGGATGCGGACATCAGGGCCGGAAGGAAAGGACGAATGAGGGAGAAACGACGGCTGAAGAAGATGAGAGCGAGGTCACAGGATGGGCGAGTGAAGAATGCAAGAAGAAGATGTTGGGAGGCAGCAAGAATGATAAGAGAAAGATGAAAAGAGTGTGAAAATGTGGAGAAAATTTAATAAATTACTTATAAAGTAAAATGTTGAGAGGATGAAGATAAGGGGAACTTATTGTTGAATCTTGCTGGGCAGAGGATACCCACTTTCTCTGCATGTATATCCTTCGAAGAATCAGCAAGTCATCATTGTCCTCAGAATGTTTTTACTCATATCTCATACTATACATACTACCTCTTTAAGTCCTGTTGTTCCTTAAAGAGGACAGTTACAGCTTTAGACGACATCACATGTGTGGTGGTGCGACCTCGCCAACTTCCTCTTCCTGTCAAATGAAACGGCCAATAGGAAGGCTGCAGGTTTAATTTCAGAGGGAGATGCCTGCATCACTCCATAACCTAGCCGTCCCAGGGGGATTCCACCTGAAGTTCTAGGGAATAAAGTAAGCGATGCCCCAGGATGGATCAGCATGACCACGTATACGCCTGTCTTGGTAGATACCAGGTCAGGGGGCTGCCATCTTGAGATCCTAATCCCAATTCCTTTCCTGAAGTCCAGTCTCACCACCAGACCCACCTTACCCGCACATTGTGGATTCTAGGATGAATATGTTTGAATTCTAGACAAACGGTGCATCTTCGAAAAACTCCTGTCAGCAAATCCGTCGCTAACCTCTCCAGATTAACTTGCACTTCCTGGAAAATAATAACTTGGACATGAATGGTTACCATTTGAAGCATGAATCGCGGGCACTCTGGACATAACAACCTTGTTGTCACTAATTACCTACTGAATGTAAAATCAAGTACGTTTAGACACCAAGGACTGGGGGAGGGGGTTTACATAGAGCCTGAAAGCAGCAGGTGAAAGGAACACAGGTCTGGGAGGAGGGTGGGGTGGCAGGACTTGAGCGTAACTAGCGGGTGTTAATCGCTAATGACTGTGAGAGGCAGGGTGTAAAATGTGTGTGAATACAAAGGGACAGGGCACAAAAAAACTCGCGGAGAGAAGGGGAGAAAGGAACTGGAGGGAGCAGGAAAGGTTGAGGGCAGCGGTGGGGAGGGGGTCCAACCATGTATGGGTAAAGTACAGCCAGGTGCTCAGGGTACCACCATCGCTTTTAATGGGGGCAGCCTCTGCATGCCTGGGCTTTGGGTCTCTGCATGAATTTTTCCCACATGCAGCATCAAGTACCAAGATGTGTCAACAGAGTCTTTCTGTGGATATTCCATCTAAACGTGGTTACCGTGCAACAGATATTCCCTGAAACATCTACCTATAGCAGCCTTTGCCAAGGCTTTGGTACTACAGACTGGTGCCATGTGTGCTAACGGAGACCGAGAGTGACAACAGCTTGGCAGATCAAGGCCAGATATCAGAATCATACCATTAAGAGACCTACTCAAGGGTTTGGTCAGAAGCCTTTATTAAACATGCACCACCATATACGGAATCAGTCATGTGACCCTGAAAATGACCCAGAAAATGTCCACTGGGATGGATAAGCTTAGTGGAACAGCTCGCCCCACACCCCCCTGGGACACCCACACACTGCTTCTGGGATAGCCTGCAGCACATATCAAAAACGACATCGACAAAGCGAGCGCGACATCTCCACACAGACAATCGCCCGCTAACTCCATTAATTCTAAAAGGGCTGATTCCTCTTTGAATTTGCCGGGGTCTTATCTCCCCCAACATGACGCCCAGCCCCGCCGAGGGTTCAATCACGACCAGTGACGCGTCCCTCTTTCACTGTTTAATTCAGTCGATCAGATCAAGCAGATTACTGGCGCGATGGGATTTTGACTTCTGGCCCAAGGGAGACCCCAATGGTCCACCCCCTCCAAACACACACACACTCGCAAAGTCAGCACTGTGGGGGACGCTGTTTACCGTCACACCGTGTGGACCAGCAGGAAATGGGCACGCAAAGGTTGCGGAGGAAATATGTTCCGTTTTATCAGTAATGAGAAGGAGGAGGCGTGAAGATCGAATTACCCGCTGGGAGCTAATAGCCGCAGGGGTGGATGTTCTCCATGCCTCCTTCCCTCTCCTCTATCTCCCTAAGCCCACTGAAGCCCAGGCCCGACCAGCCATCTGTCTCCCTGCCTTCTCCTGACCCTTCGAATCTGGACGGCTCATTCTTACCTGATTAGCTCCCATCTCCCAGGACCGACTCGCATTAATAGACATTCTCATCAGACACCTTTAATCAATGGGTGAGGGCGGAGGAGGGGCACGTAGGCCTGGGGAACCGGATCCATGCAATTTCTGCTCATGTCCAACCCCCCCCCCCCAGCCCCCACCCCCAAGTAGGCCCTGCTCAGTCAAAAAATTGAGACCAAAAGAGCAGGAGCACACCGACTCACTGGAGGGGAACGTTTAATGAGCTTCTGATGCCGGCTGTGTGGCCTGGTCCCCGTTTAATGGAGTCCTTCCTCAGCGTGCCAGTGTGCAACGGGGGGGGGGCAGGTCATCCAGGAGGTCAAAGGATGCTGCAGAAGCTCCGTGACCCCGAACACAAACACTGAGCCACCGACCCGACCCACTCGTGACACTCCCTGCCCCCATTTCAATATGCTCACCGGTGGGGGGGCACAATGAAACGAGCAGGCGCTGACTTTCCAGCCACTGGGGTCTTTTCAGCAAACGGGCCGGCAGGCCGGACACAAAGCGGCGGCCACCGGCCAACAATGGGCACCAGTACAGCTGTACGCCTCACGCTAACCTGCTTAACATTCATTAGCGCCTGGGAGCGGCACAGATGCCAAGACTTTTCGACGCCTACCCCATATCGGGCCCCTACACCCCACCCAGTGTGAGGACCATTCACTCCTTGGGGTCCCTGCCGATCTCTGAGGCCTTTGCCAGGCTGTGGATTTTAGTCAGCCCACCTGGGGACGGGCACACGTGCGGGGACACCACCCAGAGGGGACGGGGGTCTGCCGGATTAACTCTGCGCCACTTCGGTGTAATCTCTTTTCCATTGAGTTTTGCCTTTCAACACAGTGGTGATTTAATGTTCGCTACAGGCCTCAACCTAGAGCAAATCTGTGGGTCTGGTGCAACTATAAGGCAAAACCAAAAGTCCCTCTGCCTAAGGAGAGCTGGCTGTCCCTCCTCCTAGTCAGTGATGGACCTTGCCACCCTCTCTATATCTCCAGAGGATTGCTGAGTTTACCTTTGGCGTGTGGACATCAAATGCTCAGGCAAGGTACCACGACGGAAGTGTCTGAGTCAGGTATTTGTGTAAAATGCTATCGTTACCTCTGCTAGCTTCCATCAACAGACATTATCAACAGAGCCGAGAGCAGCTAAAAGTTTACACTTCGCTTTAAGCTCGTTTTGGTGCCACATAGTCACCGGCATAGCACACACTATGGCCTGTTCTATGGCTGCGAATTATATATCAACTAAAGTTCAGTACCTTGCTAGCAACAGCCGGGTCCCTAATACTGTAAAAATCTCAAACTAATAGAAACAAACATTGAAGGCACTAAAATGGAGATTCCTGTATATTAAGGCTACTTCTTTATCTTCCGGTACAGTTTTTTCCAAGGAATATGCGTATTTCTCTTTTTAAAATGGCTCCTGAAGGCAGAAATGCAAAGAAATGTCTTGTAGAAGTGCTGCTGTATAAAAGCAAATCAGCAGGCCTTGTTACCAGGGCAACAACAGGACTGACAACAAAAAGTCAGCACATGTACTGTCGAACACGCGGATGACACCTACACACAGAGAAGCACACATTTCTGGTTTTGCGCACACACATGCGGACTTAATGCAGACTTACGGTTCTGGCCCGGCCGTGGGGGCGAGCCAGACCCCGGGTTCGGCCCTGTCCCTCTGCTGGGTGATGCTGGTCACAAGTCCTCCGCTTCCTTAACATTCTCCTCATACTTCCACCCGCAGGACTCAACTCCCAGCAGCATCTCCCCGGCAGCCTGCCACTCCTCGCCTCCGTTCCCATCTTTCCTCTTCTCTTACTTTCTTTCGGCCTCCCCTTCTCTCTTTCTGTCTGTCCCTCTCTCCGTCCCTTCTCTGTTAATCATTAAGTCTGTTAAACCAGGCGTAAGCTTGTGGTTCTGCTCCAGTTAGTGCGAACTCACACTCCTCCAGTGTGACATTGCTAACACACGCAAACAGCACTGCTACGTCTCGAGCCGTGGCTGGGTGACAGCCAGGGGCGTAGCCATCAATTCTGGACCCCCCTAGTTTTACATCATTCTACGTATTCAAGGACCCGTGTAAAGTGCTGAGAGCCCTGAATCTGCCAGGGCGTCCAAAGACCAATCAACCAAGCAGCCACATCTTCAGGGCTGTTAAAGAGAACAGCTATCTTTCGAAATCTCCCATAAAGACTCATAAAGATTTACAACCAGACCACTGCAGTGACAACACGCACTGTTACTCGACTGTTACTCAGAACTGCTGGTCCACACAGCGAGTTCATATTGCTTGCCTGTACTGCATGTTCACGCTGTTAGCCAGTATGGTCACTGGTGGTACTAGGCCTCATCTCAGCAAAGCCAAGTCAAAAGTCCAGTCTAGAAGAGGGCTCAGAGAAATGAGGGGCCGCGCGCGGGGGGGGGGGGGGGGGGGGGGGGGGGGGGGGGGGGGGGGGGGGGGGGGGGGGGGGGGGGGGTGGCGGGGGGGGGGG
>JAODJX010000001.1:10690842-10740782 GCA_026776945.1 Isichthys henryi | reverse complement strand
CCCCCCCGCACCCCCCCCACAGCCCCGAGCAGCACCAATTGAAAACGGTAAACAGCGACAGCTGGGGCCGAAGGCTTTTCACTGCCCTAATTGAGAATGAACATGGATCGAGGTCTGGCTTGCCTAATTCATAAATCTTCAGCCTTTAATTACATTATTGTGGAATATGCAGGCCAGCTCTGAGGAGACAATGATCCCTATCAGCCTGACCAATCAGAGGTCATCATCTGGAGTGTATCCCCCAGACCGCCAGGGTCTCGCTCCGACCGCGTCTCAGCCAGAGGATGGAGAGGAAGTGAAATATGCGTTTAAATACTGAGAGGCCTCAGAGCAGCATGGCCCTTAGTGACAGGGCTGTGAACACATAAATGGGGGGTTGAGCTGTAGTCAAATCTTTGTGGGGACCGCTCATTCATTTCTATGGGAAAAATGCTAATGCTAACTATGATGACTGTAACCCCTACCCAGCCCTAACCTTAACCATAAGTAACCAAACAAAATAGTTTTTGCATTTTTAGTTCTTTGATTGCAGTCACAGACTTTGAGAGAATTGAGTTTCCCCATTTTCCCCAGTTTTCTGATCCCTGCATATTTATCAGTTTGTGGGGATATGTGGGGACATTGTGGGGACTAAAGGTCTGGGTGAATGAACTGTCAAACCCTCCCGTGATTTCCTCTGCAAACGTCCTTTCCTCTAACCATCAGGACCAGGGGCTGACACGCCATGACTGTGACTTCAGTCGGAGTTTAGTCACAGTCGTCAGATGACTGCCTCTGCTCCACATGCTATACCAAGGTCAGCTCACAGGAATCGCCATTCGGGCCGAATTCTACGAGGAGTCACACAGGTTGAGGCCCTCCTGCAGCTGATGAATCTCACCAGTCCAAGGGTGTATCTTCCTGGAAAGGCTGCTTTGTATCTTCTAAAAGAAGACATATGCTGTCAGCCAGAGCCTTAAACCGCTAAGAAAACACAGAACTGACCATTTACAACAAAAGAGCAATAAGAGAATCCGGTCTCTGAGTGTGGCAGGTTTAAGCTAATCGCAGAACTGGCTTTTGTCTGCTTATAATTTAGACTTTTATCTCCCTGTGAATGAGCATAAGTTGGGTTTGTCTGAGTCTAAACTAAACTCACCCTGCCCATCCTCTGCAGATCTCTGGCCACCTTCAGACGTCCCGCTGCTCAGTGCATCATGGGTAATCCCAACGTCACAATAGCCGTCGCTAGGGCGTCGCTCAGTAATGCATCACGGGGGAAGCCCTACTGGCAATAAATCAGGCCAGCATGCTTGGGGACGTGACGTCTGAAACAGAGGATGTTCTCCACTAAACTGGTCTGTCTGTTATTAGTCATTTGCACACAAACGCGGAGGGAATTTATATCAAACAGGCATCAGCAAGACACTTTATAAAAGGAGACAAAGGCTTTATGTGGAAATGCCACCCTCCTAGTTAATAACCTTCTGTTTCTCGTTTCTGCATGAAAATTCTCTCTAGGAAACCACACCGCACAGCAACAGGTAATCGATTCTTATATTAAAATAAACCCAGGCTTTAAAGTCACAAAGGGGACTTCAACACCAGCCTCAGGCACCTTGGATGGACCAGGGAGCGAGAGGCTGGGGGAGTCTGTCACGGATCGCCAATCTTGGATTCCCTAGGTTGCAGTTCTTTAAAAGATACAGTCAAAGCCTTGCTGAGGCAGCCACTGATGGTGTCGAGCCATGGGACAAAGGCCTGGGTCTGGCCTTTGTGGAACCCTGCCCTGAGATTTCACTACAGACCCAGGCAGTGGGGGGGGGGGTCCCACACCCCGCCGAGAACGCTGCTATTTCTCGCACCGATCAATCTGTCAGTCTCGCTTCTGGACATGTGAAGCAATATGGTCTTCACATTTCTCCATTAGTCTGCTCCCTGCTGGGGAGGGGGGTAATGGGGGGGCTCCCGCTTGCTTGTCAGTCGGTGACCCCCCCCATTCATGTCTCCATCCTGACCTCACCTCATACTTATTCATGCCAGACTTGCCTGGAGACTCTGCACACCCCCAGTGCTGATGTGCTCCTCACTGTTCCGGCCCGAAAAGGAGACATCGAGTCCCTGTCCGTCACAGTTCTTCTCAGTCACTTTCTCGATTCATCCTTAATTCTCGATTCGTCCTCTCGATTCGTTCCTCTGTTTTGCCTCCCTACCCTTCCACCACGCAGCCTCACTCCTCCTCTTCTTACCGGCTGTTGACTCTGTTCATTTCCTTGTTGTTCTTCCACTGCCAAATTGTAACACTGTGTTGTGCTTCTGTCAATATGTACTTGGCAACTGAACGTTCAGTAGAAGCACCTCTGAATGTTTTAGAGAACTGCATGATCACTGGTCGATCTAACACTTCAAACGCTCCCTTCTATAGCTGAAAGTCAAGATTTACCTGAGTGAAATTACATTCAGGACACAATCATTTAAAAAAAAAACTGTAATAGAGATGTATAGAGAATATGCTTGACAGATTGTGACAACTGGTTCAATCATTTCACATGAAATGACGTATGCAATGAACCAATGCCTAGATGTTGTATGGGGTGAGATTTTTCAACAGAGTACCAGTATAATATATTTTGACCAGCATGTCATAAACATTTGTTACTGTAGGAATTGGCAGATGATCATTTGCATGTCTGTGCCAAAGCATTTGCAATTCGGCCAAATGAACGTGACTTCGCATTTATGATGTACAAAAGGGACTCAATGAAACGTCACCCCCTCCACAGGGATAAAAGTAAACAGGGATGTGACTCAGGATTAACTATGACCAGTCAGTGAGTAGCTGCAGTATCGCTAATGACGAAAAACAAATATTGTCAGAACGACTTTTCATTTGTAGCAATGGAAATAACTTAACAGTTTATCTTCAGAAATAAAGATGTTTATTATTCAGTCGTACAGAAGGCAAAACACCATAACTGCATATTTTATCAAAATATGAAATCGGATGGTCTTTGAGTCTGTTTTATCTCATGACAAAAATATCTGCTTACATCATAAAATATATAATTAATAAGTAATCATTCCCCTCCCAACTTCAAATATTGATGGACAGTATGATGGACGAAAATTTTAAGCCCCTTTTCTCAGTTACAGTGTCAGTGTAGTTACTGTATTTTCTCTATGTATATAGTTCTGACCTTTACAAAATTTTAAAATTGCAGTGCAAAGCTCATTCATGTGTCTTGTTATCCAGAAGGACGTGCGCCTGTTCTTCACTGCCCTCATTACAGTGGTGCTGAAAGACAAACACAACTGTTTATGTCATGCATGTGATATTCAGGTCCCCCCCCCAACCAAACACATGGGCAGTCTGCTGACAGTGAAGATAGCAGAGACATACCCCCAGTTCACACATTCATGACTCTCTATTAATTTCTGTGAGAAAACCCAACTATGACAACCTTAACCCCCACCCAGCCTTAACCTTAAGACTTTTGCCTATTTTGATTGCAAAGTTCATGAAATTTAGGTTTATATTGTGGGGACCTGAAAAATGTTCTCACAAGTTAAAAAGTAAAAGCGTCACATTGTGGGGACATCTGGTCATACACCAAGCATACAGAAAGTGGGATATTAGATTACAGCCTCTGGTTTTCCAGAAACCCCTATGGAAATGAAGCACAGATCAAATCTGAGTCTTTCCTAGGTTATTTTCTCTTAAGTAGGTTTTTGGTTCACAACTCCACCTGGGCGTTGTCTGGGAAGTTTCTGGTAGCCTCAGAAGAGTCGGGGGGGGGGGATACTGACCATCCTCAGAATAAATAAAACACACAAAATTAAACTAGCCTGAGTTACATACACAGAAATGGCCATGCCATGACTGTATGGGTTCGGGACCCAACCTGAGAGTGAAGCCACAACCTTTCAGAGCCTTGGATCTGATTTCACTGAAACTCCGACAGGACATTAGGCCGCTGTGTGCCACATAGCGCCACGGTGACGCCCTCTGCTGGCCAGGCACATCACCCCAGGCCACCGCAGGTGGCAACGCCACAGGTCAATCCGTTGCCAGGCACGGACAAGACAAACTCCTATCCGCACATAAAAGCTTTCAATGGCCGCTTGTTTTTTTTCTTCCCTCGATGGTGAGGGGCACCGGGGGAGGGGAAATGCATAAATTCTACACACATAGACGCACACGAGAAGAAAGCGGTAGCCATCACGATTGTTGCATTACAAAAAAAAAAAAACTTTCCCTTTTTCCTGCACCCTCCTCCCCGAAAAAACATTTTACCCACTGAATAGGTGCCTATTAGTGGTTCCATTAAGGGCACAGGGCTGTCTCAATAGCCACTCGCTGGGAGTCTTTGCCACAGCCCCAGCCTGAATGTAGGCCGCTCCTTCTCTGCACTCCTGGGGAGTCACTATTGATAGGTAGCATTGGTTGGTGGGGGCGGTGGGGTTTGGGGGGGGGTGCACAATCTTGGCTCATACACACACACACACACATGCACACATACACACTCACTCACTCCAAATCCAACACGCCCCAGGTGAGGGACAAGGGACACAACTGTACCATAGGCTTCTGCCGCCGAACCCAGCCCTCCGTGTACGCTAACTGATCTCTATGAACCACTCCCCCCCCCCTCAGCAAACGGCCCCACACCGCTTTGTGGCTCCTCATTGTTACTGGATTATTCAAGAGTTAATAGTGGAAGAAAGAGGCACGGCGAGTGAGCGATGGCTGGTCTTTATCCACTGTGAGGAAGAGAGAGGGAGACGCAGCAATCAAGGGGGGGGGGGGGGGCTCTCTGGAGCAGGTTACTGTATCCCTGAAGCACCTGCAGACAGGGGAACAGTGGGGGCACGGATACCCGGGCAGATTCAGGGGGCACGGCACTTTACAGGGCCCTCTAACTATATAACATTATAAAATTATACAATGTAAGAGGACTGGAGGAGGTGACATTTTGTCAGCGAGTCCAAAATTTCTAGCTAGGCCCAATCTAGGAGTGCAGGAAACCAAACGCCATGTGAGGACTGTCGCCGTCCAATCAGAAATCAGAAGTCATCAGATAAAAACGCACACCACATATCACGGCACTCATAATTATACAAACTCCAGTCACTCATCACATGCACATGGACTCAATTGTCTAGACTCAAGTTTTACTGCAGTTCCATATTGTCAATAATTATTAATGTTCAATTTTCTGCCGCTATATTAAAATCATGTGTATATTTGTACAATGTAGACATCATTACTGTCATGCCCAGGAAAGGGGATGGTCTGAGAGTGGCTGGGGAGTGAGCGTGGGCGCGTGTGCACAGGGGTGGGGCCGGGCAAAACTTGTGGAAAAACTCCGGAGTGATGTTTGAGCGAGAAGAGCTACATGATCAATACAGAGGCTTTGTTCATGTACGCTTACCTCCACAGGGAACCATCTGCTCTCTGTCAGTGCGTCACCTGCTCGTCTGAACCGTCACCACGGCGACCGCGGGGGGGAAGGGGGGAGGATTAGGAGAGGTTAGGCCTGCAGGAGGGGATGGGGCTCGTTGCTGGGGAACGCATCAAGTTAGGGTAAGATGCTATGTTGGCAGACTGTCCCCCCCTTGTGTTTAAAACTGGAATAAACAGATCAGAAGTCTCCAGCCAGACAGGCAGGAAGAACGGCCCCAGCATCGACGTCACTGCGATAGCAGCTGTAAAGTTAACATTTAAAACGAAACTTGTTACTCGAACTGTAAGCTTTCAATCTCAGAATCCACCATCAGAAGCAACCCCTGAAACACTCTCCTGGTTGCCACTGGCCCCGCAGCCTCTTTGCACAGACTCAAGCCCAAAAACCCTGACCGGTCAACAAGCTGTCATAAAGCCTTGGACACACAAGGACACAAAGAGCAGAGAGTGTTTGCAGACTGCGAACATGCAGTAGCGGCTCTTATAAACGGGGCCAGAACATGTATGGCTGTCAGCCCTTCAGACGCACAGGAGAGCGAATCAGGAAAGGCCTTTACAAGAGCAGTGGCTCAGTAAATGATCAATTAAACAAACGTGCAGGTAAATGATTAGCAAATGACTCTCTTTGCAGTTACTTTCCAGCAACCAAAACACATTATGGCATTTCTGACAATCCTGAAAAGATTCCAGGCCGAAGCGGATAAGTCAAGGCCCGTTCTAAAGAGGAGAGGCAACCGACAGTCACACATGGACAGTCACCTGACAGGCAGCTGCTTTGGCCTGAATGACAGTTCAAAGTGACCAGGATACCATTATCTGTTAGTGGCTGGGTGGATGGGTGGGGGTCTCAGCCATGCGTGACCTGGAGCTGAAACCATCTTCCTCTTAAGAAGGAAGCTCAATCTCTAACCCCCCCAGGCCACAGAGTTGCCACCTCTTTCCTAACACTTTGCTGCACTGGAACAAGATCCCTCCAATTACACTGCTTAGAAATAGCAAAGTAAATAGTTACCCCCACCGCCCCCCCCCCCCCATACACACACAACAACAACAGCGACAAACACTGTGTTCTTCTCAGCAAAGTTTAACTTATTTAGCTCAAGTAGAATTTTCCCTCCCATAGCTAACTGGCAGCAGACGTGTACAGCCGGCCGATTCAACCAGCTGCGGATTGAAAATATTCTACAAAAAAAAAATAAAAAATCCAGAACATTCCAAAAATGAAAAGTTGAGTTTGCTGCACACACTACACTGAATTCATATGAATGATGTGGTGTGTAGTTTTGGGTGTTGGTCTGTGTCTGTATGACAGAGAGAGAGAGAGAGAGAGAGAGAGATTTTAGATTTTCTCTAATTGGAAAATTGTATTTTCTATATGTAATATGTTCTTCCCAGTGGATGCTGGGGTTCATCGGGGGGGGGGTTCTTGCTCCTGCCCTGTTTGTCTGACTCTGTATTGAAACATGGACACTATCCAGTGAGCTGAGACAAAAACTGGGTTCCTTTCCTACTGTGTCTCTTCGGAGATTCCTTGGGTACCGCTGGTTTGACTTCATTGCTGAGGACCCGAATGGCTGGGCCAGGCCAAGGGGACACCCATGTGATAGACAACCATTTCCAGAAGATGGGTTTGGACCATGTGTCGGCCTGGGGAGGTCGCCCATCATGATCCTGAGGTGTTCCAGCATGTGGTGGGTGCACCAATGCGATGTCCCTGTGCATGCTCCCCAACTTGACCTGATCTGACCACAATGCATGTGCCTGTATTGAATATATACATATATATATAATGACATATTTCTTTCATGTCATTATTATGTAAACAATACAGTATAAACTGTAACATTTACATGACATTTGGTAATGCAAGCATTCTAGAGATGATTTAAAGTATTTGATATAAGACGTGCATAAGTTGTATGCAAATACTATGCCATTTTATATTTAGGGATATGAGCATTCATGAATTTTGGTATCCGGGGGGGGGGGTCCAGGAATCCCCCTCGGATATGAAAGTCCGACTGCATCTCCAAAGATGTTCATCTGTATCTCCACTCACTCGCACTGCACCTCACCTCTGACCTCCAGCTACCAAATTTGGGCGAACTGTTGGATCATGTTTAAGAACCTGTCACGAATTCAGTGTGAGCTTGCAGGAATTTGCACACGTGCACATTTAATGCCACGATTTTCATCTCTAATGCCTGTATCTCTATCCGCGGCTTATTGCTTTATTAGCAATTTATCTAGTTGCGAGTTCTAAGGCTGGTTTGCTGTTTTAAACTCTAAAATTTCCCTGCTGTTTACAGTGTTCTTTCATACAGTGCTCTCTTTATACAGTAATATTCAAGCATCCGATGCAGACCTCCCACACTGGCTCATTATATGCTTGTGCTTGGCCTGTAAACCACTCTGCCTGCCAAATAAATGAACGTCCAGTGGGCTGCGCAGCCTAGGCCTCACAGGCTGGGTTCTGAACAGCAGCGCAAACCCGAGTGCCGGCAGACAGGGTTAGGGTTAAGGGCAGCCAATGTTCTCCCTGCTGGAGCGCCGCGGAGAAAGTATGGCATAAGTTTGCCAGCCGAGCGAGCGAACGAACGCAGGACCTCTCTGACAGGACGTGTTCTTTCCATAAGAAAAGTCTAGGCAGGTGTGTTTTGAGTGAGAAAAAACACCAAAACAATTTGCACTGTATGACTTCTCAGATTCGGCAGTGATGTTGATATCTTTTCAAATAAACCCCCCCCCCCAGCTATTGAGGTTACAGAGCCACACGCTGCCCCCCCCACCTCCGTCCTGCAGAGTCATTATTCCCCCTTTTCTTTCAGCCCCCGCCCCCCGGCCCACGCTGGCAGTGACGCTGGGAGCCGGCCTGTCACCGCCACGTGTGCCCGGGCTGATGGGGCCGTCTGCTTCAGCCAGTGGAAAATTCAATTATGTGGCGGGGGCAGGCGGCCCATGTGCCGCGCGGAAGGCGGCCAGCCACCTCCCAGCGTGCGCCGCGGCCCTCCCCGGCCGAGGTGAGGGGTCGTTGAGGGGCCCCCTTTATGAGCAGTGAGAACTGGCCCATGTGTGCCATGTGAAGCCATCGCAGGTTTCACCCTCCCACCCCCTCAACCCCCCTTTCCTTTTAGCCTTTCTTCCCCGCTCACTCATGAGAGACGTCCCACCCTCCCATTCCTGCCCCTGGGCCCCCAAGTTCAGAAGTGGGGTAACTCATGTGAGGAGCACATTATTGTAAAGGAAATCTCATGCATATAATCTCCCAAGCTTCTTCCCCCTAGTATAGATACACCTCATCACCTCCTCCCTGCAGTACAGACACACCTCATCACCTCCTCCCTGCAGTATAGACACACCTCATCATCTACTCTCTGCAGTACAGACACACCTCATCACCTCCTCCCTGCAGTTCAGACACCTCATCACCTCATCACCTCCTCCCTGCAGTATAGACACACCTCATCACCTCCTTACTGTAATAAATATATACCTCATCACCTCCTCCCTGCAGTACAGACACACCTCATCACCTCTTCCCTGCAGTTCAGACACACTTCATCACCTCCTCCCTGTAATAGATGCAAATCATTACCTCCTCACTGTAGTACAGACACACCTCATCACCTCCTCCATGCAGTAGACAAACCTCGTCACCTCCTCCCTGTAATAGACGCAAATCATCACCTTCTCACTGTAGAACACACACCTCATCACCTCCTCCCTGTAATAAATGCACACCTCATCACCTCCTCCCTCTAATACAGACACACGCCATCACCTCCTCCCTGTAAAAAAGACACACCTCATCACCTCCTCTCTGTAATATAGACACAGTGCATCACTTCCTCTCTATAGCGCAGACAACAGCGTCCATCACACCCCCACTAGACCATGATGCTCAGAGCATATAAGGATACAAAAAAGGAAAGAAAATATGAAGAAACAACAAATAGTCACAAATGAACCTTACAGCAGCATCATGACAGACAGGTGCTGTATCAGAGAAGGGTCATCATGATGTGCTTATGAGCGAAAGGTTGCCAGTTCAAATCCCAGAGTTGGCAAAGTTATGTCACCTGTGGGACCTAGAGCAAGGCCCATAGGCCCCGGTATCTCCACGGACTGTCTGACCTCGTTTTCAATTGTATGCCGCTTTGGATACAGACGTCTTCTACATAAAGAAACTGTAACTATGATATAAGAGGACGGACTCTGCCCAGCACCTCCCATGGACCCCAGGCTGAATGATATTGGACGTGTGACCTGCCACTGCACTCTGCACATCTGGGCTTGGAACAAATGCTCTGTGTAATGCTCACTGTACATTATGGGGGGGTTCTGAGATTAAGGGGCGACAGTCTGTAATGGGCATGTTCAGTGACATTTGGTGATAACGGGCAATTGTGTCCTGTCACCATCGTGATGGTGCTTAATTACAGAGTCGCCGTACGGCTCTGGAATGTGTACGGGACCAAGAATGGCTTAATAAGCCCTAATGGGACGGCGGCCAGCTTGGGGACGAAAGCGGCCCTGTGTGGCCCATGAATGGGCATCCTCTTCCTGGGATGTGGGGCGTCCTGCGGCCCCATGCTGGTCTGGACCTGTCACCTGTCCCTGTGTCCCATACTGTGACCCCTGACAACATGGATTTGGATGGGGGGGACAAAAATACCAAAATGTACATTTCATGAAACGGAACTGAAAGAAGAGGGGGGCAGGGCTGGGTTTGCATGTGGTCATGACTGTTTTGGACAGAAGGGGAGGACTGGACTCCTGTTCAAAGCCCTGGTTCCCCCCCAACTCCCCTCCCAAACCACCTCCCTCTGGGTCAGGCTTTTCATGGGTTATGACTCCATAAAAGTAATAAACTCAGAGACATCATTTCCCCTAACCACGCGTCTTTGGACGGTCACTGATGTACATGACAGATTCCTGCCAGCTCCATATGCCAGCCTGCCAGGTGTGAGGCAGCAGTTCCAGTCACTACACCACAGTGCCACCCATACCGATTCACTTCCATGATAATCCTGACTCCATCGTTATCCTGCACCCCCTTCCACAGATATGAGATCACTGATATAGGCTTAAAATGTGTGCTGAGCGAGGCAGGAAAGATGACTCAGCCAGGGGGGACAAACAGAGCAGAGCCAGGGGACAGGGGATGAGGGGACAGGGGACGAGGGGACAAGGGGACAGGGGATGCAGGGACAGGGAACGAGGGGATGAGGGGACAGGGAACGAGGGGACAGAGAACGAGGGGACAGGGGATGAGGGGGCGGGAGTGAGTCTGTGTCAATTACAAGACAGTTTCCAGAAGTGAGGGCGTTATTGGATCTTCTCCTAAAACAAACATCCCCTGGGTGCTTAGACCCTCAGAGAGTGAAGGCAAGTAGGGGGGGGCTGAGGGGGGAAGCCCCCCCCTCCCAGCAGTGACAGATTTACAGGGCATCTCTAGCAATAGCGCAGTAGAGACTGAGGATGAATGTGGCTGGATACACCACACACACACACACACACTCACACACACACATACTCACACTTGGCGTAGCCTCATCTCTTTGAGGGTCCTGGTGGAGTCACCTGCTCTCACTGGGGGTGAAATCCTGTGAAAGCCCCCGCAGTCTTCGCAAAGTATAGAAATCCCTGTTCAAATATTACTCCAATACAAATGAAACTTGTTCAGTTAAATTTTTACTAAAGCTAAAGAACTGGAGTACTTGATTTTAAAAAATACTCAAGTTTTCAAAAGTACATTTCCTGTTTTAATGTGAATGCATTGCCGCCACGATGCGTTTACAGAACCCAGTGACTCTGAAACAAACCACTGAATGCTTACTCGTTTGCAAAACCTGCAGAGTAAAATTCTTGTAGAATATGATACAATGCCTATCGAAATACAACTGAATCGACAAAGGGGCAACCATTGTCATTCTTTAATTAAACATCCTTTCCCCACCACACCCCCACAAAATAGCATGGTCTTGTTTTCACACAGCTCTGGCAGTGTGTGTGTGTGCGCGCGTGTGTGCATGCATGTGTGTGTGCGTGCGTGCATGTAATAATAATAATAATAATAGATACTTTATTGATCCCCATGGGGAAATCGTCTCTACGCCTCCCTCAACTTGCTCTATGTAGAGTAAGCTGTTTATGAAGGGCTGCCACCCACAGTGGGTTAAGGGCCTTGCTCAAGGACCCACAGACATGCTGAGGCTGGATTTGAACCAACGACCTGCTGATTGCAGGCAGTGCAATTGCAGTAGAAGCAACTTCCTCCGAAAATAAAAAAATATAAACCAACCAACCCAGGTACACACACCTAGCTTTATAACTGCCCTCAGTAACATGACTGACAGAGAAGGAGCAGTTTACTGCATTTTAGAAAAAGAAGATTCGTCCTCTGAATTAGAAGATGTGCTTCAAAGTAATAAGTCCTTCCCAGAACCTTCATAGAAATATTGCAAAAATACAATATTTGTCTTACATTTCCTAAACAATTGATACTCAAGTATAACACTTGAGTAAATGGACTTCTTTACTGCCAACATTCTGCATGGCTTCTCCTCCAGTACAGATCGCGTCGCAGTAAGCATGAACTCTGCATTACTACCCAGTGAGGCACTGAGCCAGCCTCGCCAAGCGGCTAAATAACAGATACACTAACTACCAAAATGACTGAGCCGGCGCAATGAGTTTATATGAAACGCAAGCGGACTCACCACCTTCCATTCCTGAGTCTCGCTCAACGATTTAATTTACGTGAGATAAACAAGAAAACTATCTGCCCCGCGCAATTATTTTTAAAGGCCAAACTATTGAAACACGGTTTTCCTAAGCTAATGTCCTGCTTTGGTCGTTTCCGTGCGGTCTTGTACTACACCCTAGTGGCCATTTCTTGTCATTGCGAATAAAAAGTGCCCGGCATTAACCATCTTGCTTGAGATGTGAAGGTGAGTTCAGCAACATTATGGGCTCAGGTAATTATTAGTGAATGGTATCTTATGGACACCTGAGCCCACACACTGATATTTTAGTGCCAGTCTGTTAGAATGGAGTCAGACTGAGGATAGGCAGCTACCCCACGCCTTACATCTGAACAGCAAGCCTGTTTGGCTGTCCACAAACGCTGAAGGTGTTGCACAGACATCGCAGGACAAATCCCAACCTCTGGTGGAAAGGGTTATCGAGTTATATTGTGCGTTATAAAGTAAGTCTGCACTGGGCTCTCCCACGATGCACCAGGTGACCACACAGAACATGCACTGCCTGTCAATAATGGAAATATTTACTTACAAATTACATTATTTACAATCGGTGGCCCATTTAAGTCATATCTTCATTTATGCTGCAGTCCATCTGAAAATGTAAAGAACGAGACATTCTCAGGAAAAGATCACGCAAACCTTTGGTTTCATACTTCTGTGGGTGTTCAGTAAATGTAAAACGAACAAGGAACAACATAGATGCAAAAGTAGCGTTAGGTTTTTAAGTTTTCCATGTTAGAAGCAATAACCAATTCCCACATGTGAAAGGCAGCTTCTCAGAAGTCTGGAATGGAAAGTTCCAGAACGTGCATTTGCAGCATGTGTTAAGACTCAGACAGCAATACTTAGTAGAAGAACTGAGACTCTGAAACCCATGGATTAGTGAGTATAAAGTAATTACCACCATACTGGTTTCCATCAGGCTAACCCAGTGCTCAACAACACATATTAATCCTGTAGACCAGTTGTTGCTTAGCCCAATTCCTTCCAGCAGTAACCATATATGCCGATCAAGGATTTGCTAAAGGTCACACTTTAAGACAAATTAAATCAAAACAAGAGTCGAGAATATTAGAATATGTATTTATATATATATACAGATTTTTTCATTGAGCAATCTGTTTCACACACCACCACCTCATTCACAATACAAATTTCACAAAGACGCCACACCATACAGATGAAATCTCTCATGTATAAAGGATCAGAACTCTGGTAGAAGAATAGGATTTTCATCTCTGATTGCAAGCAAAGACTAAAAAGATGCCATCAAAATGTTTATAAGGGAAGGAGCTCCATGGGAATGGAGCAGGTGCGACTGACCGGTACGTGCCGGGGGGCTTCTGGCCGGTGCCCAAACAGAAATCAGTCACGTCGTCATGTGACGGGAAACAAAATGTGGCCACATGGTGCTAGAAAGTGTACAGTTGCATCCCACCACCCCTGTTTAAATCACATTTAAAACCACCGTTACAGTGGATAACGCAGCGTGGGGGTTTGCTCAGGCAGGCCTGCCTGAGCATCACTTCATGTGAAGTGGGGCTCCAAGAGGCAGAGTGCCCCCTAGTGGCAAGAATCACCAAGGAGCCAGCACCCCTTTAGAAACATCTTACTAAAAACAAATGTCGTTTGGAAGTCTACTCATGAACTGACAGTTAGCACTGCAATTTAAGTAAAAGACTATAAATTAAAAAAAAGTTCACGCACACCAGTTGCACCAACCCTCAGTGTAATATTGCAATCTTCTCTTAAGGCCTTTCACTCAAGAACAAATCAGTGCTGCAAAGCATGGGACCCAGGCAGCGGAATTCTCTGCTCGGCGCCACTTCCCTCATATCTTTGCCGTACATTAGGTTGTCCGTTTTCTATATATATACAGTAGCTGATTTCTCTTACTTCCTTTGGGTGGGCTATGACAACTAACTGTTACTAACCCTCACCCCTTATATGAAATAAGTAAACCAAAATTTCCATCCAGTTAAGATCGGCGATGCTCAGAAGACTAGTGCACAAAAATAATATTATTAAACCAAAATCTGCAAGTTAAGGCTCAAAGAACAAAGGATCTACCGTCCAGGCAGTAAAGCTTGTGGAAAGAGGATTTGTTAAAAAAAAAAAAAAATACATTTGGATATAACCAGTGTATGAAAAACATTCTCCACGACAAAACCGTCATTCTGTATCTTAAATATACATTAAGTCAAATCATTTCCTTCATGAAAGCAGATCAGGCCATGTTGCACTTAATCCACACAGACACACACACACACACTCTCTCTCAGGACATCAAAGTGCTGTCACTCCCTTTCATGCAGAGAAATGCACAGACCTACAGCAAAGTGTTTGTCCGTCCCTGTATACATAGTGCCGTGTGCCAACACCCAAATTCCCCCTAAACTAGTTACATTTACATCCTCGCTGAGGTAAGGCAGCCTGGTAGCATGTAGATCACAGCTAATGTGAAAAGGCCCCTGGCACCGTGTTACAGCGGCGCCTGAGGACGGTGCAGTGAGAGGGGGGCAGGCTGGGGGGATGGGGGTATCTTTGCCATGAGGACCTCTGGTTTCCATGGTGATCGAATGACCAGCATCCAAGCGCGTCCAAATTCCATCGCCTGCTTTCTTGCGCTTAAATGATTGTCTGACTGCACACATCACCCTTACAGAGAGGCTCCTGTGGAAATCTGCCGAGCAGCTACCGAACACGGACAGGCAGGCAGACAGACACGCATACGCAATACACACGTCTGCTCTGAGGTGGAAAACTGGCGAAAGACGTTAACAGTCTAAAAGTAAAACTGGAATCAAATTGGAGACTTTAAAATGAAGCCAATGAGATCAAACACCCATTCACCCGCGGATCTGCTTGCTCTCTCCCATCCATCTGCGATAGTCCTCTCAATAAAACCTTCGATAGCCGCTGGCCGTCTATCCGAAGAGGTCCTTCAGGTCATTGTTCACAGAGGCGCTCTGCTGGAGTTTGCCAGGGTTGGCTGTGGTCGTGGCCTGCGAGAAGTTCTGGGGACTGAAGAATGGGTTTGCTTGCATGCCAAAGGCTGGTGGAGCTCCGCCCATAGCCAGGGGTGCAGCCGGCTGGGTCTGCTGGGCCCCAAATTGGTTGAGCCAGGGGCTAGGGGCCCCGGGCCCCGTCATAGGGGCTGGCTTGGGTGCCATCTGGTTCAAGCTGACTTTGGGCCTCTGAGGGCCAAAGAGAGAATCAAGGGCGGACATGTCCGGGGCCTTGTTAGGTTGACTTTGGGCAAGGGAGGTGAAGCTGGGTGTGCTGGTGGTGGTGGCCATGCCCCCGTAGAGGCCGGGGCCAGCCGGCCGCGCAGCCGCCATCGGGAAGCCCATCTCTGGGCTGTAGCCGTTGCTCATGCCGGGCATAGAGCCCACGCTGCCCATGGGCGATGCCGAGGGGAACCCGGCCGGCACCATGGCCCCCTGTGCTGCCGCTGGCTTGAGGCCGGAGCCCAGTGAGAGGCTCCCCAGGGACGCCACGTTGTTTAGCAGGCTGCTGGTCAGATCTTTGGTCTGGAGGAGACAAAACGGACCAAATGATTTCTTCCATGCCGGATACAGTCAGCTGCGGAAACACCTACTACCGAGTCAGGCCAGAACCTCTCAGGCTCTGACTGAAAGTGGTGAAACATTCATTTCAGTTAAATTTTATTTGCATGGCACATTTTCACATCACATGGCCTCAAAGCACTTTATCCCTGCCCAATGCCACTGAGCAAGCCAGAGGCGACAGTGTCAAGGGAAAACTCCCTCATAGGAAGAGAGCTTGGGAGGAACTAGACTCAGGGGGTGGTGGGGTAATCCTTCAGGGGGCGGCCAAGGAAGCCAAAACCTCAACAGACTAACTAATGCAGCTTCACCCACTTGGCTGGCTTTGGCAGAGCATGGGCACGGCTCATCGGTGGGGCGGGTACCTGCGTGGTGGCCGGAGCCGGCCTGACAGTCTGCGGTGCCAGAGGCTGCTGGCTCCTCAACTTGGCTGCCTGCTCCTGCTCCCTCGCTAGGCGCTGCTTCTCCTCCAGAGTCAGCGACATCTTGGGGGTGGGGAGGTACAAACAATGGGGTTAATCTCTGAACCCTCAAGCTAAGCTGACATGCTTCTGAGGCTGTATCTGCATGTGATACACGGAGCACATGGCCAGAGAGACGGCAGAAGGATTCAAGGATTTTTATTTGCCACATGCAATTTATAGAGACTATAACCTGCTGTCAGAGTAATAGCAAAAAAAACTAAATAGAAAAAAAGAAAAAAAAAAAAATATATATATATATATATTTATATAAAGGAGCCAAAACTTTTACTGGAAAAGAAAAACCACAGGAAAAAAAAATGTGCAACATAGCTAAAGTAAAGTGTATGGTGCATGTGTAAGAATCGAGTGTTAAATTATAACTGTGGTGGAGGCGTTCAGTAATCTGACAGCTTGAGGGTAGAAAAGGGGGTTCGGCTCACTCGGTTGGGCTGCGGGGCGGCTGTGGAGGATCCGTTCTCCTTCCCATTCACCTCACTGCTCCCAGAGCTGCCGCCGAAGATATTTTCCAGCTGGAGCATGATGGGAAACGACAGCCGTAAGCACATAGAGAAACATGCTCAATGCGACTCCGCTCCCCCTGCTGGTCGCCAAAGGGTAATGACCTCACCTCGTTGCCGGGGCTTGGGGTGCTCTTCGTCTCCTCAGATGGATTCAGTTGATTGGAAATGTTCAGGCTCCTGTATTGGTAGGATTTCACAACAGGGGTATGTAGTTACAATCTTCATAAACATAAAAGAGCCTCCCGAGAGACATACGCCACACCAGAGTCACATGACAAGCGCGAGGAGGGGAACCCGAGAGGACCTCTGCTGCTCCTGCATGATGTGCAGCTGTTCCAGCTTGGTCTTGTGTTCGGCCTCCATGCGGTTCATCATGTCGCGGATCACGGCCATGAAGGAGTTAAACTGCAACACAGACGCCGAAGTTCAGCGTGACTGGAGCAGCAGGGCGGGTGGCCTCGATGCCCGCCGCGGGCACCGCCAGGGTCAGAGAGCGCGTACCTGAGTGAGGTTGAGGTTGTTGTCGATACTGAGGGACACGAGGTGAGGCAAGCTCTTCCCGGCCAGGTGCTCTTTGGGAATGCCCAGCTTCTTATGGGTGAAGGTGCACTTGTAGATGCCTATTGATAGAGCCCCGTTATTAAAGTACGCTGTCGCACAGCCGATTACGAATACCAGCGATTACAAAATAACACGTGACACGCTGCCGATGTGCTCTTCTGTTACATATTATGTTTACTGGATAATCACCGTGCATTAAAAATAAAAAGTTAGATTTTTGATTCCATCATATTACCTCACACTGCGGTAATTTTGAAGGCAAAACCTATTTGCTTTGCCATCTAGTAGCATGGCTTACTTCCTGCTTCCTTTCACCCATTACCGTACGTACCCTACATCCCTACAGGAAGAATCCTAGGTGCAGTGACCAGTGCTCATCATTAGGTGTAGGTACTTCGACAGGTTATGGTAAATTCACATGTAAATTCTATAGATAATTCAGCAATAATATATATGATAAAATTTCAAATATACACAGAAAACAAAATCACTCAATATGGCTCCAACAACATTTCAAACATGTGAAACATCATATGTAAGGTGTGATGGCATGCAGCATGCATACTTAAGGGCACAGCCACAAGCACAAGGAGTAACACTCATCCTGAACTACTCCTAAACAATTAAATTAAAGATGCTTTAAATAAGCATGCAAAGCTCTACCTCCTTACCCAGAATCCCCATGAGAACAGCGGGCTCCCGGGACGGGATCTGTTGCAGGAAAGGCAGGATTTCGTCGATGACGAACCACTTATCCAGGTACTCCAGGATCTTGCCCAGACACACCAGGGAGTTCACACGCACCTGCAGACCAAGACAGGTGCATCGGCCAATCAGCACGAAAGGACAATAATGTAAACAAGCAGCTGACAAGGCAGCAGACCGCAGCCAGACAGCACAGAGCGCAGGTAACAGGCTGTAGGAGGACAGTCATAACTGGTCATCGCGTTTCCTGGGAGAGTTCAAGGTGAAAAATAGGGGGGGGGGCATGAGCCTATGTGGGAATGACTTTGGCTCCAAAGTCAGGCTTTGCCTTAATTAAAGGAAATGATCGATCTGATATGGGTCATTTCAGGTTTGCTCTAACAGACCGATCAGACCAGCAGGTCAATGGGCGTTTCATTAGGGAAACACAGCTACCGTAAAACATCTACTTATTTATGGTTATATTTATGGGATTTTGTGTATGGCGGTAGAAGTGAGAAGGGAGGGGGAAGACAAGCCGTGGTTGCAGAACATACAAGTTACGGTGGGGGCAGAGAGAGAGAGAGAGATGCTGATAATGTAACTCACAGCCAGTGAGGATGTCTGCAGACAAGCGGTCTTGATGCGGGGGATCAGTGCGTTTTTCATGGACGGGTAATCGATCAGGTTGGCGAAAGTTGGAATGATGTTCAGGCACAGCTCCTGCGGCACAGAGTGAGGGTGTGACCACTCTCATTCCTGCTGTAGACCCTCGTCTTCTTCCCGAGCCAGACCAACACCCAGCCTCACATGTTTATTCACAGAGCAAGAAATCTTCAGTCAGGTTAGGATTGTTGCCATGGTGACATCCACATCCTGGCTGCTCCCATGCAGCAGGGGTCTCCGTGGCAACGCACCACTCCTACCTGTATCTGGATAGACGGTGCCTCCAGGGCCCTGTACACCATGGGCAGGACGCTGTTCTTTATGTCTTCGGGGGGAGTTTTGGTCAGAAGCAGGTCCATCTTTTGCAGGAATATCAGCAGAATCTAACAGAGGAGACGAGCCGTCAATCAGGCAACATGTGACAGCAAGCTTCAGACACAGAGTGAACAAGTGCCCTCTACAGGTCTGAGTGTGTAAATACACTATAGACAGGCTGCAACTGAAACAACACCACAGGAAGACCACTCACCATGTTGCTAGCCTGGCAGCATGGAGGAGGAAAGAAAAGAATGATAAAAAAAATGAAAAGAGCCACAGGATGTAGCGGCATCTGTAAGTAATTCCCATCAACCTAAACTCACTGTTTAAGATCAGGAGAAAAAAAAAAAAAAAAAACGTTTTTTTTTTACAGCGAGAGCTCTTCGGTTGGGCAAACATGCTCTGCATTGTTGGTTGGTTATTGCTCTATAGGCGCTTTCCCACCACAGGAACTGGATTCAGGAACCAGAAGCTATTTCAAGAACTTCTGTTGCATTGTCACAATCTACAGAAGTTCCAAGACGAGGCGCCCCAGGAACTCAAAACCAGGAACTAGGAATTCCTTATTACAAATAAGGAAAATATGCCTACAGGGTGAAAAGAACTGACTTGCTTTGCTTGAAATACTAATAGTTCTCTGCTGTTGTATCCCAACTATCAAATTACACTGCATAATGGGTTGCACCCTTTAACCAAAAGCATGACATTTTCGTAACAGAATTACATTTGTTGTATAATCACCCATTTCAACTATTTTAATTTACTTCAGTTATACCAAAATAAATTCCTTGCACCTGGACTGTACATGACAAATACACCTGATTCTGACTCCGAAATGTCCTTTGAAACCACCGCCTGTTAGCTCCGAAAGGCTATTCTGGGAGATTTTACCAAGCTAAGCTGACACCTGCGAGGGTCCTGAGGGACTGTGGCGGCGCACATGGGGAAGGGGACACGTGAAGGTGCCCGCATTTGACCGTACCTGCACTGGCTCCTGCTGCTTGAAGACAGGCGTGAGATCAGGCAGGATGAGCCGCTGGTACTCCTCCTTGGTGCATTCCTCGGCGATGAGCAGCACGTTGGGCAGCACGAACGGGACCATGTCCGGGTTCACGAACTCGGAAGTGAGGGCCGGGAGGATGCGGAAGACCACCACGCGCTGACGGGTGGACAAAGAGGCTCCGTTAAGATGGTGGCGACGAAGCGTGGTCAGATACCACTCCTGACAGCTTGAAACGTGTTCTAGAAACACGCTATCAATGTAAACAAAAGCTGGCTAATACAAATCATACCGTGAATTACAACCAATCAGATAGGACAGCCGGAAGGCCTACCTTGGGCAGTTTGGGCAGCACCTTGGGCAGGCCTTTGTAGAACTGGGACTTTTGCAGGTTGTCCCGCTGGAACAGCGAGTCAATGTACTGCAGAGTCACAGCACCCACGTCATCAAAGAAAGGGATCTGGGAGAAGGACGCAAAATTTTCTGTATTTTTGCAATTGTGATGCTGGAATCGAGCAGGTAGATCAAGCAAGTTCTCCCCCATGACAACAAGAAGGAACACAGATCTCACCTTGGTCATCTGGTCAGCGTCTGGTCGGACTGTCG
The DNA here is from genome assembly GCA_026776945.1 of Isichthys henryi. Taxonomy (NCBI): domain Eukaryota; kingdom Metazoa; phylum Chordata; class Actinopteri; order Osteoglossiformes; family Mormyridae; genus Isichthys; species Isichthys henryi. The sequence goes on along the minus strand of JAODJX010000001.1, from coordinate 10,720,183 downwards.
ACGTGACACTCAAAAGCATCTTCACATGGTCCCGCACTCCCTCTGGGATCTGGGTAAGAGCACTCGGGCTCAATCGGCTGAGCTGTGGAAGAACAACGTGGGGAGAAATGCGTGGGGGGGGGGGCAGCTGTCACACAGGTGTCCTAACCCCATATGTCACAGCACAGCATACGAGCAATCGACTCGTCATTACGCAGAATTGAGAGTCAAAGAACCAAAAAACAAATCCAGTAAGAGTGTTAACCTGGTCCAACTGTCTGCTGAAGCTCTTGAAGATGTCGTGTTTGTTGACCTGGAATATAGGCTTCCCCTCGTTGAAGACGGCATGTACGACCACGCCCAGAGAGTACATGTCAGAGGCGGAGTCACAGCTGACTGACAGGATGTACTCGGGGGCCAGGTACTCTGGGTTGGGCAGGCAGAGTGGGGGCAGGTTGGGGTCCCACTCCTTACATGCGTATTTGGGCTGGTTCACAGACACAAAGATACACAAAGGAGCACAGAGAGACAATGACTACATGGAACTTTCAGCTCACCAGTAGGTCAACATCCTGTTTCATGGTCCAAGTATCCATGACAACAGCTTATGTGTTGAGTCATTTATCCCTTTGGACCTTGACGAGGCACCTCACCTCCTGTTCAGAGGGGTTTGTGGAGGAGATGCTGAAGTCGAAGCCCATGATCTTCCAGGCGCCACTCTTGTTAAGGATGATGTTCTCCGGGGTCAGGTTGCCATGCACCATCTTGACCCCGCTGTGCAGGAATGAGAGGCCCTCAGACACCTTGTGAAAATGAAAACTGATTAGAGACCCCAGCTGAAATTAACAAAAAACCTGCAGTTTTCCTTTTTATCAAGTTCCTCTGTAGGTACATGCAAACCACTAGAGAGTCAGGTCCAGCCGCTTAAGCACTCACGGTCCGGTCTTGCCGGAGTTAAGAGGATTTTGACACGCCCCCAATTTTCTTTGGACCCCACCTAGAAATTTTCAGCCATTCACAAAAGCTTTTTCCTGCAAATCGAACTGAGTAGCAGGCCGGTACCTTTCAACACAAGGCAGGGTCTCACCTGCAGCAGGCCATACTTGGTCTCCACATCATAAAGCTTGTGGTCCTTGATGTCTGTGGGCACGGGGCTGGGCAGGTTCTCCCAGTTGCCGAGGACATTGGATAGGCTTGCGAAAACAGGCTCGGTGCAGAATGCCAGGCAGTCCCTGGGGAAATGGGGGTGTCGTGGATGAGTCACGGCACAGATTCCCATTTCAGACATAATTACAGTTCTTGTTGTGCATAATTACTTTTTCATCAGTTATTTTCAAAACTAGATGCTAAGATATTCCCAATTGTGGTTCTGCAGAACAGCATAGCACTGCAGCCTGCCAGGGTTTTGCTTCCATTCTCATTCATACTTTCTACAATGATCTGGTAGGGCTACTAGCAAGTAAACACCAAACATTCAAGATAAATGTTCCATCATTCAATGCAGCAATTTTCTCATTCCATGACATGCTGGATTGAGTCCTACCTGCCTCACAGACTAATGAGCAAATAAGAAAATTAACAGGGTACTATGCTACCAATTTTCTTTTGACACTCTCTGCATGCACTTAACAGAAACGCAGCAGGCACAACCGGGCCAGTGGAAGAATCACCTTTTCAGAAAGTGAAAATGAAGTCTTTCAGAAGATGTCAACATGTGATTTACAGTGTGAGTCATTCTGACCCACAATAAGCTATTTTAGAGGCAAAGGATAAAAAATATATACTAATAAAAACAGAGATGTTTGTGAACTGTGCACTAGCTGTTATTCACCGTGACTCCTCTAGGGGGTGCTGGACTGTGAGCAGCCGAGGATGTCGCAGACGGGTCAGCTGCTGAACGCCCCTCTTTAGCGAATCGATAATCTGGTCCTTGTCAAACTTCTGGTACTTGTCAATAATTTTCTTGTCAAAAACAAAGACTGCCACCTCCTGGGGAAGCAGACGTGGTGGAATACCAAAGGTTACCATGAAAGCATCTTCAACATTTTAGCTCCAGAACTGACTGTGAAGCTAAGCTAAAACTATCAATTTTGAGCTTCAGATGGACACGATCAAGGGAAATAATGCAGATAAGATAAATATGGACATTATCCACCGTATCGGGAATCTCCTCTGGTGAAGTAGGTAACCATAACCCATCAGGTCAACCTACCTGCTTGGTGGACTTCTTGGTCCCATTGTAGATCCTCCAGGAAAGACCGGGGCCACCGCTTGCGATGTGCCGGCCCACTTCAAACTCACGCGTCACTGGGTTGCCCATCACGGCGCTGGTGACGTCTGCGGTCACCTTGGTGACGGTGCTCTTCAGCTTGTTGAGCATGGACTCCATGATTCTTCTGCCCGTTGACCTCAGTCACCTGAGCAGAGACGATAATAAGGAGAGTCACTCAGTCTACAAGCCAACCAGGAGCCACCAGAGAAGTGTCTGTAAGTGGCTCTTCACCTATGACATGCCTGCTGACATTAGGTTACATTATCTGGGCATAAAGTACAGCACATGAAACACTGGAGGGCTGCATTTTGTCACTGATGCCAAGGACAGAGACCCACCACGAGGACTTCGTCACTGCATCAAAGGTAAATCACCGAGTCCCAAAACAAACACACGCCCACAGTTCCTATCCCTGTTTGGCCTCCTTCGCCAGGATTAAAGACAGTGGCATCTCCAGACACATTCGGCTCACGGTATCTACATTCAGTGCCACCTGCCTCTGAAGCCGATCAAGCAAAACACTTCAGTCAACCAAACGACAAACCACAAATTGATCTCTGTCCGTTTTCCATCTCAGAGAAAATCTCAGATGCAGGGAAGAAGCCGCACATTTAATTGACGCACGCAAATCCTCTTTGTGGTATGTGCTGTTACCTCGTAAAAGTAGGGCATGGAACGTGCCCTGAGATACAAGTCGTGTTTTCAGCACATCAAAAGAAAAGCTACAGGGAGGAGAATACGATATTATTTCCCCCTATTAAACAATTCAAAACAGACACCCTGACCAGCTGAAAATAGAATCTGTATCCAATCATTCCACACACGTCGCAAAAACCTGACTGCTTGCGTGGCTCGGTGGATCCACACCGAGGGATGCATTTAGATGTGGTCTACGCACATGATCAAAGGCATTGATTGGAATACAAGTCACTTCCGACAGGCACACATGCAGCACATCAAACGGGATACAAATCCAATCTCCAGTGTTACTTAAAAAATGTGAAAGAACATAAGCCAACCTTGCCATACAAAGTAGAATCTTAAAAAAAAAAAATTCAAAGAAAATGACCACCTGCGTGTTCTGCCAATGTGTTATTTGAAAGATTAGTGACTAAACATTTCCCAAAGGCTGCTTAAATCCTTGCTGACATGCTCTAAGATTCCAATGAGCTAATCACTTCAAAAATTCTCAAAATTAACATGTGAGATTGTAATTAATAAACTAACACGATGCAACTAGTTACCTTTTTACTGATGTGACAGCCATTTTTCTACGTTTAAGATTATATAATAAATCAAGCTGGCAGCAAAGGTTACTTGAGCTCAAGTAAACATTTCACTGGAGCGCCGGGGGAAAAAAAATCCCATTTCAAACACATTAAACTCCAGCACTGATACGGTACATCGGAAAACAAATGAGGTATCATACGTTTATAACCACCTCGAAAGTAAACCTGTCGACGTTCATAAAAATAGCATCACTTTTATTAATGCAGGTGCTCCCCTATTTGAGGAAACCGTGTAGATGACTTCATTTTGTGGCGACGATGGACGCTGAAATAGTTCAGATAAGTGGCTACTAGGTGGTGCGTGAACAGGGCCCAGCAGCCGCGATGTGACAGCCACACTCAGCGTATCTGACCTCCGCTTTACATGCGTGAGATACCGTAACGCTGCGTGCCGATCCGGCGCACACCGCGCCTCCCTGAAACATTCATGTTGCGTATTTCCCGTCGAACGGGTGACGAAATCCCAACTGCAAGAACAGACCCAGCAGGAGAAATCAGCTCGTCCTTACGGAAAATATATGAGCGGCTCACTAGTAAACACAGTTAAAGACGCCATTCCCTTAATTATTAGTCTCAAAAAATGTTAAAGGAGTGCAAAGTACGGTAATGCTGTGATGAAGGAACCATCCCGGGAGACCCCTGAGGTAACTACGTGGCCGACGTGTTCGAGAAGAGTTTGTGGCGGACGGACTGGTAGCCAGTCCGCCGACTGCCGGGCTGATGTGGACTCGGGATCCCGGTATCTGAACACCTTCCTCCATGACTAGGGCCCCCGAATCGACAACCGCTGTTTTGTTTGCTTCTTCTGCTAGGCTACGCTCAGACGTCATTTTAAAAGGCTTACCGAATTAAATTACCACGGCCAGCGCGAATTTACCTAGATGTAAGCGTTTCTGATGCTTACCTTTCACTTGAATAAGGTGTCAATATCTTGACTAAATATTACAGTATTAGATTAGTGCAAAATATAACTGTCAGTGGCCGAAACAGTCACGAGCCTCCATGTCTTCCAGCGAGCAGAATTCAACCTGCTCAGGCGAGTAACGTCACATCCGGTCGAATTTCTTTTTTCTCCGCAAATAACTGAAGGGAAATAGTATTGGCCAATCAACGCCCACAGCGTTGAGTCCGGTGAATAAAACAACCAGACGGCAGAGATGGTAGAAACTGAGCTGCAGTAGCGATAATTGAATGGACGAATCGCTTGTATAAAACAGGCTGTCGACGAGAGTGCCTGTTATAGTCGCAACTAATAATCATGAGATACACACACACATCTGAAATGAAACATTTTCGCAAGTAAAAGTGCATTACGAAACGTGAATTCTGTTAATGTTGAATTTTGGAGGAAGTTCTGTTTTAGCTGCACTTATGACTTGACAATTATGCAAAACCAGTACATCTGTTTTCTATTTACGAAATCTATGATATTCCTTTATTTTCTATGTTTAGTTCTTAGTATATTAGCATTACTGTCAACCACAAGATCAAATAATCTATTTATTTCATAAGTTACCTGACTTAACAGGAATGACCAAATTTAAGATTAGTACTAGTTTAGTGATATACAACTACAGTTTCCAGAGGTGGTGATTTCAGGTTCAGAGAGTACAAATCCAGACCAAGATTTTGTTTCAACCAACCAGATGAGTCCTCTGTGACTGACTCTATGCTCTTTATGGTTGAAACAAAATCCTGGTCTGGATTTGTACTCTCTGGACCTGAAATCTCCACCTCTGATGGTCTCCTGCGAACCAAAACAAGTTAAACAAGCACCTTGGCATCACCATCTATGGAAGAGTTGAATAATTCAAAGTCTTAAAATAAAGGTCATTAAAAACAGATCTACAACTTATTTTATTTCAGGCCAATTAAGACGATTTGAACGGGAACTAGGAACAGCAATGAAACCAGCTGTTTGACTCACCAGTGCGGTGTGCTTAAAATGAGTGTTTATTTTAAATAATTTATTTTCAAAATACATCTGCAAACATTTCCAGCATGTTAAAGTGCATTTGATATTAATTCTAAATCAAATAGTTTAAATATTGCAAATAACTGGATTATTCCAACACTTTGATGCATATTGGAATACTCTAAAATTTAGAGTTAGCAAATCTGGAAGACATTGTGCTACAACCTAGCCATGAATACCATTCATTTAAAATTACAGCAATAAAATGTAACCAAAGCTTTCTAAAACACAGATTAATTGTATACACATGGAAAGATCAGACTTCAGTAGGTCACACATTTTTCCTAACGTACCCGATATCTTCCCATTTAAATGGAATTCCATGTTTGTTCAGCGCAAATTTACTGTAATCAAATCACATCAAAATTTTAACAGAACATTAACGATTCATAAAATGCAAGGCAGCCCTAAATTCACCAAGATTTCAAAATACTGGAATAGTGTTGTGTTGTAAAATACAGTACTCTGCCATATACTGTAATGTCTTGACGGTATGAAAAACAATTAGGTACCGCCCAAGATTAAGCTACAGTTTTACACAAGACATCATGCTTCAAGTGCCCCAATACAATCGAAGTTAATACTACAGAACAAAATTTAATCATTTAAATGCTTCCCTTAAGCAGCAGCCTGTTCCTTAAGACTAGTTACTACTCACTATCCCTGAGAGAACTACATTTGGTAATATATTTAACAGGGTTGCCTACTCTCAAGCATTTGGTGCGACACTCACCCAAGAAATCTTACAGCAAATCTATATTATAAACCTAAAATTAGCTGCATCAAAAGTACTGGGGTAGTTTGCAAACCCTACAGACTATTTGCAAGGTAATAACTGTTACATGCATGTAAATACGTGTGCAGACGTCTCAAAATGAAAATCTCACACCAGCCAGCTAACCAGAGTCGGCAACCCTGATTTTGTGTGCAGACTAATAGCCTATATGTTTTTTTTTTTTATAATAAGGTCAAGAGGCCTCAGTCAGTCATTACTGGAACCCCAGCTAATTACTAATCACAGTGGCTACAATCCATCTACTTGTGCAGAAACAGTGTTGAATGACCACCACCGGGTGGTGCCGTTTTATTCGATGGTTGTGGCAAAGTGCTGGAGGAAGACTACTGGGTGATGCTTCTGGAAATCTCTCATCAGCCTCCTCCTTTCTTTGAAGGGCAGCGTAGCGCTTAGGCTGACGTTCCGGATCAGCTGCTTCAGGCTCTCCTGGGTGGTCTCGTCCCTCTGGGCCTCATATTGCTGCACCGTCACACGCTGACAAAATGCAAATGCTGCAAAAGAACCATAGTTATTACTAGCATTTAATTTAGTTTCGGCATCTTTCAGTAGCAGGCTGGAAAACGTTTCATATCACTGGACTTATGGGCCTGAAAAATATTTCAGGTTTTGTAAAACTTTGTCTGCAATCCATCCATCCATCCATCCATCCATCCAATCTTCCAAGTGATTATCCTTTACAGCAGTGTTTCTCAACCCAGTCCTCAACATACAATCCACATTTTTGCTCCCAGTTACCAACACACCTATTTGGTTCAGGTGTGCTGGGAGGGAGCGAAAATGTGGACTGTCTAGGGGTCCCTATGGACTTGGTTGAGAAACGAGACTGGAGCCTTTGCCAGGCACCATAGTCAGAAAGCACCCTCGACGTGACACCAGTTCATCACAGGGCACATGTACACTCACACACAGGCAGATCAGAGACAACCGAATAGCCAAAAATATCTTCACGAGAAGGTAGAAAAGCCAGCTGGTGGACAAGCAGACTACAGTCAGAGCGGAGAGACAAGACTCAAACCCCCAACACTGAAGCTGTGGATCTGATCTGCTGCCCACTGAGCCTGTACAAGAGGATTTTATTTATAGCGACATTGCTGATCAGGATACAGCTCACTAAGAGAAACACTTACGTCGCCAAATATAGAATATACACTTACTTGGTATAGCATCCAAGTCCCTGCCTTGCTGTAGGCTTTGCAAAGTCTTGCTCACCATCTTAGTCAGCGATGCAGGCGTCTAATTACCACATATTGAATAAAGAAAATTACTAATAATTTTAACAGTACAGTCATGCGTCATCTAATGAAGTTTTGGTCAACAACGGACTACATGTACAACAGTGGTCCCATAACATTATACTGTAATGGAGCTGAAAAATTCTTATCAGCTAGTGATGTCATAGCTGTTGTAACATTGTAGCAACACATCACTCACGTTTTTGTGGTGATGCTGGTATAAACGAACCTACTGTGCTGTCAGTCGTGTAAAAGTTCAGTTAAGCGCACGCTATGATAACTGTTACTGGTTTATGTATGTACTATACTGTACTTGTCACATACTATAGCATATAGTCTAGGTGTGTAGTAGGCTGTACCATCTAGGTTTACATAAGTACACTCTTATGTTTCCACAATGATAAAATTGCCTAACAATGCATTTCCCAGAATGTATCCCCGTCGTTACTGTAATCTATCCCAGCATTTAACAGCATCTTATAACATATCAGCTACATTTATATCTGAACACCCTAACCGGCGTCTGACTATGAACGAAACAGGTGTGCCTGGTTTGTACAAAGAAACGGTACCTTGAAGAGTCTCTCATGGTTGTCCATCAGGAACACAACCAGCCTCTCACTCTGGGCCCGGGACAGATCTTTACTCTGCACTATGGCCTTCTGGAAGTTCCGACTGACGAAGGACCAGTTGTTGGTCTGAAAGTGTCAGAGGAACAACACAAGACTGTCATGCATAAGTACAGATAAAGAATATCGATATAATCATATAACGCAGAGACTTAGCACACTGACCCATAACAGCCGCTTATATCCATTATCTTAGATATTCAAAATAATAAAATCAAGACCGGCTTGAAGAGGGCGCCACACTCCAGATGGCAAAGCCTCACAAAACCTGGAGCCTTCTGACACAAGGCTGTTCCTTAACTACTATGGCTACCCCTCCAAGGCTATAAATCTCGGTCGTCAAATAACTGGCTGACGGCTGCAGTTGGTACGGCTGGATCAGGGCCCGGACCTGCTTGTGCAGTCCGCAGGCGTCGGGATGCGATGCGGTGGCCATGAAGGACAGCAGCCTCCGTAGCTCGTCACGATCTCCGGGACCCATTAGCTGTAGGCACAGCTGGGAGGCACTTAGGGCCGACTCTGGTTTGGCCTCCGCTGTGACGTAGGTAACCATATATTACTACCAAAAAAGTGTAAGCAAACACAAAGAATCACACACATATGCGGACCAGCCTCACCCAGCAGGTGCAGGATGGCCACATGAATGTCCAGATAGTGTCCAGAGATGAGCGCCTTCCTATCCTGGCCGTTATAGTGCTTGGCGATGATGTCAAAGAGTACTCGCTTCGTGGTGGCAAGGGTATCACCCCCCTGAGCTACAGCACCGCCCTGCTGGAGGAGATGCTCCCCTGCGACCACAATCAGCTGATCGGGGAAGTGCTCCAGGCAGTCAGCGGCGGCAACCAGCCAGGGGTCAAGCCTGGGGGGTAGCAGAGGGAGTAATGAAGGCGGGATAGGGTAAGAAATAGTGTTTGAAACAAGCAGAAGCTCACACACAGATACTGCATAAAAACAGAGCTACACATGGGACCCAATAGAATGCAATGTTCTACTGACTGGGGCTTAACTGACTGTTAAGCTCTGGTACTGACTGTGGGAGGTTCAGGCTCTGAATGACCTCCTTCTCAACAAAGCTGTTGGGGATGACCAGGTCTTGACAGTTAGACAGGAGGACTCGTTCTTGTGGCTCCGGTTGTGCCGTCGAAGTCAAAATGCCGTCCAGGACAGGAAGCTCCACAATCTGCAGTAGCTGCAGGAGTGTATGCTGCTTCCACACCTCTTCCACCACTAGGGGGAGACAAAGAGCACATATCGTGTGCAGCAAGCTGACAGCAGAGATAGTTCAGCCTGTTGTATTTCACAGATAAAAACCACAGACACACCTACAATGCAGGCAGAGTCACCCAGTTTCACAAGAAAAAAAAAAACAAAACAACGCGACCAAAAAAGCCACACAACCGTAACCCAAAAATAACAGTTTTAAGAACCAGCAACTCCACCCTGTGCCTGCAGTGTAGTGTAGCAGACAAACAGAGAAGCTTTGATGTGCAGCAGTATAATTCCCTGGGGCACACATTAAATGCACGGGGGCTTTCAAAGCAGAGGGCACGGACCTCATTACTCAGACCGCATCCCAGGTGGGCTTCAGCGAGTGCCTCATTTACAGTCACATCCATCTTCCTAGATCCTCATCATGTGCATCTTTTCATCTGCAGTAGCATCACGCTAATCACACAGAGCCGCCCGGCGCCGTGCGCACCCCCCCCCCATTTCCTCCACAGCGAACGCTGCCAGCAGACTTTAATTAGCACCCTTCAGAGACGCCCACGAGGGCAGGCAGCTGTTAATCAGTGTGCTGACAGTCATAATGACAATGTTTTCCCCTGCAAGAGATTCTGAGACATGTCATTAAGTGAATGCTTTGTTGATCTGGACTATGAATTTTTCATTCGGTAATTTCGGTGCCACAGTATTTCATTAGAGCTATAACAGAACATTGATGTGTCCAGATACAGCAACAAAAAATCCAGGCTTTACCTGTATCTACACTAATCATATGTATTGATACATGCTAATGTAGTTCAGCAATATTAACTCGAGTCCCTTAACCACAAGCCCACTATTTCTCACACTCCGGTATAAGCCTTTTAGCAACTTCCTTCTGGAAAAAAAGAAGCTTGCACCAGTTTCCTCAATCAGCACCCCACTTTATCATAGGACATCCAATAGTATCTTCTTGCTACACCTGTATGTCAAACTGGTACCGCTGTCAGTATTCACGGTGGGTCAGTGGTTAGCAATGTTGCCTTACGTCGATATGGTTGGGGGTTTGAATCCCCACCTCTGATCTGTGTAGCGCTTTTCAGGGCGGGTGTGGCTGAGTGGGTTAGGAAGGTTGCTGGTGCAAATCCCAGGGTTGGCAGAGTGTTTTCACTATTGGGTCCTTGAGCAAGGCCCTTAACCCTTAATTGCCTAGGGACAATTAAGTCACATCCATGGCAACATTGCTAACCACTGCACAGGGACTGCCTGACTCAGCTTTGAAAAATGACTTTAGTTAAAAACACCTGCAAAAAAAAAAATGTAAATGTACAGTATTGTGTGCAGTCAGAGTTGGGTAATTCAGGTCCAAAGAGTAAAAGTCCAGAGCAGGATTTTGTTTCAACCAACCAGTTGAGTCCTCTGTGACTGTGACTCTTTATGCTCAACTGATTGGTTGAAACAAAATCCCGCTCTGGACTTTTACTCTCTGGATCTGAATTACTCAACTCTGTCTTACACCCCTAGTGTTGATAATGGCTGACCCAGACACCGTGCATCCACAAGTGAGCAGTGACTCCCAGTGACCCTAACCTCTCTTGGGAAGGGCGCTACTGACAGGGGCCACCGGCCGGTCAGAGGGCATGGAAGGTCTCAGGTTGATGGTCCTCAGCAGCCTCTCCACCCTCCTGTCTGACGCCTCCGAAGCCAGAGGGTTAGAAAAGGTCCTCAGCTGATCCCTTCTGATGGCAAAATACATTTAAAGGTTAATAAGTCAGTGAACACTGAACCTGGAGAACAAGTTAACAGAGCTGCATTCATCGTTCATCATGATTCTTTTTAAATTTCACGACTATAATGGAGAATGGTAAGCTAATCATACATTTTCTTTATTATTAAAAAACATTGACTTTATGCATTTTGCACAAATTTGCCCCTAAGCATTCTATTGTATGATCAATCCTATCTCTAGGCAATAGCGATGGACAGACCGACTTCATGAACCGTTTGCTGGACATTTTCGTCCCCACTAGATGGTGCTCTATGCTCCAAAAAGCAGTACTGATTTTGTTCAAGCAAAAGCCACAGGAGGCAAATACCACAGGAGGCAAACGGTTAAACAGCCAAGTTACATTCATAGCGACTTGGGCTTAGTCAGCAATAAATATAAAAGGTAAGTTTAAACCTGTGAATCTTTCTCTTCCCTTTAGGAACGTCAGGTGTCTCGTTCTCCAAGTGTCCGCACTTTGTTGAGCCAGGCAAGGCGTCGCAATCGAGGAATCGATATAGGCTGCAGCTCGAGTCCTCAAACGTGGCCTCCTTCTCCCTGCGAAAGAGTCTCGTCCCCACGGGCTCAAAAACCTTGGCTTCCATGAAAGCTTGGCAGAGTCGGGTGGCCTTGAGGCGGGAGATTTCGTTGGAACAGAAGAAGACATCCTGCATGAGGTGACTGAGCACCGCGTCCACCGCGTCCGAGCCGGTGAAGCAGTCGGCGTGCGTGCGCAGGTGCAGCCGCCTTGGCCGGACTTCCACCTGCGTCTGCAGCGCATGGATGATGTTTTTCCATAGTTGTGTGGCATGAAACGGCCCAGAGAAACCTGTGGGAGTATACGAGTACAACGATACAGATCTCGCAGCTTGTACCGTGCTCTACGTACCAGGTTTTACACTAATAGCAAGCACGCCAGTTCACAGTCTCCGTGGTCTGAAGTGTTTCATGTTTTTTGTTCGATCGGGGTAGGAGAGAGTAACAGAAGGCAAAAGGAGGAGAGGGGTTAAAATAGGACAGCCAACAGCAGTCCGGATAGAGTAGGCGCCATTCTGGGGGGGCATCTGAACCCCTTAGAGAATAACTGCCCCAGTCTGTCCTCGAAGTTTAAACCTAAACCAGGGGTGGCCAGTATTATCCAGAAAGGACCGCGGTGTAAGCGGGATTTCGCTGCAACTCCATACATAGATTACTAATTAGAGGACTGATTGGCTGAAAAGTCCTCATATCTGGGTTTGAACAGCTGTCCTAAAGGTTATCCCAAAACCCTGCATATACACCGGGCGTAGAACTAGACGCATAACACAGACACCGTGACGTGCGGCGCAAGTCAGTAGTAGAAAAAAACTTATTTGCACTCGCTCCTGTTGTATGACGATAGAAAGAAGAAGTCTACCATTAAAAGACAAATCATATATACTCTAGACAGGCTTTTTTCGTACCTATTTGGCCATTTTCACGAATACTCCTCGTCTGGCTGTTTAACCTTCGGAATCTCGGAGTCAAATCGGCCGCCATCACACAGACGGAAGTGACGTGGGATGGAATATCCAATCACCTCACGGCCCTTCGGAGCGTTTTCAGGGGTATTTCTGCGAGATATGAGCAGAGGTGCAATGGAAGAATTTTTGTTACTAGCGAACTGGGCTAATTTAATGGTCGTGGAATCCGATATGCATTTTTTTTTTACTAGCCAGCGGACTGGTGTTGAGGTTGTTGTACTCGCCGTCTAAATGACTTGCCTCAACTAAGTGGGCCAGCTTAGTTTTCGGTCCTGTCTATGGCTTGTGAAATTTATGGCAGCGTTTATTGAAATAAATATATCACTACCCGTAACGTCACTAAATGAGCTAAATGCCAGTCAAAGCATAACTTATGGTAGTCTCAGTTTACGTTGTATTACAAAGTAGATTTATTGTGTGCATATTATTATCCATTTCATCCTCGACTCTGTTTTACTTTGAAAGAATGGTTTAGGTGCAAAACGTCTGTATGCATCCATACTCAAGACAACTTTCAGTAATATGTGATAAAAGTTTATGTACAGTCTTGTGTTCAATTGTAACAGAAAAAGCCAGCCTACAAAAATTGTAAATTCACAATGAGTTTCATAAACAACAAATGCATTTAGGTAAAAAAAAAATACAAAAATGAATTTGAACATCTATAAAATTTACACTAAACCTAAATACAACTAGCAGTAGAAGTGCATTTAATGTAATTCAGCACATAGTACTTTACAGCATTACTGCTGAAACACTTTTGAATCAGTTGCTGCTTGTAATGTGCTTTAAATATCGAACTTTTCTTCACAGATGAAATGTCCGTTTTCTTCATAGTCTTCTCGAGTGATGACCATTTCTTCAAAGTCTGGGTGTTCTGACAGGAGCTTACCCCCTTCCCACGCATAACAGATGGGACTGAGGGAACAGAAAAAGCCACATAATAAGAGATAAGCGGGGAGTTGCTGCCTTTCGGTCCCTGACGTCGTCGGTCCCCCCACACTCACTTGGGCGGTGACACCACAGACACCTGGAAGTCGGTGGGAGCGAAGGAACGGATATCTTTGTACACTCTATCTCTGAAGCCCGGGAACAGCGTGTTGCCCCCAGTGAGCACGATGTTCTTGAAAAAGTGAGGCTGCATCTCTGTTCAGACACAGGAAATGAACAGCAAACACATTAACCAAAAAGTGCTATAGAAACATCAACTTTCCACTTTTGCATTTTCAAAGTTGCCGTTTACAGCCTGCCATTTTTTTCCTAATGAACGAGCAGCAGGCTCAGTGGGAATATTAACCATCTGCTGTGTGTTCAGACTGCTTAGAGCAGCTTCTACACTTTTACGAGGGAGGTTTCAAATACATTCCGTATCCCCCCCGTCCTCATACCCTCCGGCATGTTGTGGATGGAGTTGACCACCGCCTCCGGGATGCCCATCTCCTGGATGCCGATGTCAGAGGGATGGAAGAGCATCTCTGGCACAGCAAAGCGCTCGTTGGCCAGCCGGAGTATCTGCTCGCCGGGTTTGTACTTGCCTGTGAAGTTCATCTCCTCCCGGGACTGTGTGGGATAAAATGCAGGATATGCGTACACTAATTACAACTGCATAACCACCCCTGGTCATGCTGCACGAAGGATCCCCCAGCGGCCAAAAGCAAATAGAGCCAAGCCAAAGAACTCAACCCAACACCACTAAAACTATAACATTGGTTTTTAACATCAGATCCTAGTAAAATTATAACGTGATTCAAATAACACAACCTCTGTGCTACCATGATTATCATACAATTAACACAATGTTACATTAAATAAACCATGTAGTTCTGCAAGTACCGCAAGCAGCAAATGCAATCTGCAAGTTCGATTTTTATTAGAACACTTGTCTGCAAAGTCCACCTGGTAAAAATAACTTTATTATTATTATTATTATTACAACTGAAGCAGCTCTTGTAAATTAACCATTAAACGTCAGTTTCATATTATAGGTCTTACTGAAACCAGACTTAGCAATAATGTTAGTTGTCCCTAAGTTGCAAACTGAGATCTCAAACTGAATCAAGAAGTTTCCACGTCGACAATAGAAGACCTCGGTGTTTTGCTCACATCTGAAATTGAGACTGTGCAGCAATCACTAATTCAGATGCACAGAGTAGAGCAAAACTATTCAAATCACGGTCTTCAAGGTCCGAGGACTGTCGATTTCCCAGCCTTCCTTTACCTGTGAGCTGGGTGTAAAGCCTCTGCGGCCAATCAGAATGAGTAATTATTTAATCAGCTATCTGGGAGGACTGAAAACTAGGCCTGGATTTGGAATTGAGGTCCAGATTTGAAGAGCTCTGGCATAGAGGATATATCCAAACATTGTGTATATCCTGTATATCCGTTCCATTATGCTTCTAAAGATAGACTATTGAGTCAGATCCGATCAGTCACACAATATCTGGCCTAGTAAATACACCTAACACTGAGAAACCCCCTTCTGTTTGCCCATTGTACAGCCCACCCCTCCGCAGCTTGTATGTATCGTAGCTCCTACAGTGCCACAAAAGTTAGAGATTTCGTATCACATCTAATATGCTTAGCAAAACTTAAAAAGTTACCTTGCAGTAGCCCTTTTTAATGGAGCTGAAATCAGGAAGCACATAGTCTTTCATCACTGTGTTCTCCTCCCCCTTTAATCTGTGGGGTTATTATAACACTTCAGTACAGCAACATGAGTCAAATTTTTGTCCAGTTCATTTCATGCAAAAAAAAAATGTGCAGGACACCAAAGGTTTGGATACTCCTCTATTGGTCTTTGGTCTTCCTTAAAAGTAGTGGATGCTGCAAAAAGCTTCTGGACTGATGAGGTTCATTAAGAATATGTGATGCACCCCGACTAAGGGCGTCACCTAACATTAGGCAGCAAAAGAACAAATGTGAGAGTAAACCTACTGAGCTATTTCCATGTCCTTGTAGAAGTCCTGAGAAACATAGCACACGTCCTCCTTCACCTGATTGATCACATGGGTCTCGTCCATGACATGTAACTGCCTGCAGAAGATGTCATTACAAAGGTGCACTAAATACTGGGAAGGGGATGAGAGCGTCACAAATAAATTTACAGTATATAACCAAGACATAACATATTTTGCCTGATAAGACATACAGTACTGTGCAAAAGCCTTAGGCAGTCCAAAGAAATGTTTAAAGCTGTTTATCTGGGTGGCAAGTGTACTTTGGCTTAGAACAAAAAACGCAATTTAACATTAGAACATGTGCAGATTAAGAGTAACACAATAAAAACTAGTAATAATGTCTTCTGTTTTCTAAAAAGTTACTGATATCTAGTTGGATGGCTAGATGATCACCGCTTCAGTTCCCAAACTTCTCCTCAGGGGCACCTCAGCCGTTCCATGATTTTGTTAAATTTCACCAACAGCTCAATTAAATAATTAAATATGTTGGTTTAAAAAGTCAGTGAGAGACTGACTAGCTGTATGTGCTAGTGGCCAAGTCAAAAAATACATGGCTGCACTGGACGGCCGCTGCAAATACTAAGATGATTTTAGCAGAGGTTCTGAAATGGCTAAGCTGACACACTTTGACAGGCATAATATCATAGTTTTACACAAACACGAAGATAATCCAAACATCATTTTCTTTGCCTAAGACTTTTGCACAGTACTGTAAATGTTAAGTACCTGTATGAAATGATCTCTTTTAAGTGATTGGTCAGCAGTTTTCCACCCACATTCATCCTACAATAAAACAAAAGGAGAAATCGAATTACAATCCGATCGACATTGTGTGTCACAAATCTGCAGTACTCCGGTGTTTTAGCAGGATCCCATCTTAGACTTTAGAGTCATGTTTGTGGCATTGTGACCTGCAGATTCCATCCTTCATCTTCTTGCCCCTGCAATAGGGAACGATGTGTGTGAAAGAGAAGCCGCTGTCCACCACGATGCAGCACAACTCTGAGCTGTTCTCATAGAAGTATCTCTGTGCGCTCAGTGACCCAGCTGAAACAGAAGATAACACCAAATCCATGGAAGCAGCTCCAAATTATGGCACAGGGCCGCAAGAATATCACCTGAAGCTATCCAACATAAATTACCATTAATCCGAAGAGCTGCTTGAAACTGGTATTCCTCAAACAGGATCTCATTCATAGATTCCTGAATTGAGGTAAAGTTAAAATAGGGCTCTGTGATCACTATACTTGTGTCTGCAAAGTCCACCTGCAGAAAACAACAACAAAACTATTATTATTAATGCTTTATTATATTAAACCAGTACACAATGTATCTGGTGAACTAAAATTATGAGGGGGTTTAAATCAGTGTAGACAAAACACACTCTCCATCTTTCATGAAGAAACACACATATTATACTACTCTAAAACAAACCTTACCTTGAACATTTCCTTTCCAAACAGGTGGTCCCATACTTTCCGCTGTACATCCCAATTCACCAGATAGCCCTAAAAAACACATAGCATTACAAGAAGCACAATCTACTTGGAGAAAAACACATAGTAACACAAATTCAGCAAGAATTCAGCAGGGGTGGTTATGGTTATGAACAAACTTTATGTTCGTTTTGAACATACATTGTACCAGATGTGCCCGGGCAATCGTAAACATCTGCCATCAAACGGTCCAAATAAACAGTTGTGCCCCATTCCTTGAGTGTTTAACGTTAGAGCTTCGTTTGGGGTCAGATTTTTTTTTTATACCGTCGCCCCTCTCCCTCGACAAACTGTATCACCGGGGACTCACCTTCTGGAAGGGTAGTATGTAGAAAAGTCCAGAAGGATCCTTTATTTCATCGAGCTGACTAGCAGTAAATGTTTTCAATCTCGATGTCTTCGACCGAAATTGACAATTGGGGATGACGCTACGGTAAAAAGATATTTGGACAAAAAAATTATATGATGACACATGTCCAACTCGTAGCATAACAATAAACTTAAAAAGCCTTTGAGGCTGGTCGGCAAGCAGAATAATACTCAATTGGTTTGTTTCATCTCCCTGGCAATTCTGGATGAACATGATAAGTGTACCGTGCTTGGTATTGTTGATCATAACTAATTTCATAGTCTGTCCTCACATATTTAATGTAAGTATAATTTACTGGACATATTTAAGAGGATAACTTAACGGAAAATTAGCTGACGGACGATCTTACCTGACTTTCTCGTGGCTGTATCCTATTTTGGCTGTATATGCTCCGTTATCAAGAACGAGGGTTGTCATTATTGCTTTTTACGTAAGCCACGCTTGCGAATATTTCTGTGCTAAGCGTTGTTTTTTTCACGCGGTTTTCCTTGAAAGATGTATTTGCGTTTATTCCAGTTATCCGCGTACTTTTTCACGGAACCAATCACGTTTT
Organism: Isichthys henryi; assembly: GCA_026776945.1. NCBI lineage: Eukaryota > Metazoa > Chordata > Actinopteri > Osteoglossiformes > Mormyridae > Isichthys > Isichthys henryi. The sequence continues at coordinate 10,702,165 of JAODJX010000001.1, read as the reverse complement.
GAGTCCGCGTCCATTATTCAAAAGCCGTGTGGAAAAAAGCACCGTGAGAAGAGAGTTCCGCTTTACTAGCCTGTAGACCGTAGTTGTAAGTGGGTGGGCATTATAATTGGAAATTTTGCTAGAATTTTGTAAGAACAGACTAAAAACAAGATGCAACACACCACCATACTACATCCATGTTTGTTTGCACTGAAGTATAACAGCAAATGCTATTCACTTAAATGGAAAAATTCTTGCCTAAATTCCAAACGCGGAACTTCAGCTACGAGGCAGTCCGCGGTATTTACAATATATTAAAATCCTATTTTTAAAATATAGTGTTTTACATCGCTCAAATCAAATTACAAAAAGTAAAATTACACCCCGCTAACCGTCTGAGAAAGTATAACGTTGGGATTATTTTCGAGTTGCTTTATCGTTTTTTGTTTTTTTTTTTGGAGGGGGGTGTCGATTAAGTTTTCATTCATGAATACCTTTAGTAGAAAGTATTTTTTGTTAACTTAGTTAAAACTGATATTATTGTTATCAATAATAAGTACTCCATATAGGATATGACTTTGTGAGTAGCTTAATAGACTTCGACTCGAGCAAGAAGAGTTTTCAACAAACTTCTTTTGACTTTTATTCACAAATTTTACTACTGGAAAGTCATATTAATAGAACCCGTAAAACACCATAAAAATCTTTGAGATGAACATAATTTTTTTTCTATTATAATCGATCTTTCTATACGTCACATCCGTAAACAAAGAACACGAAGCGAAATGGTACGTGCCATTGTTTATACTGCAAAGGTAAAGAATTGTGTTTATGCAAAATATCTCCAAATGATTTATAATTGAATATACAAGACAAATATACGACTAAGTTATATATAAATATCATTGCTATGCCCATTGCCATACTGGAGCTATCTCGATTTTAAGACGCTACCCTTGTGTCCTCACCCTGAAAATTGGACTAGTCGAGTTGTAACAAATGCTCGCTACCAGCTGGTCAGTAGGATATTTAAAAGACCTCTGCTGAAAACAGGAGAAAGCAGCCGGACCGTATTTACACTCGCTAGCCATACAAATACAAAGCTGTTTGTGACAAAGTCTCCTTTGGGGGACTTAATAGAAGGTAATACACATCATTTCTGTGTAGTTTAAATGCGATCGACAATTTAACCGCACACTAAGTTACAGTTTTCACGTTACAGTTTTGTTTGCCGTAGTTGGAAGTTGCAGTTTTTCTACGAATATGTCATTAGGACATTTTTGCATACATAATGTGTTTTGATTAGGGGATATCGATTGTTTTGCTGTTAATTGTTAACAGACTTCTGATCTTAATACCTCAATATAACCACCTTATTTTTAATAAAACAGTTTGCTGTCGAATAAATAATTAATCGTTTATTTAATCGCATATCGAATAAATGTAACCTTTTATCCAGTATGAGGAAAACTAGCTAAGAGATTGTAAGTCGTTTGAGGCGAAGGTTAAACTGCTCGTGGAGTCTGTGCTTTGTTTTTCTGAAGGTTTAATTTGGTATGATGCTAAACCTTGAAGAAATTCTTGTTCTTTGGTAATGGGTATGGCCGGTCGTTTACATTTTAACAGTGACACGACGTGTTGCCTTTGCCACTGTATCGAATAGCCTCGCATTTTCGTCGCTGCTCCTCTTGACCTGTCTTGTTTTGGTCTGCGAGCTCCGATCACGTGTACTGCTCGGTGACGCGTGAGCTCCGAGCCTTTTTTTTTGTGTCGGTGCGAGTCAAAGCTCTCGTTGTCGTCGTTGTTTTGTTGTTGCTGCGTGTGCGCTGCTTTGTCATTTTGTATTGTCTGCATTTTAAAGCGTCATTGAGTGTGAGAAAGGCGCTATATAAATAAAACATTATTATTAGTGCTGCAGCTGAGACGGTGTGTACAGTAGCCTCGTGCTATCCATCTATGGCTGAGCAATACGAAGGCTCAGCCAATGCGAAGAGAGGTGCCAAGCTGTGTGTTTGCTGAATAATCAGTTTGTGTACCAGCGATCCTGCTGCCAGGGATGTCAGTTTGTCTATTTAGAGAAAAATGTTATGACTGTGTGTTTTTCCTCTCCTGAAAGACATTGTTCGCCCCTAGAACACGTTGTTCTTCCAGTCACTGGTTTCTCTTGCTGTGTGAGGGTTTTGTTGAAACTGATCGCCCGATTTATTTTTTAGATATAGATACGATTGCGATATGTAGTTAAAAATTCCACAAGGACGTCCTTTGCATTCTTTGTTTTGTTGCAACAGAAAATCGTTTCTTTTTTGTAATGAAACGCAGATGAATTCACCGCGAGCCTTTCGTGTTGAATGTCATCGCGTTTTGGCCGATTTATTAATTTAATTGTGTGGTTAATCTGCAGGACAAGAACACTACCATGCCAATTCCACTTAGTCAGAACATAGAGTCCAAGCAGTCAGTTCGTACAGCGCCAACAAGCAGACACTTCGGTGGTACGTTAATCATGCGGGAGAACGTATATCTCAGGGCATTGGGCACTGCGGTGGTGTGTCGTCTTAAAGAAATAGCAGGCTTTTTTGGGGGGGGCGGGGGCGGGTCGGGTCAGAATTGCTCTGGTTGCCTGGCTAATACCGTCAAACAGGTATTGGCTAAATTGCCAAATGCCCTTAAGGCACACATTGGCCGCCTCATTAGACGACATATTTCAAGAATTTATCATTCGTTTTCTTTTACTTATAAACAACCCTCCTTTAAAGGTTATACAATAATTACTCTACGTCTGCGAAAACAGGAATCGCATGTCCCCTATGCTGTAGGGTTGGATGTTGGTCTTAATAATTCGGAGTACCGCCAGTGTAACTGGATACGTTGGCTTTTGAGAGGTCAGCCGTTATTGTCATTATCCCAGAGGTGCATTTGATCCAGTTCCATGGAGCTGGGACACTGTGTCTCGTTGACCTACTTGCTAACATCTGAGCCAGATGCCTTTAGCAAGATCCAAAATTTATATATTTAAATATGCAAGATTTTTTAAATTCTTATTTGGCATGTGTGGGAATTAGCTGTCTTGTTTACTGCATGTTTTCCGAAAGTCCTGCATCGGATATTCAAGTGTGCTCTTGCTCCTGTGCCAACTGTATAAAGTTCCAGCTGTTGCCATGGTCACGGCTTTATGAGCTGTAAAGCCCATTCTGTTGTATTTCCCCTCCTAGCAACAGTAGGGTAGTTTGGTAACCAACACAAACTAGTTTCCACTCTTCAGTAGTCAGAGTAATTGTTTTGTTACTTGGATGGATTTTGATGCTGTCAAAATAAAATCACGATGAATACATCTAAAAAATAAATTAAAATCCTTTTAGAACCTTCCAAAATTACTAATTTTTTGGATCAGTGCACACCAATGTACAATTTAAATGATCCAGACCAGAAAGCCGATCATTTCACATTAATATTACCAGACAGCAATCTGGGTGCAGCTACTGCAGTCTTCTGCCCTTTCAGGTCATTGCTTACCATGCCACTCAACGATGAACGTCCTGCATCCACATCCACAACAGCGAGTGAAGACCAGAGCAGTGACACGGAATGTTCAGACAGGTGCGACAGTGTGACGTCGTCGAGTGACTTTGAGTTCTCCCGTCAAAGTTTCAACAGTGGGGACTCCAGCAGTCACAGCTCACCTTCCTGTAAGTTTATTTATATCCTACTGAGAGCCACCATTTGATTTCTGTCCTCTGAAGAGGATGTGTTTTGCTCAGTATCTCACGCTATGCATGTCACTGTTCCCTAAAAAGGCCAGTTACAGTTTTAAGATAACATTACATTGCCAACTTAAAATTTTCATTTGACAGAAAGAGTAATAAATATAAATAAAGTTCGGTAACACTTTAAAGCACTCATGTATAATGCATTATAGATACCTTCATAATACATTATAATGTATTCCTTGAGTATTACAAACATAGCTATAACTATTTATATAAAGGCATAACACATAGCCATGTTTATTATGCATTATGAATGCGCTCCCAATGTCACGTACAATGCCCTATAAATCATTGTATAATGCATTATAATGCCTATACTAACCATTATAAAGCATTATGAAGGTATGTATATGTATCTTTTAACCTGATTAGTGCTTTATCTGATTAGGCTTTAGATATGAAATTCATGCCTTGTACAATAAAAATATTGATCTTTTTTTAATTGTTAGTTCTTATGTTAATTGTTGCAAGTGCCTGTATCAGCACCAGATAGTGTTGGTTGTATTGGTTTTCAGTTAATTTTTTTTTTGCTTCATTCCCATTTGCCGTGATTGTCTCCAGCTAGCCCCCCCAAAGTCACAACCCTCGATGGAGTCATGGCTTCCGCCCGGGACCTTGTCAATTTGAGCCTGGCACATGAGATCATTATGAACAACAGCTTTCACGTTGAGCAGCCCAATCTACCTCAGAACAGGTACCTCGAGTTAAATGTCTCTGTAGATGTTTCTGGTCTCCAACTTTAGAATTATTTTTGTAGTTTGGAGGCTGCTGACTGAAATTCTCACCCTGGTTCTTTGAAAATGGAACTCTTCTGGGCAAAGGTGATAGTCTTCGCATGCAGTGTGATCGTCTTTAATCTTAACTGGCGTGGGCTATCTGGATGTCAAGAGGTGTTCGACTTTCCTTCCAGCTTAGAGAAAAAGGTGAAAGATATCGTCCACAAGGCATTCTGGGATTGCCTGGAGTCTGAACTCAATAACGACCCTCCGGAGTACGAGCATGCTATCAGACTGCTGCAGGAGATAAGAGAGGTGAGCAATCTGTCATTTGGGTATCCCACGAGAGAAGTTAAGTCCCTGGGACATGGAGTGCAGTGCACGTGCAGTATTTTTCAGTGTTCCCATTTTAAAAGGCAGTATACATCAATGGCATCTGATTTGTAAGAGATGCATAGAATAATGGTGCACACATCTCTTGACTTCTTCAGATTGCATGATGTAGATAATTGTCTATGTTGCTCTGAGTTGGTTCTTCTCAGCCTCCATATCATTAAAGATGCTCTAGAGCAGTGATTTCCAACTCAGTCCTTAGGGACTCCTGCTCTAGAAAAATCCCACTGAACCCAGATTTTCCCTGATTTCACAGGTCCTGCTGTCCTTTCTGAACCCCGGAGCAAACCGCTTGAGAACCCAGATCTTGGAGGTGCTGGACCTGGATCTCATCCGGCAGCAGGCTGACAACAATGCAGTTGATATTCAGGGGCTGGCCACTTACATCATTTCTGTCATGGCCAAGTTCTGTGCCCCTGTGAGGGATGATGAGGTTAAAAAACTGAAGGAGAACTTGGACAACACTGTAGTAATGTTTAAGTAAGTCGGTTATTCAAAAAACGAGCATATGTCCATCTTCTGTTAAGTCATGCATTGACTCATATTTAAAGGTCAGTGAGGCATAAATGGATTTTGTTTCCATCTTCACGTACAAACAGAATGGGAACTGTATGTTTTCTCAAGTTTACAGAGGTCCTTTGTAACATTTGTTTGTCAATAGAAGTGAAGAGAATTGCTCCCTGACTGAATAGAATACTTTGAGTTGACTCAACTTCTTGGCCTTGTTTCCCAGGGAGATATTCCGAGTGCTGGATCTCATGAAGTTGGACATGGTGAATTTCACCATCCAGATCCTCAGGCCAGAGCTGCAGAAGCAGTCCGTAGAGTACGAGAGGGCCAAGTTCCAGAGTGTTGTGGAACGTACTCCAAGTATGTGCTCTTCAATATGCTATATGTATTAGCACTGAGCTATGGTCATTCCCTCATTCGTAGTAAAGCAACGTAAATGTTGCACTTAATGGTTCCCAGTAGGATCTCACCTTTAAAAAATGTTTGAGGTCTAGTCTTGACAATATCTTAGGGTATTCTACTTTGCCTATGTATTTTGATCATGCTGTATAAAGACGACCTGTTGACTCCTACCATAAAAAGCGATTTAGCCCTTCTACCAACAGGTGGCGCCCTTATACATAAGTGTGTTTCTGTCCAGGTGCATCCGTGTCTAAGAAACGGTTAGCATATAGTTTTACATGGAAGAGGATCTAATGATTGCAGATGAGAAGCTGACAGTGACTTCTGAGTTCTGTGTGTATCACTGTCCCACTTCTTTATGAGACGCCTAACAGTGATCCAGTGATCCATTGTGCCGTCTAGCCAATGACCAGCAGAGAAATTGCTAGCTTATGTAACCTTGCTTTTGTGTCACTGCATTAATGAGACCTTGTTTGCTCCGTATTCATTGACATTCAGATGTGTGCATGGTAATTCAAGTTTGCTTTGAGATTCAATCAACCCGCAAATAATTATTTTTGTAATACAGTGTAATACATTTTTGTCCTAAGGGGAAAAGGAGGAACCCCATCAAAGCAGGTAATTGAGTAATATCCTGTGGAAAACTCCCTTTGAAGTGGAAATAAGAAGTGCAGTTGAAATTGGTTGGTTATGGATGATGGCAACTGGGGGTGACGATCTCTCAGGATGTCTTAAATTAACTGATTTGCCAACTCTAGAACAGAGTACCCGAAGTAGGAGAAATGCCTAGATATTCACTGACGCATACATAGAGGAAGAGAAAGCAATTAAAAATAAACACACATGATGAAGCAAACCTATGGTGATCTAACCTCTTGCCCAACTACTTTACATTCTACTGATCTGCCCCCCCCCTTTTTAAAAAAAAATAAAATAAAACTACATTTTTGTCCTCAAACAGGTGAGAGTCACATCCCTTGACCCAAATCAATGTAGGTAAAATCATTTGAGCTGACCTTTGAGAATCTGCTTCATATGAATTCTCCCATGATCCAGATGCACTGGACCACACAACTGCCTGGATTAAGGCATCTTTGGAGACGCTGCTTGCTGTCCCCACTGCCAGTCAGTCTTCTGGTTCTGCAAAGAGCACGCCGGCCCTCCCCAGTCCCACACAGATATTCGATACAGCCTACATCCAGCTTTTGAACTGGGACCACCAGAAGAATGTGCTCCCCGAGGTAAGTGGCCACTATATGCAGTAGCTATGCAGTAGTTAATGCATGAACGACAAGTATTGAGCGTTAGCTCCCATTTCTAATACCGAATATTATGAATCTTATGACTGAAGTAAGTGTTACTTATAAAATGACTGGAATGCCATGTGTTTTTGTCCTCAGACACTGATGACAGACGAGATGCGCTTACGTGAGCTGCAGCAGCGTCTAAAGCTGCTTCAGACTGTGGCCTCCATCTTGCTAATTGTCTACAGCACCATCGGCGGACCCATCTCTGGGCTTCCCGGACTGGCCGACCGGCTTAAGAAGATGGCCGGTGTCCTTTTGGAGGGCATGCATGGCCCGTGAGTCGCACCTTAATACCTTTAATAAAACATGTGATTTTGAAGCTGGAGGTGTCTGCACAGATGCTCACATTCTGTAGTAATGCTGTTTCTCTTACCCAATCTGCAGGGATTTTGACCTACCCGAAGCCCTGGAAAATGTCAGTGTCCAGATCTGCTCGGAGCTGAATAAGACCCTTGTGGGGTGTAGCTACCCTGCCATCTCGCCTGATGTGCAGGCGACACTGAAGGGGCAGATTTGCAGCATTCTCCAGGAAAACAACCCCATCCGTAATCTTGTTGGTGAGGCCACAAGTGCTGACTAAATTCTTTCTTTCCTGCTACTCTTTCCTAATAGTCTACAGTCTCCTCAGTGGTAGGATCTTGCTTCCACTGTCTAATAAGATGCTTTCATACTGAAGTTTCAGATCCTAGTTCCTGGTGTGTCAGAAGCAGGGACTTTTGTAGTTCCTGGCCACTTTCATGCATTACTCTTACACCACATAACAGAACTTGTATGTTAAATAAGCATGGGAGATGCAAAAAGCTTGTAGGTCAAGCTTCACACATGACTCAACTACACTGCCATCCCAAAAACAATGGAGAATGAACAAGTTATTTTTTTAAGCTATTTGTTTGTTTGTTATGGGGTCTTTCGGTTTCACAGGATACAAAACGGTGTAATGCATTCCACTAATAAGTGCTGACAAGTTTTGCAGCTGGTACTGGCAATATTGGACAAAAGTGTATAATAATAATTGATACTTTATAGGATCCCCGTGGGGAAATTGTCTTTACACCTCCCTCAACTTGCTTTATGTAGAGTAAGCTGTCCGTGAAGGGCTGCCACCCACAGTGGCGCTCAGGGAACTGGGGGTTAAGGGCCTTGCTCAAGGACCCACAGACATGCTGAGGCTGGGTTTGAACCAATGACCTGCTGATTACAGGCACACAGGCCCACTGCACCACACACTGCCCCCTATTATTAGTTACAGATAAAATTTTCCGATGCAGAAATATGAACAAAAAATGTATTTGATAAATGTAAAAATAAAAGTACAAAAATAATTCCATCTGCTCAGTTTTTTTGCTCTGCTAATTATCTCTCTTCTCTGCTCTTCTGTGTAACTTCCAAGTTAGTTCCAGTGCTTGTGGTCAACCAATCAGCAAGCTATCCGCTGCTAACCCCTCCCCAGTAGTTCATATTTGAATGAAAAGAACGTAGTCTGGAGTAGGTACCCAAAAAAAGGGTTCCATAAGTTCGTAACTGCCTCCGACGAACTACAATTTTTCCAAGTTCATATGGTGTAAAAGTGACCAGAAAAAGGTTCTAGTTCCTGGAAAAAAGTTCTGTTATTTATCTCTTGGAATCTATCTGCCTTACCTTAATAGTAAAGGTGAGAAATAGTTGGCTGAATCTGGAGTACATCCTAAATTCTGCCTGATGTACTGCCCTACTTCTTATGACCAGACTCCATTTACTACAAACCATCTTCTCTTATAACTCTTCATATTGCCTTGACTCTGTGACCTGATGGTCATCACATCTCTTACTGAAAATCTAATTACAAAAACAAACGTGATTTAATAAACATAAAGAGTGCTTTCACTATCAACACATTCTTATGAAAACTTACTGGTACGAGGCCTGCATAGAAATTCATTAATGGTTTGTATGCCAGTGAATGGATGCTTATTAATATTGCAGCTGAAAGCAGTGGTACAACTATTCATTGATTTATTCATTATTTTAAAACAGAATTTAAATGACAATAACAGGGAGTCTTCCTTTATATCGCTGGTAGTGCTTCTGTCATCACTACACCCTGAATCATTCTCTCCTATTCTTTCGTCTTCTTTCAGAGGAGAGGGTGCAACAGTACTTCAAGAATTTCCTGACCACACCAAACTCCCACCTCACGCCTCCTCCCATTCCGGGTGGGCTCGCCCTGATTCAGTCAGAAATCGGTGTATTGGGGGCCAATTTCGTCTCCCTAGTGAACTTCAACAAACAAGTGTACAGTCCCTTCTACATGGGCATCTTAAAGGATCTGCTCTTCAGCGGGATGCCCCCGAATTCACCCCAGAAGACTGCTGTTGCCACAGTGGATTCCCAGTAAAAACCCACCCTGGGAACAACCACCCCATTGCCCCTGATTCCACACACCTTGGATGTTTGTCTCCGCAGCCAGCCAGCCATTTTAGTGCAAGGTGTCATGTGTGCTGCATGTTTAGATGTCATTCCCACAAACAAGCGATCTCCACACTGTCCACCAGTACTATTGCGGCATCCCCGAATGTTATGCCAATAACTTGTGGTGCTTTATAAAATGTTATGCAAATGAAAATGTGGTGCTTTATATAAAAAAAGGTGTCGAATAGACCTACTAGCAGCTCATTCAATTGTGGGCTATGTTTGCCTGTAAAAAAAACAAAAATATATATACATATATAGGTAAACTACTGTTATTGGATCTACTTGATAGTTATATTTGAAAAATTGATAAATTATTGTAATGTCTAGTTCTTCTGTTATTTAGGAGAATATTGTGTGAAGTATTGAGCATTATAAAGTCAGAAATATAAAATTTTACTGAAGTCATTTATATTTCATAAAGGGAGATGGTTTTATATAATCAGTTTTGGATGCTTTCTACATTGATTTGGGTAAATGGATTTCACTGTCACCTGTTGGAGGACAAATTTTTTTAAAAAAGGGGGCGAACTGTCATTGGGTTGTGACTCAAGTGCCACCATTTCTTACTGAGAGATGGACCATTTTGTATGTCGGGTCCTGTTTCTAAGTCTCAGTGACTCGTAACTGCAGTGTTAACCTTGAGTAATGTTTGTTATAACTAAAGATGTAACTGGTGAAAATCACTTGAACTGACGCTGTTCGCTTAATTTTGGAAATAGGCCTACAATGATTTTTTTTTCAGGTTTGGAATTTTGCTTGGCATCTGGTTCACTTTCCAAATGCAGATGCAGCCATCCGTGTTGAAGGAGCAACTGTGTGGGAAATAGGTCAAGTTTTATTTCATTGGATACCAGTTTGAACACCTTAAGTAGTGATGGACAAAATGAAGCTTCTCTAACCATTTGCTGTATTTTTTGACCCCACTAGATGGTGATCTTGGTTTGCTTCGGGGCAAATGTTGTGCCTGTTTTTTTTCCACAGAGAGCACCATCTAGTGGGGTAAAAAAATACAGCAAATGGTTCATGAAGCGTCGTTTTCTCCACTATTATTACGTATCATTTCTGTATCTTGGCTGTTTTGAAGAACTCGTTTTACCAACTAGTCATAGAGGTAGCATTTGTCGATGTTGGCGTAACCATTTCAAAATATATATATTATGTAAGGTTTGTTATATTTTTTTCCTTCTGCTGCATTGGGTAAAATACAATTTTTAAATGTATGCTTTATTACTCTGTATTACAGGCGACTCTGTAATGCATTTTCATGTGGCTGTATTCATGTGTTTTGTTATGCGACGCTGTCATTTTGACCAGAGGAGAAATAATAGCTGAACCCCAACATCCATGATCACTAAATAAACGTTACTCTTTTGTAAAAACTGTAGTAAAAACACATTTACTACAGCCAGAATGGTTTGTGTGTTGTAAGAATTCATGTAATGCAGTTATATTATGGTGAAATAAATGCATCCCTTTTTAAACCAAGATTTTTGTCGTGTTTGAGTGTATGAACTTAGATAACATTCAATGCGTGATGGACAAATGAAGCCCCATAAACCTTTTGCTGTATTTTTTGATTCCACTAGATGGTGCTGTCTGTTCAAAAAAGGGTTTAACGCATGACCCCAAAGCAAACCAAGAGCACCATCTAGTGGGGTCAAAAAATACAGCAAATGGTTCATGAGGCTTCATTTGGCCATCACTAATATCATCCATCCATCTTCCAAACCGCTTATCCTACTGGGTCGCGGGGGGTCCGGAGCCTGTCCCGGAAGCAATGGGCACGAGGCAGGGAACA
>JAODJX010000001.1:10666741-10680344 GCA_026776945.1 Isichthys henryi | reverse complement strand
AAGTAATTATAACAAATATCACAACACTACATCATTGTTAAATGTCAGTAGTGAGAAAACAATCAAGACTTTGCTGGAGAATAAAAAAAACAACATTTTGCAGTATATTTTTATAATTCCGACAAATCAAAAAGCACCAAGGTACCTTTGTAATTGTTCGGAAAAGTGCATGCTGTCACGAGCTATATTTAACACGTAGAACAGTGTCTGATGATAGATAGAATTAACTTAATATAATTTTGTGGTGGAATTCTGTGTGTCTGAAATAGGGGGTCCCGTTCCCCCCAGCTGAGACACATGCTGTGTTGATCTTGGGTCACCCCCAATTCCAAGCGACTTCCAGCATCAGTCCGTAATGGTGTGTATCCCTTAGGCAATTGCAGCGTGGGAGCGCGCTGCCAAGTTTATCCAACAGAGGGAGGCACTGCTGGCCCAGCTGGAGGTGTTTGAGTGGGGGGCGTCTGACCCCAGCAGGTTCTTCCAGCATGGTATGTGCTCTATCAACTCTATCTGCTGCCTTCTCAGATATGGCTGCTGAGTATGGAAGAAATGTTGAGCGTGCATAGACACGCCATGCCTGACTCTTTTTGACATTTCCAGAGCAGCTGGTGATATTTGCATAGGCTGTGGTGTATCAGGGCAATATAATTAGAAGTATTTTTGTGTTGTCAAGTAAATGAAATTTCTGAAGATCTAAGGAACCAAGTTTTTGGTGTCTGTCAAGGTTACAAAGCCCTTTATTAGGCTCTGAGACTCGAATGAGATAAAGTGAAACCATATTGTTCAAATTTGCTATAGGCATGTCTACTCCCACACTTCCAGACTGAGGAATAGTTTCTACCCTGTGCGTAAATTATGGGGGGGGGGTTGTAACACGGCCAATAATGAAAACTGGCTACTACAACTCCCCCTCCTCCAATAATCATGTCTCCCCCTACATGGGCGGGAACATCAACCCCCCCCCCCCGCCATGTTCATACCAAAGTTACACCCTCGGTTTCTACCCCAAAGCCATCAACCGTCTTAACCAGGCAAGAAACGACGCACTCAAATAACGCCACCTCACCACACCCTCAGGAGTATTCCATATGCACTCTTCTGCCAACCTGCCACCCCTCCCTCCCCAAATTACTGACTGTTTACCCTGTTGATCATTTTTACCCATATTACTACTACTAATTCTTAAGATCTACATTGTTACGATTAATGCTGCTAAAACGAATATATAATTGCACTACTGAACTTTGGTTCACTATTTAATCACGTCCAGTATATCTATATTGCATATATTATTATTATGATTCTATTTCTATAATATGTAGCGTTGGTGGAGAAGGCACATAGAGTTTTGTTGTATATGTACAATGACAAAGATATTTTATCTGTCTGCAGAAAATTTGTGGCAGTAACCAGTCGTAGCAAGAGTGGCCATCTTAGCAAAATCTCTCCAAGATATGGAGCTTTAGAGCGACATACAGCAAAGCCATTCAAATCACGGTCCTCAAGGTTCAAGCACTGCTGATTTTCCAGCCTTCCTTTACCTTTGAGCCAGTTGTGGAGCCTCTTTGGCCAATCCGAACCCATAATTATTAAACTAACTGCCTGGGAGAACTGAAAACAAGGCCTGGATTTGGAATCGAGAGCCGGATTTGAAGATCCCTGACATGCAGGATTATAGCAGGCGTCTCTTACTTTGAGGACAGTAATTAGTTGAAAGATGAATGGATGGATGCATGCATGGAATGTTAGACAATTCCTCTAATCAGATATAGCAGGGAAGGGTGGGACAAAATTCCTTAGCAGAATTTTGAGAGACTGCACAGAAAAAATGCACTCTGAAATATGCAGATCAGGTATGGAAGAAATTCATCTTGCTGTATTTCATGTACACATACTGTCGTATTTGTATAGCAAACTACAAACCACTATCTGTCCAATACAATTTCTATATAAGAGCTGAATTGTTCAGAGATGATAACCCTGCAGAGATTTATTCTAAAGTTCTCAATTCATCTCCCAAACGGCCAGTGTTGACAGAGTAACTTCACAGTAGGCGGTGAAACATGAATCTCTCCCAGGTTATCGAGGCACATCGATTGCAAGGATGGATGAGTCCAGGTGCAGGCAGAAAATCAACAGGCAGATATCGGCCCTGGAAAGGATCCTTTCCAAGGATATCCGACTCATCCGGGACCGGTTCTGTGATACCGTCACATACAATGTAAGCATGAGTTCCTCCATCATTCTTACCTCAGTGGAGAAATGGAGACTGAGGCATAAACAGCCTCAAGAAGCAAACCCTGATGTAAGACTGTGCCTTACAATGCAGGTTCAGCGGCACTATATATCTGTCACCTCTTACCTATACTGATGAAATATTATATTGAGCACATGTCAGTGTCCTTCTTCCTGTTGGCCACTGTAGGGCAGTATGGTTGGCTCTTCTTCACCGCTCATACTACTAGTGTTGGGAAAGAGAGAGCAGGTAGGATAGTTGCCAATCCATTTCATGAGGGGTGTTTCAGTCATACCCTTGAACAGTTACTGAACCTGAAATATTCCAGCCGTATTAGTGTGTAACATTGTAAGTCACTGTCAATAGAAGGATTTGATAAATAACACATTTGTTTTACTTTCAGGGGAGGCCTTACGAGCAGAAGATGCGCTGGGATCGCATTGAGATGCTGTACTGGCTGCAGCAGGAACGACGTGTGAAAGACCTGGATAAGCTGCTGGGGACAGAGAAGTGCACCAACCCCAGGCTGAGCCCCCTTGAACAAGTTCATCCCACCACCCAAGAACACACCCCCTTGCCCAGCAATCAGCTAATGTGCCCACCAGGAAGCAGCGATCCCACCCCCATGCTCATCTCTGGCACCGTTTTTGGGACTGCTGTTGACAAAAAAAAAGCTTACCTCTGATGTGAAGGGGAAAAAAAATAAAATAAATAAATATATATATATATATATATGATACAAAAAATAACGCCTTTATATCGCTAAAGTAGTTTACAGCAAACGAAATAAAAATAATGTACCATACTTCGTTAAGAATAAAGAAATGTTAGCTTCTTAAATTATATTTTTAATAATCACTAGCTGGATGTCTGTAAATGGGCTTTTAAAAATGTATTACATAGACGTTTAAATGTAATTTAAGAGTTGATTAATCTTTAACATTCGTCGAACACACCCTTCCGTTCACTGGCAACAAATCTGCCTGGATACGTGACTGTTCGAAATAACGCGGCTCCGTCACGTGATCGCTGGGCGGCTTGCTATTGGCCGCTTTCGAACAGGGAAGTTGTTTTGTTGAAATTCAGGGACGCGCACTTGGAAATGATATCAGCCTGAATTTGCGAAGCTGTCACTGTACACTGACAGGTAATCGGACGGAAGGAAACCAGCTGACAGAATTTAGTAAGTTATCACTCTTCGTAATATGACTAGCTAAGTAAAAATAAGGGACGAATATAAATTTGTATAGTAACTATTCAGACGAAGTAATGTTGTTGTCGAGCTACTATATTTACATGTTCATTTTTAAGCTGCCAAACCAGTGACTCGTTAGTTAGGTCAGTTATTAGGGGATCAATGAATACTTAACGTCTTTAACTTGCCTGTCTAAGGCTACTACTGGACTGTGACAGGCAACGGTACAACGTATTTAAACGTTTTTAACGATAAATTGATATTGTTTTATCAGTAAGTTGCTATCTACATTGCTGGCGTGCGTTAAGTATTAATACTTTGGTATTGTTTTGTAAACGCGCTACAGGACTTACTTTCTGTATGACTTGTGCTGTTACAGGACGTACCGTCGACATACTCTTGGTTATTTAAACATAATGTTACATCTTGACGTATTAGGGTAAGAAAACAAAACGTGAATTTCAGGCGTTTTTTTTCTTTGGAAGGTGTCTTTGAGTTTCTTACCGGTTCCTTTCGACGTATTTCCTCAAGGCGGTGTTGATGCCTGAAGCTGATAACATGGAATTTGGCATTAAAGGTTTCCTTTGAATACACTGTATGATACTCCCAGTCGTGAGTTATTCTGAGACACATTGGCCCTGTGACCTACCCTTCATCACCGCGGGAACCCTGCATGTGCCGCCTTCGAGCAACCGGAGCTCAGGATGGAGGAACGGGCTCGGAGCTGCCTGCTGCGCTCTCGCACTGTCCTGGAGCAGGACATCAAGTCCTCTTACCTCATGGACCACATGGTCAGCGACAAAGTGCTGACCACTGATGAAGAGAATACCGTCAGCAGCAGGGTGAGTTGTATGATTCTTGCAGTGATGTCGGAGTCGTCTAAGGTTTGTTGAAATGATGAGAAAGAGTAAGACCCTGAAACAAAAACGATTTAATTGTAAGCAGTGTGATTTGTGTAGACAGAGTAAAAGTCTTTTCATTATTTATGAAAATGGTGTAAGCCAAGGCAGGTGGGATGCCTCGTTTTTACCAAACCGGTGCCAGAATCGGTGCCGGGTTTTTTCCCCAATCTGGAACTGGTTCCATGTGTTTTCACCTCAACTGGGCCTGGACCAGAAAAATTCTGAATTTTGAAGCGTGACGGCGAATGTGGGATGGATTATCGCGTCCAAAACTTCCATACACCTGGAAAATTTACTCCATAACTTGTCTGATATCACCAGTGCTGGCAGTGAAACAACTTGCCAGCTTGTTAGTGGAATAACATTACATCATGTTCTTTTATTCTGTGGGAAACGAAAGAATGATCGGCTGGCAAGATTTTATGATAAATTATAAACATGTCACAGGTCGAAGAAATAAAACATTGTGACACCTGAGTGGCAGTGAGATCATGAGGCAGACAACAATCCTTTAGTCAAGTTTTAAAAGGACTGTGGTAAAACAGCGAGCAAGAATAAACTCACACACACAGACTGGGGAGAAATACAGCCTTTAAGGAGACAAAAGTAGATGCAGGCCTTAGAGACAGAGTGCAACAAGTCATACTCTGAAAACTATGGGACTTAAAGGCTATTTTTTCAGTCCAGGGGCTTATAAAGACTCAAAATTCAGAACATCACAATAAATTCATATTAACTTTTACTCTCTGCATAACATTTCCATTCCGTTCTTTTTTGAAACCGGTGTAAACGCATGCAGGTTCTCAAAAGGCGCCAAGCGAGAACCAGTCCAGCACCGGCTCTATGTTGGTGGAAAAAAGACATAAAATAATCTTATAGTTTTGAGGCCAAATGAGTCCTGCATGTGTTTTTGAGTGACTTATATTTGTAAGATGGGCCTGGTGTGGTGTAATTCTGCAAAAGAAAATGCTGACCAGCCTCTGTCTCTGGCTTGATCCAGGCCACCAGGAGAGAGCAAGCAGCTGCCCTTGTTGACTTGGTCCTGCAGAAGGACAACCGTGCCTACGTCTCCCTCTACAATGCCCTCATCCGCGAGGGTTATGGGGACCTGGCCTGCCTGCTACAGCAGGATCTGCCACTCATCTCCCCCGAGGTACAGAAGAGCTATTCGGATGGAGGTACTCCTTATGGTAAGACTCTCGCCGATACTGCAGGGAATTATGGGAATCTAGGAGCTAACACAGGCATCCTCATAAACAACAAAACAATAATGGGTGCTATAATGTCTTTTGTCTGTCTTTGCTAGGTTACATCTATTCCTCAGTGGTCTCTGTGTGTCTGTACTTATGTTACGAGTGCTCGTTGACTTCTCGGTGTCTGTACCTCAGTTAAGATGGTGCTTATTGAAGGCGGGGTGCCACAGAGGCCTGTGGTGTTCGTCAGCCGGACAGTTCTCGTCAACAAGATCCGACAGATGCTGTACAAGCTGAAGGACAACCCCGGCTGGGTCACCGTTTTTGGAATGGCGGGGTCAGGAAAATCCGTACTGGCAGCCGAAGCCATGAGAGACGAGGCTCTCATTCAAGGTGGGAATAGTGAGTGGAAGCTCAGCAGATTAGAGGAGGGTTGTCTCTTTCGTGTATTATCAGAATTAACATACCCGATCATTCTTTTGTCCATGTGGAACCTCAGAGTGCTTCCCCGGAGGAGTCCATTGGCTGTCAATCGGCCAGGTGGATCTGCCGGGGCTGTTGGGGAAAATGCAGTCGCTGTGCTTCCGTCTGGAACAGAAAAGCAGCTCCTCTGCCCGGAGACCCCGCTCCATTGAAGAGGCTAAGGAACAGCTCAGATTCCTTATGCTGAGCAAGTACCCCAGGTATGAATCACACCTGTATGTACCAGTGGTACCCTAGAGAAGATTCAGGCCGTTGAAATGCCTAATGCACGTGCCCCAGAATCTGCTCTGTACGACCTGTGCTGTTAATGAAGTCACTTTTGTTGTGAATGGGGACTTTTTGCCTGTATTTGTTCAAGCGGTAACCCAACAACGAATGGAATGACTTCCTTTTGGTCACCAGGACTCTTCTGATCCTGGACGACATCTGGGATGGGGCGGCCCTGAAGATGTTCGATGTCCAGTGCCGGGTACTGCTCACTACTCGAAACCGGAGCCTGGTGGACTCTGTGAGCGGTACGGTGCCACTCCACTGTCAGGTTAAAGTGATGTTGGCCTGAATGCAGGCCACAATGATGACGGTTTCTCGTTCAGCTGAAAACATCTACGTGGGTTCGGCAGTTTTTGTGAGAACAAAGAAGATTCCGCAGGAAGTCCCCACGAAAACCAAAACGGAGGCATGTGTGTTTCTGCTTCTCCCTGCAGGCCAAAGAGAGGAGATAGAGGTGGAGAGCAGCCTGGACCAGAATAAAGCTTTGGAGGTTCTGGCCCTGTATGTTAACAAGACTGTGCGGGAGCTCCCAGAGCAGGCGAGCAGCATTGTCAAAGAGTGCAAATGTGAGTTAACCTCAACCTCAAAATATGCTGGCATTTGTATTTTGGCAGCGAGATGAAGAAAAGCATATGAGTTAAGCTAAAAAAAAATAAAAAGACTCTCTATCCATCATCCATAACCACTTGTGTAGTTCAGGGTCTCTCTGAGCATTTAGAGATACATGGCTCGTGGCAGGGGATACCATGGTAGTGATTCCAGCCTATCGTAGGGCATGCATTCCTGCACATGATCGCACACTATGTGCAATTTAGATGTCTGGTAGGAAGCCTGTGTGTCCAGAGGAAACCTCAACAGGCACAGGAAGGCCATGTAAGCTCCAGACACACTGAGCCTGGGCCAGCGTCCGAATACCCAGCCTTGGCAGCGTGAACCCAAAATGCCAAATCAACCAGATGGTAATAATAATATCAGGACTGCATTTAAGAGGGAAAAAATGTACTAAAAGGCACAAAATCAAGATATAAGCAAAGAAACCATGAGCTGTGTGAATATTCTTTTAAAAAGAACAACAGAAGAGCTGTTGGGAAACGGTGTTCACAGGCTCAGCATGTTTATATCCACCTCTGGGGGAAGCACATGAGTCATTATTCTGAAGAGGCAGCAGCAATGGCTGCCAGATCTGATGGAAAATATCCCATTTAATGCTGCTATCGTATCTTCCCATAGAGAACCAAAGAGGCACTTCTTTTAGCCTTTGGCAAGTTCTAGGTGTATTTCTGTTATTCTGTGAGAGCTACTAGGTGTTTTTTTTTGCGATATTCACATGTCGACTGGATGTATGAGCCTTGGGATGCAGCACTTTGGTTAATGCGTCGCTTTTTGTGTCCCGTGTGGCTCAGGCTCCCCCCTGGTGGTGTCCCTGATCGGGGCACTGCTTCGTGACTTCCCAGACAGGTGGGACTACTACCTGCGGCAGCTGCGGCAGAAGCAGTTCCGCCGCATCCGCAAATCGACCTCGTACGACTACGACGCACTGGACGAGGCCATGGATGCTAGCATCACGGTCCTGCAGAATGACTCTCAAACGCTGTACAAGGACCTCACTGTGCTGAAGAAAGATGTCAAAGTGCCAGCCAAGGTAAGGGCAGCACTGTGCTTGCGTATTGGCTGGTATAGAGAGTGTGATAGTATAGGTCATAGTGTGTTCGGTATGGAGAGTATACTGCAGGAGTATAGGTCACAATGTTTAGTATTGAGATTAAAGGGATATAGGCCACAGTGCATTTGGTATGGGAGTATAGGTCAGGTGTTTCGTATGGAGTGTATGGGAGTATACAGGGATGGGCAAAGTTACATCACAGTGTATTTTAAAATCAGCATAGCAAATACCCTAATTATATCAAAATAAACTATGAAATACAAAAAGCACAGCATGTATCAAAATAAAGTACTGTATTTTTGCATTTTAAAACTGCTAAAAATTCTTTTCTAAGGGAAATCGCTTCGCAACCCTTCTATCTATGGCATATTTGATCTATCCCTTCACCAGTGCACTGACTCCGTTAAGTGAATGCTTGAGAAAAGCAGTATTTCTCTGCCTAATGAGGCATGCCACAAATCTGACATATGCACAGACAACAGATCAAATATTCTGACCATCTGTTACATCCCAGATCCCCACATATCTATGTGATCACCCAGATGAAGGTTTCTTTTAAAGTAACCAATAGTTTAATGTTTAACTAACAGTTTTTTTAATGACTCATAATTGAATAATAATTTTTTTATTTGGTGTTTAGTAATGAAGGGCCTATTTTCCATCAGCAACATCATAACATCTTTAGCCATTGTAACAATTTTCTACATAATCATTCGTTTGTTAATCATAATAAGTTATGTGTCAGTCATTTATACAATGGTATACAAATACACGATCCTATTAAACAGCTACTTCACAATGTGTTTGTTATGGAGAGTATGGGAGTATTGGCCACAACGTGTTTGGTATGGAGAGTATGGGAGTATTGGCCACAACGTGTTTGGTATGGAGAGTATGGGGGTATATGTCTGGTATGAACAGCATTAGAGCATAGATGTGTATGGTAGCACAAAATGGTAGAAAGAAAATAGCTTGAGATGAACCATTAAAATGACAATATCCTGACCACAGGCTTCTCAGCATGAAACTCTCTAGGAGGCAGCACAGGCCACTGTTTCACCAAACCCCCTTCGCCTTGTGTTCTCTTGAAGGTCCTATCTATCCTCTGGGATCTGGAGTCAGAGGAAGTGGAGGACATGCTGCAGGAGTTTGTGAACAAATCGCTCCTGTTTCGCGACTGCAGCCAGAAGCCCTACCTGTACTATCTGCATGACCTGCAGCTGGACTTCCTCGTCGAGCAGAACCGGGACCGTTTACGGGTGTGTGTGAGGAGTCGTGACATGCAGAGCTCGATTCTGCTGGTGTGCTGTCGTCTTATCTTCTCAAAGGCCTACTGTCATTGACATCTTCTTCCATTTGATCTATTCTGGGCCTTATTTTACAATGCTGCACTGATTTCTCTTTCCTTGTTCTTTAATAGTCGCTACCAGTCAGTCACTCTCCTTTTTAGTAGCTCTCTTTGAGGAAGGTTTAACACTACAGTTGAATGAATTCCCTTTAGAATTATATTGCAGTGCTAGTTTTGCATATGGGTGTGTTTGTATGTGTCTGTGTCTGTTTGGAATCAGAAGAGCCCCCAAGCCTGACTTCGGTGTGTGTTGTCCCTCAGGAACTGCACTCCAAAGTAGTGCGTCAGTACAACCAGTTCTACAAGATGGGACCCCAGTTGTCTGGCAATGAGGAGAGTCTCTATTGGTTCAGATACCTCACCTACCACATGGCTCAGGCTGAGCTTTCCAAGGTACCATCCCTAGACCAACACCTGCTTCATGGATCTCACACTCTATGCCTCATCTCATGTTAACTACATGTCTCTCACATGGTTAAGTAACAAGAAAGATAAAATCAAGTAAAGCCACTGGTTGGTGGCATTGATCAAGGTGCTCAGCTTATCAGCTTAAGTAAATATTCATCTTTATTAAACTGGTACAGAGTTTGACTGGCTACCTTCTATGCTGGCAGTAATTCAATTTATAATTCAGAATGTGCTCTTTTTTGTTTCGTAGGAGCTGTGTGAACTCATGTTCTCCTTGAATTGGGTCAGTACCAAAGCTCAGATCATGGGACCCGCCCCTCTCATCAACGACTATCTGGAATACTCCTCTATACTAGATAAAGAGGTCTGTGGAGGTCATGTGGTTGTGGATAGTGAAGATGGATTATGCAGTAACTGCCTGTCTCTGTATACATTTCACTTTCACTCTCTTTGCCTCTTTAATTCATTATTTCTCTTCCTCACTGCCTGTTGTCTGTCAATGTTGCTCCTTGTCTCTCTCTTTTGCCCCCTGGTGGGCTTGTAGAATAGCACCGTACGAGAGCAGTTTCAGGAGTTCCTCTCAGTGAATGGGTACCACCTGGAGCAGAAACCTTTTCCAGATGTGGTGCAGCTCGGCCTGGCCCAGCCAAAGTCCTCCGAAGTATACCGGCAGGCCCACTTACGGGCACAGGAGCGAGCCAGTGGCGGGGGCGCATTCTACCTGGACTGGGTGTAGGTATCTCAGGCACGTCTGGGTGCATGCTCTATTCTCATTGTCTGGAACTTGATGTCTTGGAGCTGATGAAATGTGCTTGATTGTACACTTTGTTCCGTTCCAGTAATAAGAGCAGCCTGGAGAATTTGTCCCACCTGGTGGTCAAACCACTTCAGGGATCCATATTGTATGCCTGCTTCTCCCGAAATGGTCAAAAGATCGCCTCCTGTGGCTCAGGCAGCATCCTCAACGTAAGCCTCTCTACTAATCTCCTGTTTAAGAAAGCGTAATGTTCTGAAAATTCCACTAGAGGGCCACCTTTACTGAGATGCTGGGCATCTCACAGCTGGAAGCAGACTGCGCTTTTTTGCACGTGTGGACCGGTGCTTCTTCAAAGACCTCATCGATTGGTCAGTTTTTTCTTTTTTTTTGTGGTCACAGGTATTTAAGACGACAACCGGAGAGAAGCTCCTCGACATCCAGGCGCACGAGGACGAGGTGCTGTGCTGTGCTTTCTCTCCTGATGACAGGCTTATCGCTACCTGCTCCAGCGACAAGAAAGTCAAGGTAAGAGGCAACTGGGAGCGGGCGAGCTCAGCTCCATCATGTCATCTTCAGCATCATTCCTGCTCTCTCTGCCACCACGGCGGGAGGCTTGAGTCCCGGTGCCGCTGTGAGCCTGGCTAAGCATCTAATGAGCCCCAGTAGACCTCTAGTGCCGTGCTGCCAGAGCACACTCAGGCTCAGCTGCTAATGCGCTTTCTCTGGCCATATCTTGCGACTTGTTGGCCTATCTGAGCTAAGGGGCATGGCCATGATATTTATTTGCTAGTGGCATTAAGCAAGCAAACAGGCAAGTTGAACATTTAATTTATGGCGGTTGAGGTGGGGGACTTCACTCTTGTCAAGTGCATTTGGGCAACTCTGTCGTGAAAGGCGCTATATAAAAATACATTGAATTGAGCTTGGGGGGACTGTGTGCTTTTACGGGGGGCCTTCATCGGCATTTTTCTGGCCCAGCTCTGGAACGCCGAGAGCGGGATGCTGAACCGGACCTTCGATGAGGAACACGAAGAGCAGGTGAACCACTGCCAGTTCACTAACGCGCGACGGCGCATCCTGCTGGCCACTTGCTCCAACGACAGCATGATGAACACCAAGGTGAGGATGTGGGCTGCAGGAGGCCACGCCGCTAATAACGTACATTCACCTGAGAGGAAGGCTGTGGGTGGCATACTGTCTGAGGGTGACCCTTGGACCCGTCTCTCTCCCCAGCTATGGAACCCAAACCGGCAGTCCTCTCAGAACACCATGTTTGGTCACATGGGCCCAGTCAACCACTGTTGCTTCTCACCCGACGACAAGTTCCTGGCCTCGTCTTCCAACGACGGGACACTGAAGGTGTGTCCTCTTCCATTTACCCCACCCGTATGAGGAGAGACTCCACCCATCTGCCTGTCTATCTTTGAACATAATTCTTCCCACGTGCCTGTATAACCCCACCCCTTTTTGCTACCCAGACTTCTGAGCCCCACCCATTTTTCCATTTAAGAGAATAACGGCAGCCATGTTTGTTGACAGTTGTGGGACGTCTCGTCGGCGAACGAGTGGAAGTCCATCGACATCAGGGAGTTCCTGGGTGACCAAGATGAGGAGCTGGAAACCGCAGTGAAGTGCAGCAGCTGGTCCGCAGACAGCGAGCACCTTTTTTGTGCCGCCAAGAATGCTGTCTTTGTGAGTATCCAGCCGGGCCAGATTGCCAGTGGCTTCAGCAGCTAGGCAGCCCCACCATGTCCCGAGAGAGAATGCGTTCGTGCTGCGCTGGCCTGAGCTGACCAGGGAGGTTACAAGTTTCTTGCCTGTGTTGGGGCATCTACTCAAATTTAATTTCTGAGGCCTCAGGGGAAAAAAAACATTTGCTGTGTGTGTGTGTGTGTGTGCGCAGCTACAAGTGTTTGTGTCTGTGTGGTATTGGATTGTGTGTAATATTTTGTTTGGTTACTTATGGGTAAGCTTAGGACAAGATACAAATCTGTGTGTGTGTGCTTGTATGTCTGTGTGTCATGTCATATATATATATATATATATATATATATTAGAGGCTTGGGTTGTGTGTGTGTGTGTGTGTGTGTGTGTGTGTGTGTGTGTGTGTGTGAGAGCTTGGGTTCTGTGTCACTTCAGAGCAAAGGATGCTGCTCCGATCTCTGGCTGGCGGCCGTGTTAATTAGCCTGCTGACAGAGGCGCTAACGACTGTGTGCCGGTGCTGGATGGCGTCGCTACGCCCCAGCAGGCCTGGGCTGGGGTGGTGGCCCGCTTCCACAGCCTCCCAGCTGGGCTGAATCTATTATTCATGAGTGAACAAGGGGAGCCCCTGTGGGCAGAGCGGGGATCAGCAGGCATACGGAGCCCCGCGCGGGTCTGTCACTCTACCCCGCCCGTAATCGCGGTTATTGATGACCCGTGCAGCATACCGACATCCATCGGTCACCAGGTGAGCAGGCTTCTTGATGTTGGCAGATGTTCAGTGTGGAGACGGGGGAGCTGCTCTCTGAGATCCGCACCAGCCGCCTGAGCACGGTGCAGTTCTGCGACTACTGCCCCAGCAGCAAGCTGGTCGCCGTGGCACTCTCCCACTACACCGTCGAGGTAGGATGCCAGGGCTCCCATGAGACCTCAGGCTGTCTGTCGGTCACGTGACCTGGTCGCATGAATAGCCAGAGTTTTGGAATGCAGTGTTTGTATGTGGTTATAGTCAGCTAACGGAAAAACTATTCAGAGAAAATCTGACTATTTTTACCTGATCCCACAGAAAGGCGGTTCTTCTGAAGTTAATAGTGGAGTTAATTCTGGAGTAATGATGCATTGACGTTTTGCAGTAAGCACAAGCACTATGATATATACCTCTGTGGTGTGTGGAAAGAAGACTGGGTTTTCACAAGGAATTAACACAGCCCTGTACATGGCCTGGATCCTAGTGTCTTGATAGATGATAGATAATTTCTGGTGATCTGGTTGTCTTAAGGTTTTGCAGGTAACTGGCAGTGAGTTCGCTCGGAGTTATGCGCTGACTCTCCCTGCCTGCTCGCAGTGTGTTGTGCCCCCGCCTTCAGCACTGACTCTCCCTGCCTGCTCGCAGTGTGTTGTGCCCCCGCCTTCAGCACTGACTCTCCCTGCCTGCTCGCAGTGTGT
>JAODJX010000001.1:10652561-10663866 GCA_026776945.1 Isichthys henryi | reverse complement strand
GTAACAGTAGCGCCATGCCGCCCTCCCAGGAAACGCACTGGCCCCGCGGTTTACCGGGGGGGGGGGGTGTCCCCATCTGTGAGGAGGGAAACAGAGTTTTACTTGCCCAACCCCCCCCCCCCCCAGGCTACATATGTGCAACATCATCAGTCCTGATGTTTGTCCCAAGTACCTCTTCCCCAAAATCGCTCACTCACTTGTTTGGGAGCCATTTCTATTTCCAGCACTTTCTTCAGAAGTGGCTCTTCTTCACTAGCTCTGCAGTCCCTCCAGAGGAGACGTCTGGCCAATGGAGAGAGACAGACCTGAGTAGTCGCTCCCAGAGCATCTGCGCCGAGCCACTTGCCATGCCTTTTCCCTCTCCCTCCCTCTCTGGCTGCCTTGCTGCACTCCTTCATTTTCTTTGGCCCTCCAGTTGTTTGTTTTTGGAATCTCTCATTTTTCCACTTTTCCTGCTGCCTCAGTACTTCAGCATATTTATCAGGCATAAAATCAAAACTTTCTCCAAGGAAATAAAGTCTTGACAAATACAGAAAGCTTTAAGTTTTAATGATGTGCTAAAATCCTTCCTGTCTGTTGAAATCTAAAGCAGCGTTTCTCAAGCTGATCCTCTGGGACCACTGACGGGCCACGTTTTGCTCCCTCTGGAAGCAAAGAGGACCGGGTTGAGAAACTCTGGTCTAATGATGTTGCTAATTAGTACTGACTGCATTAAAGCTTGTTTACTGGGAGGTTGGGTTGAGTGACTACCTATGTGATGTGCTTGTCTGTGCACCCCAGATGTTGGCGGTGCCCTCTGGGGATGTCCTGTGCACCCTTACTGGCCACTCACGGATGGTGCTGCATTGCCAGTTTAACGCCGACGGGCAGCTGCTCGTCTCATCCTCGGAGGACGCCTCCATCAGGGTACGGCGCTCATGTTGACTTTGCTGTTTAAATGGATGGGCAGTGACCACTGACAGCATTAGCTTCCTCTGATGACTTATTTCATGACTAGCAGTGTATTACTAGGCCCTCTGCGCAGGGAAATGCCTTGACTTTATGATATGACTTGATCTAGCACTTGGGGTCCCCCTGCAGGTATGGAAGTGGAGGACAGGGGAGTGTCGGGTGTTGCAGGGTCACACAGAGCAGGTCAGGAGGTTTTTGTTCCTGGACTCTTCACCCTCCTCTTCCGGCCTGCTGTCCTGGTCTTACGACGGCACTGTTAAGGTAGGGGAGTCTCACAGGGTTCAGTGAGAAGCTTTTTATCACCGGCTGACATTGCGGGAGTGACTTTGATAGAGGAGAGGGCTTGGAAGGCAGCCAGTGTGCTCGCAGTCATGCACGGGACACATTGTGTTTGTCCTGCTGTCGTCACAGCGAGCGGCGCGTTCTCTGAGAGACCAATGACAAATGGGTCACTTTGTCCCTCCCTGTGTGGTGTGTCTCGACGTGGACATTTGCATCACCTTTAACTGTCGTCTGTGTGGCAGGTGTGGGACATGGCCAGCGGGGACCAGATCCAGGACATCTCCTGTCACCAGGCCTCCATCCTGTCATGTGACGCCTCGCCTAACGGACATGTGTTTGCCACAGCCTCCACCGACAAGACTGCCAAGGTAACAGAGCAGGGGGCGGGGCTGACCAACAGGGAATCTCAAAAGCCCTCCCCACAGGCCTTTCCTGTGCTCTTATTGGTTGTTCTGTGGGAGGATGCTCTGCTCTGAGTGGATGATCTGTCTCTGGTGTATTCTGGGAGTTAGTGCTAGGCACCTTTTAAGATGTGAAGCGTGGGAGGGTGGTGTTCTCGTCAGACAGGCAGACTAAGTACCACGCAGGGCTGGAGGAAGCTGTACTGTGTTCTCCCCAGCCAAGGACGGTGCGGGTGTTTTTTTTTCCTGCTCCTTTTGGTGCCTCCTTGTGGGCCGGCATGAGCTACGGAGGCTGGAGGCTGGTCGAGGGTTTGCCAGTGTTCAGCATGCAGTGTGGCTGTGTGCAGTGAGCTCCCTCTGAGTGTGCTCTGTGAGCCCCACAGGCCCTGCCCCCTCTTCCTTCAGTCCTTCATCTTTGCACCCCCCTGTCTTCCTTCCCTCAGTTGTGGAGCCTCCACAGCTGGAGCTGCCTACACAGACTGACGGGGCATCAGGGCTGCATCCGTAGCTGCTGTTTCTCCCGGGACAGCGTGCTGCTGGCCACCGGGGACGACAATGGCGAGATTCGGGTATGTATCAGGGGCAGGAAGTCTGCGCCTAGGCCGTGACTCCTCACTCCCCTCTCCTGACGACTCCTTGGGCCACCGTGCCGTTCCTGTCCACCACATCTTCGCCCCTGTGCGTGACCCACGTCCCCCCGCGTCTTCCCAGCTCTGGTGTGTGCCGGATGGCTCGCTGCTGAGGATCTGCTCCAGCGGAAGCAAGGACTCTATGGACTCGCTGCATGGCGGCTGGGTGACAGACCTGCACTTCTCGCCTGACGACAGGGTGCTGGTGTCTACAGGAGGCTACGTCAAGGTGAGTGAGGCCCTCAGATTGAAGGATCCACAGGCGTGACTGGTGTTAAGGTGTCTGTCTGTAGGGCTCAGTCACCAGGCTTAGGGTTATATTGCCTTTTTATTGTTCCTGGCTTGATTTTACGGTTGGAGATTTGGGCCAGATGTGACCTATCCATTCAGCAGGGGGCGCCAGAGCTTTCAGCTCAGCCCAGCGAGAGGCTGCCTCCTAACCCCCACATGCCACAGAAGGCTTTCTTCTAGCTGCGGGGGACTCATTCCTCTCAGACCAGAGGAAGCTTCCGGAACGTTCCATACTTGGTGTGAGCCGGTGACGGCTTGTCAAGACCCCGCAAGCTGCAGCCTGCAGAAAGATCCCTCTGATCCCAGAGGATCTGGCCACCTCTTCTTCTGTGTTAGACTGAATGCTGTCCATTTGGTAATGAAATACAGAGTAAATATATCTGAGAAGTGCAATAACAGCAGCATGGTTGTGTGTGTGTGTGTGTGTGCGTGCGCACGCCATCTTGTTTGGCAGTGAGTGGTGGAAATGGGTTGGGCATGTGGGTGAGTGGGTAATATCACACCCTGCCTTGCATTCTCCGGGATCGCTTCACACCCATAGCCATCATCCGCGTCTGTACGCCGCACATGTCGTTGGCTCTCTCGCCTCTGGGACGGTCACGCAGGGGTTGATGGCTTCTGATTGGCCGTGCTAATAGCGTGCTGACATGAGGCCCTGGGGATGGCCTGGGATCGGTCCTCCTGAGCGCGGGCATGGCGCGGGGTAGGTGAGGTGAGCGTAGGCAATGGCTGTGCTCATCTTCAGCTGTAATGGTTTTGCTATGGGAGGTTCGCTTTAATTTGTGAAGAAAGCCACTCCCCACCCCCCTGTTCATGTGGTGTAATTAATTAACGAGCAGCTCTGGTCAGCTTTTGGTATATGGAGGGGGTGTCTCTGGGTGGGTGCGTCTTTGTCTCACTGCTCTCCTTGGCACGCTGCAAATTACACACAGTTACAATGTCAGGCCGTCCAATCAAAGCGCAGACCGGAGCTCCTCGGCGGGCCTCTCTGATTGGATGGCTTGACAGCCTGATGACATAATACACTGGGGAGTGGCCGGCTCGGCTGTATCTTCAGCGACTTGCTGCCGTTACTGTGTGCAAACGGTGCGTGACAGCAGCCTGCGTCGGCAGCTATTAATCAGCGTGGCTCTGTTCCGCCTGCCACTAATGCGCAGTTAGACAAAGCCTGCGGACTGTCAGTAGCGCTCCCCTTAGAGCCGCTTCTGCTTTAATGCTGCTGAGTGGTCTGTCTGGAACGATGTTACTGTCTCGCCTATACCCCAGCCCCTCCGACCACCCCACACCATTACAGACGGCCCACTCTGCGTGGGGTCTGGGGGACATTTACAGCCAAATGTGCATAGAGGGCACAGGCGAGGCGATTGCGGCAAAGCTGTCCCTCCTGGGGTATTGGCACCATGTTTACCACCTCCACTGAGGCCTGTTCTCCTCTTTCGCCTTCCCTCCATCCTATGACCTGTAGACCTCCCTCTTTGCTTGTTTTCCTGCTACGCTAGTTACACCTATCACATTTGTGAATTTATTTTGCTGGGTTTCTGTGGTAGGTGAGTCGCTGTGGCGCATGTCTCTGGTGCAGTATATACCGACACGGCGTGTGTCAGTGAGCCGACGCCACACACTCTCGCCGTTTCCGCTCCGCGGACAGTCGCATGCTGATTCACTTTCATCAGTCTCCCAATAAATGGTCCTTCTGCCAGTTTACAGATGGAATACAGAAGGATGCAGTGAATTCTGCACCGGATGTGGAAACAGGCCGTACTGGTTCACTGGTAACGATGGTCAGAGGGTGAATGGAAGTGCGCAGTGACCCTCCTGCCACATCCACTTGCCGCTCAGCAGGATGGATACCCTCCTGTGTTTGTGTTCATGGCTGCAGCTGAATTGATGGGCGGAGTCTCCAGCCGCCGCGTTACCCTGGTGCCCCATGCCATATACCCTGGCTGGCTGCTCCCTTGGCCCAGCGTGCTTCTCTTTGGTGGAGGCTTCCTCTGCGCGCCCATCCCCCACCCCCTAACCTGCATGCCGGCTTTAGCCTCTCTGTCTCAGTGCTGGCGTCAGGTTAAAAGCCGTTTTTTGCTTTAATATAGGCAGGTAAAAATAGCAGTTTGTGGTGTTTAAGCTGTTCTCAGAGGATTCGAGGACAAGCCGCTGTTTCTGTCTTCGTGCTGCATCATGGGAAGCCTGTTAGTGCTGAGGACACAGACAGACACACACACACACACCCGGTATGTTTATGGAGTGTTTATTCAAATGGCATCGCATTGCCCTGGGTGCTCTGCACAGCCCGCTCCGGCCCCGCCAAGCTGTCTCACTCAGCTCATAGTTTATCGGGGCGTCGCTCAGTCCCAGGGTTCCCTGTATTACCGCACATTCCAGCGGGGGCGCTGACGTCCCCAGAGGCTGGGAGTCACTGCCGGGCAGCTGCCTTTCTGAGTCTTTGCTTAATGCCTCTCTTCCTGTCCTGCATGCCTGCAGCCTTAAGGCCGTTAGGACTTCATTTAGCTTCGCGATTGCCTGTCATCCTGATCCACCTGTATCAGGCCCCTCCGGAGTGGCACGGTTACTGATGTGATCGTCCCACTGGTGCTGCTTGCGCAAGACGTTCGAAACATGGCTGTTAATCCTCCGTTTCTGCACCGTTTCCCGTCTGTTGGCAGCTGTGACTGGATGCGCTGGGCGTTTAAGCTGTGAGCTTCTTTACACTGCGCTGCTCATCTCCTCCGCAGCTCTCCTGCTCGGCTTTTGACAGATGTGGCTGAGTAGTGCTGATGATGGGACACTGCTATTTAAACGGCACCATAAATACCATTATGCCGCCGAGATTCACTGCGCTGCTCCTGCTGTCTTACTCTGTCGGGGAACGGGACTTCCTGTTCTGCCCAAGGAGGACGGATACAGGTCCCAGATGCCCGTGTGGTGGGTCCCGGTCGCTGATGCCAGCAGGGGCCCCACTCGGCATTTAGCTCCATGGCGGCTGCAGCGACACGCCAGCCCGCCAGCCCGGGAAATACAAATGGGCCACATTTGTCCCCATGAGCCATTTTATGATTAATGAAACACTGAGACGGGCGACAGGAGGAGGCGCAGTCCTTCCCGTTCTCCCCCCGTGTGGAGCCGTGGCCTCCTTTTTCCTCCTTCCGGATTTTCAGTCCCTGAGAGTAGCGCCGTCGTAAATCACGCGTCTGCCTCAGCCTGTTAATCGTGGCTGTTAGGCGGCCGAGCTGGCCCAGGGAGACGGGGGAGACGGGGCGCCCGGAGCAGCCGACGCCGGGTCTGCCTGGGTTCTGTAAGCCTGTACAGCTGCATTGGACCTCAGGACTACCAGACCATCTGGAGGCCATTGAGGTCCCTGTAATGTTCCAAAAGCCACCAGTGAGCATGGTGTCTGGGCCATTGTGTTTTGAAAGTGGAAACAGCTGAACTCAGGCTTGGGTGTGGGGGAATGGGAAGGATTATAGTTGGGGGGAGGGGGGATAATGTGAATGATTCTAGAATTCAGAGACCAGCGGGTAGTCAGTGTGGTGACATACTGCACCCCTCAATGCATTATTGCAATGATAATTCAACTAAAAAGTATGATGTACATAACACATTGTCACTAGATATCATCAATCAGGAGCCTTAGAGAATTGTGGGACAGGTTCAGGTCGTGGGCCTGTGCCCTGGGTTGATGTCACACTCATTGCCACTTTTGGAATCTCTGTTGGCTGATAAAGTTCCTGTAATTTTACTGTTTCATCCTCTCATCACAGGCCGTGAAGAATGAACCTCGGTGTCATCCATTAGAACACACTGTCCGAAACCGCATAGTCGGATTCCATCGAACGCCCATGCAGTATTCGCCAGTGCCCATTTGTGTGATCGATGCTGAAATAATTAAGTCAGAAATGTTTTTTTTTTTAAATTAGCTATCAGTCGAGACCGCGCGCTGCGTGCCCGGGTGCTCCTGAGACCAGGAGTTGAAATCGATGAGCTGCCTCTGTGTGTGTTTCAGTGGTGGGACGTGGAGAAGGGCGAGGCCCTGCAGACATTCTACACGAAGGGGGCCAATCTGAAGAGGATCCACGTGTCACCTGACTTCAGAACCTTCATCACCATCGACAACCTTGGAATCCTCTACATCTTAAGGAGAGTTGAATGAGCCTTTGTGCAGGTGCAGATAGGGGCTGTGCACGCCTGTGGGGTCAGGATGTTGTTTACTGTGAATGTTATCCTGTGGTGTTTTTGAGGCAATCCGCTGAATGCTAATTGTTTTTAGGGCTTTTTCTACAGTGCAGGATACTCTGGGTTTGTATATGAAATGGGGAGGTCTACTTTATTACTTTTATTAATTGATTCGAGTTTTTTAATGATAAATCACTCTTTGTGCTTTCTGTGTTTTTGGAAGCCCTGTTCGCCAGTGCTAAACAGAAGGAAGCAAAGAAGCAAATATCATGGATCAGTGTTTCTTTCAGGTTTTGAGGAGCATTTGTGATGAAAGTCTTATGGGCCCGTTTGGATTTGACAGGATCTGTCGTTGTCATGGACTTGTCACCCACAGTTAAACCTGCTGTAAATTTTTGGGGTTGGTTGAAGGTCAGAGGTCCAGCCGAAGTGTGTCCGATGGTGCATTAATGTCCAAAAGTGGGATCAGAATACCTCCCAGTCAGGAGGAGTGTTTTCACGATGCACCCCGAACACTCCCACAGCCTGTGTCCACGTGGGACGGCACCCCATGCCAGCGAAAGTTTCGGAGAACGTGTCACTCGTGTCAATGGTGCTACGCACTAAATAAAAATGTTTACATCTCTATATACAGTCTGTCTGGGGGAGTGGTGGGTGCCTGATTGTGCTAATTGCTTGTGTCTCAGAAAGACTGTGTTGGAGGCCTGTGCTCAGTGCATGTACCCTGGAAGGAAGGAGCGTGTAAATCACTTCTGGCCATGCCTGTCGTGTCTCGATGTGATGTGTGACAGTCGACCACTAGACAGGGACATGATGTAGACTGCTCCGCTCATCGATCGATGCTCCCACTCTGTGGAGAACCGGGGCCTTGAACGGGGGCGGGGGGTGAGGTGTCGTATGGGAAGTAAGGTTTGGGGTTTAGTGCCAGCATGTCCTCACATTGACACTGGAGGCGGGGCCTCATCATAGGGAGAGCCAAACAGATGAGTTGGTTCAGGGTTCAACAAATGGGTCTCACTCAGACACGGGCTGGGAGAGCTGCCCCTTCCTGGCTATGAGCCACCTGATTCGCTGAGCAGTGGGTGGCCATGCAGCCTCCCCTCCTCTGCGCTTGGTATATTTAGAGTGTATCCTCATCAGGACCCAGGAGCAACCACCCCATTAATCAGCGTCTGGGAGCCACGGTAATTAAGGCAGGCATGGGATCTGCCTGCTCGGAGACCCTTCAGCGTGGATGAGCTGGCCCCAGCAATGATGAGCCCTCGTCACCCCCCCGCTGTGGCCGCCGTTGCTGGAAGGTGGAAGCCACCTGTGGTGAGAGCGACGCACACCGGGCCCCTTGCTGGGCCCCTTGGGGGACGGTCTGCCAGCCACCGGCTTGCAGGGAGGATTCCAGCCACAGTTCTGCTGCCTGCCCTTTTATTTAGCTTATTTTTCAATCTGTTCCTTTTTCAGCATTTTTATTTTTAGCTGAAGGGTTAGGACCTGTGACAACCCGGTAAAAGGCTGGATAGAGGGGCTCACTGCATAACTGTCACACACATAGGGGCTCTCTGTATAGCACCATCACACAGGGAGCTCACTGCGTAGTAGCATCACACAGACTGGGGCTCATTGTATAGCACCATCACACAGACAGTCAGGGAGCTCACTGCATAATAGCATCACACACGCAGACAGAGGGGCTCACTGCATAACTGTCACACACATAGGGGCTCTCTGTATAGCACCATCACACAGTCAGGGAGCTCACTGCGTAATAGCATCACACAGACAATCAGAGGTGCTCACTGTATTACTGTCACAGACAGAGGGGCTCACTGTATAAGTGTCAGACAATTGGAGGGGCTCACTGCAGTGTCACACAGAGTCTGAGGGACTTTCTGTATAACATCATCACAAAGGCAATATAACAGTGTCACAGACAGTCAGAGCGGATCACTGTATGACTGTCACACAGGCAGACAGGGGCTCAGTGTATGACAGCATCACACAAACTATCAGAGGGGCTCACTGTATAACTATCAAACAGAGCAGCTCACTGTATGACAGCATCACACACAATCAGAGGGGCTCACTGTATAAAAGTGTCACACTGACAGTCAGAGGGGCTCACTGTATGACAGCATCACACAGACAATCAGAGGGGCTCACTGTATAAAAGTGTCACACAGACAGTCGGACAGGCTAACTGCATAAGAATGTCACACCAACAGTCAGAGGGGCTCACTGCATCAGAGTGTCACACCGACAGTCAGACGGGCTCACTGTATGACAGCATCACACAGACAATCAGAGGGGCTCATTGTATAAAAGTGTCACGCAGACAGTCAGAGGGGCTCACTGTATAACGATGTCACATACAACGTTAACCCAAGCTCAGAAAGGCAACCCAAAGCAAGGTGTTACATAAACTGTTCCGCTGCTCACTCGGGTGAGTCACCAGTAGGACAGGTGTTCTGGGGGGTGGGAGTGGGGCTTCACTGCACCAACACCAGGAGCGTGCTCACTGCCAGCTGACACATCCTTAAACAGGCAGTCAGTGACCACCAGCGTCGTTTACAGACAAGTCTGCATCTCCTTTGGCTGGAAACCTAGGTACCTGCTTTGTGTCTTCTCTCTGCTTCTGGAAATGTTCAGTTACAGATAGAGGCTTGTGTGTGTGTGTGTATCTTACCTTTAAAGAGTAAAACCTATAACACCTATAGCAGTGGTTGTGAATCAGGTTTCTTTGAGGAAGCAGAGGTTATCTCTGCACCAGCATGTCCGTTTACCCAAGGGGTCGATGTTTAAGGGACAATTTCATGAACCTGGTAATACAGTTTTGTATTTTATTTGAATGTTGCTATAATACAGCCATTTCTGCTATAACATGACATGCATTCCCCTGAAAACCTTTAAGTGTTATGCAAAATCAAGCGAGAAAAATAACAAGGATTATAGAATCAACCATTAACCACTGCGTTTAAAATGCTTTATGAAATTTGCAGCTTTCCTCTTGTATTGAAAATGATATTCTTTCACAGTCAGCACCTGAAATTTCACCAATGTGATTAAATTTGACTCGTTTACAATTATCAGTTTGGTAGCATTGTTAATGTGCAGATGTTAACATGAAAAATAGTACAGGAACATGCAGCGATAGTGTTGCGATGGGCATATTTATTTGAGATATTTGATCAGATTTCAGCCAATTTCCTTTAACTTTGTATCTTAGACAATAATACAATAAGACAATGAAGCTGAGCACTGAGCCGGTTCCTTCAGGTCTGTGACGTTGCTGCGCAAAACGTAAACACCTCGAGCCTGAAGTCATGCATCGGCCAGAGAGAGATACGGGCCCCATATACTGGAGAAATGCGTAATAGCAGTACCGCCTGTAATTATATAATGATGTTGTTATTCCCTGGTGGTATGTCTGAGGGTTACTCTGGGTCGGATCGTGAGCCATAGATTTTGGTGATATTCTGTCTGTGTGATGGGGTGCAAGAGTTAGCCTGGTCCCAAAACTAATGGAACTAACGCTGGGAAGCACAGCAGGTCCCTAGGTGGCACTTTGGGCTGGGGTGGGGGGGGGGGTCCTGGGGGTTATGTCCTTTCCAGGGCAGACTGAGGCGTCCATCTGCTTTAGCATGATAACCAGCAGCATCCATACATCAGGTCTCCAGACATCATATCCACGAAAGGCAGAGGTAAACCAGCAGCAGTTACACAGGTACGCACAGAGGGTGCCATTAACAGCAGAAACTGGGGAAATAGGGATGTGCAGTGTGTGTGTCTAGGCGCAGGGCTGTAGGAGCCGGCGAGGATGGGGTTAATGTGGACCCCACAGATAGTTCATTTGGGTTTATCCATCCCCCCAATATCAAACCTTCATCATTCTCTGTGTGTCTCCTCAGTGTGAGGAAAACCTCCTGTTATTTGAACCTTATGGGGACATTTTTTCGGTCCCCACAAGAGGAACCTCAAGTTTATAAAAAAATATGTAAATGCAATCAATAAACTAAAAAGGTTGCACACACAAAGATGGTTGGAATTTGGGTTATTCTGTAGAAATGAATGGAGAGTCCCCATGAAGATATGAATAAGTGGATTCTGTGTGTATTTGTGTGTGTGCCTGTGTGTGTGTCTGTGTCTGTCTGTGTGTGTCTGTGTGTCTGTGTCTGTCTGTGTGTGTGTGTGTGTCTGTGTCTATGTGTGTGTGTCTGTGTGTATGTGTGTGTGTGTGTGTCTATGTGTGTGTGCCTGTGTGTGTGTGTCTGTGTGTATGTGTGTGTGTGTCTGTGTCTATGTGTGTGTGCCTGTGTGTGTGTGTCTGTGTGTATTTGTGTGTGTGCCTGTGTGTGTGTCTGTGTCTGTGTGTCTGTGTCTGTGTGTGTGTGTCTGTGTCTGTGTGTATGTGTGTGTTTCTGTGTGTGTGTGTGTGTCTGTGTCTGTGTGTATGTGTGTGTGTCTGTGTCTGTGTGTCTGTGTGTATGTGTGTGTGTCTGTGTCTGTGTGTCTGTGTGTATGTGTGTGTGTCTGTGTGTATGTGTGTGTGTCTGTGTCTGTGTGCCTGTGTCTGTGTCTGTGTGTATGTGTGTG
>JAODJX010000001.1:10602932-10616711 GCA_026776945.1 Isichthys henryi | reverse complement strand
GACACACACTCACACACACACGCAGGCACAGGGCACAGACACTCTCACAGACACGCACACACTCTTATACACACACTGTCATGGACACACACTCACACACACACGCAGGCACAGGGCACAGACACTCTCACAGACACGCACACACTCTTATACACACACTCTCACAGACACACTCTAACTGATACATGAATACACATTCTTGTACAGACACACACACTCACACACAAACACGCTCTCATAGACACGCACGCACTCTCATGGACACACACTCTCACTGATACATGAATACACATTCTTGTACATACACACACACTCACACACATACACGCTCTCATAGACACGCACACACTCTCATGGACACACACTCTCACACACACGCTCTAACTGATACATGAATACACATTCTTGTACAGACACACACACTCACACACAAACACGCTCTCATAGACACGCACGCACTCTCATGGACACACACTCTCACTGATACATGAATACACATTCTTGTACATACACACACACTCACACACATACACGCTCTCATAGACACGCACACACTCTCATGGACACACACTCTCACACACACGCTCTAACTGATACATGAATACACATTCTTGTACAGACACACACACTCACACACACATACACGCTCTCATAGACACGCACACACTCTCTCGGATACACACATTCACAGACATGCATACTGTACACACTCTCAAGGAAACACAAACTGTCATGTACACACATAGATTCACCGACACACACACAGTCTCTCTCTCACACATACACATACACACTCTCACAGACATATACACTCTCAAACACACTATCCCTCTCACACTCTCACACA
This sequence comes from Isichthys henryi, assembly GCA_026776945.1. NCBI lineage: Eukaryota > Metazoa > Chordata > Actinopteri > Osteoglossiformes > Mormyridae > Isichthys > Isichthys henryi. The sequence goes on along the minus strand of JAODJX010000001.1, from coordinate 10,615,864 downwards.
CACTCACACACAAACACTCTTAGACACACACACTCACAGACATACACACTTGCCACTCCATAAGATAAAACTTCCATTCCATCAGAATCAGGGGAAAGTTGTAAACGCTTCTCCTCTTCTTGATTCTCATGTTTTTCTCTCTCCCCTGAAACTTATCCTCATTCCTTCAATATATAAACTCTTTATTGCCTGAAATTAGCGCTATACGCTGTGGAGACACGTGCCCCCCCCCCCGGCTGAGGAGCAGAGGGGGGACACACGATGACTGACTGCGGCATGCAACACTTGAGGAAAGAGACAGGCAGCAGAAATGTAACGTTAGAAAAAGGCCCAGAGGTTCTGCTCCATCTTAGGCTCCAGCACAGACTGGCCGTGACCCACATGGCCGCTTTAGCACCCCGAAGCCCAACGGCTGCTCCACACATCAGACTATCCATGTCCTACCTGGATCAGCTACCTCCACATTTAACCATACATCATTAATGGGGTTCCCCAGGAGACAGAGCACAAAGCGTTCGCCAAAGGCTGAGGCTAGGGTTCCTGTCTGCAGGTCACCACAGTGGAACGCTGTACATACAGACCAAAACATGGGCAGGTAAAGCTAGCATACATAGCAACACAACCTACAACCAGCTGTCAGTCTAAAATGGAACAAGGCAGCTCATTCACATGGCGTTCATATGGCACCACAGGCTACGCTATCATGCACAAAGGGAACGTCCTTTCAGGTACTCTGGACAGGCAGAGGACCAGAGCTGTCAATGAAAGAATAGCGCAATACAGTCAGTGTAATGGAGGGTGCCATTCAAGCCTAAGATCTGGGCTGACCTCACGGCCTAGTTATATGAACTTCTCATGATGCAATTTGTCTGTACGGTGCAAACTCATTCAGAAAGTTATTGCCTCTGACCTACTGCTAATACACTTTTGGCCCTTTAGACTGAGAGGTAAATTTCACGAGTTTACTTCATTACTCACACACAGATATAGACAGGAGGCACACGCGCGTACATATATACATAGAAGCACAGAGACAAACACGCACCTGATGCGTCTTCCTTGATCTCCTCCAGCTCTGTGCTGATTCCAGCTCCAATGGAGCTCATGATTTTATCAATCTACAGAGAGACAAAGATGGAGCATGAAACATCATCACTGCGGAAGTCATATTTTCTGCTTACGGCTGTGCTGACTGCCATAAGAAATCCACATTCTTCCTAAACAGGATTTCACGGTGAGCTTGACTGTTTAGGGTATGTTTCTCTGAGCTTGATTCGTAGGACTCTTTTCTCAGAGAATGACTCTTATAGCTGATTTCTTGAGACTGACTCTTATGGCTGGTTTCTCTGAGCTTGCCTTTTAGGGCTGGTTTCTTTGAGATTGACTCTCATGGCTGGTTTCTCTGAGCTTGATTCGTAGAACTCTTTTCTCAGAGAATGACTCAGCTGATTTCTTGAGACTGACTCTTATGGCTGGTTTCTCTGAGCTTGCCTTTTAGGGTTGGTTTCTCTGAGCTTTCCTTTTAGGGCTGGTTTCTTTGAGATTGACTCTCATGGCTGGTTTCTTTGAGATTGACTCTCATGGCTGGTTTCTAGGAGCTTGAGTCTTAGGGTTGGTTTCTTTGAAATTGACTCTTAAGGCAGGTTTCTCTAAGCTTGACCGTTTTTGGGCTGGTTTTTCCAAGGCAGTCTCTTTAGAGCTGTTTTCTCTGTTTCTATGACTTGTTTCCCTGTACTTGACCCCATACAATCTCAGTCTCTTACTGGTTGAGTTTGATATTGGTACCAAACTTGAGATCCTCTAAAAAGGAGTTTCTCCTTGAGTTGAATTCTGGGTAAATTGTAAACCTGAACCTGACTGGTATAGAATGCCGATCTGTACTCTTTATGGTCCATGCAGAACTCTACTCAAATGTAAGATAGCAGCCCGGTGGGAAGGTGATACCACAAGTATGCCCTCATGTCAACCACAAGGCCATTTAGCATTCAGTTCATCCTACAACCAGTGCTACATATTGTCGAATTGACATGTATACAGATCAGTTTTAGGAGTTTTGGGAGGTCAGAATGGATATAGCGTGAGATAGGGATGTCAGATCAACACACAATATATGGACAAAAATATGCAGACAGCTCTGTTCATTAGAAGGATTTGCTAATTAAGCCACACCCATTGATGGCATCATCATGGGCTGCCAAGTCAGTTCGCCTAAAGTGTATAAACAGACAGATACGCACATGGAACCCAACCAACTACATAGTCCACTAAGAGGACAAAGACCCATAAACAATGAACCAATGGCCAACGAGAACGAGAGTCCGGTGGCCACTGTAGCCACTCTTACCTCCTCCCATTCTGCCGTGAAGGACGGTGTTCGCTCCAGCCGGCTGCTGGGGCTGGTTCTGCCAGTGCCAGGCTGGCCTCGTCGTTCCTCCTGGATGGGTGACACGGAGATGAGGTTGGAGTCTGACTTGGAGAAGTTCCGGGAGAGCTGCAGGTCCAGCACGTCCTTAGGCACAGAACGCATCCTGCCGAGCGTGCACGCTCGCTCCTCCAAGCCTGACCGAGCTGGGGAGCCGCTTTTTGGATCCACCTCGTTCTGGCTCTGATTCCGGGTTTTGTGCTGGTTCTGGTTCACACGGGTATGGAAGATGGTCCGATAAACAACCTGCGGTTTGGGTTCCCGTGGACCCTTTAGGGCGGACGCTTCACTGCCCGTTCGGGGGAGGCGGGTACACAGTTCAGGAGCCTGCAGCAGATTGCCGTGGTGATGTGCCGATCCAGGCTCAGGGGCACTGAACTTGCGCACCTTTCCGTAGAGCTGGTAGGGGTTGTCAGGGGACTCGCAGGCTGGTGATGAACCATGCAGCAGCCCAGCAAACTGCTCTGGGACGTGTCCTTCACGGAAGTCGTCTTCAACTGGCACGTCATCTGGGGTACAGAGAGAAGAACAGGAGGGTGACGTTTAATTCATGTTTAATTCATTTATCAGACACTCTTAATGAAAGCGACTTACAGTAGAAGGAAAGGTTACAATTTATGCGTACTCCAGGATTTGAACCCACAACCTTTATGATGTTAGTGCATTACTGTACTTTTTGAGCTGCAGGGTTAAGAAGAAGGCCTATCACCAAGGCATGGGGCTGTTCAGGAAAAAAGTGAAGGACTGAAGGAAGGAGTGAGCATTATCCCAAAGATAAGGAATAAAAAAGTGTAAGAGCAATTGGAATTAGGATCACGAAAAAGATACCAGCTAGAGGAAAGATAAGCAATCATTACCCCTAAGAGGTATACAGAACTGTCCTTGGAGCTTGTCTTATCTCACGATGGATCACATGACTCCAGGGTTGAGTACTTCTCCATAAAAAAAGCTCAGAATTCCCCATTCCTCTAGCTCTCAGAGCAAAGAGCCTCAACAGAAAGGATCCCAGTACAAGTTCCCCTGATACTCAAAGAAGGATAGAGAGCAGGTTAGTAGGTGGAGATGTGCTCTTTGACGAAATGTCCCCAAGTTAACACTTCGACTGGCCTGCAATAACACAAACATAACTGCCAAATAAATAAGCGCTAAGGCGGTAAATAATGAAAAGGGGAAATTAATGATAATGTGCTTCATATTGCATGACAGTACGTTAGAGACTCAGTTGTATAATTCGCATAAAACACCCTGTATAATTGATAGTATCAACAATACGGGGTAATAATGACAACAAGCATGTGGAAACATGTGTGCTTTAGGATCAGAACTGTGGCACTGGGCTGGGAAAGAGCAGGTATCCGCAAGGGGGTATGGCCATCAGCAGGCTTGGCTCTCATGGAGGAAGAGCGGACACAGCGGCTGGTAACTCCGTCCCGATGGAGAGCGAATGCCAGCAAGTGGGGGGAAGCAGCCGAGAAGTCACAGCTAGACAGCGAGGTGCCGATATCTCTCTCACTCACGCTGGCGTGTAGACAGCAGCGGCAAATGGGCTAAATGCCAATGGAGAGCAAATTATAGAGGCTCAGAGCTGGCAGGGCCAACTGGAGAGACCTGGTGGATCGGCCAAGATTCCTCCACAGGATCAAACCACGCTCTCAGCCTCTCTTGACCAGATCGGTTTTCGTTGGTAACCAGTCCGACATTGTGGTGCCATTGGCTGCCTCATGGCTCTCAACACGCTGCCAATGATGAGCATGTAATAATCACACAACGCTGCCATTTTAATTTGTCTTCACGCGTGTCGGCTGACTGTTGTGCGGTTCAGAAACACGCACGTCCAAATGGGGATCGTTCCGATAAGCCAACTGGAACCGAAAACGGGATAATGCCACACAGAGACGATATTGCTGAAGAGAAAGATGTTACGGTGCCTGTCCAACACTACCCAATGAACTGTGTCAAATAACCTCAATGATGGCAAATAATGTAGCTGTGAGGTCTGAAAACAATCCCAGAACTAGTGGTCAAAGCCTTGCCAAATTTAATGCGTACACGCGAACTGGCAGCTTGTTAGCCCCCCCCCCCCCCGCCCCCGATCTGGATCAAGTGCCCGCTGTCGAAGGACATTTAAGGCAAACGGCAAAGTCAGAAAGGCGGGGCACAGTCGTCAACGCAGGGAGGGATGATGGGAGAATCCAATTAGTCTCCTGATCATAAATCTCACTGGCGGCTTCTGGGATAGGCAAAATGGGGTGTCAGGGTGGACAGCAACCAATTACAAAAACAGGTACAAAAGAAATTAAAATTGCCTTAACTAGTGCAAAGAGGTTAAAGGGGGGTATTAACCAGATCTGTTTGTTCAAAGCGCCCTTCAAAAGCCAGTTTGTGGCGAGTTCAAAATCAGAGCTTAGCCAACCCAACATGAAACAAGGAGGTGGTGCAGCAGAATGGAGGAAACGTATAAGCGAGGTTGATGCTCATGTTGACCGACAAAATCACTATGCCCTTCTGCCCCCTACAGGCCAGCAAATCACTATGCCCTTCTGCCCCCTACAGGCCAGCAAATCACTATGCCCTTGACTACACTCTCACAAAAGCAGACCTTACCTAACAGCTGCCTTTTCTCCAAGGCCCAGCGGAAGATGCACCCACTGACTGCTAGCAAACACTCACAGGACTTTAGTCATCACTTCTCCAGGCCTCCAGTGAATCCATCAGCGCCCTTCAGTGTGAATAATGACCGAAACATTCGGCTGGGAAATGCTGAATGAACATAACAGGATGCTCACCACATGACATGGGAGAGACACTGATAAGCCGGTGGAAAGGATACGATACTCCCAAAACAGCAGCAGATCATTTGTGAAGTTGGTATATGATAGTGGTGCCTGTTACAGATTTAGCAGCGGCGCCCTGTGGACGGACCTGTCACCATAGCCGCAGTCTGCGGGTGAGTAGCTCGCAGGAGCTGCGCTCTGTGCATTTTGGGACAGCCACCCCCTCGCCTCCGCAGCTCCACTCACCCACAATGCCCTGGGCCCTTCTGTCACACATCTCCCTGTGTGTCAAATTCGCAATTAAATTCCAATTCTAAGTGTGCAATCAGCCTGCAAAAGACTACCAGCGACTGCAGGAACACGAGCGATTAAGGACGACGCCGAAACCAAGCGCGATAATACCTCTGATACGCATTAATATCTGTTTTAACAATGATTCAAGCTCTCGGTCTCTCTTTCCATCCCCTGCTGGGATAACAGGTGAAGCCCAGACGCCAAAGAAAAGCCAGAATCATCAGGCAGAATCCATAAGAGACAGTAGAGATGTGACCAAGCGTGGATGAGTGTCTGCACTTCAGGACCGACACGGCAACCACTGCCGATTCCCCTATTCGCCTGGTGTCTCCCTGAAGCTCTGCTCTCCTCAGCATTCGACCTCAGGCCAAAAGCACCATCCCTACTTCCCATACATGTCTGACAGCTGGTGCTCCGATCTGATAGGACAGTATTCTTGCACCACTTAGACACCTGCATGGACAGGTGTCTGGCAGGACACACCCCTGTGTGGACCAAGCAGCCTGCATCAGGTTACAGACCCACGACCAGGACACAATACAGTGGGCTTCTCCTTATCTCGATACTGTCAAAAAGTGTCACTGCCACCACATGTGACAGCCTTATGGTGCCCCCTGCAGGCCAATGCATATGTTTATCTATGCATTCCTGCCCACCCAAGTAATTCTTGTTATTGACAAAAGTAAAACAATTCCTTCTAGTGAAAATTCAAGAAAATAGCGCTCTTGTTAGTGATATGAGGGCCTTTGTTGTTTTCCTACATAAAAGAAGAACAGGAACATATGCACCATAAGCAAGTCTAGAAAGTTCTTGAAGGACAACAACAGAAAGAAATCTAGATGGACAAACCAGGACAGATCTATACAGAGAAGCCAAAAGAGCCCTACAGCTTTACATGCAACAATGAACGAGTACGATAATTATAGCAATATCTACGTCAGAACATGCAGCCAAATGAGTTTGATTCCATCTACGAGTGCTTTGTGACGACTCGTTTCTGATTAGACGGCACAGTGTAGAATAGCACGGGATGCATTTATTGATTGACGGATTGATTTTCCTAGAATGAAAAGCGGGAGGGGCAACATCGGCAGTCTTCAAGCCAAAGGAACAACATGTAACAGAAGGAGTATCTAGGCCTTCCCAAAGGGACCCTCTCCTCCAGACTGGAGGCAGACTTCCAATGGGGCAGCGAAGACCGGCAAATAATGTAACTCATGTAATAAAGGCTCACACCCTTTTAAAACTGTTATATGATGGGGAAGTGTCCCCTGAGCATGTTTGCTGACATCTCTGACTGGTGAAGGCCAACAGCTCAGAAGCAGTGAATATTACAGACCATCAGGGATACCAGTACATTTCGTATGTCTATCCCCAGGCGAAACAGATCGAAATCAACAAAATAACAGATCGTCATAACAACAGACCTAATGTCACATTAATTGTATGCGAAAGGACCAAGGGTCTCACTTCTGTTTGCTTTTAATGTTGAACCAGCCATGAATTGAAAATCACGAAAAATAAAAACAGCATAATATCGGACACTGCTGAACGGGGAACTTTGCAGCTGCAGCACACAGCTGAGAGTGGTACCATTTTTAATTGGGTGGCGCGTTGCCAGGGCACGGGCAGGAGGTGGCCGCGATGCAGAGATGGGCACGCCGTGACTGCACCAACAGGAAAGCTGCCGTCCCTGTTTACACAGCCAGCTACTGCTAATTTAACTCTGACAACTTGTTGCCATGATTGCTTAACTCTCACCAGGCCTGAATTCGGCACTAAGTCTGTCAGCATTCACAGTAGGATGGCGGAGTGAGTTGTTTGTGTGGGTCAATGAAATCTAAACAGGCAACTGGGGAGACGACACAAGCATCTCTTTGGCCCCCACTGGCCATGAGCACTCGCTCTGTCTCCCATTGGCACACTAACTATGCTAACTATGGCAACCTTAACCCCTACCTAGCCCTAACCATAACCATAAGTGACCAATCAAAATACAAGACTTTTGGCATTTTTAGTTTTTTTGTTGCAGTCACATATTTTTTTATAAAATTGAATTTCCCCTTGTGGGGGCTGAAAAAGTGATCCCCACAACGTCAAAATAAATGGTCTTTTTGCAATGTATACCTGAAGCACACAGACACACAGGTGAATGTAAAACTTAGAGTCTGAATGCATGGTCAGGCCTGGAGCATTTTGGGAGTTAAGGTCCTTCCTCAAGTAGCCAACAAAGACATGACTATCCTACTGAGGGTTGAACCGGTGACCTTTCCATCACAGGCACAGAGGCTTAACCCACTGAGCCACAGACCACTCCCAATAAGAGGACCATTACTGGCAGGCTACTGAGAGCGTGGGGATGCAGGGGTGGATTGCCAGTGGTCCCATTGGCACTGATGTTTACTGTCCGCCCTGACTGACGTGAGTCTCCCTAGCGACCTCCCCTCTCATAAACACGCATCCTGCAGTACAGGTATGATCTCCAATGGCGGCCCCATTAAAAAGTGACACCTCCCGCTCATCCCCATCTCCCAAGGGCGGACAGCCATTCGCGTTCACTTTCACTTCGGCAAAGCACGCCTGTCACCACGGCAACCAGCTCGGATCCCGCCAGCGGAACGTGGCCCACTTGGAGAATTGAAGGATGGCAACAACATGGCGATCGTCACCGGCGGGGTGGCAGTCAGCTGGTGAGGGGGAAGGATATGAGATGATGGCGAAGCCAGAAGAGGGCGGACAGGCACAGTGGGGCAACTGGTGTATCCTGGGAGGAGGAAGTCTCTGTCCTCCCAGCCTGTCCCACAATCCTCTCTGCTACATCAACATGATGACATCAGAGTACTAACATCTCTAGCGGCAGGGGCGCCATTAGAAATTTTGGGCCCCATGACAAAATTCATATTGGGCCCCCAACCCTGACCAATCAACTTGTGTTCCAAATTTTTAGGGCTCCTGTCAATCAAGGATCATCCTAACTTCCCTCCCTTCATGGTGAATTAACCAGATCTACTCAAACCTGCAGGCACCCATTAAACTAAACTAAGATTAATCTAAACATTTAGTCCAGTAAAAACGGTCTCTCATGTAAGATACCGATCAAAGCATGTGGTTTAATTACACCGCTATATTACACTGATGTTGCTGCCTCTGAACGCATTTTGTCAGGCTCCTAGATTAGGAGATCACGTCCCACATGCCCGGTGCCGCTTGACGGACGGCGAGCGGTGAACTTTGGGCCTGTGCCTGGTAATCTGCTGATTTCTATGGACACCCCCCTCGCTCCCCCCCCCCAACAGCCATGTAGCACTAATGCGTGTGTCATCCGTGGCTGTCACTGTCACCGTCTACTTCATGTCTCGGCAGCGTCGCAGTGTTTCCTGGGCGTGATGGCTAATGGAACCGAGATGAACTGAACAAGACGAGGAGGATGGGGGGTGTGAGGGAGAGAGGAACAGGGCGGGAGAGACACAGTTGGGGGGGGCAGGGGAGTTGGCCATCAGATGCTCTGGGTTTGGTGATGCCTGTCACTCCACCCAACCAAAGAGTTATCAAAGTAGTATTTATCAGCATTTATCCACATATTCATGTGCATAAAATAAGACCACTCTATGTCCCTTGCGATATATTCCACTTCAATAGTTTAATGAATGGCTGACTTTTTCTCTTTCATGCACCCCACGAGCCCCACCCACTGACCACAATTTCCTCCAATAGAAGACAGCGTTACTCAAAGCATGAGAACCCAAACTCCAACAAAGAATGGTGTTACTGAGCTGCACAGAACCACAAGTCATCTGCAGCAAGACTACAGAAATAGCAAATCTTTGTTTTAAATAGCTTTCATCCAATGGGACTCCATCATCTTACGCAGCTGAGTCCCTTTAAAGCTTCAGGGGACTTTCAGTCTTTGGTCCAAGTCCTTGACATCTGCACACAGCTGCTTAGCGGATTCTCTTGTAAAGGGCGCTTTTTATGTTAAATATTTATACAGCTGGATGTTTTATAGAGCATTTCCATTTACGTGCTTTCCTCAGTGACATCAGAGTAGGTTCCCTCCTTTGCACCATAACTTTAACGGCTACGCCATCTGCTGGACTGCCATTACTCATGCCTCCGGGCTGCTGCTGAGTGCTGAAGCAGCAGAAACATCCCTGTTCAGCCGAGACCCAGGACTCTGACAGACCGCCCCCCCTGCTCCATTAATGAAGCATCCTGAATGCTGCCACTGGCACGTCGAGCGGCTCGGCACTCCATCAGTGGGGCCTGCAATGGGAGCAGAGTTATACCTAAAGGCAGGGACCCCCCCAGAGCCGCCGGGAACTCTAAATCGCGCGTGTTTATCATCTTAATCCCAGTGCAGGCAAACTCCTGTCCAACCCCTCCCTCCCAGAGGGATATAATGCAGTGTCGGCACCAGAACAAATCTGCCGGGTCCAAAATATTCACAAGGGAGTGGGGGGAGGCTAATAGGCTAATCTTTTTTAGCATGTGTGGGTGATTATTTTGAGGGCAGTCATTTGCCAGGGGCGGGGTACATGGTCAACTATTCTAGAATCTTCCAGTCCCATCCAGTTCATTTCAGATGCAGATGAATGTACATTTAATGCATTTTTATTTTCTAGAGTGACTTGGATGTTTTACTTTACATTGTGTAGATCCGCCCTTCAACTAGTTTGACAGTCGGGGCTGTAAATGCGTTCTGAGGACATGCTGGTTTGGTGAATCGCGAGCAGCTAACCGTGCTATATGTACCTGGCTTTGGGGTAAAGTGCAAAAGTCACTGGAGCTCAGCACACAAGCTCCCGAAGCAGCGATTCAGCTGGAGCGAGTGTGACAGGCAGCCTGGGGGGTGGCTGATTCGGGGGGTGGGGGCATGCATATAGCTGGGGGTATGTGTACAGCAATCAGGAACAAACACACGCACATATACACAAACACACACACATGTGCGCATGCATGAAGACAGTCAGGAATACTTGTGTATACACTCACACAAACACGCCACCACGCAAGACGCAGAAGGCTATCAAACACAAACACACACACACACATGAAAGGGACCAAGCAGCCGATGTGGGGAAGGAGGAGGGCACTCGAACATTTGTACGAACACACACACACACACATGCATGCGCGTACACATAAACACACAACCACACGCACACACACACACAATCACATGCTCATGCAAACACACACACCGTCACCGAACCCAGTCCCTATCCTCCATTCTCATATGAAGAGATTAAGGTTGCTAAGACCGTACATCTGCCCTGGATCCAGCGCCCTCTGGAGGTGGCCACGCACTCACACACACCAGGAACACCCCCACTACCCTGCAGCCTTCACAGACCATCCACAAACCCCCACCACTAGCATCCAGAAAACCATCCTTCCGCCCACCACGAAGACCCCCCACCACAGGTGTGGAATCTGAGCGTGGTGTTACAGAGCACCAGCCAATCACCACCATGAGCCCTCCGTCTGCCCCCCCCTTCACGGTGGGACTCCCCCTCTACCTATGTGGGCAGCAAATGGCATCAGCCAATCAGCAGGCAAGGCCCCCATGTGTCGGGGGGGCGGCCCAGGGAAGTGCAGCCGGAACTGGAGGGGGGCTGGGGGGGCCTTTTATGGCTCGCCGGAAGCCTCTCTTTGGGAGGGGGTTACCGTGGCAACAGCACGGCGGCCCTCAAGCAGCTAATAAATGGAGGTAAAGAGGAAAACGTGAAAACGGGAAGAGGGAGCACTGTGATCGGCGCCCATATCCTCAGCTGGAGGGGGATTGGGGCCAAACAGCCCCCAACAGGAGAAATTATCCATATATCTGCTTGCATTACAGAGCTGGTGTTACCTCATGCGCTCTTTTGCTGGGGGGGGGGGGACTCAGCTTAATCTCTGTATGTGAAATAGTGTTACATTACTAAGCTATACAGAATGAATTCAGCATGAAGAAGGGCACAGATAGGCTGGATCACAGCGACTCAGCCAACCTGCCAGTATCTGAGATACAAACTACCTGGAGCAGGAATACTGAGCCATGCAGGCCTACAGTCTGTACACGACGCTAACCAACCATGAGCCATGCAGGCCTACAATCTATACACAACGCTGACTGACCATGAGCCATGCAGGCCTACAGTCTGTACACGACGCTAACCAACCATGAGCCATGCAGGCCTACAGTCTGTACACAACGCTGACCGACCATGAGCCATGCAGGCCTACAGTCTGTACACGACCCTGACTGACCATGAGCCATGCAGGCCTACAGTCTGTACAAAACGCTGACCGACCATGAGCCATGCAAGCCTACAGTCTGTATACGACACGGACCGACCATGAGCCATGTAGACCTACAGTCTGTACACGACGCTGACCAACCATGAGCCATGCAGGCCTATAGTCTGTACACGACGCTGACCAACCATGAGCCATGCAGGCCCACAGTTTGTACATGACTCTGACCAACCATGAGGCATGCAGGCCTACAGTCTGTACACGATGCTGACCAACCTTGAAGCATGCAGGCCTACAGTTTGTACACGACGCTGACCGACCATGAGCCATACAGGACTACAGTCTGTACACGACGCTAATCGACCATGAGCCATGCAGGCCTACAGTCTGTACACGACGCTGACCGACCATGAGCCATGCAGGCCTACAGTCTGTACATGATGCTGACCGACCATGAGCCATGCAGGCCTACAGTCTGTACACGACACTGACCGACAATGAGCCATGCAGGCCCACAGTTTGTACACAACTCTGACCAACCATGAGCCATGGAGGCCTACAGTCTGTACACGACGCTGACCAACCATGAGCCATGCAGGGCTACAGTCTGTACAGGACACTAACCAACCATGAGCCATGGAGGCCTACAGTCTGTACACGACGCTGACCGACCATGAGCCATGGAGGCCTACAGTCTGTACACGACGCTGACCGACCATGAGCCATGCAGGACTACAGTCTGTACACGACGCTGACCGACCATGAGCCATGCAGGCCTACAGTCTGTACACGACGCTGACCGACCATGAGCCATATAGGCCCACGGTTTGTACACAACTCTGACCAACCATGAGCCATGGAGGTCTACAGTCTGTACACGACGCTGACCAACCATGAGCCATATAGGCCTACAGTCTGTACACAATGCTGACAAAACATGAGCCATGTAGGCCTACAGTTTGTACATGATGCTGACCAAACATGAGCCATGCAGGCCTACAGTCTGTACACGATGCTGACCAACCATGAAGCATGCAGGCCTACAGTTTGTACACGATGCTGACCGACCATGAGCCATGCAGGACTACAGTCTGTACACGACGCTAATCGACTATGAGCCATGCAGGACTACAGTCTGTACACGACGCTGACCGACCATGAGCCATGCAGGCCTACAGTCTGTACATGATGCTGACCGACCATGA
>JAODJX010000001.1:10581731-10596598 GCA_026776945.1 Isichthys henryi | reverse complement strand
CCCCCCCCCCCCCCCCCCCCCCCCCCCCCCCCCGCCCCCCCCCCCCCCCCCCCCCCCCCCCCGCCCCCCCCCCCCCCGCCCCCCCCCCCCCCCCCCCCCCCCCCCCCGCCCCCCCCCCCCCGCATGTGCTTACTGTGGGAGTAGCTCCTGTGGAGCTTTCGCTGCATTTTTCACTTCATATTAAAGCATCGCACCTCATTAGCTGAAGATGGCTATGTGGGTTCCTGCCCTGTGGCAAGGAGGCGACGGCATGTGTGTGTGTGTATGCGAGCGTGTGTGTGTGAATGTGTGTGTGTATAATAGGGCAACCATCCACACACCCGTGTCGCTGGGGTAACCCCTTCCCCAGGGATGCCGCAGTGTGGGAGGCGACCCCCCCCCGTCTGAGTGATCCGTTCCGCTCCCCGGATGTGCAGTTCCAGCAAATGGGGGCAGAGGCTCACGAAATGCGCTTGTGTAACAGCAGGAAGGGCTTATATAAGGATCCTTTCAACTTCCTGTTGCATCACCGGCCTGCAGATGTCATGCTAATTAGCGCATGCGCCACCCCGGCCGACAGCTGGGCCTCCTGACGACTCCGTCTGCGCACAATGCCCAGACTGCTGCACGGCTGTGTCCCGTCTGCGCAGCGCGATGGCTTGATTCCATCTCATCCACACGTGGCAGCGTGCCTTGATGGCGCCACACCGCGAGCGACAGGGCGGACATCAAAGACTGCCACTCTCCGCTCCCCCCAAAGGCAGATGATCGCCCCCTATAGGGAGATACGTCTCAGATGTCCACCACCTGCTGGTACACCCCCTGTACTGCCTGGGAGAAAAGTGAGCAGGTGCTGCAACACAGCATTTATCCATTTATCCAGCATCAGCCCCCACACCAAAGGCTTCAGCCCTCAAGCAAAAACTTGAACCGCACCCCCCACAGCCACGGCAAACTAATGGACACCTGGTGCTGCTGGATGCACCGCAGTGCCGATCGCATATGGCCGCCCTGCATGTGTGCATATCCCGCAGCCGGTGCTTGCTGCGTAAAGAGCGCCTAGGTGCCACACGTGCAGCATTCTCTCAAGGTCGTCCTTCGCTATGCGGCTTGAGGTCACCACGCCCACCGGGAACAAGATCCTGCACGCGAAATCGCAGCTGGCACAGAAAACGGCAGAGATGCGGAGCAGGCTTGCTCCCTGCCGATGCCAAAGCACCCACTCCCCCTACTCCCCCAGTTCCAGAGGGATTCCCACAAGTGCTGGTGGCTAATAACCAAAGCCTCCCACTTCCAGATTGGGTAAATTTTGTACACAGAGGAACGTGATAGGTGGAGGGCAGCAATGCCTTAGAAATGTTCAAGGAATCCTGCTAATCGCCTATGGACTCACCAGAAGCCCTGTCGGCTGAACGAGGGGCGTGTTCAGATATCACATCGGGGCCACCCACTTTGGTCACTGACTGGCTCCCGCAAAGCCTGGGGGTGGTGCCAGTAGGAGGTAATGTGGCACTCTGTTGAGGAGACGGAGTCTGTCCCATATGCTGGGCACTGTACCATCCCTTGCCTCCCCACTGGTACCCTGATGCCTTGGGGTGTGGCCATCTGAATCCCTACAGCCTCCCGTTGTATCCGGCATTCCCAGGCTGTCTTTGAAACATCCCGCTCTCCAAAAAGCACTGACCTGAGACGGGAGTCAGAAAACGGCGCAGCCCATCATGCCAGACAAAATGGCACATCCATTATGGAGGCTCTGGGAAAGTGTTCAGTTCACAAGCGTCAATTTGCACCTCTCTCACTCTCCACACCTCCGTCTCCCTCGTCTCTCTCTCGGTCTCTCTATCGGCCTCTCTCTCGTTTTCCCAAGATGATGAGTGATGTTATGATGGGAGAAGGGGTGGGGCAGGTATGGTGTGAAAGACCATTTTTTTCATGCTGACCACTGAGTGTCATGGACATGGAGAAGGGGCAGCCATCTAGAGATAAAGTAGCCGATAGGGACCATGTTACTGCAGCCAACAAGCTCATACATGTATCTTTGTGTGAATGCATTTGCATCTCTGCTTATGTACCCTAAACTGTGCTGTGCTTTCATTCATTAATGCAGAAGTTACCATTCTATATACCGGTACTGTGAGCTTTCTCCAGGCACGATATACCCAGCTCTACTGTAAGGAGGAATATTGATCGTCAATAATGTTTAAAGGGCATCACTGCAAAAAAGCGTAGCAGTGAAAATGTCAGCTGTACCTTCCAACTTAACGTACTGTACTGCAACAAAAACTGCATAAATGTAAAAACGTTAAACTGTCATCAGGGTTAGAAAAACCAGGCCAGCTAGATGACCAAACCTGTCCCTAAAAAGATGCAAATGTCCACAAGGTTTGGTTAACTGCCGCAACATTTGGAACTTTTTATCCAGTGCTGGGTCACCCAGTGTCTATCGCAGGCAGCTTAGGGAACAAGGCAGGGAGACCTGCAGGTTGCCTGTTTTTTGATCCCACAGCAAGGCACATATAACCTTTGGTCAATCTCAGTACCAAGAACGCAAACAATACTCATGGTCTTGGCAAAACCTTGCTAACTTGCTTCCAAGAATGAACTTGGGCCGCAGTGAATCATGGGATTGGTCTCGTTCGGCGAGGATGCAACCGATGTGTCCTTGATATTTGGGGTCGAGCAATACCAGCATCTGGGGATTTTTACCGTCCTCTGTACTTCTGTTCTTGAGGATTGAAACTGGTATTTGGCAATAGAAGATGCTGCAAAACGGGTACAAGAGAACACAATCAAGTACGCATATTGAGATTCACCCTTTGCTTTATAATAGTGTTGGACTGGGGTGGTGTGTAGAGGCACCAGTTTGGGTTTGGGTCAGGATCCAAAGAGTTAGGGCGGAGAGGGGACAGGCCAGGCCAGCCTTATCCTCAAACCCTGAAACGCATTATGTCACGCAGATAGGCTTGAATAGGGAGGGGGGTAACCATTTTGTCATGCTGTCACACAGCACAGCTGAGCTCTGCCCCCCCCCCCCCAATTCTAACAGTCCACTCAGTGAGGGGAATCTGTCATTTCTTATTCTAAATAAAAATCACCTCTGAAGAATGTAATAATTACTACAAACAAAATTAGCCCCCCAGTCCACCCGTGAGAGTCAGTCGGTCTGTCTGTGTCTCTCTCACTCTCTTCCCCCCTTCTCAGAGTGCCAGGTCCCAGGTCGGTATGCCAGTTTACACCTAATTAACATGGATAACACACCAAATCTGTTTGTGAGCATGTTTACGATCAATTCATTAGTTAAGTACAATATTATAATGTGTAAAGAATCTGGTGATAATTCTCACAATGATAATGGTAGTAATTAGCCCCCCCCCCATTTGACAAAGTCTCTTTTTTCATGCATGATGAAGCATCTCTTACGAGCATCTAAAAGCACAAATGGCTCCATGGAAACATTCATGCCTTTTTCGTTGTCTCATTAAGGGTCTGCTTTTTCCCTCTTTCTCAGCGCGCTCTCGACGACATCCCATCTTCAATACACTTTTGTTCAGCTAATTTCAAATCTTGTTGCTGTGGCAACGCACCACACAAAGTGGAGCCCACACACAGCGAGGCAATAACAGCAACATATAGAGCGGTCCTCCCACTGAGAGGCAGGCTGCAGAACAGGCGGAGAAATTTAAATGGCATGTGCGCAGCAGTGAGGGGAGATGCTCTGACATCAGAGAAGGAGACGCACGGCAGAGACCCTCAGGCCTTCGGCAATCGGGACCCGAGCAACTCGCACGTGAAGTCTGAGTGCAGCAATGATGAGATGAGGCTCTGAGCGGGAATGTGAGATCTAAGGTACAGATCGGGTACAGACCTGATCTGAAAGATGCTGATGGGATGATTGAACCTAAAAAAGCCTAAAAGGGGGAGGGAGATGAGGCTTCTACATACAGACACACTGGAGCTGAAAGAAAGGGAACGACGGAGCTGAGACAGAATGAGATACGGAAGCTGAAAGACAGGGAATAATGAAGCTTCAAAAGGAGGAAATGCGGAAGCTGAAAGAGAGGGAATGATGGAGATTTCTTAAAAGGTGATACAGAAATTAAAAGAGACGAAATAACAGATTTGACAGAAGGAGATACGGAAGCTGACGGAGAGATAATGATGAAACTTCTACAGAAGGAGACAGTGAAGCTAAAGACAGGGAATGATGAAGCTTCAAAAGATGGAAATGTGGAAGCTGAAAGAGACGGAATGACAGAGATTTGACAAAAGGTGATACTGAAATTGAAAGAGAGGGAATAATAGATTTGACAGAAGGAGACACAGAAACTGAAGGACAGACAATGATGAAGCTTCTATAAAAGGAAATACTGAAGCTGAAAGAAAGGGAATGATGGAGATTCAACAGAATGAGATACGGAAGCTGAAAGAGAGGGAATGATAGAGATTTGACAGAAGGAGACATGGAAGCTGAAGGAGAGGGAATGATGAAGCTTCAAAAGAAGGAAATGTGGAAGCTGAAAGAGACGGAATGGCAGATTTGACAGAAGGAGACATGGAAGCTGAAGGAGAGGGAATGATGTAGCTTCTACAGAAGGAGCTACTGAAGCTGAAAGGGAATGATGGAGATTGGACAGAATGGGATGAGGAAGCTGAAAGAGAGGGTGATGATGGCAGAATCTAATTGGGGAAGGATCCTGTCAAGCTAAACTTTAGAGATAAGGATACTGCAGCCAAGGAGAATAAGGTGACACTGAAGCAGTGCAGCTCAAAGAGCTCAAGAGAGTCTGCTATGGCATGACATCACTCGCAGAGTTACGGCAGAAAACCGATTCGTTCCCTGAACTGCAGACGTGGCTCTTTAGTGGAGCACACTAATCTTCCGGCCGGCTCGGCTATGCCGTTTGTGGGGTGAATGTCACACTGACACAGAGGGAATGGAGGAGGATTTAAATAAGAGCATTACAATGACATACTGGTAGCGTCGGTCCAATATTCCCCTACCAGTATAATCATTAGGTGGGACTTTCATGTCACCGTCCCACATACACACCAGCTCCACTGGCTGTGGATCAGAGAGCCAAGGTGAGGCTTTCGGGTCGAGCTTAAAGCCCCCTTGGGGCAGGGACATAGAGGGGAGATTTAAAAAAAAAAACCTAGCCCAGGACCTGCAGACCAGCGTGCCATTACTGTGCTGTCACTAGGGGGCAGCGAGAGCTGAATATCAATGACACAGCTGTCTCAGAGCCGGACAGCTGAATCTCCCTCTCTCTGAATGGAAAAACACATACTGGTCCAGCCCTCAGTGTATCCACACATCCCTGACACAGTCAGTGGGACACACAAACCACACACAGTGAGAAGTCGCAGGATACACTTACACACACACACTTACAGACACACACACACACACTTACACACACGGCTGCATACTCTGAAGCGTAAACAGGCACAGGCAGATATTCAGCGGCAGCTCACACATAAACGTAAATACATCGCTCTCTTCATCCCGAAGCAGTAACACGCACAGAGCACTCAGGCTGGGGATCTATAAACAGCCCCTTCATCGTAACCTTTTCGCCAACAGTGTCCGACAATTTTGCTCTCTCTCCCCCTGCACTTGTACCAGAGAAATTTCTGGCAACGTCTTTCAGCACACTGTACCATTTTTTTTTTATTCTGTCACAGAGTTATATTTTTTATTCAAGCCCCAGAGGACTCTATGTTTAAGTTTAAAAAAGGAAATCACACACATTTCTCAGTATAAGAGGGGGGAGGCGACTTCTGACATCATTCCCATTTCCCCCACGCTTAATAAATATTTCGCAAATACATACAGACACTCTATAACAAACAGCACCCCCCCCCTCCACCATTTGTTAGGGTAAAGCACTCACAAACAGGGCCACAGACAGAGAGAGGCAGAGAGGGGTGAAGCACAGACAGAGAAGAGCACCTGCATTGTGTCCATAATGTCTGTGAGCATTTCAGCAACCCAACCTGCAGGTACAGGCAGGCTGAATTATTCAGTGACTGTAACCTAAGCAGTGGTATAAAAGACCTGGGTGACAGTGACACCAAGGCCCCAGCCTCCCGCATACCTCTCCACCTTCCCAACCCAATACAACCCTCCCGCCACCAATCAGCACACACCACCCGCTTCTTCACTACAACGTATTTAATTATTTAGCAGGCGGTTTTATCTAAAGTAACATACAGCTGAGAAGGCAGGGTCAGCCGGTTTCTGAAGCATTTGTGGGTTAAGGGCCTTGCTCAGGGGCATAACTGTGACCCCACCGGCCACAGGATTAGAACCGGCAACCTGCCAAATAGTAGGCGCAGTGTCCTGACCCATCGAGCCGCCCACCACAACGGCGAGCAACATGGGCGATGACCCGGAATTCACGGGTTCAAATCCTAGAAGTTTTGCCGGTGCATTGCTCAAAATTAGTAACCTGATATGAAACAATGAAGTGTTACATCCATAAAAAGGTGTGAAACATATGGGTAAAATCAGCTGTTGCTAAACAGGATCAGCAATGATGTTTAACAGCCTATCAGCAACTCTATATCATGCATAAAACCCAAACAAGATGAGAACTCAAGTATTACCATCCCCAGAAACTATAGAGGAAATCCGACTCTCTTATCACATACTTCCAATAACAAGAGGAAGAACGACCAGCGCTGAGTTCTGATTAATCGTTTAATGTGTTTCTGAACGAGCCTGATGCACAATTGCATGGCATCTGTGTCACTTGCATCGGTCAGCTGTACCAGCCTGAGACCAGTCTAACTGACCCTCTGCTACGCCACGGGGGTGTAAGAAACATGGCGACTTCACCGTGTCTCAGTCATGCATTCAAAGCACAGGGCTTTGATCTGTAGCCTTTCACACTGCGCAAGGCTGAATCAAAATGCCATAAAGAGGAAGGGAAGATCTCTGCGTGGTCTCCACTCCTCCTCCACTTCAGGCTGTTCTGTTCTCACTACATACATCCCAAAAAAAAATCCAACCTCAGGAATCCAGTCACGTCACATTTAAACCATCCTGTTTCCTCCCTATGGGACATCCCCTAAACAATACGGGGTGTGTATACCCTGAACACGGCAAACGTGCTCAGCACATTTTCTGAATGCCGGCACAAGCAATCATACGTTAATCACCCTCCTATCATTCCTGACAATGTATTCAGGAGACGCAACTATAATATTCATCGGCTACTATTCCCAGATGAATCCGTCTCTGGCTCAGCACAGCTGCCGTTGCCGCTTGTCAATCTCTTCTCAGTTACGTAACTCTGGAACTGGTCTGGAAGAAAGCGCTTCACCCAGAGCGAGAGCCGTCGCCAATGGTGCCATTATCTACACATTGGTTACTGTTGGCTCTTTCTTGTTTAAACAAGGGTCTTTAAAAGTGTCGGGGAGTGACTGGATGTATCTGCATGCTGCTGTTTATCGTTCGTAGGGATTTACTATCTCCACATGTCCTCAAGAAGGAACCCCTGGCTGCTCCTTGCGGTTCTTGGAAGGATGAAACTGTGAAAATGATTTGACTCACACCTTTTCAGTGTCTGCTGGACCAGTTTCGAAACCGAGAGAGAGAGGAAGAACCGCCTCAAGGGTCACGAAAAGAGCTGAACAGCCCCAGAATGCCCCACTGTGGGACGGCTAGACGTCGCATCACAGGTTCTGGGGGCTCGTATCACGGTGTCTGTGCCGCACATCGCTGTTCGGGGGAAGCCGTTTCCGAGACGTGAAGGAAGCCATTCATAAAAAATGAGATAAACACCTCCTGGGTGAGGGTGGCACACTTTGCTGGTCGCGGAGGTGTGAAATTCACCCCCGGAAACAACAGTCTCTCTCTAATCACGCTGAGCGGCTGCTTTTCACCGGGCTGGAAACCGGAGAATGCTGCGGAAACCTTGGGCTGTAACCAGACTGTGCCATCACCCCCCACCCCCCCAGAAAGTTCATGCAAAGGGGCTAAGTTCTCACACCATAATATCACAACACAGAAACACCTTATGGATTCGTCAGATCGAAACTGAGAACCCCAAGCTAAAGCAGCATAGGGCACAGGGGAACTAATTTGGCAGCTTTGTTGACATATAGGGGCTTATCACTGGAAACTCATGTGATATGTTCCCCCCCCTTCAAATGGAAGGATTCCCATGTGGACAGGCGAACACACCGAGGAAACCCCGCCCCGCAGAGATGGCTGCACACTGGAAAACACTGTCCTACGCAGCATCTTCTTAGCAGGACTTGAGAGGGAGTGACGGATGGACAGAACGAGGACGAGAGGACAAAGGGGAAGACTATCAAAGCCCGAATGGCATCTGATTACTTGTTACAATGTAAACACTTAAACCAGCAGCCATCTGGTAACTGAAATCAAAGAATGGAACTAAAAGTGAGCAGTGAGAGCTTTAATAATGAAAGAAAGTGAATGTTCCACTGTGTTTGAATGTGTTTATCAATATGGTCCACTACGCGTGCAATTCATTTGGTGTGACAGAATATATTGGTATATACATGTTACTACTGGGTCTGTATGCCTTTAGTGCACATTTGACGTGTGTGTTTGTGTGTGCTTGTGTGTGTTTGTGTATGTGCGTGTGTTGACTCACCTGTGGGCGGATCACTTTCTCAATGTTCTTTAGTGCCGTGTCGGGGGAGGGGGGCGAGCAGTCTGGAGTCGGCCCTGCAGAGCCGTTCCCATGGTTACTCAGATCAGGTTCTGTGATGGTCACATGGGGGGAGTCGTCTGGAACGGATCAGACAGACACACAGAGCGGTAAGTGACATCAAGAGAGTGTGAGCTGGCCATCCTGTCGCTATTACCTTGATTCTCCGCCAGCTTTGCATGTACGTATCCCTGAAGAGACTTTATTCATTAGACCAGCAAAGTCACAAGACCTTAACCACGGTGGGTGGGGCTGCCCCTCCCTGCCCCATCCAGACACTGAAAGTAGGGGACTTTGAAATTCAGTCTTTAGTAGAACTTCATCACACTTTGACTGCGCGAACTTTGAACTTTGATTAAACCACTGGAACACAAACACTCTGGTCGCCTGACTTCGCCGCCTCCCATAGCCATGCTTGTTCTTAACCAGACTGGCGTTACTCCAGCATATGACTGGTGCTCATGTTTCTGTTGATACACCCTCACACATACAACCGTGCACTTCCATTCGCTGCGATTACACGTCGTCATGGCAACCAAGCAGGTAACGGTGGAGTGTACCTCAGGCTTGTGAGTCACACTCCTACACACGCTTGATTGTGTGTGTGTGTATCTGCTGTCTTTTTTTTTTTAAGTAGTATCTTCTCAAACTGTAACAAAAATACTCCACACACACTGATGTCAGTGCACATATAAACATACACGCACACGCACGGACACACAGACCTGTACTCATATCTTTGTGGGGACTCTCCATTCATTTGTATGGGCATAACCCTCATCCTAACTATGACGACCTTAACCCCTACCCAGTCCTAACCATAGTAAGCAAACAAAATACAAGACTTTTGGCATTTTTAGTTTTTTGATTGCAGTCACAGATTTTTATAAAACTGAGGCTATCCTTGTGGGGACCAATAAAATGTACCCACAAGATAAAAAGTTACAGGCTTTTATCATATTGTGGGGAAGTCTGATACTTACAATGTAATAACTACAAAAACACATGAGGGCACACACACACATGCGCACACATGCACGGACCTACATAAGGGCTACTCCAGGGGCCAGAGTGTGGCT
Source organism: Isichthys henryi (assembly GCA_026776945.1). NCBI lineage: Eukaryota > Metazoa > Chordata > Actinopteri > Osteoglossiformes > Mormyridae > Isichthys > Isichthys henryi. The sequence goes on along the minus strand of JAODJX010000001.1, from coordinate 10,586,853 downwards.
CCGTGGCTGTTGTCTTGGTGCCTCTGAGAAACAGCTGGTGAATAACTTCTCGAACCGGAGTGCATTTCACAAGCATGTGATTCATTACCGAAGGAAGGCAGAGGGGGAAGAAGAGATGAGAGTGGAGGTGGACTGAATCTAATTTACACAGCCCATTAGACAGTAAAACACTCCTTATCAATCAGCTGCTGCTGCACTCCGCAGCAGAGACAAACAGCCTCCTAGCTGGCAAAGCCTGTCTTCACATCCATCATCGCACATATCAAACAGTGGCATTCCAGGAGCCAGGCGCCTTTAGGTCACATGACACGAGTGGCACACAGGAAATGTGGGAGAGACACTAACTGGGGCACAACTCTGATCTGCTGTCAGATTTTTTTTCCCATTTAAGCTCAGATTTGTATTTTATTTGCATTCCATTTGCATTAGCGGTGCTCAGATAGAGTGACAGATAGATGTCTGGGAGCTTTTTGATGCCTCCTGCTTGTCCAGCTTTCAGCTCCTGGCCGTGTCCCATTCGCTCCTGTTCCCACCGTCTCCTCGTCAATGGGCTCTCGGCAGGAAAGCAACAGGTGAGGATGGCATCTGTGTCAGCCCGTGTCTCTCTGCCTCGCAGGCAGAAAGATGAATAGAAAAATGTTTAATTGAAAGTGTTTGAACTCCGGGGAAATCATTTGAGAGCGAGACTTCATTAAGCGAACCGGCTGAAGGACCCGCGGATATCCGCCACCGCGTGGAGCTCCTTCCCGCGCTCCTGACACGCTCCTATTCCTGTGCCTCTTTGTTTTCTCATTCTCTCAGATTTTTCTGGTCTGCTGGTCCACTCTTGTGGTGCTCAGTTGTCCGGACTGAAAGCGTGATGCCATCTGTGTAGATATTTACTAAGAAGACGCTGATGAGTACACAGGACTCATGAGGGTATTTTAATGGCTGCCTACGTCACATTCAGTTTGACTGGGAATCCCCCCACCCCCCAAAACACAGTATGACATGAGACCTCTTTCCCATTTGTCCCTTAGGTCCACGTGTATACATTTAAATTTACATGTACATTTTAAATATTTAGTAGGTGCATTTATTCAAAGTGACGTTCAAATAAGGCAAATAGCACATTGCACAAAGCACACTGGCTAGACTAGTCCCCCGATTGCTGTCGTCTTATACTGTTGGGAGTTGGTCATTAGACCAAAGTCAACAGCAAAGAGACCTTGTCTGAAGCTGGGGGGGGAGGCAGAGGCTAGGACAGAGGTCTTTTCTTGAGCAAAGACAGGGAGACGAACGCAGCTGCGCTCATGCCCCTGGAGGAGAGGGTCGGAGACCCCTGCTGAGTGAAACATCCCTCTTGTAGGCTCATCCTGCCATGGAAGGTATAAATACACAGAGGACCTGAATGCTGCAGCTTCGCTGGCTGGTAGAAGGAAAATAAAAATGCATTTGTTTCCAGTTAATGAATATAAAGGGCTTTGGCATGGTATTATTTAGTGCGGTTCCCATGGACACTGATTCATAGGAACTCAAAGGGTCGGCTTGTGAGAGACCCTTAAAGTTATCTTCCTGAGCTGCTCTTATGCTGCAGTACAGGATTCATACAATCAGTGACAATGGAAAGGAAAACACAAGAGGACAGCGAGCCCTGCCATGGCAACCGCTGTCCCCCGCTCACTGCGCCACTCACCCGAATCAATTTCAGCGCTTCAGCACTCGGGCCTCGGCTCAGCTGATTCGCCGGCACACGTTTGGGCTTCATTCTTCGGCGTTATGAGGTCAGGGGAAGCTCATTGCTGACTATGACCGGCCGTGAGTGTTGAGCGACTCTGAGCGACTCTCCCGACTGCAGCTCTGGCTTCCGCTGCGGCTGCGGGAGAAGCTCCGCTCCACGCTGATTTGCATTCGGGATGGAGACGAAAGCATCTGGCTCTGATTACGAGATTCCTCTTTGCAGGAGGTAAATCTGGACGCAGTCTGCAGTAATAAAAGCTCCCTTGTGATAATGATCAAATGTGCCACAGTAGTGCTCAGATCCAACGAAGCGTGTCCCACACATTGCAAAGCCTAAATTTGTTTCTTTTCTTTCAGGGTGTACCTCAGCCTTGCCACTCGATCCTAAGCAGGATATCCTCACTACCAGCTTGCGCTATGCAGGGGTGTAGCGGTCTGGAGCCTATGCCGAAAGCTAAGGCAGGGAATAACCCAGGATGGAGTGCAAACCCATCGCAAGACCACGTAAATGAATGGAGAAATATTATCATCCCATTTACACAGACATTTTATTTACTGATTCCATTTCATTGACAGCATAATATCTAACTGGACATAAGCAATGTTACACTTCAGTTGGACCTGTGAAAGATGGCAGCCATGTTGCCAAAATGACAGTAAGCTTAAGAAAAGAGGACAAGATCGTCCATGCTGGCTAGCTTATCACTGCTCGCAGGCCACCATGACAATGCAGTGCGCACAGGGCACAGGCAGCCATGATGGCCAAGGGGGCTGTTCGAGATTTTGGTAAAAAAACTGCAGGTTCTCGCTTTGACCGAGACACGGAGGCAGCGGTGGTACGAAAATAATGGCATGGAAATTCTCCTGCTCTCAGCCTGTACATTCTGTACCTCTTTCAGAAATGGATACTCAGGAGAGCGTGCCGAGCAAGGCTTTTACTGGGGAGGGGTAACAGGCCGTCGCAGTGCGCTGGATAGTTTCGGCTCGTGCTTAGTTTCCCTATAAAAACAGACCAGACCTTTGGTGACTGCGGTGGCCTCGTCAATTGGACTCATCTAATGCCGATTAATTACCTTGTATCGTTTACTTTCCATTGGCATTGGCTTTCCCCACAGGCCCATAAAGCTGATTAGATCTAATGGGCATTTTGAGGATACAGTCTGTTAGTATTCGACCCCCTCCTGGTATTCGTTACTGTTAATGTTGTGGTTGCGGGGTAACTTTGCACACAGTTTATGTTTATGCTATAGCAGAATATTTACTACGGTGATTCTGGCTCCAGGACAGTGATCTTCCTCCAGGGCAGTGATCTTACTCCAGGGCAGTGGCCTTCCTCCAGGGAAGTAATCTTACTCCAGGGCAGTGGTCTTCCTCCAGGGCAGTGATCTTACTCCAGGGCAGTGGTCTTCCTCCAGGGCAGTGATCACCAATGGAGACCGATTGCACTCCACATGGGAACTGAAATTCATTTGGATGCGGATCACGCAATCCAGAGTCTGCGTTCCAGAAAGCAACAAAGTAATCGCTACCGCCGCACCCCCGCCCCCTCCACAATGCAAATCTCTTCAGATGCAGTAGACCTTAGTTTTGCGTTGCTGATGGAATTTGGCCCTCATGGAGATAAATAGATGGGACCCCCCCCCCTTCCCTGCTCCACGGCATGGCTCCAGTTTCTGAGTGCTGAAATTTTTTGCCAACATTTCCATTGACAAAACATTGGTGTCAGGCAGGCACCTTCACTGCCCCCCACCCCAGAAATGTGAACCAGGAACAAATGTGAACCAGGAACAAATGTGAACCAGGAACAAATGTTCACGACGCATGACTTCAACTTGTGGCTACTCAGACCTGTTCTGTGGACAATGGCTGCTTTGTGAGCTTGATGGTTCAGATGATGCTTCCGATGCTGAAGTCGCTGCTGTTCTGCATTCGGGATGCAGACAGAAGCATGTGGTTCTGATTACAAAGCAGCTCTTTGCAGGAGGTAAACCTGGACGCAGTCTGCAGTAATAAAAGCTCCGTTGTGATAGTTATCAAATGTGCCACAGTAGTGCTCAGATCCAATGAAGCGTGTTCCGCATAACGTGGGGAGTTCAGCTCTGGCTATTTCTTAAACCATTAACCCCATTTATTTTATGAAAAATCAGTTACTCACATATATTTCATAACGAGAGATTATATGTATATTGCTAACACACAAGTTTCAGCCTAGCAAGCAAATGTAGTTGATCCAAGATGAGAGGACAGGTATTCGAACCCCCTCAGCCCAGCTTGGATGAAAAAAATTCTCCCAGCATGCCGCTGTGATATCAGATCTTATTCGCACCATTTGCACACGGCCCTGGATGAACTGCCCAGCAGCACTCATACACACCATCCAGGCCAACCTCTAAAAGCCCATTTGAGGTCTAAAGGATTCCACCCCAGTTGCCTCCTCTTATTATATGGAAGCGTTCCAGGAGAGCAGAGGCTGAGAAAGACGCAGCCCAAGAGTGAGTGAGCCAGACAAAGGACAAAAACCCACCGACGGGAAGGCTTCCTGACAACACCTGACATTATCATCTGGGACCTGCGATTTGGCTGCAATCTGTGTGGCTGACCGCGGAACGCTGAAGAGGCATCTGCTGTGGGGGGGAGGGAGGGGGGGAGCTGCCGCTGAGAATTGTGGGTAGTGAGCTATGATGACACTGCCACCTGCTGCTCTTCGCTCGGAATGAAGCAGGAGCAGCGTCACTCGTGACTGGTCGCTGGGCCCTTGGGCCGCAGAATCACGTCAGCCGTTAATCCCCGTTAACACGGCTCAGTACGGAAGGCTGTGCTTCTGCCTGCCCATACTGTAAGCAGGCTGCATGCATGTGTACTAAACTTACATTTACATCATATTTATTTGGCTGTTACCCAAAGCGTCATACATTTTTTTTCAGTAAGCAGGGTCAGACAGTCCCTGGATCACCTGGGGGCTTAAAGGCCTTTGCTCAACGGCCCAATAGTGACATCACTTTGCTTACCCAGGGAGTAGAACATGCCACCTTCCGATCACAGACACAACATCCCAGCCTGCTGTATATATTGCATATAAGTGTTTGTATGTATGTGTAGGAATTAATAGCTAAGTGGTTAATAATTATGTGGCCAAGCAGCCCCCAGGACTGACAGTCACACACTGTGGAAGACACTCCGGATGCAGCAGTTCATCCAAGCCTCACTTCCCTCACCTCCCTCCTCCCCTTCACCTTCACCTTCCCTCAACTCCCTCAGGGGGTGGGAGCATGAACCTGTGGTATTCAAGAGGGGCCCCCCCCCCCCCCCCCCCCCCAAAGTGGGGGTGGTTTTTTGGAAGGGGGCGAGAAAGAGGGCGGGAGGAAAAAAATGTGAAGAAAGGGGGCGGGGGGGTGGTTGGGAG
>JAODJX010000001.1:10559117-10572553 GCA_026776945.1 Isichthys henryi | reverse complement strand
CATCACACAGTTCATATACCAAACATCCAGTACTCATCATCACACAGTTCATATACCAAACATCCAGTACTCATCATCACACAGTTCATATACCAAACATCCAGTACTCATCATTACACAGTTCATATATCAAACATCTGGTACACATCATTATCCAGGTAATACATCCAATATCCAGCTCTCACCATTAGCAGTTCATATACCTCAACAGCCAGTACTCACAATCCCCCAGTTCATGAACCCAGCACCCAGTACTCATGGTCTAATCCACACACAGAACATGACCAACCAACAGTGCAGGCATCAGGAGAGATAAAGTCTACAACACCAATTTGACCAAGAGCCAACAGAAATCCGATACGTTTTGCGGCATAGAATAACGACAGCTACCACAAAATTACCCATAATCCCGACTTAACGGGCACAGATGCTCCCACAACTGAATTTGTACCTACTATGTGAGCACAGATGTGAGCAGCCTGCCCATCCCTTCTCTGAGCGATAATAAATTTGGTCAATTCTGCTTCACTGGCCAGGAAAAGAAGGGGACACTCGTGTTTACTGTCCATCAACCTCGTTTTTACCTCGAAGTGTGAAGGTTCAAGCAGGTCTTTCTCTTCAGAGAATGTAACTGAAGAGACCTGAGAGCTGTTTTTTGAACACCGCACCCCCTAAAAGCCAGTCAATGCCCACCTCAACACAACTGCATACTTCTACTGTGCTGGCATTGCGGAGGGTCCAAGACAAAGAGACGCTGGCGTGCTAATCGGGCACTTGTTCAGAAGAAGGCGCCCTAGGCAGCCATGCATGTCATCTAACTGTTTGACTGACACCTTCCACCCCCTATGATGTGGACACTATTCCGTCATGATCACCTCATAAATCCCCCATGATGATCCTCCGCTGCGTCGCTGAAAGACACTTGTAAACCGGCCCTGCTCGACACGGACCCTCCACACAGTAGAATGTAGAATTACCGGCGTTCACTGGGTTGGGGTCTAGCCTCCATGGTGTTCAGACTTCTCTTCCACCTTCTTACTCACTGCTCTCTTTTCTCTTACTCTCGCTTTTCATCCAGCTGTTGCTGACCACAGAGACCCCCAGGTCTCTCACCTTGACTAACCCATATCCGTACAGCGGAGGACCAGCTACTGGAGAAAACGCCAAATGCCCCCCCCCCAGATCTGCAGCCCGATCAGACATGCCGCATACAGAAGACTTTGCTTGACAGCCACTGCACAGCAGTGCGATGCATAAACACACACGCACACCTGCAGCAGTGATTTACCGCACAACGCATATGTGCCTTCACTCTGACTTATCCCAGCAAGCAAACAGGGAAAAAGCCATTTCTGCTATAAATAGATAGCAATGATTATATAAACAGAATGTGCCCCTATCCTGACTTAAATTCCTGGTGCAGGCTGCCCTCTACTGGTAGTAGGCAGGACAGGCAGCAGTTTGCCATGGAAAAGCCAATGTACAGAAATGAGGACGCGTATTTTCCAACGAGAACATGCGTTACCCTCATAACTCCTCAAAGGGACAGTTACAGTACCAGGCAAAAGTCCGGAAACACCTTCTGAAAATCATTTGTTTTTCAACAAAATAATGACCCTAACCGTTAGTACGTTAAGCATTTTCTTGTCAACAGGGGAAGAGATGGAGTGCTGTGACAGGTGAGCTGGGCCCCACACACCCCTGTCCTAAACCCTACTGTTTTGGGATGAGTCGGAAAGAAGAGTCAGAGCAAGGTAGCGCACTTGTGCCCAAAATTTGTGGAAACTCCTTCAGGACTGTGGGAGAAGCTCTCCAGGTGGCTACATCTGCGAGAGCCTGTAATAATATCATTGAAGCAAAAGGGCTATTTTGAAGAGTCTAAAATTTGGTCATTGCAATATTTGACATGTATTATTTAATTGCCTTGAGGCCTTTTACTGTAAGGTTGAATAACACAGCAAAAATAAGGACTCATACATTAAAACCAAGGTGTGTCCAAACTTTTGACTCGCGCTGTATAGACTGTTTCCCACCATATTTTACTGCCAAACTCACAGACAACAGGCAGCACCACCCCACAACCTTCACCTTGTTGACTCGTGTGATAGTTCCATTACGCTGCTCGTCAACATGGCGGCCGCCGCCAAAGCTCTCCATGGAATGCGAGGAGATGGTATGGCACAGGTCCTCGAAGGAGTACTCTTTGTCTCGGCACATCTTGATCTCGTTCAGCAGCTTGGACAGCTCCCCCGTCACGGCCTCATCTGGAACACAGAGGAGAACATCTGGGATCCCTGACGGCCCGTCACTGGGAGATTCCTGAACCTCCATCAGGATCCTCAAGAGTCTGACAGCAGCAGATGATCTATCGTGGCATGGGAGACATCAGGGTTACCTCACTCTACTCGTCTAATGAGCACTCCTATCCGAGGTGTTGCTGGAGCGTACCACTTCCCATTACTTATGAAGTCATATATTTTGAGGACTGACTACCATTAAGTCCTGGCTCTATACACCAACAGTGGCTCCCTGTCTGTGACTCGGGTCTGTAACCTGCTATATGTGGTCCTAAATCTTTCTCTGAACTTCTCAGCCTCACCAGGCTCCCAAGCACATATCAGTGGGTCTTCTGTAATTCTTCTGATACGAGTATTAATGTCTGGCAGGTAGCATCGTCGGCTTAAAATAAGTGTGTGGGAGTAAGTAAGGGATTCTTAGTCGGAGGAGGGGTTGGGGGAGGTAGAGGTGTCTTTGGGTTAAGCATGAAGGTGTGAGTGATGTGTGGCAGAGGGTGGAGAGCAGAGAGAGAAAACTGAAGTGGGCTTCAATCCTCAGAAATCCGTAATCAGATGCTCCTCTCCATCTGAGAGCTGCCAAGACATAAAGAACCGCAAAAGAGGCCTGTCTGTAGTAGTGAGGAGAACGCCAACACCAACTTCGAAATGGGATATCTGTAAGAGCCTTCAGCTAGGAACCCGAAGCTCTCCAATTGGCAGATTTGTCACTTCCCAGATGGTCGATAACACACCACTGCTGCGACTTTCAAGGTCCTTCATCACACGAAAAAGTAGGTAAGGGACAGTGAAGCAAGATGAAGAGAAGGGAAATTGCTAAACTCACAAATTTACAACTATTGTGGAATGCTCCTGGGCTCCGTGGGAGACAACGCTAATATAGCAGAACTGCCTGTAATTTTGGCCCCTTGGGTCAGAGATCAGCAGAGGAAATCTATCCTCTGCAAAACAGAGAGCACAACACAGAGGTTGTGAGTGTGACATTACCTATTCTTGTCACTGGGGGCAGCATTGACCACATTTAGGGAAGCCTTATCCTCAAAATTCATTCCTCTTATTTGTGAGTGTCATTTTCAACATTCAGTTTAATTGACAACGATGTGGCTTGAGAGGTGTGTCCCACAGGAACACACACAGCTCAGTTAAAGATCTTTATTCCCCTTGTGATCTAGCTTACTGTTCCACATAGCTTTGTTGCCAGGTGTCATTTACAACTTAGCTCTAGAATTCACCTACAACTTTAATTTGCCTACAGTTTTAGCACTGAACTCTTCTACCTCATCTCTCAGCTGACTTCCTGAGCCCCCTGCTATTGGCTGACTGCCCTGAAGCTCCGCCTATACAACCAGAGTACCGCTTCCATGTGGAGGGATGGTGTCTGCCCAAGCCCTTCCCTCGACTGACGAAAGCAGGCCTCCAGCACCCCGTCTGTTTACCTAATTCCCCCCCCCAAATGGCTGAAGGAAAATGAACAGCATGGTTGTAGGACTCTGGGGGGTATATTTGCCTGTATTCATCTGTAATCGCAATGCAGCCCTGCAGCAGTGAACCATCCCATTGTGCTAAGAGTTACCAAAAGCTCTTTACTTGTTAATAGGCGAAAGCTTTGTGCTCCTGTAATGTCATCTTGCTGCAATTCCTCTGAGCAGCTCCGGGTGGGAGCAAAAACCTGAAAATCCAGTACAGGTTTCTCAGACGTTCACACCCCCCACGGTGAATATCTAGCATTGTAAGATGTTCTTTTATGGGGAGGGCACGGCAAGTCAGGCAGGAAGCGAGAGAGCTGGCTCTGCTCGACAGGAGGGGGTTCACGGAAGGAGATTAATCACAAATGTGGAAGTGGGTGGGGGGGCGCTTACTTTTAATCCTGAGAGAGGGCGAGGCAGCCGGGGAGGACACAGAGGTGCGGGGGGTGGGAATGGGACAGTGTCGGATGGGCTCATTCTGGGCGCTCTTACCGTCCATCTCCACATCCATGTACTCTGTGGAGAGAGAAGGGGAGGAAAGTCAGAAAGAGAGAAAGAAAAAAGAAAGAAAAAACAAACAATGGAGAAGTGGAGGAAGAGACTGGCTGTAACAATGGTATTTTTGTGCCAGTGATCTTTAGCCAAGCTGTGCACACTCAGATACTGACGAGCCTCAGCCCCAGAAGAGGGGGACGGGTGAGAGAGCAGGCCAGGGTCAAAGGTCAGCACACAGGGGTCCTGGGGACAGGTAAGTCAAAGAAGTGAAAATCGGCGATGACGTGCAACGTGCAGGAAACTCGAACGAGCTCAAACGTGGCTGATCGGGCACAGCAAAGCAGACGTGACTGAGCAGGAGGAGTCGGGTTTTAACGCAGCCATGATCGCGGACCGCTGAGTGAGCCGCTGTCCAATGAAACGTAACACAGATATCAATCGCAGGCGAGACATGTGGAATATATTAGCCACGTCGCATACCCCACGAGAGAGAATGTGAGCCCCAGAATGGTGCCGATATGCCCCCCCGCATGAACACACCCCTGCATGAATGCTCTGGGAGGTCACTGACACTGAGGACTGGGCAGTCTGCTGTTGCGCCCCCCTTTTGTGCCCCCCCCCCTCCCGCTTAGCTTTGTCAGGCTAACCGTGAAATGCTAATGTCCTCCATGCCTATTTATACCCGCAATGCTACCGTCAGTCACCCTTTTAAAAATGAATTCCATTTGTCAGGTTTCTACGTCTTACGTTATGGGGAGTAAGGCGACCGTGCTGCAGAAATCAAGTGAATGTGACGCGACTTGCTAGCCGCCGAATGGCCGTAACTGAAGGCTTTCTGCATGTACCGGTGTGCATGTCAGGTGCATGGCCACGAGCTGCAAGTCCATCATTCGCTCACAAAACATTCTAAGTCATCCCACCGGACTGGCTCACTCTGAATTAACCCGGTCCATGCGAAATCCGCAGAGTGCGTGCGGGAGAGTGACAAACAGGATGTGGAGGATGTGGTTCCGGTCTCTGGCAGACGTGGCTGGGCATGCCGATTTCACTCTTTCCTCCGCTCCTCCTGAGATGAGTTTCCACACACATACACCTCCCCGCCCCCACCATCACACCCTGCCTCTGGAATGGGACTCTTCCTCAATCTATCTCTCACACCCCTCCACCACAAACACACCCACACACACACCAGCCCGCAGAGCAATATGACTGTGTGGTTCTAACACTAACACGTTTTCTTGCATTTCATTAATTTTAGCTAGTGTTTTTACGCACAGCGACCTACATTATTTGTCTGATTTGTGTTTCTATCAAACCAAACTGTAAATCTCATCTACAACAAGATATTTCATTTGTACGTTTCAGTTCTTATCCCGGCTACAGGAATCAAAACCAACTGCAACTTTTTCATCAAAAGTCTGTCTCCCAGACATTAACCTCCCCTACTGTAAATCACAGGACAGTTGCCCCTAAGGCACCTTCTCCTTCCAAGACCTGTCTGAGAGGTAGAGCTGATCCCTTGGCTGCATTGAGGAAGCACTAAGCCAGTGAACTGGGGATTATCCTTCCAGTTGTTTCCGGGTCCCAGTACAAACTGGAGGTGCTGTATGCAAGGCTGCGCTCACACTGGCGGAGTGATTCTAAATGGTTCTCCCGGGTGTTCTAGAGTTAGAAGGAAAGTCAAGTTTATATTACAAAGAACATTCCATTTTGACTTGATAGTGTCAAGCAGAGAATCCCCAGCAAACAGCAGCGTGACACAGATACAGAGGAGAGACAGATATAGACAAAGAGGGTCAGAGAATGAAAGAGATATAGGGAGGGAAGAAGAAAGAGAGGCAGAAACAAAATGAGCCACAGCTACAGATGGAGATGGAGACACCAACAGAGAGGGATAGAGAGAGAGAGAGAGAGAGAGAGAGAGAGAGAGAGAGAGAGAGAGAGAGAGAGAAAATGAAAGACAGAAAGAAGAGAATGAACCACAGATAGCGATAGAGAGAGATAGAGACTAAGAGAGACAGAGAATGAAACAGACCAAGAGAGATAGACAGACAGAGTCTGGTGTTGGGGCAGCCTTATCCACCAGCCTGCATCACACTGCAGAGGGGAAGCAGCCAACCGGCCGGAGCTGTTTGACACTCTGGGTATGTGAAAGTCTGTGCCTGTTTGGCTGTGGAGGCAAGTACACTCTGTATTTTCCAGTCACGTGTGAGTCTGTTTTTTGGTTAAACGTGTATTAAATTCAGGGATTCAGGAGGGGATGAATTGTCCTTTACCTGGCTCCTGTGCTTTGCCTGAATACAGCGATTGGTTCTCCTCTGCTGAATTAACACCATGATTGGCTGCCCTACCTTGAATGAGTGCTGTGATTTGCTGAGACTTCGGGGCTGGGTGCTCCCGCAGGATTTCCAGGGCTGTTCGGCCATGACCGTCCCGGATATTGGTGTCAATCCCTGCAGCAGAGTGTGGGAGCGAGGTTTGACCTGTGGCTCTTAAGGAATCTTCCAAGCAGGACCATCATTGCTGGAGCTGTGATAACACCCCCCCAAAGGGCTCCACCCCTCGCGGTATAACTGCCAGCCTGCAGTGACAACGCAGTCCAGAGAGAAGCCAATGCTCCTTGCCCTCTGATAACCAGCAGGTTAACCAGAAGGTCTGGACAAACCTACAGCTTCAATCAGCACCATGAAGGATCATACACACAGATGATTGATCTATGACTGAAAATTTTATCCAGGAAAATAGACAAGAAATAGATCTATTTGGCTTCTGCAGCCATTCTATTCTTTATACTGCTTTGGGCAATCACATTGGCTGAAGGTAAATAGCGATTTGGGGGTCCTAAACATGGGAGGGGGGGTGAACAGCACTCTCTAGAGGTGGAAGACGGCTGCACCTCTATCAGTGCTGTCTTCCAGGGCTGGAACAAGCTCAAGCAAAGAAATTGGTGTAAATTTGGATATCGCCCCTCTCCCTCTCTCTCTCTGTCCATCTGTCAGGTGACCTCAGCAGCACTGCCGGCAGACTGTCCTGATGCAGGCTTAGTGCATCGTCACCAGTGCAGCTGCACAAATCGCAGTCTGAGCGACAGCACGCTGAGAGAGCGGGGTTAGTAGCGTGAATGTCAGCACCAAGCCGTCCAGAGGCAAAGAAATCCGCAGCGGCTGCTTACTATAATCCCCTCTGCCTGCTTAACTAGATTTATCCTTCGCTTCTGAAGCGGCCGGTGACGCCAGCGAGACAGACCAGTGGGCATCAGTCCCCAGGGAAATCTCCTCGGCTGTAGGGGTGTTTCGGGCGACCGATAAAGTGCAAGCTGCTCCTTCTGTGAGGTCAGGGCTACAAGAAAGAGAGACACACCTGCGTCCAGGAGGAGTCGAACCACGTCCATCTTCCCAAAGAGGGCTGCCTCATGGAGGGCACTGCCTTTCTCAGTCTGGAAGGGAAAGAAAGAAAGAGAGAAAGAAAGAAAGAACGAAAGAAAGAAAGAAAGAAAGAGAGAAAGAAAGAATGAAACAGAGAAAGAAAGAGAGAAAGAAAGAAAAAAAGAGAGAAAGAATGAAAGAACGAAAGAAAGAAAGAGAGAAAGAAAGAGAGAAAGAAAGAACGAAAGAAAGAAAGAAAGAAAGATATAGTATCAAACTGTGCTATACGGTCATGACCAGAGCCAAATGCACAGCATACAATTTTCACCCTTGTCACATGACTTTGTTAATTAAGGTGATTTTAAAAAGTTACATATTTATAAGCTTCTGTTCTTTGTATGCGGTATTGAGTACATTCAGCATTGGTAGCCCACTGGAACCCGTAACACTCTGGTGACAGGTGCTGCTCCTTCACCACTCTGCCACCTGCTGGCAGGGCCACCTGAGCCAGCTGCCATCTGCAGCACTGAAGCCTGAAGCCTCCCAGCAGAGCCGCTGATGCTTAGAGGATAACAGCTGTCAGTCACATGACAAATAGCCAGCCAGGAGCAATTAGCACTGACCCACTGCTCCAGGAGAAATGGAAGAATGAATTCCAAAAGTCACCTGCTGTTCCATCGCTTACGCCGCTGCCTCCCATGGTGAACACACATGCCCCCTGGAGCTGCAGTACTGACCAGAGCTGAATCACAGACTCGAGAGCCACACGGTTTGATCGCTCCCAAATTCACTCTCCTCTAAAGATGAACCCCTTTACGAGCATAAAAGGACTGCGCTCCTGTGACCTAACCTCTTACTGTTCTAATCTTCGTGCCATTTCGGTGATGATGTCACCAGGAAACCAATTCCCTCACAGAGTGCTTACAGGAATTTGCGGGTCTTCCAATCAGTTTCCTTTGCTCACTTCTGAGAATCCACTGAACTCTCCTTTCCATGTTCTTTATCATCTCTGAACAACTGGAAGTTCAGGATTCTGCACTCATGTCCTACCCCAATGTCTCACTGTAAACAAACCCTCAGAAACACACACAGGACTCTGATGTGGATCTGCACAGAGCCAGGGTATAGAGTTTAGGACCTGGGGCCTTGAGACCGTGAACGCAGAACAGTGACACTGTGAAGGCAGAACAAACCCCGCAGGTTAACAGCCCAGAATTCTGAAGATCACACATCCCTGTCGCCACCTAATGACAAGGCAAGAAATCAAACGACTTCCCCCACACAGCAATTGCAGAAGCCGAGTGGTTTGCCCAGTTCCTGTCTTATCTGGTGCTGCGACCGCAGGAGTACTACAGGAAGCAAGGCCCTGCGAGGCCACGGAATGCTGGTCTAGCGACAAGCTAACCAGTGGCGGGGGGTGGAAAACCAGAATGTTCTTTTGTCCGTCCACCTCCCATTGCACGGCCAGCAGGCAGACAGCCATTTCCAACCTGGCTTCCTTTCACTGTGACCCCTTACGCAGCAGAACCTGGTACTTGGGGGAGGCAGGTCACATGACGCAGGACGGATGCCAGTGCTTAGGGACATGGAGCAGGTGACAAAGGATCACTGATCTCCTCCCCTCTCCCTCCACCTCGGGGGGGGGGGGGGCCCCGGGGGGGGGCGGGGGCCCGGCGGCCGGGGGCCAACGCGGGGGGGGGGAGGCCTTTCTGTCCTCACTTGGAAATAACGGGACCCACGCCCTGCCAGAGTGTGTTTCAAATCACTGGAGGAACGTGAAAAATGTCAGGCGAGGGCTGCGTCAACCCTCTCACTCCGCTTCCTCTTCCATTGCTTCTCTGGTCTCCTGCATTGTTCTGCATTCAGTCCTGCCGTAAATCAGCCCCCATCTCTATCCCCCCCCCCCACAGACACCTCCTGGGTTTTGCCTCTACAGCGATGTAAACTCCGGTAATGCGGCTCCATAACGCTTCCTATACCACAGAAGCTTCCCTTTTTCTGTGGGGGGGGCGTGCATTTCCGTGCATCACCGCTCATTTAGGAGCCTGGGATGTCCTGACAGGTCTCTTCAATTCTGAGCAGCTTCTATGTCCTCTGTGTTTCTGGTTCGCGGGCAGGGCATAAGGGTATGCGTGTGTGTGTGTATGCCTGTACGCGTGTGTGTGTGTGTGTATGCGTGTGTGTGTGTATGCGTGTGTGTGTGTGTGTGTATGCGTGTGTGTGTGTATGCCTGTATGCGTGTGTGTATGCCTGTATGCGTGTGTGTGTGTGTACGCCTGTATGCGTGTATGTGTACGCCTGTATGCGTGTGTGTGTATGCCTGTATGCATGTGTGTGTATGCGTGTGTATGCCTGTATGCATGTGTGTGTATGCGTGTGTGTGTGTATGCCTGTATGCGTGTGTGTGTGTACGCCTGTATGCGTGTGTGTGTGTATGCCTGTATGCGTGTGTGTGTATGCCTGTATGCGTGTGTGTGTATGCCTGTATGCGTGTACGGCGTCCGGTGATGTGCTCTCATGGGACCCTCGAGGGCCAAGGTGCTCCCTCTTTCCCTCCATCTCTCTCTCACTTTCTCCTGAGGCCGTTATCAGTAGTACAGGAAGCAGAAGTTATCACATTCTTGGTGCACACAGCTCAACTAAGATCCATTAATTTGACGACAGGAGTGTGGAACCAGATGTGAAGATCTCTCTGATTTCAACTTTTCCCAGATCTTATCGATATAATTTATACCTCATTGTCCAGCCGGGGCTGGGAAACATCATTTGCGGGCCCATAGTAATGGATGTTTTCCCCTGTCCTTTCTTGTGGTTCAAAGCGTATCATTTCGTGTAAAATGTATGAATAACGCATCAGGCGGCTATGTGAACCAGTCTCCCCCCCCCACCACCCCACATGCCACTCGGTTTATTTCCATAGTTCAGAAACCCACCCTGGGCAAGAGGTCCGATAGCCATCAAAGCTGTGCTTCTCAGACGGTTGTGTTTACATCCCCGAATGCAGCAAGGACAGGACCCCACCCCAGCTGGAAGTGTGGGGGGAGGTCCTGACAGATTCTCACGTTTGTGATTAAGGGCTGGCTCCGTACTTCCAGTTTAACTAGTGCGCTGCCGGATTCAACAGAAACAGAGTGCGCTCCTTTCTGTAAGGGTGTGCAATTAGCATTGAGTGCGTAGTGAGAGCTCCGCCCCCTTCTCAGAAACACGTGTTCCGGTAAAGTGCAAACCGCATGCGTGAGACTGACAGGTACCTTTGCGAACTGATGTGCTGGACCTTGTTCCAGGGGCGAGGTGGGCACTGTCAGTTATTTGTGGAGGATGCAGTTGGCAGAGCGTGGCTTGTTTCATTGGGTTGCAGCCTGGGGCCCGTAGCCCGTCAGCACTTGGCCTGCTCTGTGTAGCGCGCCCCTATTAAACGGTAGCTTTGATGTCGGCCTGAACCTGAGCGCTGAGTTATAGGACAGGTCCTGGGCTTTCTCAGCGACTGCAAACATGCATCTGAGTGAAGTCCCCACCCCCCCCCCTGTAGCGGACAAGCTGATATGGGGCGAGCGGGCGGGGGGGCGGGGGTGTGTGTGAGTGGGTGTCGCTGGGGAGGATTCCGTACTAGCAGCTAGGCCAGACGTTTCCACGCAGCTCCACGCGTCTCACTGCCATGGGCTCGTAAATCAGGCCACTCCCTAACTGGGTGCCCCTGTAAAGGGGGTGGTGCCCCTATATTTGGCTGCTGCGCATTGGATGTGGGGATCGTGATGCCAGCCCCCCCCGAACCACTCACCCACCAAAAAAGGTGCCCATGGCAAGGTGAGTCAACGCCTATGTTGCCCTAAACAAATCGCTCTCGTCAGTTGGACATAATCTGTTAAATTAGCAGCAAACGCATCACACCCAAAAAAAATAAAATAAAGCGAAGCATCTTCCCCTCCCGTCTCCTTCAGGGAGCAGCACCGGCAAAGAAGACAAATGCAGAGGCCAGGCGTGACATGCAGCCCCACTGCATCCTGGGAATGTGCAGTCATTGCTGCAGATGGGGGCGGGACTTGGCCATGGTATACATGTTTTTTTTTTTTTTTTTATTGGACCTAGATAGATGATATATGATTAATTTAATCATATTTATAATCAAATGAAGTAGAGCTTAATACTGCATCAGATTGGATAAATCAGGAAGATGGATTGTGTTGTTATTTTTCGTGTTTTACACTTGCTGAGCAATCAGCCAGAACTGGCGCGCCGTCTGTACATGGGTTCTGCTTTCTTTTCTGCTTGTTTCCTAAATCAGAAATGGAGGTTGGATTGGACCCGGTTTTAGCTTCTGTAGGTCAGCCTGCTTGTTGGACTCACTCTCAGGAAAAGTTGTTGACAATTAATCTCCTTATGAAAACCGCGGCAGGACGCGCCCTAGCTAAAGGGCGCTAAGCCGTACGAGCAGCACCTCTCCTGATTCTCAAATGGGGGGGGTGGTATACTTTTTTTAAATTTGATTAATTAATGTAACCCAAGTCTTCCTTGGCCTGCCGTTAGCTGTGGCCGCCAGTGGATAAATTGCCCTAAATCAGTACGGCCCAATTGTCAGCATGGGGGGGGGGGCTGTGCCGGGCGTCATAGCGGACGCATCTGCACTGGGTCCACCTCAAATTTAAAAGCTTAAAGGCTGTAATGCAAGTGGCCTTCTTGTCGGCTCTCAGGGAACATGTCCAGCTGACCTCAGGAAACCAGTGCGAAGGAGCTTCGTTGTAAATTCTAATAAACACAAAGATCTTAATGAACCGGCAAGTATTTCAAGTAATTTTAATAAATTGGAAACACGTGTCGTGTTTTTTTTTTTTCTTTCTTTCTCCTCCTTTCCTCCCCTCTTCTTCATCCCGACGCCCACTTCCTGGTGCTGTACCGTGGTATGGAGGAGTCTCCGATGGGCCCCCTCCCGTCTGTCGTGTCGGACCCCCCCCCCGAACGTTCCTCATAATCCGCCGTGAGGAAGGCCACACAGCGCTGCGGGGCTCTTGCTCAAAGACGTGTTTACATAGTCGCTGGGTGAAAGATTGCAGAACTCTTACCGCCAGCTCTGAAAATGAGGCCAGAGCGGGAGAATCAGGATACGATTTGGCACTTATGAAGACTAAATGATTTCCTCTTAGCTGCTGATTTCTACTGGGAAATGTATCCTTGGACTGAAAATTGCATCCGGAAAAATGTTTATGTAGTGGTTTTTTTTTCTTCTTTCAAATGAATGATCATTCCTCTAACCTTTAACACGCACATAGCGGGATGCTGTCCCTCCCTCCACGTTAACCCCTTTGTGGGGGTGTTGCGCACGCACACGCGTGTATGTGTGTGTATGACGGGATCCTTTTGGCACCACGTTTGACTTTTGGAGTAGACTCAGCGGGGCGCACAGCCTTTTCTGGTGATATAAACAGTCTACAGCACTAATTCTTTTCTTTTGGCCCCTGTCACAGACTGACTCACTCCCACCCTTCTGGCTTTTTAGCATGAAATCGGAGACGTTTCTCACTGCAGTCTGCTGTCGTACCAACTCCACCCCCAGTCTCAGTCATTAAGGATTTTTTTTTTGTTTTAAATACTCTAAGATGGCATTTAAATCGTTAAGACTTACTCACCAAGTAATCTTATAAACATTTTACCCCAAGGTCAAACCATCTATTACCGCTAACTCCACCAAACCCAGTGACTGTGATATTCTTTATGGGGGCCCCCGGGGCGGGGGGGCGCGGGGGGGCGTGGGGGGGGGGGTTGGGGGGGGGTGGGGGGGGGGGGGGGGGGGGGGGGGGGGGGGGGGGGGGGGGGGGGGGGGG
>JAODJX010000001.1:10534016-10547935 GCA_026776945.1 Isichthys henryi | reverse complement strand
CGTAGGTCATGGCATAGCCTCAACGCAGAAGCATAAATGTGTGGCAGCCCGAGTCATTTGCGTAGGTCATGGCATAGGCTCAATGCAGAAGCATAAATGCGCGGCAACATTGGTCATTTGCGTAGGTCATGGCATAGCCTCAACGCAGAAGTATTAGTCAGCTTTAATCCTCTAAAGGTTGCATTCTTGTTCGCCTGAACTCATACCCATAAAATGGTCAAAGGTCAGTTTTGCAGTATCAAAGTGACCCTGGTAAAGAATGATGATCCCAGGCCTCGTGCGACTTACTGCCACCCTGACTGCGATGATCAACATGTTACTGCAGGTTACTCAAAAGAATGATCTGTGTGTTGACAAAAACAACACTCCCACTATGAAATGATGCTTCTTTTCGCATGTGTACAATCGCACTGCATAACCTGTTTTACTCCCTTTTTGAGACAGACACCCACATACAGGTGAGAGTGAAGCCTGGGATCCAAGCACAGGGTCAGCCGTTTATCCAGGACTCCTGCAGCATTTTGAGGGTTAAGGGCCTCGCTCAGGGACCCAACAGAGATCAGATCAAACCACTTAACACTCTAAAGTGAGCAAGTCAGTGAAATGCTTGTGTACAAATCTTACAGCAGCAACAATGAGCAATGCATTTGCAAGTGTGCAAACAGTAATATACAACACAGCAACAATATATATATAGTGCAATTACTAGACAAATATCAATAAGCAGAGAGATGTAACAATGTGGCTGAAGAAAGGATCTGACCCTGTGACCTTCTCATCACAGGCACAGAAGTCTATCCTGCTAAGCCACAAACCACCAACATACTGATCCAACGCTCCTACCGGTGTCCGTTGAGTGAGGCATGGTGTAGGGGCGTGTACCCCGAGCTGTCAGCGCAGTTCACGTTCAGTCCTCGCCAGATGCTGTGGAGATCAGACACGAACAGTCAGTGACCTTAACATGACCTGCAAGCGGTATATGGTCATTTGTGAGATTGACCACAGACACACAATCCTTTGTCCTCAGTCACATAAAATTTAGAGCTGGTGTTAGTTAAGCAGGTTAGGTAATGAGGTCACAACCAGGTGCTGCCGGTTTAAATGTCAAAAGAAAACTAATTTGGGCACCAGAAAGGTCCAGTTGTTGCACTCGTGAGAAAGACGCTAAACTGCCCCAGTTTAACATACCGTAGTGCAAAAGGAAGTCACTGTCTGCAAGCTGTCATTTAGGAAGCATCTAAATAATGTGAGATAATCACATGGCCATGAGTTATGGGGCTGAACCTCAAAAAGAAATAACCCAGAAGTGGCTCTTGCCCTGTATTATGTTACATAAGGAGTGGAACTGCAGCTGCAAACGGCATTGACGCGGGAAGCTTCCTCCGTGAAAGTCTAAGTGAGGATACAGGAGCTCACTGAACGAATAAATAAGTGAAAGGAATGTGAATCTCGACAGGCGCACAAAACATAAAATTAACCCCCCCCACTAGCGGAATTTCCAAATGGAGGAAACAAAATGACAACCGTCAATCATCCAGAAGCAGAGTCTAGACGCCCCGCACACCATCAACAATCAGACGGAGAAAACATTCCAGTGTGATGGGACGGGAATGTCAGTGACAGTGAGGTTAGCCGACTGCTTGGGAGGACAGAGGAGGCTATAGACCATCCCAGAAAATCACAGGGAGCCAGTAAGGGGGGAGGGGGGGGTAGCAGAGGTGTGAGGCTGTGGACTGGAGGAATGTAGTGCCTTTGAGCCCAAAACGACACTTTAAGATGAACCCAGCCCGAAGCCAATATGTCGAATTCAGATTTTTTTTAACAGGATACCACACAAGCTTATAAATAAAAAAAAGAATGTACAGATCTGGCTACAGTCAGACATAAAGGCACACACCACACACACATACACATACACATGCACACAAATACACTCGGTGCAGCTGCTCGACGGATCTGTAACCGTAGTCGAGGTGGAGGAGGCGGCAGGGGTAGCAGAGACTGAGATATGCTTCAGGCAAGCTAGAGGCAGCCTCACAGCTGCACGCAGCTCTGTCAGGTCACAGCTAGCCGGCCCATTCATCAGCCAAAGACAGCGGACGCAACGTCCATTCATATCATTCACGCCTCTGTGTGTCCCTCACTGCTTCAAAACAGCCTGGGCCATTTTAGCAAGAGAAACAAAACACGTATTTGTGCTTCCGTGCAGTTTCCAAGTGGTGCCTTCTTCTGGTTGGGGAGCATGTGATCCATAGTGTCCCACAAGCTGAAATATGGTCCTCAGTTTAACTAGTACTAGTACTCTGAAACAAACCCACATCTCAAACACACACATCCCAAGTGTCACACACAAAAAACATAAACAATGACCTCAAAACACATACAATTCCCACCCCCAACCCCCCAACCAGAACACCCACTCTGAGAAGAGGATTCAGTAACACTTTATTTAAAATAAAGTTATCATAATGCATCATAGATACCTTCAGAATGTATAATAATGCATTCATAAAGTATTATAAACACAGATATAATAATTAATTAAAATGCATAGCACATTACAGCTATGTTTATTATGCATCTATGAAAGCTCTATGAAGCTATATGCACTATAGATACTTTCATAATGCATTATAATGTTCAATATAAGGATTAATGCTTTGTATTGCATTATGTAGGTATTTCTACTGCATTATAGTTGAGAGCATTCATAATGCATCATGGCTATAATGTGTTATGTCTTTTTATAAATATAGTCGTGTTTATAATATTTTATGAATGCATTATGAAGGTATGTATAATGCATTATACATGACTGATATACGTAAAGTGTTACTGAAGATTCCAGAACCACCCCGCAGTTCAGACCTGCACCTCCATAGCCGCAGACCCATTTCCTACAACCACAGCACAGAGCGCAGGAATGAAACACGAGTGTCAAGCATTCACAGAGGGATGGGACACCGTTGCCACAGAAACACAACGCCGGGTTCCATGGGGCATCGATCTGCTGATGATTCGGCACTCCAGCTGTGAGAGACCCATCGTTAACACAGTAATTAAGCCGACCTCATCGCAGGAGAGCGTGGACCTGATGGGAGGGGAGTGTTGGGGAATCCGAGAGACTCTCTCTGCATGAAAGGCCGTTTAGGAGGCTGTAATCTAATTAGCCAGCACACAAAGAGCAGGGCAAAGTGTGGTAGCGCAGTGCTAATGAAAATGTCATACCCGGGGGGGGGCGGGGGGGGGTGTTGGGTATAGGCGATAAGCCTGTTACCCCTCAACGCTATGGGGCTGGAGGGCCTCTTATATAGGTGCGATGGGACTGAGAAGCACGGCATGGGAGACAGCAGAGAGTGAGAGGGTCCCGCTCTCGGCTCTGAAAGAGGTTCAGCTTCCTCTCCTCAGAAGTCAAAGACGCCTCTGTGTCCTCATTGCAGGGGTCGCTTCTGTCCCGTGGGAGATGCAGGTGTGGCTTCATCCATAAAGGAACAAGGAGCAGGGCAGGACCGTGAATCTGCTGCCTATGGTTTGAACCCGCCCCCATCACGACTGACTCTTCTCTACAGTGTGCATAGCATAGCCCCTGCACTCGTACAAGTTCACTCCAAAGCTGGTTTTTATCTGTGCCCCCCCCCCCCACACAGCTTTGCCCAAACCCTCAATCATATCCTCGGGGACCCCCTAGACAGCCCACATTCTTCATTCTTCCCAGCTCAGGGGGTAATAGACTCCACCATGGCTTAACTCATTCTCCTGCCTAGGGAGGTGGTGCCAGTTGTAGCGATGCTGCTGCAATGGCCAGCTGACAACTCACCTGTTACATTTACACCTCAGATCTGTCTAAAAACTCTAAACAGTCTCATAACTAAAAAGACACATGCGTGTGTGACAGAGCTATGAGCAAAAGCCCACACTGACATGTTCAGTCTCAAGATTGCCACCCCTGGCCAACACAGTGAGGTCAGCTTGAAAATGGAAAATCAGTTTTAGTCCCCAACAGATCAAATTCTTCCCATTTCCCATGTCCTGCGGCTGCTTGCTGATTCGGGGCTTGGTGGTGAGAAGGCAGCACTCCTCCCTTGGGTGCATGTGGCTTCAGTGACCACTTCACCAATTGCTGACCGCCACCGAAACAACCATGCCGCCTCCGCCGACAACCGCTTAGCCTCTGCCTGGTCAAGGTCGAGGCATTTAACCCTGGAAATGAAATCGAGCATTGCTACAAACAACGAGTCAGAGGTCACGACCCATGACACCGTAAAGGTAACGGGAAGCCAGCACATCCCACCAGCTGATGTCCATCCATCCATCACTAACAGGCCTCTGGCGGGTTAAGCTGGGGCCGGGCAGCCCGATGACCACAGATGCCCATTTGAAGCTAATCCAATTAGTGACCCTGAAGTATCTGGGTGCTCTCAGTAATTTAGCTGCCTGGCCGTCGGCAGCGGTGACAGGGAAACACCCTGCAGAGGTGTAATCAGCACTGGAGAACAGCCAAGAGTCACTTTTACTCCCGTGGGTCTAGTATTGATGCTGACATATCATAGTATAATAATTTTATTTTTCTAATAAACTAGCTGGCCCATTCGTCGGGACTAAGGGTCAAAGAGCCACAGGGATAGAACTAATTTCATGAAGTTGCATCCTGTAAGGATTACAAGCCCTGTCCTCAGGTTAGGCCTGTAACAAGGAAGCTGATTCTGCCCTCCGTATCATGACTTTGAACTAATGTCCTTTTAACAAACATGCATCACGCTTGACACAGTTTAGTGAGCATGCATTTTAAGGAGCATGTGTTTTAACAAGCATGCATAGTCTGCACGTGTGGTTCCTCTCAGTGCTTCGGCCGCTACCCCATTGCCACTTGTGGCTTTTATCCTGGCGGTCTGGCAGAGTACCAGATACGATTATTTGGCTTTTGTTTTTAATCATTACATGACTCAAGCAGCCTGGCCGCTTCCCCCCTCCCTGACTAGAGCAGCTCATTCCCCATGTCCTCAGCTGACTCAGGAGAATGGAGCTGAGTGTAGTTTTTCAGGAGGTAACTGCTGAAAAAGTAGACTGCAAACGGTAGGTTACTAAAGCAGAATCTGGAGGTCATAGAGAGCCCATAGACAGCCTGTGCCCAGAGTCAGGTTGTGGAGGTAAGAGAGAGCCCATGGACATCCCATGCCCAGACTCAGGATGTCCATGGTGAGGTAACAGAGAGCCCATGGACAGCCTGTGCCCAGAGTCAGGTTGTGGAGGTAAGAGAGAGCCCATGGACATCCCGTGCCCAGAGTCAGGACGTGGAGGTAGCAGAGAGCCCATGGACAGCCTGTGCCCAGAGTCAGGTTGTGAAGGTAAGAGAGAGCCCATGGACAGCCTGTGCCCAGAGTCAAGACTCGGAGGTTACAGAGAGCACATGGACAGCCTGTGCTCAGAGTCAGGTTGTGGAGGTTAGAGAGAGCCCATGGACAGCCTGTGCCCAAAGTCAGGATGTGGAGGTAACAGAAAGCCCATGGACAGCCTGTGCCCAGAGTCAGGTTGTGGAGGCAACAGAGAGCCCATGGACAGCCTGTGCCCAGAGTCAGGACTCGGAGGTTACAGAGAGCGCATGGACAGCCTGTGCTCAGAGTCAGGACTCGGAGGTTACAGAGAGCCCATGGACAGTCCTTGGACAGTCTGTGTCCGTACCCCCGCTGTTTCATCGGAACCTGTATTAGTTCACTGCTCAGCAGATGCTCATATCCATAGTAACTCACATCAGTTGTACTGTTTACACATTTCTGCAGCCAGGCATTTCCCGTATGAGCTTTTTCTTAAGAGTCCATCTACCAGCACAAAGTGCTCGAATCAGTGATAAACACTGACATCCTGACGTTCCACTGATCTTTCTAAAACCACGCCGAGGATGACATATTTTAGACTAAACTGCTTGTCCCACACCTGACTAGAAACAGGCCTGTATAGCCTAAACCTCAGAGCATCATTTGAGGGTGATGGTTTCATTTTCGAAAAATGCAACTACTGGGCAACGCACCCTGCTTCTGATTGGCCAAAGACTTTGATGAGCGAAGGGCAAACAGCAGGCAGATTTTCAGGCATATTTATTTCCCTCTGGGGGGCCTGGGGCAGGGGGTTGTCAAGCAAAAGTCTGACCTTCCAATGACATCAACTTCCACTGTCCACAGAACAATAGTTTTAGCAAAGAGTAACACAAACAGCAAAGGGTGAATCCTTCCCCAAGAGAACAGGAAGGAAAAATCTCATTCTGTTTTACTTCGATAAAAATGACCAGATGATGATTATTGTGCAGGCTCACAGCACCTGAATTTCTCTTGTGAGAAGTCATTCAGAAAAAATGCACGAATCGCTGGTCGGATCTACAAAATAGGCGCCTGTAGGGTCTTGGTTGCCTTCTTCACTTTTATCTCCACTCCAGACATGTTGAAATGCAACCACCAGAAAATCTCAACAATTTCACTGTTATTTCTTATATGTTTCTGATGTCTAATCTTTAGATCTCCTACTGTGCTCTTTATCACAACAGAGACACACGTACTAAAAAAAAAGATCAAGTTTTCCCCTGAGAAATAACCAGGAACATATGCTACATTTTTTCAGGTCTTAAGTAGCCACCTGTATTACAAGATTAAGGTGTAAGATTTCTTTACACTTTGACTCTTTACATCACATTTTTTTAGCTGCCAGACATCTAAAGGTGTGTGTTGGCAGCTCTCTGAGGAAAGCTGCGGTAGATAGCCTACGAACGATGGTGCCACTCTCTGCCTACCTTAAGGACTCCAACATAAAATGGCAACAGGGAGCGGTTTGGGGCTCTGCAGGTTAGGTCCCTATGCCTGAGACCAGAAGGTTGTGGGTTCGAATCTCATGGCTAACAGAGTGATGTCACCACTAGGGCATTGAGCAAGGCCCCTAATCCCAAATACTGAGATCCTCACATATGCACCACTATGGACAAAAACATCTATTAAATAAATAAAATGCAATGGAATGAAGCATCCGTGCATCTTAAATCTCACTGTACACAAACTATGGTTACCCCTGTGTTGGGGGTGCTGACCTGATAATCCATGTCAAGTAGGACACTCTAACTTATTTCAAGTTTTTACAAACTACTTTAAAAGGCTGACATGCTTGGGTAAATAGTTCAGTTCCCCTTCTGCTTTGACCGGTTTGTTTCCTTGATTGAAAGACTCATCCAGCTGTTTCACATTAGTGGCACATGCATGATTATAGGAGACTGACCAATCAGCACACAGCAAGTCCGATCCAGGTCCTTTTAATTGAAATGGTAGTTCACAAATCTTGTCTTAGCTCAAAGTGTCCTCCCTGTCATGGATTACCTGGTCACCCTACGCTGACCTGTCCAGTGGGGGAAGCCTGGACAGAACAGATTTTAGCATTATAATGAGCCAGGAATCATGTGACCAGAGAGCACTTCCTGCTGTCGGGGCTAAACGGGACGCGCCAGACGTCACTTAACAAAGAAGATTCAATTAAGAAATTCTTCCTAAGGAAAGCACAGGGTGTTAGTCGACATAGCAGAGAGGGACCCTGGGGGTCATCTGCTGGCCGTGCAGAGTCCTGACAGCTGCGGGGGCCCACGTCCCATGGCAGCCGGCTCAGTTACTGTCACCTACATGCCTATACGCTCTCACCTTGCCACCCCCCCACCCCGGGAACTCCCCCGGCCACTGTAAATACTGAGGGACTGCGTGCATCAGCAAGCACACTGGGTCATGACAGTGGGGAGAATATGGCATTTGTGCAAATTTGAGCTAGCAAACAGAGCAGAATGGCACCTGCATGATAGACTGATGTACATGATTGTATTTATCGTATGCAAGGGCGACATGTACGCAAGGTATGGGTAATGGGTAAGTGAATATGGTTCCGTGTTTGAACTCCGGAGGGAAAAATGTGCAGGTGCAGATGTGATGGGCATCTGCCCTCCATTGTGAGCTCAGCAAGCCTAGGAAAGGAGCCTGATCTCTGTGTAGGTAGGGGCCTGCTCCCCATCAGGGGACACACGCATGCATGCACACAGGCACAGACCTGTACTCATATCTTTGTGGGGACTGTCCATTCATTTTTATGGGAAAAACCCTAATCTCAACTATGACAACCTTAAACCCCTAATCTGTGATTGAAGTCACAGATTTTTATAAAACTGAATGTCCCCTTGTTAGGACCAAAAAAGTTGCCCCCCACACTATCAAAATAACAGGTCTTTTATCGCATTATGGGGTCATACACACATGCGCAAACAAACAAGGCCGGAAGCACAACATGTTGATGTGGGAAAAGTGCACATTATGACATACACACACGGACTGTGAAACAGAAATACAGTGTCACGTGTACATTGACAAGCGCTCCTGTAAACTGCTGAGTCATCCGGGCTCAGCTGCACATCATTAGTCGGCAGAAAGTAGCATTTAAAGCGGCAGACTGGTACTACCTCACTGGTGTACTGGCTGAAAATGACAGGTCGCTGCCCCTGATCTCACACTGAGTTTGTGTGGCCCAGTCTCGCCCCCAACGCCCCCCCACGCACTTCCGCTCCAGGCGATTGGGACCTGGCTCTCGGATGTCTGCCGCCGCGGTGCTCAGCGAGACTGAAGCGGCACGCAGCTGCCCGCCGTCTAAAGGCATCCATTTCCAGAGCCGTTAGTGACTGGCTCTCCGCAGCAATTGCAGAGATCGCTCCACTATTGTGCGAAATAATTATAATAATTAAAAAGATAATAATGACTGCTTAATGACTTTCAGGACCTGGCATCTGAGATAAATCTCTTTGCGGAATGGGGCTCTTGGATTGGCTGCTCGATTCCGGAAATAATTAACAGGTAGGGTCTGCGTTCCACACTCCAGCTATCCGGGGGCATGCAGGCTTGCCGGGAGCCTCTTCCTGATGTTTTCCTTACTCTCTCTCTACTTCATTTCAGCATCTGCAGGCTCTCCTGTGCTTTTCTGGGTCACTTTCCCTCCTCAAATCCTCTCTCTTCCTCTGCCCCTCACACCCTCTTTCTCTCCTTCTTCCATTCTCTCTCTCCGCCTCTCCATCTGCCGCCTTCTCTCCCCCCCAGCCTGACACAGCCACTTTTTCTCTCTCCTTCTCTCTCTCCCTCTGCCTGCCAATGCATCATATTCTCCATCCTTCTCTATACCTCTCCTTTTTTCTCCCTTTCCTCCTGCCTGCCAGTCTCTCCCTCCTTCTCTGTTCTTCTCCCTCTCTCCCCCTGCCTTTCTCTCTCCCATTCTCTGCCCTACCTACCAGTGCCTCTCCTTCTCCCTGTGCCACCCTCCCTTTTTCTCTCTCTCTCTATCTCTCACTGCCTGCTAGTGCCTCTCTGCCTCCTCTCTCTCTCTCTTCCTCTCCCTCTCTCTGCCGGAGACCCGTGCAGGTCAGCTGTCAGGCCGAATGTTCCTGGGGCAGTGCGAGATGGGGCAGACGGGCGCGGGCGTCGGAACACGGCACCGGCCGCGTGAAGCTGCCGGGCATTCCGGAGCGGGGCCAGATGGTGGCGCCGCCCACCAGGGGCTGGCCTGCTCCTATTTCAGCAGACAGAAGCCTTTTGGGCTGGGCCGGCAGGTGTACGCGTGCTGCGATGCCGGAATGCTCACTGCGGACATTTGTCTGTGGGATGGAGGCTCCCGGAGGCCTCATTGGGGTATGGGCTGTCACACCCCCCCTCCCCCAACTCAGACGGACTAAAGTGGGAAACAGGCCTGGAAACAAGGTGGGGGCTGGATAGCATGAGGAGCTTATACAGCACCATAATGGTTTGTGGAGATTTATGTGCTTTCCCATTAAAGCTCTTCAGTCTTACAGGCATAAGGAGGTACTAGGATCTCGCCTCATGGTTTATCTTTGGAAGCCTGCAGGCATCCGCCCTCCGCCATCCCGTCCCCTTGGTCAAAACCACAGAGCCTGGTGGCAGCCTGTCGCTACTGAGGGAAGAAAAGTGGAATGCCACAAAATTGCAGGCTTTTCAGGTGTTTAAAATGCCACAGGATTCGGCGAGCGCGTGCGGCGGTGAGATGAGCGCCAGATCCGGCCCACGATCCAAACCTGCCAGGCCGCTGGCGGAGCCCTGCCACAGTAAGTGAAGGGCCCTCGCCGAGACGGGCACAGTGGAAATGTCATATCCATGGTGAACCTGAAATTCAAGCACACACACTTAGCCTGGGTGCTCAAACCTCACATTTCTGACATAATGGCCTCTTATCAGTGGATTATGAATCATTTATGTGTTAAGGGTGTGTGTGTGTGTGTATCTGTAGTTACACTGCTGCTCACAGACTACAGTTAAAAACCTTTAAAAACCACAAAAGGCATTTATGAACTGCCTGAAGCCAATGAGTGCTGGACAGATAAGACATATAATAGCCCCTGATGGACAGCTGTTCAGACCGCAGTGACTTTTTCAGCCAATGGCGTCTCCCCATTCCATCCACATGATTAGACTAGCCTATAACATCACGTTATTCGTCAGCTGTGACCAATGAAACAATGGAGGTACTGGTATCCGAGTGGCAGGCCATTAATTCCATTGGAACATTCCATCCTGAAGCACTCCACACTCCATGTGTCCTGCAGGGGTCCCACACACTACAGTGTTGTTGGTTGGTCTCCACTGAAAGCAAACAGCTAAACCCTGGCCCTTTTAAGTGAAATTTCCGGAAAAGCACGGCAGCAATTGGTGGCACATCAGCCTCCGAGATGGGCAGGATGGAAGCCAAGACAACAGGCCAGACCAGGCCCAGCTCCCACTGAGCAAGGGAACCCTGCTGGCTACACCGGGGAATAAAGAGTCCATTTGTGCAGCAGCCATGCCACTCGGGGGAGTGAGAGAGCAGGGCCCCAGGGGGGCTGGAAGAATGTGAGCAGGGCGCAAGATTAGCCCAACTGTCATTCTCTTAAGTCAGAAACCCTCGTTAGCGACTGCGCTAAAACAACATGAACCATGCAAGAGCACACAGAAGCCCTAATTGGGTTTCAGAAACTGCTAGAAAATGAAGCCGTCACGGCAATAACATGGGCGGTTCCGGTGGCCCGAGCTGGCAGCCGTCCGCACGGCGCTGATCACTCTCCCCAGGCCGCGGCACGGCGACAGACGCATGCCCGTGACGTCACCCCCCGAGCTTTTCGAGACCCGCGCACCCCTCCGGGAGAGGGTCTGCTCGCCGCGTCTGCCAGCTTCCGGCTCTCTCGCGGCCCCATGTTGACACGCCCACACGGCCGATTTACTATGAGGAACGCCAACGCACGACGAAACATCTCAATATTACAGTAGCCTGGCACAAAGCAACATTATACTGAATAGGTACAGAAATAGAGCACAATACACTGACACAGACCTATATTATACTAGAGTACCATGAGACTGAGTTACACTAAACTGACAAAGAGCTATATTATACTAGAATGGCAAACAGCAAATGTTATGCCCGACAGAAATGGAGCTCTGTTAGACCATTCTGGGGTCACGGCACTGGCTGGAGCACGGAAGCTTTGCCCAGTGCTGTGTTTAATGCTGATTAAACGGGGCTCATGACAATGGACCTCTAATCCACTCACATCATGCGGCCCCTGTTTATACACCCAGGAATGCAACAAACAGCTAATTTTAGCGCCAGTCCCTCCCACGGGCGCACAAAGGGCTGTTTCAGGGCCGCTGTCACACTGTGTGTGCAAGGAGGGCTTGTGTGGCTCCCCGTAATGTGCCTGCCTGCTACCTCAAAGTGAGCGGAGAGTATAGCAGAGTATAGTGAGTAATACTATAGAGTATGGGGCAGGGAGAGGGGGAAGAGAAGGAGAGTATGGTGGGTGAACGCAGTACAAGGTGACATGTGGGGAAATTAAGGGCTGATGCTGGCTATCGGGGATGCTGCTAGGATCTTAAGACATCGTGGGCTTGGTCCAGAGACTTAATTTGTCTGAAGGTCATTGTATTAAATTTTCTGAAGGTGCAATGATCGTAGCATTACGGAGGTTTTGGGAAACACAGCCCTGGACTGTCGTGGTGTATGGCATTCTCAAACCGAGAGCATAGCCGTTAAAACACTGCAGTTAAACTAATCATTCGGGGCTCATTCAGATTCATTTGGGGCTTAAGCGTGTGATGCATCTACTGATTATTATAAGACAGAAAATGTGTCACTGTATATTCTCAGTCAGCGATATTCACCATTTTGGATACACCTGAGAAAGTGTATTTTCTTACACCTCACACACACGCTGCACAGAGACACACACACACACATATATCTCGGTTTCAGCTACTGTCATTCTCGCTCATTACCTGGGAGGTGTCTGACATGTTACTTCAAGGAAAATGTCAACCTTCCCTGATCCGAAGTGAAGCGTGTGTCAGTTACCATGGCAGCAGCCCTGCAAGGTAACGCGCCTGGGGCCGCGGAGCGCGGGGGTGGTGGGCTGCGTAACACGGTGGCCAGCAGCGTGCTTCTCTGGCAGCTCGCTGCACACTCTGGTAGGTACGGGGGTTACATCAACACCATCCACCCCCTACACCCCAAAGTCACTGCTGTCATCAGTGCTGCCTAACACTCCTACGGCCACATTTCTGGACTCCTCAGATGTGGCTCATTTGGCCACAGAAATCCCACAATGCTCTGCTCTCCATATGCAAAAGCGTAGCGGCTCCTCTATATTCGGTAGCCTCTGACACGACACTTTACTCATTGCCATTCTACAATCCATCTTCATCTTGGGAAGCTGACAGGTTTTGTGGGCGACGTGTCTCCTGCGAGTAGCAGTAATGCAGATTTATACTACGAGAGGAAGAGTCTGCGCTGAAGGACAGCTTAACATCATAGCCACGTCACCTTACGCATGGAGCTCGCAGGAGCCTTCACTTTCTCACACAGCTTACAGCCGCTGAATGCTTTCTGAAACCACTCAAAGGATCTGAACCCACAACCACTGCGACATCAGCTCAGCTGTTAACCAATCACTCCTTATAATGAAGGCTGAGGTGAGGGAGACAGCTGTGAGTTAAGGACCATTTGGATGTTTTTTTTTTTACTTGATCCTCTACCTAACAGCAATTAACTATGTTAACTGGTTGTGGTAGGAAAAAAAGTCTTTTGAGAACCAGAAGACATTCTGAATGCCCAAAGCATCTCTCATTCCTTCGTGCATTCTAATTGGGTGTGTGGCTCAGTGAGTTAGGATGCAATTCCTGTGACAGGAAGGTCACGGGTTCAAGGCCCATAGCCGGCAGAGCGAACAAAGTTCTTAACCCCAGTTGCTCCAGGGACCAGCTGCGCCTGCACTCTCGACTGTCTGTCCTGCTGGATGAACGTATTTGCTAAATAAGTGAATGCAAATCTTATGGTGTTGCAGGCACATCTCTGCTGTG
Organism: Isichthys henryi; assembly: GCA_026776945.1. Taxonomy (NCBI): domain Eukaryota; kingdom Metazoa; phylum Chordata; class Actinopteri; order Osteoglossiformes; family Mormyridae; genus Isichthys; species Isichthys henryi. The sequence continues at coordinate 10,534,538 of JAODJX010000001.1, read as the reverse complement.
ACCTTTGATTGGTGGAAAGGAGCCCAGGCAGATAATCAGACCAGCAGCATCAGTGTTTATTTACATTCAGAGATTCTGCCTACCAGATCTAGGAGCGGAAAAAACAAAACACCAGACTTTCCTTGCCCTGAAGGTTGGCATCTCTCTCTCCAACTCTCCCCTTTTCTTTCTTCTCTTTCTCTCACTCACTCTATTCAGTTGCATTCCCTTCAAGGTCTTTAATGGCATGATGGATACATCTTCACATTGCGGACACACGCCTAGCAACAGCAACGGCAACAGCAAGCAGCGAAAATAACACCAACATCAGTGATAACAAGCCCATCAGCCAGGGAACCAGACGCCCACACACAGAGCCACTGGTGTCACAGCGCCCCCTACTGTTGCTTGGAGGGGGGGGGGGGGGGGACAGGGCTTCAGAACAAACCCTTTCAGTTTGTGTTGGAGGTAAAAGCAATGGGGTGCAAGAGTTTATCAAACTTCAGATGACCCCTGCTGGGCTTGATCAGTATGCAACCCGGC
>JAODJX010000001.1:10518812-10533916 GCA_026776945.1 Isichthys henryi | reverse complement strand
AATTTATGTTTTTAAGTTTAAACAAATAACACTCATAAAGCTGCCCCCCCTGTCTGTGCCGCGTGGTCCCTGATACCTTGTCCCCCCCCCCCCCCATATGGCCGGTCAGAATGAGTCCGACATCTGAAAGATGTGTTAACATTGCAAACTCAAATTAAAACCGCAAAATTATGCAGGAAGCGCTTCTCAGTAATTTCAAACGCGCCGTATAGAAGATGACTCGGGCTGGTCCACGAGTGTTTCTTCAGAGCTGACCTGCCAGGTAAACAAATCGAGTGGGTTTCTTTGTTTTGTGGCGTACCATTCATCATGAAACGTGCGAGAAGCTGCTGAAGTGTAGCCTGCAGATCCGCAGCGGAGTGTGCATAACCTTCAACGTTTAAGTAAATATCTCGCTGAGTATGTGGACTTTTCTGATCTGTATGTCCCAGCTACTATTCATAATAAGCTGTTTGTTTGTTGGTTTCAACTCATTAACACAACAGATTCTATAAGTGAGTGCCGGCGAATGATTACCAATTCATTGGTTGGTCTCTCCCTTTATTGCATAGAGGTGCATTCTTTTAAAAGCCATGGAAAAAATGTTCCAGCCTGTTCTGTTGCGGAGGAAGCCTTTTATGAATTGCTAAAACGTTTTGCTAAGGGATTGCAATTATATGTCAGTAAAAAAACATCATTAACATATAATGTCCCCGTTGTTTTTCTGGCTGTTTAATAAAATAGAAACTTAAACTATTTACATAGTCAATTAAACTGTGACAGCTCTGTATTACTCAGTAACAGCCTCAGGATTTGTGTGGCTGCCTGCTTGTGTTGTGGTCTGCCTGTTGTGGAGTTGGGTGTCTTTAATTTTGGGCCTTGGAGATGGAAAAATAGGCAGGCTGTCGGTCTCCAGGACAACTGCTGCTTCCCTTTCTTGAAGAAAAGTTACATGTTGGCTTGCAGGTTTGATCTGATCCTTTAAACGCAAGCTGAAGTTTTGAAGGTGAACATATTGTGCCTCTGTCGTAGGTTTATTGTTATGCAGATGTAGTCACGCTGAATAGCTTTTTATCTTTCTAGCTATCAGATCTGATGATGGAATGGGCAGGTAAGGATCTAGCCTTGGCGTGTTCTGCTCTGATCCTGCCACCATGGACCGCTAATGCCATCGTGATCTCAGGAATCGCTTGGTACTCTCCCTAAAGGCTGTTTTCCCCTCATGTTTAGTGGACGTCTAATGGACTTTGTTCTTTGTTTGGCCTGGGTCTCCTGTTCTCCACCATTGATTTTAATTCTTAGACAAGTGTTGGGGGTCATGGTCAGGGTATTGTTGTGCCATTTATGTGTCCTCCTGCAAACCCCCCCCTGCGGAAGCCTGCCTTACTAACCCCTACAGTCTATGGTTACTTAGACATTACAATGTGACCATGGTAAAAAAAAACATGTCTATTACAGGATTTTCTTTCGCCGATTATCCTATGCCCAGTTTCTAAATTCTGACCACTGACTTGTTGCTACTCTGAAGATTCAGCTATGGTCCAGTAGGCTACTACCTACTAGAGGAATGAGGCAGGGCTTAGCCAGGCTCCAAGATCAGGCTGTTCCTAATGAGTCCGCATGCAGTATGCGTAAGGAACTTGCAGACTTGGGTACGACTGCCAGTTTTAATGTGAAGTAGGAGACGTTCCGTGACAAGACTCTGAAGGTTGCTGAGGGCTGTGTTGGTGTGGCCGGTATTTCCAGAAAGATGTGCTTCATCGCCTGGATATTATTCAGAGGAGTCACTGTGCATGGCTTGATGGCAACTCCTTTCTGCACTGGGAACTGAGAAGGATGGTTGTGAGGGCTGTGAGGAGGTGTTTGTTAGAGGGATCGGTGAGCAAGTGACACACCATCTACGGTCTAGTGACCCACGTCCTCCTTACAGGGAAATCGAAGCATTATGGACGTCCTGATAGATGAACCTGCAGTTGTGATCCACTGGGCTGGCTACTTTGAGCAGCTGTTTAAAGCTGAACCTCTGGCTAGTGGACATTTCTGGGTCCACAGTTCTTGATACTGATCCTCCGGTTAGTGAACCACCCAAAGTCACTGAGATTGCACGGGTGGTGTATCAGCTGTGGGTAGAGTAGGTCACAATGATCTGTGATATCCGGTGTGAACTTCTCCAGGCTGGTGGTAAGGCTGTCCTCCTGGAATTGCAAGTAATCTTTGCTTCTATTTCTGAGGCAGGCATCATTCTGACTGAATGGAAAATGTGACTCGTAGTCCCTATCTGGAAAGGGAAGGGTGATCGGCTGGATTGCAGCATCTACTGGGGGATAACCCTGTTCTCAGTGCCGGGTAAGGTCCTTGTTAGGGCCGTCCTTAATAGAATCTGTGATCACTTTCTCACCTATGAGCGACTGGAGCAGTCTGGTTTTATGCCTAAGGAGTCTGCCATTGACCATATCCTGGCACTGAGGGTTTTCATGGAATGCAGGTGTGAATATTGGCAGTGTTTCTCTGCAACCTTTTCTGGTTTTCCTGAATTGTTCGATTCAGTTAATCAAACTGCCCTGTGGGACATCCTGAGACTTTGTTGGATCCCCCAAAGTTGCTGGATGTCATGGCCGGCCTGTACACTGGTACTGTGAGTACTGTGCAGAGGGGAGGCAAAACCTCTGCCTTCTTCCCAGTTGATTCTGAGGTTTGTCGGGAGTGTGTTCTCGTTCATACTCTTCATTGGTTCCCTGGAGTGGGTGCTGGGCATGGTCGGCTCCAGCAGCTGTGGTGTATCTGTTGGTGGTGAAAGATTCACTGATCATGACTTTGCCGACAATGCGGTGATCTTCACAGAGTCAATGGAGGCTCTGATCAGGGTTCTTGAGAGACTAAGTGTGGAGTCTGAGTGTCTGGGCTTGTGACTGTCCTGGATAAAAACCAAGATCCAGGCCTTGAATGACCTCTTGGACACAGCCATCAGCAGTGTGTCTGTCTGCGGATAGAATGTCGACTGCGTTGAAAGGTTCACTTACCTCAGCTGTGACATTCATGTCTCTGGTGACTCTTCCTATGAAGTCAGTCGACGGACTGAGAGAGCATGGGGGGTCATGAGGTCGCTGGAAAGGGGTGTGTGACGTTCCCTATATCTTTGTAAGAGGATGAAGGTGCAAGTCTTTAGAGGCCTAGTGCTTCTCGTTTTGCTGTATGGCTGTGAGACATGGACGCTATCCAGTGATCTGAGACGAAGACTGGACTCCTTCAGTATTGTGTCTCTTCAGAGAATCCTTGGGTACCGATTGTTTGACTTTGTATTGAATGAGTGGTTGCTAGAGGAGTCCCGAATGAGGCACATTACCTGCATTGTGAGGGAGCCTCAGTTACGGCACTACGGCCATGTGGCGCGTTTCCCTCAGGGTGATCCGGCTCGCAGGATCCTCATTGCTGGGAACCCGAGCGGCTGGAGCAGGCCGACGGGACGCTCACGTAACACCTGGCTGTGGCAGATAGATGACCATTGCCTTAGGGTGTGAGTGGACCACGTGTCAGTTTGGGGGGGGGGTTGCCAATCAGGATGCCAAGGTGTTTTGTAGTGTGGTGGGTGCCAACGTGCTATACAAGTTCATACTCCCCAGCCTGACCTGACCTTATATCCTGTTTTTATTCTAGTTATCCAGTCTCTTCCAGCTAGTGTAAAAATGGAAGTTATTTGATCATTCTGTTTGTTAATGAGCACTAAGCGCCTACCTTCACTGACTAGTGTTAATAAGTTGAACTTAACCCATTAACTTTTATTTAATTTTTCAACTAAGTTGGCACATGCCAGAAATTAGGTATGTTTGGTAAGTCTTGGTTATGACCTGACCCATTAGTGGGCTTGTCCGTCCCACGTCCCCTCCCAGTTTGCCAAGGATACCTTTTCCCTCAGACTTGTGTACTAAAACCTGTAAATACCATAGAGGCCTTCTCTCTCCATCGGCATTTGTCTCTCTTACAGTAATTACGTGGTCCCAGCCACGTTCCGTGGAGAGAAAAAAGGATGTATCTTTACAGGTCAGGGGAACGTGGTCTTTAAAATATGCGATTTGATATTTGGGCTGCCGGTTTGGTCTGTCGAATGCTGTGAATGCAATATTAATTGGATTGTGTGTGGAATATTTATAATGGATTCGAGAATACCTCTTTAAGTGAACCGTTACCTAGCAATGAAGGAATTCTCTCTGCCCTTACGCTGGAACAGTCTGAAGTTCCAGCTGTTCGTTCTTTTACCTGAGGCCTGGATCACGCTGTTGATTTAATATGCTTCTGTAGAGCGTGGAGTTCAGACTGGTGCCTTAGTTAAAGCCCTAACAGGTGAGTGTTGTGGGTGTTTTACACAGCCTAAATTGGAGCGTCTAGCAGTTGTCCAATAAAAGAAAAACACAATATTGCTTATAATAAATATGGAAGACTGAAGGGCTATATTGCAACCATGTGGCATGCAGTTTTGAGGTGTGAGTGGCCAGTAAATGTGCCAGTCATCTGCCCTGGAAAAGGGAGCACTTTTAATTATGACGCTTAAGTGCAGTTTTTGTTATTACTATTGTTATCATGGTCAGGGTCATAGCAGGTCCTGGAGTCTATCCTAGGCAGCACAGGAGACAAGGCTGAGGTTTAGACTGACTGGAATTTATTATTTATTATCACGGCTCTGGATAAAAGCTGTATTGTAGTCTGTAACCTATCGGTCTTTGTTTTTATTTATTTCTGTTGCTCATTTGTCTTGCAGTGCTATTTACTACTCTGTTGGATGTAGGCATGTACCTGCGTACTCTCTGATTCCGCGACTATGCGAACCATTTTATTTAATTTTAATTTTTTTAATGGGTGGTCTCATCACCGACGATTCCAGGTCAGGATTGGCAGTTTAGACAAAGGTGTGTATCAGACGCCGGGCCCTGGCTTTTCGGTCCTCGGTGGCGGAGTCTCTCTGGCTCTTCTCGCGCCGGCTTTGACGCGTCGGCCTCCAGCCTCGCTCCATTTTTCCCCTTCCCCGCTGCTCCCGCAAGACACGAGAGTGGAGGCTTCTTGGAAGTTGTTTATTTCCTGGCATAGTAATGGGCACCGATGCATATTCATCAGGTGGGGCGTGTGCCTGTTATAGATGTGCAGCCCCACACGCTGCTTTAGGGGTCACTCGCGCGCCCAGCTCCCCGTTCCACGTGCGGGAGAAAGTTCTCTCAAGTGGGTCGGCTCCTCTTATTGAGCTTCACCAGGGAACGCTGCTTTCCCGCACTATATGGGCAATCAGGCTGTATAAATAATTCTACCCTTCTTCCATTTGATTTGCATCAGAGTACTTATTTATGTTCTGTCCCCCCTCCTTTTTGGACAGTGTCAGGGGAGTGTGGGGGTGCATTGTGTGGCTCTGTGTTGTGCCTCTCTGCCTGTGATTGGAAGGATGCTCGTTCGAGCCCTGGTCTCGAATGAGTGGTCTGTTAGGTTATTGATTTGAGGCCCTTAACTCCCCAGAATGCTTCACTAGTGCCAGATAAATGGCCTGACCTTTTGCTTGGCCCCCAAATTTCACTCTTTCACTGTTTTTACAATGTTGTCTTAGGCAAAGAAATTGGCATTTAAATTATCTTCATGTTACATCTGTCGTAGTGTGTCAACTCAGCCATTTCGAAACCTCTCCGAACGTCATCCCAGCATTCGCAACAGCCATTCAATACACCAATGTATTTTTGACTCGAAACCCCTAGTGCCCCTCGCCCGGGTGTTCAATACCTCATTGACTTTTTCAAGCTAATTCAATTAATTAATTAAGTGGACTGGTGGTGAAATTTATCTAATGAATGGAATGGTTGAGGTGACCCTCAGGAGAGGTTTGGGAGTTGAATCAGTGTCCATCTAGCCATCCAAGAATGCATCTGTGAATTTTTGGAAAATGTCAGTTTTTACTCTGTCCAGAAAAAGCTTTCCTGTGCACCTGTACTTGTACCTGGGCAAATGGCATGTAAAGGATCATTTCATTGTGGTGTTAGCAGTGAGTTTTGCTGACAGATGAGGGGAGTGTGCGAGGGAGGTGGCCTAGGGTAGGTGGGGGCTCTGCAGTAACCTCTCCCTGGCAGCTTTCTCCTGCTCGGCCTTCACCTGCTGCTGCTCTCTCCAGCTGTCAGGCCCGATTAGCAGAAAGGGAGAGAGATGGAGAAGCGGGTAATGGGAGGAAAGTGCCGGGGGTGGGGGGGAGGGGGGCGCCGCTTCTGGTCCTGCCTGTTTTTAGCTTCTAGCTTGACACGGGCGCTGTGCTGAATTTCGGGGGCTCCTTCCTGGGTTCTCTGTCCTCACCGGGCGTAAAGGTCTGCGTGAGCTCGCTGTCAGGGCACCTGCCTGACGCCTGCAGATGCCTGAGTCTGGCCCCTGGGGGGGGGGGAGTTTAGTCATCGAGTCAATTTTCTCCTCAAAGCCCCTGTTTGTTAAAGCTACTGTCTTCTGATATTCAACCATATGATATTTGTATTAACACTGGAATTTCATTCGGCCTGTTTAGATATTCAGTGAAACCCCTTTAAAACGACCTTCTAACTGGCATGACGGCGCCCCTTGTGGCCACAGTAGTGCAGCTCCTTCCCTAAGTCATCGTTTTTGTTGATCTCTCTCATTGTGTGCCGTGCGTCTCTCTCATTTTTATTATCCCTCTCTCGCTCCCTTGCTCTCTCCCTGTGCCACAAACCCTTGTGATACTCGAGGGACCACAGATCCCCCCCCCCCGGCCAGACACCGAAGCACTAAAGTTGTGTGATGAACGGCTTTCCTGAGACGTCATGATCTCGCTGCCGTTCCCTGATTGAATCATGCCTTGCCATGGGCTCTTGCACGTGCACCAGTCCCTGGTGAAAAAAAGAGCTAAGTTCACGTGAGGTTTGAGCTTGCTTGGGGGAGGGGGGGTTTCGGTCCACTCTAATTCCGCCTCCCATTTTATCTCAGGTTTAAACGCTGTCTGTGGTGTTCTGAAAGTCCGCGGGAGCTTTCTGTCCATTACCGCCGTTCACCTTCCCTCCCGACCAGCATTAAATGCGCCGATCTGTTTCCCTCTGCAGTCGAGCGGTCGCGGCGGTTTAAAGTCTTTCAGACTCCTTTGCCAGGAGTCGATGCCACCTGCTTCTGGTGCAATCAGTTCTGATGAATAACCCGAGCTCGGCGGTCCGGTGTGTGCGTGTGCTGCTTGCGCGCGCGCGTGTGGTCACGCTGGTAATAAAAGCGTCCCCCATTGACTAAGGCCTGCCTGCTATGGAGTAACTGCAGTATCTTTCTCACTACAGCACCCCTATATATAACCTTGAAGCGTGGCAGGTGTGAATGTGTGGGAGCAGGTGTGGAGAAGAGCAGTGGAAACCGCTGGCGTCCGTGGGTTTGCACACGGATTAATGGCACTGAGATGCGGCCCCCACAAGCCCTCCCCCCCCCCCTTACTTTTTGGGGGCCTGTTAATGGCGCTGCGCTCCCGGGGCCTGTTTGGGGGGGGGGGGGGGGGGGGGGGGCCGCCGGACGTCTGTCACCTGTCCTGCATTTCCATGCCACTTCCACGCAGAACGCGCACACACACACACACACACACACACACGCGCCACGTCGACTGCACAGCACGATGCAGAACAGCTGCTGCTGACACCGAGCCACAGCCCCTCATTCGCCGACATACACAAACCCACAGGGATGACGAGTGTTCCACTGGCTCCCCCCTGGCCATGCGGCAGCCGAGAAGCCAGCCTGTTTGGCCTGTGCCTGTGGCACCGGGGGCAGTCTCGGATCCTACAGGCAAACAGGCCCCCGTGTACAGGGTCACCCAGGCACACAGGCTGTTAAAAGCACATCAGCCACTGCGTTATCAATCCCCGCAGATGAAGGCTAGTTGTTGGGGTCATTTTCACAAATCTCCACAATGCACTTTGGCTGAATACCCATAGTCAGGCCTCTGTAGGCCTAGTCAGGCTGGTGGGTCAGCACCCCTCGAAAACCACAAAGGGAGGAACCCCAGTACCCTAACCCCTCCCAGCCGGCTGCCCCCAACAAACACAACCACTGGTATATCTTCTCTTTGATCCAGCATCCCCAGTACAGATTTTATAAATGGCCATCTGGGATTGTCTGGACACCATGAGTCACCATGAGTGTGGGCATGTGAGACTGCTTTCTCGGTATATCGTGTACGCAGCCATTACAATACCAAAAGCAGGAGAGCGGCAACGCCCCCTGGAGGGGAGCGAGGTTACACTGGAGACAGACGCCATCAGGAAACTCAGGACCAAAGACAGCCAACTCCCCAGCAAGGTGCCCCTGTCCTCAGCACCACTCTCTGGAAGTCCAGTCTCCTCATAGCCAATCGAGTTCCGGTGAAGGCAGGTGCTCATGAATAATCATGAGCAGACTGTTACTGTACTTGTTCGCTTATGATGTGAAGAGTGTCTGCAAATGCAAATCAATAGCACAGAGAATACGCTGTAGGTCGGCGGCCGTAGGGATATTCAAAAGCCCAGAGGCAGAAGTTTTCACATGAAATCTTGGGCACTGCAGGAACAGCACATAGTAAATGCGTTTACTTATAAGCACGTTCTCTTCTGCAAACTGTCCCACATTCATACGTCACAGAAAACAGTTTAAAGCTCCTCAGAACTTTCCTTTTTGTACAGTGATATACTAACGTAGTACATATTATGTAACACAGTCAGGAAGTCATTTCAGTGCATGACTTTTCAGTCTGAACTCAACCAAACCCACAACTAATACTCATTGTCATGAGAATCACTTTTACTTCCCTTAAATACAACTTTATATATGGAAAGTTGGACAAATGTCTAAAGTACAAAAATCTTGAATACGAGAAAAAAACATTATAATTATCCAAACGTCTAGTTGATTTATTGTTTAAACATCTTCTAATTCTTCAAGAAAATGATAAGCCATGAGGAAATTTGTCCTTCTTGTTTAGTCTATTAGAGTAAAATACATAAAACAAAAGCACCATTTACTAGTAAATAAAAAAAAAGATATTAGATCTAAAGACCTTTGCTTTAAATGGATGGCTTAATGAATCATAGCCACAAGACATATGTGTATATCACAAAAAGATATGCAGGGTATGTATGATGATAGACACATAGAATACATCACTCATAAACAGGAACAGATTAATTTAGCGAGTTTTAAAAAACTTAACAATGAAGCATTTCCATCATTGTGTGCACTTCACACTAGCTGTTACTTCTTTTGAGTAAACGATCTTTAACAGCCCGAACGGCAAAGGCGTGATCTGACAGGGATGCTTGTGGATGATCGCGCACCACTCATGGTTTTGGACGGAAGCTCCCAGACGGTGCATGTGAAACCCGACCCTGCCGCACACCATCTCTCCATCTCCAGCCTGTTGGGCCCAGCAGGCAGTCGCAGCTTCCGGCAAGCCGTGAGCTGACCGGACCTAACAGCATACATATAGCCGCAGATCACAGAACGCTCGTAAACTCCCCGCCTGCTCTGAGTCAGGCCCAGGCCCGAGGCCGAGCACATGAGGACAGGCCAGCCGCCTACAAAAGGGTCCCTCTGCTTTGTTCGGCAAACGGCACGTACAGTTTGTCCTCTTGACACGAGAGCCGCAATCTCCCAGAGCCCAGCAGAGAGCGGCGCAATCAGCTCATCTCCCAGCTCGTCACAGAGCAGATCTAGCGATTAGAATGAAATGGCATTATTGATCACACCACCCAAGCACAGAACCCTGGAGTCAATCACAGACCTCCTCTTCAAACGCAGGGAGAGATGAATCACCATGGTGATTACCATCCACGACGTACCTGTATAACCCTCTGCCTGAATGCCGTAATTTTTCACACACATATCGCATGAAAATATTCAGACAGACACACGGCAACAAGAAAACTGGAACTACGACGATTACTCCGTTAAACTCGATGACTCGATTATTAAAAAGCATCAATTAAAATTTTCCTAATCGATTACTTGGCAATATGGTGGAAGGAAGACGGCACATGCAGGATGAGGGTCCAAATAAAGAATGAAAACCTCAGTCGTGTGGAAGCACTTAATATTAAAAGTGAACGAGAATGCATCTGTCTGTCAGTATTGCAAAGCAGAACTTAAATATCACCCCAGCATGAATGCAATGCAAATACATCTTAAGAGAAGGCATTCAGGCTTGATGGACTCAACCAGTAATTGATATGTGCGATTTAGCCTTTCAGAGTAGCTTAGTCTGTTTTTGTCATCATGTTGACTTAAATTATTTTGATTAATTTACTTTCTATAATTCCTGTATGTCAAAATAATTGCTTCTGAAACTAAGGTTAGCCCTGTTGCCTAGCTGCATCATTTTATATAATACAATACATCCATCCATCCATTTTCCAAACCGCTTATCCTACTGGGTCGCGGGGGGTCTGGAGCGTATCCCAGATGTAATGGGCACAAGGCAGGGAACAACCCAGGATGGGGGGCCAGTCCATCACAGTAATACAATACATATAAACAATTACTATTAATTAATTTTTCATGAACTTGTTCTAAGATAGGGCTGAACAACACCGGAAAAACGTTTGTTTGAAGTTTTCTTGTTATTTAGTTAGCAAATGACCTTATTTACCAACAGAGTCTGTCAAGTAAGCCTTTTGGCAGCAGACACGAAGCAGTGTTGAAAAATCACTTGCTTCTGCTCAATATTGTACCTATGGAATACAAAGTATTTCCATGCAATGTGAATAGATGAAGAAGGGAAGACCTGTACACACAAGACAGATAAACGCACCCCCGCTCTGCATACAGCAGCACTGCATTAACCCATTATTCCATTTACATTTTTAAAACTTCATTTAACAGATGCTGTTATCCAAAGCAGCATACAATAGTAAAAAAGCAGGGTAAAAAGCAGGGTAAAAGCAGGGTAAAAATCAGGGTAAAAAGCAGGGTCAGACGGTCTTTGGAGCAACTGGGGTTAGTCAGGGGCCCAATGGTGACATCACTCTTCCATTTGAACCAATGACCTTCCGTTAACAGGTACGAAGTAGAAACCCACAGAGCCACACATCGCCTACTATTTACACTTTAAGAGAGCGACGAGCCAACGTACGAGGGAGTAACTCCCATGAGGCCCTGGAGCTCGCTCCAAGACTAATGTACTCTCTGTTTTGCCAACATGCCTCCAAAGTGTTACGTCAGTACAGCTTTGGCCTACTTGGCCGAGAGCCCTTTCAGTCAATGTGGAACAAAAGGTACGCTGCTGAAACAGCTAAATCCCCAACACGGGTGCGATAGCCGGCGGTTACATAAGCAGCCCGCACCCGCTTCAGTCACCACTGTGAGATCACGTGCACAGAGTAAAGAGAAAAGGGGCCTGTCAGCTTTCCGCTTGTGTCAGGCTAGGGAGGGCTCTTGTATTAATTTAATCAAAAGTGTGATCTTGCCTGGGAGCCCAGTATATGCAGGGCATAGAGTCACATGACACCCACACCCATGCGAAGTTCCTCACACTCTGAATCAAAGTTTCATTAAAGGGTATATATATATTTGTGTGTGTGTGTGTGTGTGTGTGTGTGCGTATCCTGGAAGAATCACCAGGAAAACTGGGATATATTTTCAGAAAAAAATTATTCTTGGAAGCATATCAACATTTTATACTTGAGGAAGTTTTGCCTAAAGGACAGAAATATCATCGCCTTCCCCGCGTTCCAGCAAATCCCATGGAAACTTCACTGAAGGAATTTCCCATGGCCTTCTAGGGTAATTTGGGGCCATCTTAGGCTGCCCTCAGCCCCCACCAAATACCTCCAGGCTGTCCCGGCTGCCGGAATGTCAGGAGGGCTGGTGTGGAGGTGAGGGACCGTTCAGACGAAGGCTACTCATGAGACCTGGGGGGAGGGGAGGTCTACAAGGCCTGGGTCTAAGTCCCAGCTCACCCTCTCGCCTGCTCTTTGAGGGACAACAACTGGACCACCATCTCTGAACTGCTGCTCTGCCCTGCTCTTCTCCACCAGAAATTCATCTGTGAGCCAAAACCAGAGAAGGCTGCACTAATGTAAGAGCAGAACAAAGCCTGGATTCCAGGCCTGGCTTTATGGTTGCTGTCTACCATTCCCTCAGCACATGGAAATATAGGTGAAATCACTTTGAAAGCAAAGCCTTACATTCACCTTTCATAACCTAATAAACATGCGATAGAGGTGGCTATGGGCCTAATTAATTCAACAAGAAGAACACTGTGCTAACAACACAAGGGTTGTGGGTTTGAATCCCAGGAAGCACACATAAATTGTAACCCTGTCCTCTACTATAAGTTGCTTTGGATAAAAGCATCTGATGGACGAAAGCATATTAACCCACTAACAGTGACTTAATAGAAATCAGCACCCCTCCTAGATCTAAAATACTAGGCCGGCCACCTTCCTGTTCAGGGTTCATTACTCTGGGGCACTTAGATTGATGAATGGAGCTGGCCCTTCAGAAGGACCACTGACCCAACTGACAGATGGCTGCAGGACATGGTGCACACGCCCAATATCTGCCAGGCCTGTTATGTCCCATATTATCTTCCCTACAACGCAAGGCCCCCGCATTAAAATTTATAGCCCCGGTCAGTTTACCAAACCCCCCGTAAATCAATCGGGAGACAAAACGTGACAAAAACAACAGCCCGGGAGACAAACGCGCACACAGAAACGGCACCAGCGGTATCTCTCCCCCGGCAATAACCCTGTTTACCACGTTATTTATAAAGCTGGATATTTTTCCTGTAGAAATACATGCGAAGTATCACGTCCTCCTGCGGGTGCCTCTTAATACTTATTAAGAGCGATGTCCAAGCCAGTATCTTAACCACAGCGCCACTTACTGGTCATGATTTCATATCGTCATGATTTTGCATTCATTTATTTAAATGTGCCATTTGCTTTTGCCTGATAATTTGATCCAAGCACAACTGAGAAGGCAGGGTCTGCGTAGCCCTGGAGCAGTTGGGGGGTTTGCGACCTTCCGATCATGAGCACCAAGCCCTAACCTGCTAAGCCACAGTAAAACAAACAAATAATACCTTGACACAAAGTCCTTTATAAAGTACGATCACGAGTACAGAAGCTGAGAAATCAAGCCTGAAATCCTGACGACAGTGGCTGTCTGATTAAAAGTACCCCTTAGTTCTGTCAAAGCCAGCCCACAGAGACGGACTCATGCGTTTGGACCACCGCTGACATTTTCACTCTCAAATCTATAACCGGAGGGAAGCCACAGATAGAATTGTTCCTCTCTTCTTCGTGTTGATTTCGGCGCACCGGCACAATGTTCATTTAACCTGCTGCGGTCGGTCAGGTGCGGGCAGCTCCTCTGAAGCTGCTTGGTTGCTCAAGACTCATTTTGAGAAACACGGCGTCCCCTCAGACTCTGGCTTTGAGAAAAACAGCCACCTCCATCCATCACAAGCTGCCTGGCCCACTACCCACAACCCCCCTGACGCCGTCTCACACACTGCACACCGGCTGCAGTCAGTAATTGTGTAAAGCGGTCCTTTCGCCATAACAGAACAGGTAGCTGTCCCCAGCAGAACAATTTGTTTTTACAGGATGATGTTACTGTAAAAAATGCAGACAGGTCAGATCACTCTCTCAGACATCTGACACGGAAACCAGAGGAGCTAAGTGGCACGAGTGTATTCTGAGCGTGTATGTGCATATACACATCCAAAATCCGCACACATATCAGCCTGTATTTCTCTCCCCCCCCCCCCAATTTGTAATAATTCCAGACCTGCTTATTGCTTTGAAAAACTAAATACAGTTTCGTTGTACATGTACAATGACAGTAAAGATATATTCCATTCCATTCGAAATGAGAATTAATAAGAGGGCACCAGACAAGGCTTTTCAAAAAAGACATACAGAGTGAGGAGGCAAAAGAAAAATCTAATTAAGACAAATAAACAAGTTAACAGGGTGAAACAGGTGGCAGCTCTATTCTTCCATTTCCTCACCTTGAATCTGTCTTACCCACAATGCCCTGTGTCCAACAGGAAATGGCGCAGATAATTAGCCAGATTAGCGGTGACTCTGAGGTTGCTGGCAGACACACCTGACTCTAGGAGTCACATGACAACCCACTTTTACTTGGTGTCCTTTTTACTCTGATCTATCCTGAAACACCACTGAGACGGAAGCTTTAACAGAACTGCACCCCCCACCATCACCAAACCTACAACACGCTAAACCAAAGCAAGCCTCCCACAGGGAGCCTAGTGCTGTTTCAGTGAGTTGCTTAATTATTACTGACATGTGTCTTTCATTTTTATCCGACCCAGAAACCTTGGTTCTGACTGAGCGCGAGTCGTGACTGAGTTCTGCGGACCATGTGGGAGTCACAACCTTGTTCTGTGAGCGGCTGCCAAGCTGGTCCATCGCGGCGTGCGCCCCGGTGCCGAAAGGGCCCGCTCTGGCCCACATTACTACCACCCTGGGGCATCAGACAGGCACCTCCAGCGCGCGCCCCGCTATTGACAAAATGTCACCGCCGGTCTGCCGCACACAGAACACAGGGAACAACAACGACAAATTCCAATATCTCGTTTTCCCCAATTAATTTCTCACGCTCGGCGGTGGGGTGGTGGTGTTGGGGGCTGGGGTCGGGTAAATGGGACAGACTGGACCTTGTCCAACTGGAAAATCCATATGCCACTTTCATTAGGGTTTGCACAGAGTGCATAGCGACACACAGGCCCATTTGCAGAGGTCTGCTCACCAACCCCCCACCCAGCTTTCACACAGACCCACTCACACCCCAACATCAGCAGCCCCCCCAAGAAAGACACAGACCCACTCACACCCCAACATCAGCAGCCCCCCCAAGGAAGACACAGACCCACTCACACCCAAACACCAGCAGCCCCCCCAAGGAAGACACAGACCCACTCACACCCTAACACCAGAAGCCTCCCCTAAGAAAGACACAGACCCACTCACACCCCAACACCAGCAGCCCCCCCAAGGAAGACACAGACCCACTCACACCCCAACACCAGCAGCCCCCCCCCGGACGGCCCAGACCCGCGCACCCCCGGACAGCAGGCGCCTCGCCGGCGCCTGACACGGGCGGGGTCAGGGGGGAGGGGGCGG
>JAODJX010000001.1:10490721-10500826 GCA_026776945.1 Isichthys henryi | reverse complement strand
TTGCTTCGTCTGACTTTCGGCAAAGAAACTCTGTTGCCTTTATACCTGATCTTTTCATTTAAAAAAATCATTCCCTAAAATTCTCATGTACCCATGCATAATATCGCCTTGGGGGGGGGGGGGGGCGCCGCCCCCGGGGGGGGGGGGGGGCCAGAGCAGCAGGAAGGGGGCACGACCACTGTGGGCCCATAAGGGCACCTTCAGTTGTACTGCTGAGAAAATAACACAGCTAAACGGCTGAGAGCACGGCATATGGCATGCATCTTAACATTTCCCCCCTGAACACTGCGGTTTCAGACTGTTGACCCTGCAGAATGAGCACCTCTCATTCATCCCTGCCCCCTGTGGCCCACTGAGCGCCATCTACAGCTACAAGACCAGCAGTGCTTACCTGCTCTTTGCTACTGCCGCCGACATCAGCTTCCCCCGTGAGCGGTAGGGCTGTCTGTGTACCTCGGGTTGCGGCGCTCATCCCGACAAAAGTTTCCGCGAGGCCATACAGGCTTCCGCTGTCCACGTGGACGGCGCTTTTACGCCCCGCCTCTGAAGGCTGGTCCCCTACCATGGAAACAGAGGGACACCAAGGTGAAGAGTTACGCTACAGGCAGGTTTTAAGGATGTTTTTGGGCACATGCACGCACTGGGCTCACCTCCGATGGAGAAGGAGCCGTCGTCTCTCCGGTGGATCAGCAGGTCATCGACGTGCAGCACGACGGGCTTGGATTCGGCGTCAGAGACACCATCGCGGGGACTGTCGTCCTGTTCGGACAAAGGGGCCAATCAGAGAGGTAAAAAAAATCCTCCCGCCCAATGTGGAGGTGCCAGAGAAGCTCCACAATGCCTCAGCTTCCCATCCTTGCAGACCTTGGGTCCTGTCCAGGTGTGTCCTGTCCAGGTGTGTCCTTCATCAGATCCACAAGAAGTGTTCCCCACCGAGTTAAAATGCAGCCAGAACATCTCCAGATGGCCCCCCAGCCATGCTGTGTCCCCCCCCTCCATCCCCCCTCACCTGCAGGTTGACTCGCGCGTTGGAGATGCTGATCCGCATCGGCAGAACCTGACCGGTGGAGTCATCGTCCTCCAGGAAGCGGGCCAGGCTGCGCAGGGAGGATGTGAGGAAGTCGGCACTCAGGTCCTGCAGGCGGGCCTGCAGGAAACCATTGCGTGCAGCCAACGGGGAGTGTGTCGCTGCACTCAGGCCGCTCTCCAGCTTCACCTGCACCTCTGGCCGTGACTTCCTGGCCACCGGGGTCACCGTCGGCCCCGCCCCTGGCACCAGAGCGACGCCAGTCAGTGACCCTCTCTCCTCATTCATACTTACCCCAGTCCTGTTGGGTAAAGAGCTGCCTGATTTGGATCATGTGACCCACAGCTGCTGATGTTTACGAAGGCCTGACTACAGGATGGGAAAGGTCGGTCGGTCGGTCGGACGGTCGCTCGCTCGGTCGCTCGCTCACTCAAAGACAATGACAGTTGTGGACAAGATGTATCCCATCAAGTCAAAAGAAGGGGGATTATTAGTCCCCTTTGTAAAAATTGAATTTTACTGCTATCTGTGTGTGTTCACAAGACAGGATACAAATGTTGCCAATATGAATTTGCAAAGCAGGCAGAGTAATTTAAATGGAATCAGCCCCGGTGCAAGGAAGGGAGAGATGGGGGAAAATGTAGCTGTGTTCAGGCATGCTCAGCATCTCTCTGCTGGTGGGGCACGAGGGCATTTTTTGTCACTACTACACAACCTGGTCGACAACTTTCACCAGAAATTTGGGTTGTGGCTAGAGCAGAACAATATCACATCACGATTATACAGGGCACATACAACAATCACCATGGTTTTAGATGGCAGGTGTAAACACCTGTCCAAATGCTGGTTTTTCGGTACTCTATGGATGTTTACTTACGGCCACTATTTGCAAAACAAATTAGTACCTAAAATATTAATGAGAGGCGTAATGAAAAGCCCAAATTTTAGTAATCTGTGTAAATTTAATCCCCGCGACCCAGTAGGATAAGCGGTTTGGATGGATAAATTTAATCCTTATGTTTAGGACGTTAAACTGCAAAAAGTGCCACCACAGCACCAACATCTTTCTCTGGTTTATGCACGGAATCTCCTCTTTCAGAAGATGTGACTGCTGAGCAGTTTCTTTCTTCACCGCCACTTCAGTGCTTATCGCATCTGTGGTTTACCAAAACGGTATTACGTGGTGTGCTCCGCTAACCAAATAAACAAAGATATGCCGAATTTATACAGATTACTAATTTACGGGAGTCACAATACGCCTCTCATCAATATTTTAGGTATGGTACTAATTTGCTGGTCAAACAGTGGCCACATGCAGACGTCTGTAGATTACTGAAAAGCCGACGTCCGGACAAATGTTTTGCCTGTTATCTAAAGCCTTGGTGATTATCGCACTTGTGATATCGCACTGCCATAGCGGAGGCTTACTGACCAAGAACTACTATGGGTTATAAGGCTAAACCAGTGGACTACGAGCCCAGTGCTCTAAATAGCGTGAGACTGACCTGGTATCAGCAGCCAGGTCAGACGAATACCTCTTCGTGACCCCCCACCACCCTCCCATGAGCATCGTGTGTACTGTCACAAATCAGATCTCTTACCCAGGCTCCGGTTGCTGAGGTACTGGCGCACGCTGACGTTGCCCACCTGGACGGGCAGCACCTGGCCCAGCTCCAGCGACACGGTTGTGCTCTCCCCTTGCACATCCAGGGCGCCACACAGAGACTGTAGCTTCAGCACCAGCACTGACACCTGCAGGGAACCGCGAAGGGGGTGCCCAATTACCACAGGGGGTACTTCGACGGACAACACAACTGGGATGCAGACCCGTATGGTGAAAGGCCGTGCGATTACAAGCTTGAACAAAGGGCCGGCGTGAGGCATAAGCAAACTGAGCAGTAGCTTATGGCCCAGTGACCAGCAGAACCCCACCTGATCAGCTTCTCAGAATGAGCTGGATGACGAATAATTAGGTTACTCAAATTTTGCTTAGGGTCCAGCCAACACTGTTTCAGCAAGACGACTAATTTTAAGTTCTGGATACGAACGCTGGCAGATAATCAAGACGCCATCGTTATTAAGGAAGCAGCTTCGGGATATGAAGGTACAGGATTAAAAGTGGGGCTGCAGCGAGTAGGAAAACGCCAGCCGGGGCCCGGAGGCTGGCTGTTACCAGGTCCCTGGCGGGGTCATCGGTGCTCTGCGAGGTCGCGCTGACAGCATCTGGCGACACGGCCACGTCATGGCTGAGGGCTTCATTGGCACTCTCCGCCCCGCTCTGGTCGCTCAGCGTGTCCTTGAAGCCAGATATGGACGTGTCGTCCCCGGCGCCTTCTGGAGAAGCAGACAGACGGGCAGACAGGGAGTGAGATGCCGTGTCACCTCCGGCCTGCAAAGCCAGACACAGGCCGGATCTACAGGAACGCAGGAAAACCAACAAGGTGGGTGTGGACCTTGTTGTTCCGAGACTCATTTGTAATATCAAACGATGTAGTACTATGCCGGGTCCAAAATACAGCCCACGGGAATCTCACCTCAGCAACATTTTGTTAATATATCATGAATACTATTTTTAGCACACTTTTGGCTAAACCAGGCCATCCCTGCTGTCCCACCCGCCCACAGCTGTGCGATCAAATCCTGCCTCCACTCCACAGTTTGTGTGAAGGTCTCCCTGTGTCATAGGCAACTGGGAGACAGATGGATGAATTCCGATAAAACAGCAATTTTGTTTGAATCATGTTTTTTTTTTTTTTCCCCTCCTCAGATACCAAAAAACATGACTATCGGGAAACTTCCGGGATATGGCGGTTGTGGGTGGTATATAGTTCAGTGAGTTAGGACACTCTGCTTACGATCAGAAGGTCGGCAAATCAAATCACAGGGTCGGCAGAGTGATGTGACCATTGGGTCACTGAGCGAGGCCCTTAACACCCAATTGCTCTGGGGTCTGTATGACCCTCCTCTCTCAAAATGTCTCTTTGGGTAAAAGTGTCTGCTATGTAACTGTAGTACATTTAAAAGTTACTTTATTATTATATTAGTATATAAAGATAATGGCTGATAAACACGAGGGCTGAATGATCACGGTGTCCTGCAAAACTGAAGCCATGTCACCAGGTTCTCTGCTAGCTGACACCATGCCTGCTCCGGATTCCAGCCCCTGTGACTCAGGCGTCGTGATCTCCCAGCATACTGACATAGCTTTACTGCCACCTAGTGGCAATCTTGGTCAATCTCACACACGCAGCAAGCTTGTGCCAAAGTACATAGGAAACAGGCAGCTCATACACGATGACCTGAGCATGCTCTCGCGCATTCACGGATGCCCGTGGGTGTAACCGAGAGACAGCTTGGGCAGGAGAACTAGGATACCTCGGTCCAAAAGGCTGTAGGAGTCGCTGTCCTCCAGGCCCTGATCCTCCAGCTGGTAGCTGTCGATGGAGACGTTGTCCAAGGAGTGCAGTGAGGGGCTCTTCTTCATGTTCTTGTAGGAGACGGAGAAGCTCGACTGAGATCGGTCCCGGATGAGCCGCCCACTGCGGCACAGAGACCAGGAGAGGAGTTATCACACGACAAACAAAACAACAGGAGGGGCACAAGGACGACGTCAACTCTTAAAACATGTGTGTGCAGGCCACAAGTTACTGGCTGTGTTCAATCCACTTCTGCATGACTGATCGAGTACATATGTATCTATGTGTATGAGCGTGCACAGGTTAAGCGTGAGCACAAGCACAGTCATTCCCAAATTGTGCAAACCTATGCCACGACTTACCAAAAATCACCACCAATGACCATGCTAAAAATATATTTTACTACAGACTAAGCAGAGATTTCCACAAACTAGCAGCACTGGGGACCACAGATGAGCACAGATGACCAGGGCAAGCCTGGCTAAGGGGTGCTTACATGTTGGACATGGAATAGAGAGATGTGGACCTGGGGTTTGCGCAGCTCAGCATGTCAGACACCACTGACAAACTTCCTTTCCTTTGAAGAGGGTTAGGGTTAGGGTTAGAAGGGTAGAGGACGTGTACAAGCGCGCGCACACACACACACACACACACACACACGCACACACACACACACATGTAAGGTATACCTATCCTTATGGGGTCCGCTCATCCACTTCTATGGAAAAACTGCTAACGCTAACTATGACAGCCTTAACCCCCACCCTGCCCTAACCATAACCATAAGTAACCAAGCAAAGTACAAGAGTTTTTGCATTTATAGTTTTTTCATAGCAGTCACTGATTTTTATAAAATCGAGTTTTCCCTTATGTGGACCAGGAAACGGGTCCCCGAAAGGGAAAAAACACTGATATTTATCACGTTATGGGGACATTGTGTCCCCATAAGGATAGGTATACCCGCTCCCACACACATACACACACACACACACACACACACATACACATACATACACACACACAGCATGCAAACAGACCCTAGCTTTAATGCTATTAGGATATCTGAGGGGTTTCGATTCTAGGGTTCTGAAGGGACCAGCGTGAGAGACTTCTTGTGACCAAAAGGCACCCATACAGCCTAGCACATGAGGGGATGTTTTAGATTGTAAGTGAAACCACACTCAGTCAAGAACACAAAATCAGAGGAGGCTGTGGTTACAAAACTCCAAAGCCGATGGCAGTGAGCAGCCAAGCTGACCAGTGTAGCATGGTGACACCATAAGTAAAATAAATAGGTAACAAATAGCAACCATTCAGAGCGTTGTGCAAGGGAGCATCGTGACTGGGAGCCAGGCGGCATTACCTGGACATGGACTGGGGCAGCCGGGCTCCCGGGGGCCGGTCTCTGCTCTCTGTCCCCTCCCTCGGGGCGGGTTGCTCGGCTCTGGGGAGCTGCTCCGCGTCGGCAGCCGTGTCCTCCGAGGCCGGGGGCTCCGGCAGGCCATCTGAGTCCCGCTTCTCGCCTGATCCAGCAGCCTCAATCCCTCCCTCACCATCAGGGGGCACCTTCAGGGGCTGGAGGGGAGAGGAGCCCTGCGGGGGTTTCTCACCCTCGCTTGGGCCGCAGCACAGCAGCTCGTCAGCAGAGGGCGGTGGCGGAGGTTCTCCCGCCCCCGTGACACAGGAACCCTTCACGTCAGAGGGGGACAGGTCAGACCCCAGGGGGCTGGCGTTGTCTGAAGGGGCCCTGTCAGAGGAGGATGGGATGGGCTGCATCAGCAGGGCCACCTCGGCGCTCTGTAGCAGCAAGCCCATACAGACGTCAAGTGGCTTGGCGCGGTTGCAGTCCTGCCGGTCGGGGCACCGGGCGTCCACCAGTTTGCGGTCCTGCTGCAACGTCTGCTGCAGCGACTTGAAAGAACGCTGGAGGCAGAGCAAGGAGACATACTGAGGGTGGCTCAGCTGGGCACTGAGGTGCTTCTGCACATGCACCAGCACATGGACATCGGCGTCAGCTGGCGACGAGGAAGAGGAGGAGGAGGAGGAGGAGGAGGAGGGTGAAGGGCCCGGTGGGATGCCATTGGCACCATAATATTCCTTCAGCAGCCTCTTGCGGTGCATGCGGTCAGCCATTTCCACGGACTCACTGCGTGCAAGGCCCTTAGGAGGCCCAGGGGCCACCGCTGCCTGCTGCTGCAGCTCCTTGTAGCGGGCGAAACGGGCAGGGTAGCAAACCCACAGGGCCAGCGGGAAGGAATCGACAAATGGCACGGGTCTGCCACGCCCACCTTCGCGGCCCTCGAAGTCGGCCCAGAACTGGGCAAATCTCAGGGCCCAGAGGTCAGCGGCGGCAGGCATCTTGAGGGCGTCGCTGGTTAACGATGGCGGGGCCAGGCCCCGGTAGACATCGTGTAGCCATGTGTCGCGCTCATGCGCGTGCCGCAAGAAGGCGGGATGCAGCACGGGGAAGGCATTGGCCGGGTGGGGGAAGGAGGTGTGGCCACGGCCAAAAAACTCCTCCCCCTGGAAGTCCTGCAGCAGTGACTCGAGGCAGGAACGGCTGCAACCGGCAGCGTGGCGCGTGTTCGTCGCCACCATCTCCGACGTCTGGATGGACACGGAGCCCGGCATCTCTGCAGAGCCCGACGTGTCCTTCTCTATGGGGACCACCAGCTACAGACATGCGGAGACACGTAAATTCAGGAGTACTGCTGGGCAATGATAATGTATTGTAACCCGTTTCCAACTGTATCCACGATAAGCATTTTAAGATTATCGTGAGAATTGCATTTCAGCATAACATTTAATTTATTCTCATTTAGCACTTTTCCACTGTCCAAAATGACATACAAGTGAGGCAAATAAATTATAAAGAAGCATTGTGCTGGGGAGTCGACTAGGCATTAGAGGAGCTAGGCTGAGCTTACAAAGTGCTATTTAATGCCAATGTATTAATACTATTATAGTGAGAGGAAGAAACCGAAGTTTTAGTGGCTCACTCTCACAACAAAACTGAGATGAAAGAATGTATCTCAGTAGGTCTGTTAGTGACTAAGAAGATGGGCCAAAATCCGTTGCATTTGTTGCGTGCAAAGTTACGGGAGGTAAGGGATGAATAAAAAAAAATAAATGTTCAATTGTGCTCAAAACTTCTGAAACGAACAAAATAAATAATAAGCACTTCAGTAATAATAAGTCAGTCACTTTTGCATTTCACATACCTCAATAATTAAGTTTATTATTATAATTACAAATTGCTTCATTTAAGGATAGAATTGCTGGTTAAATGATTAATTAACATTCCTGCATTCCAATTTGGTGGGTTGTAAAAAAAAAAAAAAAGAAGTGATCTATAATCAATAACCAAAAATAGTGTGATATGACATTCTGTCCAAATCACCCGGCCCTATCAGGATATAAAAGTACAATGATCATTTATTACCAGTACAGGGGCCCTCGGGCGGCCCACAGATTCCCACCTTCAGCATGAGTCCGTCCACCTTGACGTCCACGTGCTCGTCGGGCTTCTGCGAATCGTCCAGCTTGTAGAGCTGCACAAACTGCTCTAAGCTCTGCTGCAGGTCCAGTGCGAACTGGTTTAGCCAGACCAGGCTGCGTGTGTCCAGAACCAGCTGCAGGGCATTCAGCTGTGCATACAGGTTGGGGCATGGAACTGGGGGGACAGGGAGGGGTGTCATTGTCACACTAATACTCACGATCCATTTTTCCTGTAATAGCCAGCATAGGAGCATCTTAAAGGGACTTTACTTGAACGAACATGAGCTTTACGTGAACAAAAATGTTCTGAGGGCAAAAGGAAAAATGATGAGGTAACCAATCATATTGTAGAGGAGGCGGGACCAAGATATCTGATTGGTTGGTCCTGCCTCCTCTAGCTAGTTTAACCCACACCTCTTTTTAACCCAGTCTACAATCTGATTGGTTCTCTCTCTAAACTATTTTCCTTACATTTTTATGTAAGTAGAAGTCCCATGAGCATCTGTCTTACTGGGATAATCTTTGCCATCGGGGAAGTAGTACTCTGTGAACTCCACGTGGATGGCGGGCATCTCCTGGGGCAGGTAGAGGGACTTCTTGTTGCAGGAGATCATGGTTTTGGGGCTGGATCGGCGCTGCTCAGCTGTGGAAACCTGAAGCCAGCGGTGTGCAGTCAGCTGGGAGAACCGCCCCGCTGGGCAAAGTCCAGCTGTGTGGCCGTGTGTCTGTGATCATGTGCACGTGTACCTGGTAGATGCTGAAGTCAGCCACCCTAAGCACAACGGAGCTGGACATGAGCACTGCCCTGGGCGTCTGGGCTGGAGGGGTGAATGAACTTGTGGACGTAGTGGAGATCTTCCCTGCAGGACAGTTATCACAGAGTTAGCACCTCAGAGCGCCCCTCAGGCGATCAGCGGCACAGCACCTGATGTTCATACCAGACAGGATATTACAGAAAATACCGTCCCGGCCCCCACCCCTAAGCAACCCACAGACCTCAGGTCCACAGACGGCCGGGAAACTTGGTAGGATTTTCACTGCACCCTGGCCCCCCATCAACGAGAATGGCATCTGCGGGGGCAATCGCATACCGTGCTGAGGGGAGCCGAGGGGGGGGGAGCCCAGACTCTGCTGGTCCTTCACAGCGTTCTTCAGCATCTCCACATTGGTCTTGAAATCGTCCAGTAGGCCCTGCGCCCAGCTCTCCCGTGCCTTGGTTGCTTCGCCGTAGTGCATCCAGTGCTGGCATGTCTCTCCTGGGGAGGTTGTGGGAGGGGGGGCACGAACCAGAATTCCATGTTATAGATGCAGCACCTCACTTAAAAGCGACCTCACCCCGTAACATTCTGCATCATTCTGTGCGCTTCCCGAACACCCACTGACAACCCCAGCCCAAAGCACATTGCCCTCATCCCATAAGCAGTGCAGAAAGGAGGAAGAGGAAGAGGAGGAGGAGGTCAACCTGCTGCTGCGAGGAGCTTCAGCCGGGCCCTGGCGTTCTCCCCGGGGTTGGAGTCTGAGTCAGAGTCTGACATGACACGGAGCATGAGGCCCGGGGCCGTCACGGGGGCGAAAACACGGACAGAAACGCGAACCGATCGAGAAAGAGGACAGTCACCGCAGGTCAAATGACTGCAGTGTCCCATCGCCATGGCAACACTGGGACATTTACCTGCTCTGTGAAAGGGGTAGTAATCCACGGTGATGAGACTGAAGGACAACTGCATGGCTCCACCTGCGATGCGTTTATCAATCACTGCAGAGGCAAAGAGGCAGCATCCATAGTGCATTGTGGGGAAAAAAAACACACAACTATAGTCGGAAATTTATGCAAGTACCGAAGAGGAGACCTTGCTACCTCGGTCCTTAACGTGGACATCGTCGCAGATGTGCAGGTCCAGGTGCGTGATCTGCAGGTGGTGGGACGTCTCACGCACATCGTAGGCGTTGAAGAGCTTGGCCATGGTGGCGTTCTGGTCTGCCGCCCCCGTCAACTGCTGCGTCCGCACCTGCTGCGACGAGGTGACAGAGGCTGCGCCCTTGGGGGACAACGGAAGTGTGCCTAGTCATTTCTGCATGGCAAATACAAGAAGGATGACATGGAGACCATGGAGAGAGGGGTGGGGAGATTCCCGGAGTGGCAACGTTATGGAGAGCGTGGGGC
>JAODJX010000001.1:10471153-10482009 GCA_026776945.1 Isichthys henryi | reverse complement strand
GGCCTGGGTTACATCTAATTATGAGAAGAATCCATAAAAAAGAAGCTTTTGCAGCTTTTTCACCCCAAACAATTTGCTGTAACGTTACAGTTTTCAAATGATGTAATACTAGGAATGATGGAAGCTTTTGGCATCAGCTTCTTCGAAACTTTGCAACTATATTCTAACTAGATATGAACAAACTGATTGGTTTCACTGGTCTTCTGTGAGAAAAAATGAGAGATTTGTGTTACGTGTTTCACACCACGTTTGTACATTTTTTTCCTCCATTTCCTTTATGCATCAGAGTCTTGGAAACTTTCAAAATGTTAATTTTTTTTAGAGTTTACACATGCATCTATCAGAATGACTGTAAATGATAAAGCTTTGGCAAAATAAATTTCCTTTAATTGAAATTCATTGTTTTGGGTTTTTTTTTTTTTTAAGTTAACCGTCATGATAGAGCCAGTCAGTTTCAGCAGCCAGTGAGGCTGCACTGCAATGCTGCAGACAGTGAGGCTGCACTGCAATGCTGCAGACAGTGAGGCTGCACTGCAATACTGCAGACAGTCATACTCTATTTTTTCTGAAGCTTTGAGCATAAGGGCTAACAGAAAAAAACTTCGACTCAAAAGAAATCATTTTATATTTTTCAATTCAGGACCATTTTGTGTGCAATGGACCTTAGCCATTAGTGTGACTCAGACTTGCCTGCTCTAAGCGAGAGCTCTCTGTCATCCCTGTCTAGCACTGAAAAGCCTCACCAACCGTCACAAGGCACTGAACTCTCACATCTCACCTGA
Organism: Isichthys henryi; assembly: GCA_026776945.1. Classification (NCBI taxonomy): domain Eukaryota; kingdom Metazoa; phylum Chordata; class Actinopteri; order Osteoglossiformes; family Mormyridae; genus Isichthys; species Isichthys henryi. Next base: position 10,481,227 of record JAODJX010000001.1, on the reverse strand, counting down.
ACCCCGAATGAATGAAAGAAGGCTTTCAGCTTCCATCTGAGGCAGCTGCAGATTATTAACTCCGTTTTAGAAATCTCTCTCACACACACACACACACACGAGACAGGACAACACTTTCTCTAGGCTGCAAAATGTCACTTCACCATGGCGTGGGGGTCACAGCCTCTGGGGGAAAGGGACCTGATATTACAGTCCCCATTTCCAATCACAGGATGCTAAACTACCCTGCGGAAAGCTGCCTTTTGCGAATCGTTGACACGGTTTTTTTAAATATGGCGGCTGACAGTTCAAAGTCAAAAAGCTAACGGTTCAGCCACACTTAGGTTGGTCCAAAAGGAACAATGATCCTCTCAGAGCAGGTACAGCATGGTAAAATATTTATATACTTTTGCAGTCAAGTGTTTGTATGTGTGTGTGGGGGGGGAGGGGGGTCCATGCTATCAGGTCACTGGAAACTTAGGTTACCTGCCAGGCCAGCAGCTACATCCTCGCATCATCTGTTGTTAGACTTCAGGCCAGGATGATGACATCACTTCCCCTACATTCAATCACCAGCGCTAAATGAAGACCAGATTCACAGTCACAGTGAGCTATTGGACCATATCCTCCAATCACAGCAGGCCGTCTGTACCTATTCTCTTAACTCAGCAGAGTGTACCTGATAGAAATGACGAACTAAGGGTTTCTGGCTTATTCTTGACTTGAAAACACAATCCTGAGGCCATTTAGTGCTTAGGAGACCGAAGGAGAGGGTGGGAACCTAAGCGAAAGACTGCGATGGGAGTTTGGCTCCAGCGGAACTGGGCAGAACCTATACTGGGAACAGCAGCTGGTTTTCAGCAGGCGCATGATGCAATGGAACAAGAAAGAACAGACAGGCCTCTACGTTTCAGGGAGAGGCAGGCAAGCCTGAAGACCAGCCTGAAGAACAGGATTTCAGAACCGGCAGGAGACGTCAAGTATCCCACTCAACGTTAATCAGGCATGTCGAGAAAGGTTTTGTTCTGCAAGCAATTTCACATTCATGTTCTGCAAATTACATTAGTCATTGCATACCATATTAATCAGCCTAACAACTTTATAAAACTACCTAAACAAGGGGGGGTGAATCCCCAATTCATTTTGCCTTGGAGCGGCCCATGCCTTCAAGGACAAAAATAAAACATTAAACAAAAACGTATGACATTAAAATTAACTGGCCGACTTAACTGGCCTAATGCTTGACTGTAACGAATACCCGAGTACACAGTGGACACCCAGGACAGGATTGGGACACTCTACCCTTGAACTCAGGGCAGCTGTTTCTATCCAGACCCAGCAGAATGAAAAGGAAGCCAGGGCTGACTGTGATGGCAATTTTAACCACGCAACCAGGAGCAAAGCTGGTGGCAAATCTGAAACATGCTTCACCATAGTACTGGGTGATGAGGCTTGTTGATCTCGTATTGACTAGGTTAGGGTTACATGCCATACACAAACATCCTCCCCAACCACATCTACCTTAGGTACAAACAGTTGGCAATATCAGAAACCCCCTAAAATAGAGGGAAATGGGGAAGACCTTCATCTCGATATGTCACTTAGCTACAATAACAGAGTGAAGATCCACTGAGTTTTCGAATTAAAAAAAGTAACCAAGGAATTGACCAATTACACATCCATTAAGGTCAGCAATATCCATCCATGCACTTTCTACTCATTGCAGTGCATAGACATCATTCACACCAATCGGAAATTTGGGATTTCCAATTCACTTCACCGTGTTTTTCGACTGTAGGTGAACATGCTAACCACCAGTGTTAATTTTGACAGAGCAAATTTTTATTTGGTTTTAGTCATAGTCTTTTGACTACAATGAAATTTAGTTTTAGTCATAAATTTAGTTTCAGTCAAATTATTTTAGTTTTAGTTGACTAAATATCATAAGATTATTTCTTACTACGACTAAAATTAAAAGTGCAAAGTATAATTTTTAAAGTTTCCCCTCGATTTCTGCAAGATTAAATGAAACCAATGTTAAGCGACGGTGTTAAGGTCTGACTGTGCAGTACACAAATACACCGATTTCACTCTTATTTGAAACACAAATATATGTTTATTTACCCAGAAACTGTAAAATCAGTGGTGCCATTAGTGCAAAAATAAAATCACTTCATAGAAAAAGTCCATAGGCTATAATGCCACCAGGCCGGCTCTCTCTGAATATTAAAATAAAAATATTTAAATAAATATTTGTAATATTTTTATTTGCTATTGTTCGCTGTTAAATATTTCACCTGAAATTCTCAAATATGTTCAAAGAAAAAGACCAATAATGGTCTCAGGGATTTATACACATTATCAAGAAAAAAAATTCCAAACATTTTGAAATGCAGCCCTACTTTTTTAAAACTAGTAAATGACAAAACATTACACATATCGGCAGTCATACATATATGTTCAGCTCCATGTCATGTGACAATAAATATTGTCAAAAAGTTCTTGAGTTGTACTGAATTAATTTGATTTGACAACCAGGAATTGATTACATGCAATGTGGATACAACTAATAGGCTATTTAAATATATATCACATAAATAGTCAGGCATTGTGATCTTCCGGACCTTTGCTTCAAGAAATAGTTTCTAACTGGAGCTGTTTACATTTTAGCTGAATACCCATGTATGTGAACTACATTAGGTGATTTTATCTCGTCTCCGGCAAACATTTTCATCTCATTTTTATTAGTTGACGAAAGTGTCAATACACTTCGTCATAGTCTTAGGCCTCGCAAAATCATTATTATTTAGTTATCGTCTCATTTTAGTCTGAAAATAAAGGTCGTTGACGTTAACAAAATTAACACTGCTAATCACAGCACCACAACCAATTTAAATATAAAAAAAAAAAACACACACTGACTTTTTGTGTACCAGCTGTTAGCTGAAGACCGAGAATACCTGCTGATTTCAGCTCAAAGTATCTTTATCACTAAAGGTAAACAAATTCATTAAAAGAATACTTTACTGAGACATGTGGACCCTAAATTTACAAGTAGACGATCAAATGTTATGGTAATTGTGGCTACTTTCAGCTAATGCTGGTTACAGTCAATCATAATCAGCAATTTGGGAACATTTTAATTTCCCAATAAATTACACCAACAGCAGAACGAGAAACTGTCTGTGGTCTCTGTTACACCAAACTCGAATATGTTGATGGAAACATCTGACATGCTAACTCATGAGACACCACCACCCGGGTGTGTGTATGACTGGAGAAAGACAGTAAAGCCCCTGCAAGTTAGGGTGTACTTACAATAGGTGACGCGTATCGTGCTCAGCATGTGTCACCACCTAAGTCTATTTCGTTTGACTAGTGCAAGAAAAAAGGCACGATACACTAAACCATTCCGAGGCCAGCTTGTATAGATGGGACCAGGCATGGTTAGTAGGACCTGGGAACGGTATGCATCTAGTGTGATCGCTAACCGTGCCCAGGCACAGAACACAGACACGCCGTCGAAAATGCAACTAAAATAAAAACGTTCTCGGGTCCAGAACTTTAAGAGCAGTGTGAACACAGACCAGCGGGGGAGGGAGGATGGGGGGGACAATCATGCTTGTTTATGTTTCTCTCTACAGAAATACAACCTAACTTGATGGTAGAGGACCTGGGATTTAGTTCATTATGATTGATGATGATTTTTTTATTTTTATTTTACGCAATTATTTTTAGAATGCGCAAATAAGCGTCTCTTTGGTTATTCAGACACTTCAGCAGATGCGGTGCCTTTGTTCTACAACTGTTCTTAATTGTTACTTTGCTGCTTTAACAATACATAGCTTCAAAAATTCTGTTTTCCCGGCAGTACCGAAACCCGAGTTTGTGAACCCAAACCCGAGGTTTGTACCAAACTACGAATTCTGGACACCATTACAGCCATATTCTTCACCGTCATCTCAGCTCTGTGACGCGTGGGTCAAGCAGCGGGATGATATATCATTTCCATTGGTCAATATTAATAAATAAAATACAAATATCTAAGGCATAAAAATGACATATTAAGGCCTAAAACAGTAACGTCCTGACTGCCTGACTGGCTTTGGGCAAAATAACCTGCTAAATAAAAGTAAATGTAAAATGTTAAATCTAAACATAGATATGCATGATAAACGTTGGTGTTTTCTAAGAAATCTTGGATGTGAACGTTTACTTTAAGGTTGCACTTCTAACCCACATTATTTGCCTTATCTCCTTTATCATCAATTCCGTCCTGACAATCGCCTATAGCTCTCAGTCTAAAATAACAGAAATAGGCACATTAATAGATTCTGACTCTCATAATTTTAAAGTCCACTGCTGCTCTCTCTTTCCGTAACTGTATGCTGCTCTCTCTTCAAATTTAGTCTTATAGAATTCTGTCAGATTTTTGGCTCTAGAGGTGCTGTTCGCGTTCGGGTCAATCACCCTGCGGTTGCAGCCTGTTTTTAATCCTTGTGTAAATAATTTGCTCTTCTTTAGAATGTCAAAATAAATAAGTACACATTAAAGGGGTTCAGTTAAAGCAGTGTTTCTCAAACTTATTTGTCCTGGGGACCAGTCATGTCAGGCTTTGGGGCTGCAGGGTCCTGCATAAACGACCGCCCCCGACCCCCCACATAGATAGATATTATTACTATAGATAGATAGTATTACTATTATTATTATTTTTATTATAGGCTCCGCGGACCGGCAGGAACCCTCTCACGGGCCGGCAGGAACCCTCTCACGGGCCGGCAGGAACCCTCTCACGGGCCGGCAGGAACCATCTCACGGACCAGCACCAGTCCGCAGCCCATAGTTTGAGAAACGTCAGGCATTTTATTATCCCATATGTTCGTGCCAAGGCTCTGTGCGCAAGGCCTGAAACTAACCCTAAACCACACTGACACCCTGGTTTGTTTGACCCGTAGTTTCACTGGGTAAAGTTCACTAATAAAGACGCAGGCACACGCACACATGCAGCAGCCAGAGGAGAGTTTATCACCCAGGGCCTGATCTGCAGTGAAGGAGGCCACGGACTGTCCAACTCGCTGCCCATTAAACGTTAGTCAGCTTGGTACAGGTATTTTGGGCTGTATTCAGACGGCCTTCTGAAACTCGGGGTAAAATCTGTTGACATGGATCAGACAGAAAGAGAAAAAGTGACTTGGAGTCCTTCGCAGGAGGTCCTGCGAGCAGCGGCTCTCACCCTTGCTTAGACCAAGGACCCCTAATGATAGTCAGACCACAACCATCACACACTGTACGCCCTAAGCGGTCCTGTGACGTTCTGAGAATTTGCTGCCAGTTTATGAATGCGATCCAAGGCACACTCAGTTCATCAAATGAACAAGCATCATGAGGGACGTCTATCCACGGCCAAAACATTAATAGGAAGCTCTTCAGTCCATCAGATTTTCCCCCTGGCGTCATGTATCAATAAATAATTCAGGCCCAGTGAAGACAATGGGAATACACCAGGCTTTCCAAGTAGGGTCACCCTCCCCCTTGGATAAATTAAATAAAAAAGATACACTATGGATAACCAGCACCTATTGAGTGAATCAATTCTGTTTTATAGGCAGATTCTGATCGTAGGAAGCAGCACCGGGTGTATGACAGGACGCTCTTCCTCTAAGTCACCTCTAAGAGCTCCAACTGATTCGGGGGGCGGAATATGGGGGAGATCTGGGGTCTTCCAGTGCCAAGCCCGAGCCCATACGGAAACCATTAGCCCTGCCCGGTTCGGCGACCAGAAAGCCGCGGCTTTAACCGGATCGGGACGCGATTCATTCCCACGCAGCGTGACATTGGCTGTCACACTCCGAGAAGTTACGAAACAGCTTCAAGTACGGCGCCACCGCAAGAATCCTCCGAAACGCAGATTCAGGCCCGGACCGGCAAAAGCGGACCGGGTCGGCGACAAGCGGGACTAAGGAGATCGCGTCGAACCGCCAGGGACAAAGAATTTAAAGCGTTACTATTATAGACGGTTACCAGTCAGCCGACTCGCCCGCTGGATTTTCTGCATTCCTGCCAACCAGCTAAGTAAGTGTTAAATCATACTGCCTGAAATCGGCGCTCGTCACGTACTCGGTGCCCCCATATCCTTACAGACATTTACCAGGCGACGGATACCGACCTTGAGAGATGTTTCAGGATCTGCTTCTTGATCAGTCCGGCCATGATTAGAAAACGTGTATTCCTAGGCGCAGTTTTAAATTCTTCGGGAGGTAGACATTTTGATTGTGACTTTACTGTCCCTTTGTAGCTCTTCCCACGAACAAAGGGGGTCTGCGATTAACCCCGACACAGCGCAGGTACGGGTAGCCCCGCTACCATATTCCCTGTTACACCGGGGTCCATCTTTACCGCAACATCACCTGGAAACGGGGCCCAGCTCATGGAAGCGCTGGCAAGGCGGGGCGGGGCGAGTGACGAAGGGTGTCCCGAATGGACTTTCGCACTTCCGTCACGTATTTAATACGCATAATTTGGCGACACGGGAATTTTTTGTAGTTATAAAAATCGCAGTGAGAAAAAAAGTTAGAAAAAGATAAATATATCAACTATCGATGCAAAACATTAAGCACTTTTCACATAAAAGATTTAGGAATAACCTCATGACTTTATGCAGTGTGAAGCATTAGCTTTTGAAATAAATTTTCAGAAGAGTGTCATTCTCTTTTTAGTTCTTATATGAAGTGTGGTAATGTAGAGATTTGTCAGCAGCCAAACCACCTGCAGTTTGAACTAGGTAATCCATCTGAAGCTAAGCAGGTTTGGGCATGGCCAGTATATATGTAGACTAACCAGGAAAGCTTGGGCTGCTGCTGGAAGAGGTGTTGGTGAGACTAACAGGTTTGCCTATCCTGTGGTCTGTGGGAGCCCTGTGCTGTAAAAATGATGAGATGTAATAGAAATCCAGACTCTCTGAAGTCATAAATGGTCGCTGGGCATCTTTCAGAGGACTAGGCTTGGTACCCTGTTGCCTTAGATAAATTGCCCATTGTGGCCCTTTTAAATCTGACCTCCTAATCACTCCCTGTATTTAACTGGTGAATTCTGTCCTGCCCCTTCACCACCTTAGCTACTGTGTGGTGAGTGCACTGGTGCAGAATGGCTGCTGTTACATCATCCAGGTGGGGGCCACACAGCAGTGGTGATTGAACTGGCTCCTCATGGGTTTCGCCAAAGTACTCTGGGTGTCTTGAAAAGCACTATATACTGTAAATGTGACAGCCATTCATGAAAACATAAATTTACTTAAAATTGATACAAAATAATCTGCCATTGGGTTTAGTGGACATAACCATAGATTTATGTGGAATTTACCCAAGGTTAGGCCTTTGTGCCTGTAATCAGAAAGTTTCCGGTATGAACCCTGGTCTTGGGAGAATAGTAATAGTAATGAATAGTAATAGTAATAAATAGTAATAGTAATAAATAGTAATAGTATCTCTGTTGGCCCCTTGATCAAGACCCTTAAGCTCCCCCAGAAATTTTGGAATCGAATATACATGCATTTGTACATGTACAAATAGCAAATAGAACATTAAGAAATTCAAAATTGCGGCAATGATATTGTTAGTGTAAGACAAAAAAGTGACTAAGGACCTCTCATGTTTGGTAATCTGTAAACAGACAACACTGCTGTATTGGGGCAACTGAGATGCCCTACTGAGGACTGCTCCCTATCACTACAACTCCCACTAGACATAGCAAAAGGCAAGAGAGGTGTGTCTGTGATGTGAAGCACAGTGAGAGAGACTGAATGTAACAAAGGAGAAGAGAGAAGCAATAACTATATTTTGAAATGGGTATTATGCTCCATGCTGAGCTCAGGAAAGAGAGAGATGGGCCCAGGAGGGAGGGAGGGAGAGAGAGAGAGACCCTAAAACACAAAGGAAATCATCAAGGTTGAGAGCACAGGAGGACGGATAGATAACCAGGCAGACCATCTGGTGAAGGGAGTAAGATCATTCTTCTGCATTACCGGAGCAGCCTCCTCTGTGCCTTATCTTGGAAGATTCTGATGACCTCGCTATGGTTTGTCTGGATGCCTTCCTCTGTGGTAAACAGGAGAAGGTCAGTGAGCCACTCTTCTCTACTGAGAATTCTCAGTTTGTTCTCCATCATTTGCTGTCTTGAGAATAATCTCTCTACAGAAGCTGCTGACACAGGCCGTGTTGCCCAGGTTTTTATCATCTTCACCATAGTTGGAAAGACGGCCAGCCCTAGATTTCCTTGACCGTGGCAAGGATTTCTTCACCAGGAGTTGAAGGACTGAATGATTGTCAGTGGGATTTCCAATGTTGCTTCCCTGCTAAGCCCCTCAGTCATGGCATCTAAGAATATGTAGTACACACTAGTCCTGAAATATACCTCCACAGACTCAAACTGATCCCTCACTTGTGACGGTTTTGGGCTGCGTTGGAAACACACTTACACTTTCCCTTTCATCTCCTCACCAGGCACTACAGTAAGTATTGGAATGCCGAGGCTCTCTGTCTCCTCTGATGCACCTCCAAATGTTTCCTGAAACTTCTCCTCAGACCTCATTGTTTGCAATGTGCAAAGCATGCCACCAATTACCTGGTAGGCAGTGGACTGGTCCAAGCTTTCTTCCTGCAAAAAATCTGATGCTAGAATAGTGATGTGGAAGACTGGGATGGTCATTTCCAATCAGAGAATAAATATGAAGTTCATTACATTTCTATACATCTTTGCATCCTCTTGGGCCATCTTAGGTGGATTGCTTTCATTGATGTCATCAAGGATCTTCAAAACAGCTTTCAGAATACTCTGAAGAGTCCTCAGTGCTCTCTCACACCAAATCCATCAGGTGTCTGACAGCTTCTTGAGCTCCGCAACATGCTGTCCAGGATACAGAAACTGCTGCCATTTCAATCCTTTGCTATTTTGACGAGATTTCCCACAAATCGCATCCCACTTCATTTCGATGTTTTGCGATATTTCCTTTCAAAACCACAAAGCCACACAACGCCGTACCAACAGTCAAAGGGAACAACCCTCTTGCTGATACATGGGAGCCATTATCCGTCATGTTAGAAGCCAGTATGTAAAAACAATAACTATTCATCAAGATACAGTTTCTTCATTACAGAGCAGATTTGATTCCATTCATGGGGAACTAAACTAAAGCACAAATACCATGCACACCTATTACTCACTTGCACATTTATTGCACATATTGCAAATTATTGGACATTTATTGAAACTAACTATCCCACACAGATGACAAGATTCTGGAAGCCACAAGATCTTCGCCCCAGAAATTTGAAACCAAGGACTTTCTTTGCCAACAACAACACTTTCATTTTAAGCTGCACGATGCTTTTCTGCAAGCCCAGGAACCTCAGAAAATGGCCTCCCACACGTTTCAGTTCTGAGTTGACACCAGTAAGGTTTGAACTAAGTTCTTCATTTTCTCAGCCTTTGCGTAATCTACGTAAAGCACAGACTCGAACACTTTTTACAGATTGCCTGAATTACTTCCTGTATCAATCTGCTCTCTCCGCTACTTGCACATCATACAGAACTGACAGAAATCCCCACAAACAGTACTAGGGAAGAAGTATAACCACAATGAGATCATCAGAAAATATCTATTAGCCTCACAGCGGTCATCTAACCAGCGAAGTTGAAATTATCCCGCGACCCTGAGCAATATATCTTCAAGACTCACCAGGAAACTGCGTATTTCCTCAACGCCAAAGAAAAAGTGGGTGATCAATAACTTCACCCACAATCTGGCCATGCCATGTTGTAGATTGGTAAACTATAACTTATAAATTTGCATAAGAATGAGATTGGCTTAATAATTGGAACTCATGAGATTCCAGTTAAGGGGCAGATTCCTCAGTATCACATGATCCGTTGTTTGGGGATTTTACAGTAAAATCTAATTGTTTAAATTTTTGTTCTTATTCTCTATATCTTTTCCCATTTTGGGGGGGGGGGGGGGGGTATATTGGCAACCGGTTAATGGGCAGTTTAGTTTTTTAAAAATGTATCCAAAACAAAGTAGCCCCAGATGCTTTGCAAAAA
>JAODJX010000001.1:10438779-10456075 GCA_026776945.1 Isichthys henryi | reverse complement strand
CGGGCTGTGCCCGACCAGGCCCCATGAGTGTAGGCCTGGCCACCAGGCGCTCGCCCTCGAGCCCCACCCCCAGGCCTAGCTCCAGGGGGGGACCCCGGTAACCTGCGTCCGGGCAAGGGAAAACGTGGATCCAATTTGTTCCTCTTCATAAGGGGTCTTGTGAGAACAATCGAGTCCCCTGGAGGAGCGCTCTCCAACACCCCTTCCAAGGACTCCAAAAAGGGTGGGTATTTCAGTACCATACTGTTGAATATTTGCTGTAAATTTACAGTCATTTTTTACAGTGCAGCTACTGAGACGTTGAAAAAACGATTTGGCTTTCAAGTCGAACCTTTTTGTGGAGAGGAAGCTGAAACTATGGAGCATCTCTTTTTTTCCTGAATAGTGATAATTTTGGAGAAATGTTCAAGGCTGGCTGAGTTTATAGATGGACATAATGGATTTTGATTTCCAGTATGTTCTGTTTTATTATGATAAACCTTCAAAAGACACTGATGTATTTGTGAACGTTGTTATTTTAATGGGTAAATATCATCTGCATACGTGTAAATAGAAGAATCAGCTGCCTTCATTTGCTGGATTCAAAAATTAACTTAAACTATATTTCTCCTCATTAATATTTCTTCCTGATGTATACGAGTCAGTGGAAAAAATAAGTGATGCTGCAAAAAATGTACAGACGCTCCTCTACTTACGAATAAGATCCCGTTCGTGACTTGAAATGTTCGTGAGTCGTTATTCAATATCATTTTGATGGTATACGCAAGTACTAAGAACTAGGATGCTGGGAGTTCGCACGCTACGCTGCTGCGCGGCGGGAGTAGCGGCCAGAAGTCGTACTAGGCGGAATTGGCGCACAGGAAAAAAAAATATGTTGCGAACAGGAAACAGGAGCCCAATGAACATAATTTGGATTTACAGTCCTCTTCGTATGTCTGAAAGTTTGTAAGCTGAAAGTTCATAAGTAGAGGAGCATCTGTACTAACATTTTAGCAAAATTGTCAGTGCCTTAGTCATACACTTTTTTAACTGAATGTGTAATCAAGCTTCAGTTCCAGTTGGTTGTCAGTTTAATTTACTTTCAAACGGTCATGCAATTTATTGATTTATTGTTCTTAAATGTTCGAACGCGAGTGAAATCCCATCGAGCTATTGTATCTTTGTAATGGGCTTCACGCGCACCAACTGCAACCGCTGATGACGATATTTACATATCATTTGGAATAAGGCCTGGAGTATAATAATTATTGCATAACTAACAAAGTAAAATAAATCTGATTTAAAATTCTGCACTCAATTTATCCTACAAAGAATCAATTAAAGACATATAGAAAGAAAATATCTGCTCTTTTGTGGTATCTGTACTGAAACGACTTATTTTACGACTGTTTACTTGTTAAGTGCTTCTGAATTGAGACAGAACACCTGTTTGAAACACTGTCTAGAAAAGAAAGATGTTCTGTTTTTAATGAAAAAACAGATATCAATAGTAATTATGTCTTTATTTTTCATTTGGTTGTTTTATATGGCAAATTTTATATTCACAAATGCACGTGGACTCTAAAGAAGCCTAATATATACCAATTTAAGTTGGAATTTAAATTTTATTTTAACACTTTGGATGTCCCGAAAAGCTGTAAATACTTGAAGAAAATGTTGTAAATAGGAAAGAATATATGCCCCATAACTCTATGATTTTATTCTATATTTGTAGTACATCGTGTACTGTATGCTTCTATTACTTATTTTTGTCTGTTTTTAATCGTATCATATTATTAAGAAATAAAGCAAAAAAATGTGAAGTATGAATTGGCCTTCAGGCAGGTCGACCGCAATGATAACAGTAATGACGAATCCGGTGAAAGAGCTATCGGAATCTTAGATTAACAACAATAGGACATGCAGGCGTGAACTGATCGCTGATTGGATCAAAGACCGTGCCCAGGAGTAGCGAATCTTACGTAATTATTCACGCCAAACCCTGGGCAGTGGACGGAAGTACAGTTTCGGAAGACGAGCTTTACGGAGCGGTCGGTCCCCTCATTGAATAATAAAAACTCTCTCGGCGGAATGGCAAGTTTAGGGCTGATTATTGGTTTACTGCTGCAAGTGTCACGTAAGTAGAAATAGTTTTTTACTACAATAAGATAATGGCGTAAGAAACATGTTTTTGATACTCTGTTGCACAATATTCTAACTGTTTTAATGTTTCAGTAATTTAACGCTGTAGACGTTTTCAGATGCAGCGCTTATATCTTGGGTTAAATACGTGGCCAAGAAATAGCACATGAGTTAGTGAAAGTCGTGCGCAAAATCAAGCGCAAAAATGAACCGCTTCATTACGGTCTCTTGGAATGTACATGAAATGTCACTAAAAAAATGTTAATTCAAATTTAACGTCTGCACTGTTGTGAAATTTGCTATACGCTGAGAACGCGATGCAACTGTGATCCTACTATAAACTGGTTGTAAAATTGCACTTGTCTGCATTGTTAAATACAAAATTATGTAGAAGTAAGCAGAATATTTCAGTCGATAACTGTGAAGTGCTTTAGTTTCGAGAACAATTTTTCCGAAGCTAGAGCGCCGTAAGTGTCCGCATCGTCGTTATGTTGAATCGGATTGAGGAATAAGAGACACGCGCTGACTTGTCTCCTTAATCTCGAGAGCCACAAAAAGTGGCTTCTGACATCGAAACAGTTCTTTCGATTAGACCCCTAACATTTCTTCAAAGGACACAGAAATGACTTTTCTACCTTTTTAGCACTTTATCCGGGTTTCGGCAGAGGGAAATTCTCGAAATAAAACGGCGTGCTGAGAGGGCGGGGGCATCCTTCTGTGGAATAAACATGTCTCGATGCACCAGCCTCGGACATAAATTTTTAAACATGCTCTTTTTGCAGGTTTCTCTGATGGTATGTACCATGTTCGTACCATAAACCTGAACTGCTCATCCCTGAGGGACGGCGACAGGTATCGGATCCGAACAGAAACCACGGTGGGGATGAACATCACCTTGTGTGAGCAAGAATGCAGCAGCGAAGAGAAGGTGAGGGTCTGAGCTCCTTCAGACCAGCAGTGAAACCACGGTTGCTCGTTTGGTTGCTCACGCTTCAAGGCTTGGATCAGTGTATCCTATTCATCTTAGTCTTGTTGAAAATATTAGTGATAATTGCAACTTAATTTAGAATAAATAACGAGTAAATCTTTCTATGTATGAAAGAACAACGTGCTACAGCGGCTGCACTTTGCAGACGGTCCCCAGGCTCTCCTCTGAAGGCAGACTGGTCATATCCTCCTGAGACCCGGTGGAAAAAATGTTTTGGTATTTAGATTTTTTTTAGATAAGTGCTGTGAACAAAAGAAACATGTTGCAACATTTTTTTTCCCAAAAAAATATTTATTTGTTTTTTTCCATATGTCCTCTGCGGTGGACAACGGGTCTTCTTAAATCACAGTTTATCATAAATTCATATAATAGTGTCATATGGACAATTCATATCATCAAAACATTTAAAACTGCTAAATTCAGGAATCTTATTTAAGCATGAAAAAAGCTTAGAAAAGGCTTGTACAATGTAACAATTGAACTTTTGATTACTAATGTAGATCATGTGAAATGGCAATTCATGCCTCTAGAAAGCATAACAAGGTAACAGTAAGGCAACTTGGCAAATGATTTAAAAAAACTTTTAATAATTATTTAAAAACATCAGGGGTTCTAAGTTAGGAGTGATATGCCAGAAAACAGTTTTTTCCTTTAGCAATGCACAGAAACATGTTGCATTTGGTGCATTTCACATAGGTTTTGCCATTACATCCTGCTCTCCGACACTGTGATGCATGGGCTGCCTCCACCATCTTGGGCATATGGATAGCCCCATATTTTTTCAGGCTGTCATTGGGCTGTGGCTCCACACTTCGCCTCTTAGGGGGAATGTACTCATCATCAGTGCTGACATCACTGACCACCTCATCAAACTCTTGACCTCGTCCCCACTGGGCTTGGGCAATAAGATCTTCAGCCAGCAGCAGTTTGAACTCAAAATACTGCAGCCTATCCTTCTCCAGTCTCCCATTCGTCTCATGATCTACCCTGTACTCAATCCAGCTGTTCGTGGCAGCAAGGTCAAAGAAATGCAGAATGGTACGGACAGTCCATTTTCTTGTACGGCTAGACATTGGGTAGAAACTGATCATTCGGTCACACAGATCAACTCCGCCCATGTTAGTGTTGTACTCAGTCACAACAGCAGGTCTAGATACATAAAGATGATGCTTCTCTTTTGATGACCATCTCATGCAGTTGTCCTGGGGTTCTATTCCATGGACAGCGGAGGCCAAGAGGACTGCCTTATTGTCCTGCCACTTAATCACAGCAATCTCTGATGGCTTTCTGACAACCATCTCAGATGCACCTCTTCCTTTTTTTTCCAAATATGTTATCATTTGTCATCTTTGACTTGCACATTTTTGGGATTCTGTTTTTCGTGATGGTCCATGTTCCCTGGAGACCACTAGCTTTCAGTGCATCTAGCAGTTTGACAGAGGCGAAAAATCTGTCAAAGTACAGGTGTGTTCCTCGTGGAAGTGTCTGTGCCATCTGAATGACAGCATTCCCTCCAATTCCCAGGTGATGGTCAGTGAACGTGCTCTTGCCCTTATAAACCTCAAAGTCCAACACCAGACCACTTGGACTGGCAAGCACGAAGGCTTTCAGGCCAGTGGGGTTTGGTTTCCCAGGCACAAACTGCCGCACAGGACATCTGCCTGTGAATGGAATCATTTGTTCATCCACACAAGCCTTATTTGGTCTTGGCAAACAAAGGCATCCTTGTTGTACTCTTTTTAAGAGAGGTCTCACCCTCCAGAGGACATCATTTCTCTTATCCTCATCAGACACATTCAGATCATTTGTGACTTTGATCGATTGTCTAATCTTGAAAAACCTGTCTCGTGTCATTGTATTGGCTATAATTGGGACTCTTGTCTTTGCTGCCCAGTACATCCGGATCCTAGGGTAGCTGAGACACGCCATGTACATTGACATGCCAAAGAAGGTTTTGATTTCTTCTGGAGTGGTTTTCAAACTAGCTCCAGAGATAAGCACCTCCCGTTGGTTTGTGTTCTCAGAGATGTTTATAAAATCTTGGTCATCTATGTACTGTTTGAAGTAATCATAGGGCCTCCAGTCTTGGTGGGGGTTACCAGTTTTGCCCAGTAAATTGCCCTCCACAACAGGGTTGAAACTGTTGAATAAAGGAGATACTAATTTGAACCCTCTGGAGTCTCGGGGTAGGGGACACACTTTCACTGACTGGGGCATGGTGATAAACTTAATTCATGGCAAATAAATTGTTTATTATATATTTGGTTTGGCAACAAACTCATCTTAATGTTAGTGTACTTTGTAAATATGCTAGATTTATGTGAAGTTTGTAATTTGACATCAACGTACAGACATTGTAAAATGCAGTTTGGAACACTTGCAGAAACATTATAAAAGTACATAGTAAGCAATGGTGGAAGTTTGTTTTGATCCCAGATATCTGCAGGTAAAACAAGGTGACACGGTTTACTTTTTAACCTACGATTTAACCTATTTTTATAAACTTTAATACTTCCGACAACGGACGTTTTGAAAAAGAGACAGATTACTCCAGAGGGTTAATGTAATCTCTGTAATTTCATTTATACTTTTACATTCTCTTTCTCCCTCATTCTCTTTCTGCATGTGTGTGTGTGTGGACAACATTTTCAACATCACATCTCCCTGGCTTACGCATTGTTCCTCATTCATAATGTGCGCTCATTGTTCTCAGCTTGCTCCTTTGTGGGCTCCTCAACAGTTGAAACATCCTCCTCTGAGCTTTCCCCTTGCTGTTCTACTATCTGCCCCTCCAGCTCATCTCCTGACTCTGACTCCCCTGCATCAATCCTCAGCAACATCCTCTCTACCTTACTCATCACCTGGCTTTCTGTTTTGTGAATAATGGTCAAAATGAGAATTAGTAAGTCCTGCTGTCCTCTCCAGAGGACATTGAATACAAGTTGTGTTTTTGAAGGGTAAAATTCACTGCACGTGTTTGAAATCTTATTAAAGTTAAGTTAAGACTATCAAAATAAAGAAACAATTTGATTTTTGACAGCACAGACATTTTAAATATGAAATAATTAGCATTTACATCTCCTAGTGCCGTAAAATGTAGCTGATGCAATTTTGAACCCATTTTGAAAAGGCAGTACATGTGCTCAGTAAGCCCCTCCCCCTTTCTACTGACATCATTAGTAAGCCCAGGATGTCTCCTAGACAGTACAGTAGGAGTCAATTAGGTTAGTCAAATGCCATTTTTTAAAAAAATGACCATAATCATGTCCCCTACAGAGGACAAAAATTAATTACCGGGACTCAGGAGGATATGGAGCAATGTTACCCGTATTTCTTTAAATACATATCGTTTCGACGAAAATCCGGTTGTAGCTCATTGTCTGCCTTAATGCTGTTGAATAGACAGGTATATTGTGTTGTAAGAACGTTTTGTTTAAGATTTATTGAGCCGCGACGTTCGAATCTGTCAATGTTTTTCCAACTTTACCGAACTAAGAAGCGGTTATTGACAGATACGGTGTTAGGCACGTCGGTAAAGTTAGTTTGCGGTTCGTTATTCACGTTGCAAACGGCATAAAAATATACACGAAAAAATACGAATTATGGCTTCTTGTGATAGTCCTGATTTGTGAATTCAGAAAATACAAATACATTACGTAAAAACAGCCTTTAATGTATTTTAGACATTTATTTTCATTAGCTTGTCACGTCAAAACCAGACATCCACATGACTCCAAAAGCATCTGAATATATCTGTTTTGTCTAGTTATTAGTTATTAACCCATTCATATATTGTCCTATTGCATATTATACGGATACATTCGAACATTCAAAAATTAATAAAAAATTGTACGTAAAGCAATATAGGAAACAAAGGGGTGTTGCTAAACCACCATGTCATTACAGCTGACAGGACCTATAATATTAGCTATTAACACGATTTTGCCCAAATCATGAAATGGTTTGAAGCGCAAAAATAAACGGTGTGCATCGTTGTCTGTGTGCTGGACATCACGATTCTGTCATTAATAACGCCCCACGTTACTTCCGTTAAATGTTATTAAAGCCAGAAAACTGAATATCGAATATGAGGATAACTTTAACCGACGTGTCTAACATCACTAAAGTCCGACGAGATTAATGTTTAACCATAAGAAGCATCAGGGACGCAGGAGACATTTTTGAAGTTGGGGGGGGGGGGGCAAACATTTAGCAAAGGTTTCATCTTTTCAACTTGTGCCAGTCAGTGTGTGCCAGCCAGCCAGTCAACCAGCTGGATTTGTTTACAGCCCCCCCCCCAACTGTTTGATGGGTGACTTTAACAGGGAAATTGGAAATTTAATGGTTGCTAAATTTAAATGACTACAGTTGCAGGTGTTAATATAATCACCATGGACTACAGTAGTTAGCAAATTCAACAAACATGCTTTTTCGTTAAATATACGCATCGACGATGTAGTTTGACTACAAAGTATTTCACTTCAAAATTGTTTTTAGTATTGTACAATGTATTGCCACCATAATGAGATTCTATAATAAAAATGCGAAATATAAAAGCATATCACGAGATCATATAGGTCTAATGTGTGTTGTCTTGCTTATTTTTATAACCAGCAGACGAGGCGTGTAAACTCCTTTTTACGCACTTTATTTCTTGTACATTTTTAGTACCGCCATCAGTGCTACATTCCTTACCCATCACCACTACTCCGTTGCCTGCTGGGTAACTGAGTTCTTCCCGAACTACCTCATAACATAATATAATGTACGTGATATCAGAGACTCACGAATATTTTGCATACATGTGAAAGTCAAATACACATGTGTATGTGAAATTAAAGGTAAGCACATTTCGATAACAAAGCAAATTGTCGCGGGTTCAAATCCAGATGCTAACAAACTAACTTTTCTCTTGACTGTAAGCTGTGGGCCTTTAAAGTTGGTCTGTGTGGGAAGAACTGAAGATTAAAAAACTCTTTTCAGAATGAGTCCCACGCAGTGGCGTACTACACGAAGCAGGACATCGACATCAGTCCTCCAGTGGCTGAGCTCACAGCGCGAGAGATCTGGCTGGAGAAATGCGCCAACCTTACGCTGACACTGCACTGCCACCAGGTTTGACAGAAACTAAAATGTTGTTATTAACGTCATTTTAAGTAATTCATACTTCACGATGTTTGACGTAAACAAGCTGGGTTAAAAATGACCCATGTGTTAGGAAACACACACCTTTAGTACATAAAAGCATAAATCTCTACGCAAAACGTAAATAAAAACAAATATTTTTAAACCTAAAACAATACAGTATTCTCTACTCGCATGACTCTCTACTACGGTTGCACTTGTGTAGGATTTTCCGGAACCACCTTGGAATTTGGTCGTATGTCCTGGTAAAAATCAAATTTCATTCCGGGACAAAATATCTGGGTTAAAAATACTCTCACATTCAGTCACAATGAATCGATGAATAGTAAGTGATTATGCTGTCTTTTTAGCCAATAAGATACACTCAAAGAATGTATACTGTGCCTATTATGGAGTATGAAACATGACATAATCATAAATAAAAAAAATCTAAAGAAAAATAAATCTAATTTTTCATTTCAAAGATTTATACAAAAAAAAAAATATTCCAAAGGTTTATTTTTTTTATTGTTTTTTTTTTCCTCAAGTTTTTTGTTATAAAATATATTTATTATTATATATCACTGTTTTTAGAATAAAAAAAAAACAATATTAAAATCTTTGGAACTTTTGGATTGAGGTGGCAACCCTAATCTATACTGAGTACAACGAAATGTGTCCTGCATTTAACCCATATGTGACAATGTGACATAGCAGGGGGCAGCTAATTCAGCGACACTGACTGGAATATCTCTCACATCTGAGTCTCACTCTCTCTTTCAGGTCACCCAGTTCAGATTTTCAGGTAAAGAACAACACATTTTTCATCACTAGCAAATGCATAAACCGTGTTTATGGTAGTTTGAATGTATCATGTGCGATTTTGGTGCTTTTCATGGCTGATTCTACAATGAATAGTACTTGTATGCTGTATCATTTCAGTTTCAAAAGTGACCACTTTTCCCTCTGGGTCTCTAGTCAACTTGGATGATGAACAAGAAGAGAAAGCAACTCGTGGATTCATCGGTGAGTAAGAGGAAGTCCATCAAGGCGTCCTGAGCCCCGTCATCTATAGCCTTGTTATGCAATTTAACTCCAACTTGAATTCCTTTAGTAAGCTTGATGAACGGGCCAATGAAATGTATGCAAACCGAGCTATGGAAACTCCATTCAGTAATGACGCCTGTTAAGATGATGAGATTGTTCTTCCATACATTTGGGTTTCTATTGTAAGGTAGAATTTACCACAATATACAACATAGACCAATGAAGATTCTTTTGTGCCAGAACTTGGACAAACAGGAGACCTGTGTTTATCTGCAGATGGTTCTGATGAGTCATCTGTTAAACTCGTGTTCTTTGTCATACAGGTACTGTTGTTGCAGTTATAGGAGCATTAGCAGTGATCCTCTTGGTTCTGGCAATAGGATGCCGGAACGTTCAGCAGAGACGAATCCACTTTGTTACCTACAGCAGTAATGACCTCATTCAGGGATTCTCTGATTAGCAAAGTCATGGGGTGAATGTCAACATGTAAACAGGCATTTGTGATACTTATGCCAGTACCTATCGTCCCCATTTCTACAGAACAATGTGCTTTAGTGGTGTTTCCACTTGTTCTGCCATTGAGCTCTCATTATCTATTTTGTGTTCAATCAACTTCACCCGACATTTAAAAAAAAACATTAAACAATCCGGCAATTCAGTTATCTGGACAACGTCCTCCACCATGTGCCCCAAATCCCAGGCCAGCTGTCCAACGTGCAGGGTCAGGTTACTCAGCAGCTTCTCCAGCATAGCAAGGACCTGCCAGACGGCGACCATCTTGGGCTTCAGGCTGGAGGTGTAGGTCACCATCTTGAGCAACCGGGACCGAGATCCTCCGGGACCAAGAGATGCACCCTTCACTTTTCAGATAGGGACTGCAAATCCCGGTTTCCAGTCAGTTGGGATGACGCCCCCAAATGGAAGCAAAGATTGCCTGCAATGCCAGGAGGACAGGCTTACCACCAGCCTGGAGAAGTTCACCCTGGATACCACAGAACCCTGCGGCCTTCCTTAACCCCAGCTGATTCACCACCTGTGCAATCTCAGTGAGACTTGTTGGTTCAAAGCTGATTGAGACGATTAGCTTCAAGAACAGTGGACCCAAAGATGTCCAACATGTCCAACAACAGCTGGAGGATCAGCTTTAAACAACTGATCAAAGTAGCCAGCCCAGCGAGTCACAACTGCATTGTCGTCCATAAGGACCATTCCATCAGCCGCCCTGACTGCAAGTCTCCGACGAATAGATTCAGATGTGCATAATGTTTATGATTCCTCTGTAAGCAGGATGTGGGTAGACCACAGTAGACCACCGAGAGTTGATACCAAGTCGTTCACAGTGACTCCTCTCCATAATATCCAGGGTGCCCTGCGAGATAAAACACTTCCGTCTGGGAACACTGGCAACAACAAGACAACCCTTGGCAACCTTCAGGGTCTTATCATGGAAGGTCTCCCACATCACATTAGAGTCAGCAGTCGCACCCAAGTGCAAACTCTTCAGAAACAGCTTGATCTTGGAGTCTGACTAAGTCCAGCCTCATTCTCCTAGTAGGTGATAGTGTACTGGATCTAAGCTGAATCTTCAGAGTAGCAACAACAAGTTTGTGGTCAGAATTCACAAGCTGGGCACTTCTGTAGACCCTGCAGTTCTGTAGGAGTCTCCAGCGTCTGCCCAAGAGGAAGTGATCGATCTCCTTCGCCTCACCACCAGTATTGGAGTACCAAGTCCAGCGATGTGGCTCAGAGCACTGGAACCAGGATCCAGCGACCTGCAGCCCCTGACCTTGACACTGAGACAACAGACAATACACCTAAGGAGTGCCTTAGCCTAAGTCCGCGACAGCAACAGCTACTCTGCTCCGGAGTTCCACGCGCCTACCCGGATGGGTCGCCTCAAACTGGGACCCAAGTGCCGCCATTCAGCAGGCGACACCTCAGCACCACACCAGCCACCATCCCCAACAGTCCTGACCCTAATAGCTCTCCAACGCTTTCAACTCCCATTTTTCATCCCTTTCTCATAAAAATAGGAATGAATTGCAAATTCTTCTCCCTTCACAGACACAAACGAGAAGAATATTTCACACCTTTAGTTAGCTCCACATTCTCCAGCAATATGAATGAAAAATACAAAGCAAGACGGGAATACCCTTCTCCTCAGACGAAACTGCCGGAAAATTTAGGGACCGTCTTGAAAGTACAATGCCAATCACCATAACACCACTTGTACAGCATTGTGTCCTATGACCGTCTATCAATATTGCTGTTGGATAAATTGTAATACCTCCTTCATTTTTAAGCCAATCAACATCAAACCAAATTCAGTGTGTTCCTCTGGCTGACCCTCTCTCATCTTTCACACCCTGGCCACACACACCAAAGTGGCATGTTACAGCATCAAGGCATATCATTACAGTGCAAAATGTTCAGTGTTTGGGTGGTGGAGCAGTTTAACAGCCTGACTACAGTTGGATAGAAGTTGTTTTTCAGTCTTGATGTTTTTGCTCGAATGCAGCGCAGCCTCCTTATCAATTGTTTTTAATTTTTTTATTTTGGAATTACTGTGCATATCCTGTGCTTTGAGGAGTTAACATTTGATCTTACAGAAATGGTCAAAAACCTAATTCACACATCAGTTGAACCCTATGGAAACCCAAGCAAACATACTGTTTATTTTTATTAAATAATGTACACTTTGATAATAAATAAAAGTTTACAGCATACTTTTAGTGCAATTGATTACAAAAAGTTATGTATAGACAAAAATGTGAACTCTTGATAACTTAATTTTGCCACTAGAAATAAAAGCTCTTATAAACATGGAGGGTTTCTTTTGGCGTAAACTGAAAGCAGGTGATAGTCTCTGGATATGGTTACATGTGGGTCAAGGGGGGCAATGACTAGTGACAACTTATATTTCTTATAAAATAACTCAAACCATGTGCTTGGCTGTAAGGGGTCAATTTGCTGTCTTAGTGTTTCCTTCAAGGTGTGGCGGTAAGAAAGCGGAGCCTTGGAAACTTCCAGAGCACCGTCCATATTGTGGTGTGGGATGGGTCCTTCACAGTCAATCCCATATTCTCTAAAGTCAGTCTTGAGAAATAATTAACTGAACTTTTTAACCATTTGGAGAAGTATGAAAAACTTGATATTTAACAAACTTCCAGTGCCATGTTATGGTCTCTAAATCTAACCAGGTTTTTGGTTCTTGTGTAAATTTGCACTTATTAACGGTATTAATGGCTACTTATTAATGGTACGTCAGCAGTGGGCTGGTCCCACAAACACAGTGAAATCAGTGATTGGCTGTATGAGAGACGCCTACCATATTAGAAATATGGTCATCACTATAGTTCAATAGTAGTCCCCGATTTCACAATTGATCTGGTGTCTTCATTTGCTCTGATGATAAAGGATGACTATCCCAACCCTTGGAAAATACCTTCAGGTGATAGTTGAGTCATGGATTCATGACACAGTGTGAGCATATGAGGTGAAGCTCATTGTCAGGCTCCAGGGCACCCACTTCTTGCAGGTACTGAAATGCTGCATAGTAATTACTTGACACATGTTCCGCCGGAGTCATTCTTTAGGCTGATTATGCACACTGTGGCCTGCAATATGACTCACCCTGTCTATGAGGGAAAAAGATACAAATTAGAAATCACATTACATTTGTAATCAATAAAAATTTCTGCTTATTATCAGTAGGAAAAACATGAAATTTCTAAATGGCACTATACAGAATTCCGTCCCTTCGATGTCAATGATGAAGTTCAGTTTGAGAGGTCAGTCCTAATCTACCAGGTAAAGTTCTATAACATTAAGGGGCATAACTGTGAACAGGTTGATAGAATCATATTTCTTTTGATGTATCTTTGCATACATCTAATACTTTCTCATTTTTGCGGTTTCCTTTTTGTTAAGCCTTTTGCATCTCAGGAAGTGTCTGCAACTGTAAGCGCCTCTGTCCCCAGCACCCCACGTTCTCTCCAGTCACACCAGGCACACAGACATCTGCTCCACCTATGAAACTAGTTCACGCACATTGAGATACTGGTACCTCACAGCACGCGCTCATACATATCATTCAGTCCTCTACACTCAGGTAAACCCGAAGTGTCACACATAGCTTTATGCCCCCCCACTTATATTCTGCCAATGGGGTCACTTCAGCCAAGCATCTAAGATTCTAGATTCACATATCTATTGTCAAATAGTGATTTCCTACCAAGGCTCAGGAACGTTTCGTAAAACAAACACTCCTACAGGTGAACGGTGTCACGATGCGAGAAGGACTGAAGCGAAGGCAGGCTTCGGGGAAACAGGGGCTTTATTAAGATGAACACAAATGGTGAGGCGAAATGAAATGGACCGCAAGGGGTCCAAATAATAGTGATGCTCTTCAAATTCTACCGACGCAGATTTCAGAACCTTACTTTATATTGTAAATGATGCCACAGTGGTTGCAGTACCTCTGCTGCATATACTGAATTAGACGATTAGCTCTTACTCTCTCCTACAATAATTACATTACTATGAGAAGTCACCTGACATGGGCCTTTGGGGTCAATGTGACCCCAGGGTACGTGTGACAGTTAGGGAAGTCAGAAATAATTACTAGACAGTACCTGGTCCACGAAGATGATGCTCAAGCATAAACCGTGCGGCATCAATGTTCTCAAGCCCTTTGTCACTACGGACGCGAGATGGCAAGCCATAATGCACTGTAACAGCTCTGTCGTTTCTGCAGGCTTTGAAATACATGATCTTCCTGCTGTATCCATCAATGGCGCCATGCATCACTGTCCTCCACCTGTCCAGAATATACAATACAGAGAAAACGTCATTGAACATAATACTGAATGAATTAACATGACTGCCATCTATGTGCCACAGTGACAATGGGGAGCCCGTGCTAAAAACCCCTCGCTGAATTGTGTTGATAGTTAGACCCTTCAGAAAAGTGTCCACAGGATCCACAAGCTTTGAAACACACCTTATTCTTTTTTGCTGCACCCTACAGAAAAAAGTTCTTTGTCATGTAATGCTGACATTAGGAAAAGTGCTATGACTTAACACATTCCATGTGAGTAGGCCTGGGTAGTTTAGTTTAGGGTTATTCAATCCTAATCCTCTTGCTTCCCTGTGGATGAACAAAGACTGCGAAACACTGGTTAGCTGCTCTCAGTTGTCTTTGTTTGATATACAACGCATCCCATAGCCAGGGCAGGGCAAGTTGTCTTCCTGGTTGTGGACGATTGACGGCAATGCATTATAATTAATTTAATTTAATTGATCATTAATATTTTCTGCACTGAAGTGATATGTTTAATTCAGAGCAACAAAATAATGTCATTCAGTATAACACCAGTATTTCATATAATAATACAAAAATATTGTGTTCATACTCATTGTCACTGGTGCATAAAATCAAGCACCTAACTATGCAGTCAGGTTTACAAACATTTGTGAAAGAATGTGCTGTTCTGAAGAGCTCATTGAATTCGAGCATGGTGCTGTCAAAGGATGCCACCTTGTGGAAGCATTTAGGAACAACAGAAACTTAGCCGTAAAGCGTCAGATCACATGAAGTAAGACAGTGGGGTCGCCCAGTGTCGAGGCACATAGCGATTCTTACGCACTAACACTCTGTTGACTAAATAACTGGAGAGTAACAAACTTCCTCTGGCATTAACCTCAGCACAAAAACTGTGCACTAGGAGCTGCATGGAATGGGCTTCCATGATCAAACAGCTGCATGAAAGCCTCACATTACCATGCACAATGCCAAAAAAGTATATCGCCACTGGACTCTGGAGCAATGGAAACATGTTCTGTGGAGTGATGAGTCACGCTTCTCTGTCTGGCAGTCTGATGGCCAAGTCTCGGTTTGGCAGATGCCAGGAGAATCATGTAATGAAACGTTCTGTTCCTGTCCATTAACAAGTGGCCCCTTTAAAGGCAGTTGAAGGCTGTAGCATGATAGACACTGCAATGACAAAAAATCAGTGGGGACAAAGGGCAGCCTTGCTTGGTTTCACATTCTAATGTAAAGTAGTCAGAGCGGTTGTTATTTTTTGTGGACAGCTGCTTGAGGTGTAGGATAAAGAACATTCTACTCTGTCAAAACCTTTTTCAATACACAATGATAATACAATTTCAGGAAGCATTACAGTTGATTTTGTGTAGATTATAATAAATACTAAAAAAATACTGTTTTGGTCTTCAGATATAAAACTGGGTAACACCTTTTCTAGTTGGGGTACTGA
This sequence comes from Isichthys henryi, assembly GCA_026776945.1. Lineage (NCBI taxonomy): Eukaryota > Metazoa > Chordata > Actinopteri > Osteoglossiformes > Mormyridae > Isichthys > Isichthys henryi. The sequence goes on along the minus strand of JAODJX010000001.1, from coordinate 10,440,520 downwards.
AACCTTTGTAAGCATGCAGAAAGATCTTGAATCGTTACCGGAATTTAACAAAACAATTACATGTGCCTGAGTCAGAGTGTTTGGTAAAACTCCACCATCCAGTGATTCATTAAATACTGCCAATAGTAATGGGGCCAATTTACCTTTAAATTTCATATATACCTCAATGGGGAGTTCGTCTGGAATTGCATTGATAGATTTTATTATCTCTTATAAGGCTAAAGGAGAATCAATGTTAGAAAATTTTATGTCATAAATAAACTGGAAATTTAGATTTATAAAGTAATGGACCGAAGGATTTCAAACATGGCATTAATGTCTGAATGTTCTATTATAAAAGTATCAATAATGTTCTTAATTTGAAGCATCAGCTGCGATGCTTCCTGGTGTTTTGGTTGATGGGCTAACAGGCAACTTGCTTTGACACCATGTTCATAATTTGTGCCAGATGCTTGCAATAATAAATGCTCTATCTGCATAGTTGAAAGAAGATCAAATTGAGTTTGTACGTCAAGATGCTGCTTATATATTTCAGGAGCTGGACAGACTGCGAGTCACTGATCAACTTCTTTGATTGCAACTGGTTAAATAGAAAATCTCTAATAGCAGTTGTAATATATTCACAGAAATAATTCATTTTCTGAAGTGGTCAGCTGGTTGGATGACTGGACAGTTGAACGTCCAACAGCAATGATGCATGATCAGGGACATGAATACCGGGATACTTGGAAAAGGTCACACAGGAGTTTAAGGCACAGTCTATAAGAAACAGACAATTCTGGTGCATGAATTATGAACCTTGGAAAAGAAAGATTTTTTTTTTAGTTAATGGACAATGGGATATCTCTCTCCATCTATCAGCCCATTCTATGACAAAATCTGACAAGGACTTAGTCTCTCTCTGCAGACTGGGAAACTGCAAGGATTATAACAATCTAGAACTGGACGGATAACACAATTCAAAACAAGTACTAAGATATAGAAACATATTTAAAATTACATAAAACTAAAGATACAAAATTATAAGAAAATATGAGAACAAAATTTTAAGTGCAAGTTGCGGTGGGAGGTGTCTCTGATAATATTTAATGCCCTGACCTACGTCGCTGAATGTAGATGTTCTGCAGGGCAGGCAAGTTTATCCTGGTGATTTGCTCAGCACATCATATCACCCTCTGTTGGGCTCTGCGGTCCTCGGAGCTGCAGCTGCCATTCCAGGCAGTGATTACCCTAGTACCACTCTAGGTTTTTGGCAGCGAAGAGGGGACTTTGAATTTCTTTAGCTCCCTCAGGTGATACGGTCACCGCCTTGCATTCTGCACCAGGGTGGATGAATCTAAGTCAGGTCCTCAGAGATGAGTACTTCAAAGTACATATGGCTTTTAATCCTCTCCTCTCCACATCCAATCTTGAGAAGTGTGTACTTCCTTTGCTACTCCTTCTTGAACGCCATAACCATCTCCTTGGTCTTAGAGACATTCAGGTCCAAGCTGTTAGCCCGTCACTTCTCCAACTTGTGCAGGTACGCCATCGCATCCCCCTTGGAGATCAGACCTACCAACACTGTGTCATCCACAAATTTCATGATGGTGCTGGAGCTGTGTGTGGCTGTACAGTCATGGGTGTACAGGATTAATGCAGAGGACAGAGGATACTGTGGAGAACGATATCTGCAGGGGACCAAGGACATATAGGGAGGCTCTGTGCGCACCAAAGTTAATCTATTGACGCAGGCTGCGGC
>JAODJX010000001.1:10426632-10438679 GCA_026776945.1 Isichthys henryi | reverse complement strand
CCTCCCTGCTGAGACTGCTGCCCCCGCGACCCGACCTCGGATTAAGCGGGAGATGATGGATGGATGGATGGATGGATTATTGAACGAGGCGCAGCGGCCCTCCGCCTATGCAGAGCGAAGTTGCTTTATGTAGTCACAGTTTTTTCTACAGTTCTAATTGTAATTACATTAGAACAAAAGGCCGTTTTTCAGGCATACTAAATCTTCAATATCTCTGGTTCTATTAAAGCTATATTGACAAATGAGATATCATTTTTTATGGTTTTTTAATCTCTTTCCATTAAAATAAGTGTGAAGTTAATCAAGACACCTTGGTGAAAAATTTCCAAGTACCTACAGACTGGGTTATTCTTCTGAAGCACAATCATGAATCTCTTGAGGCATGCTGGGAAGACAGACTTTATCGGAGATTGGCTGAAGATAGTGGTGAACACCGGGTTGGTCTGCATGTTTATGTAGTGAGGGGGGATTTCAGCCGATTTAGTCAGTACCAATGCTGAAACCAAACATAAGACCCTTGATTTACTCCACTTATTTACTGCTCCACTGAAGTGCGCTGGATACTTATCAAATGTATTTCTTTTTGCAGTATCGTTTTTTCCAAATTGGTCGAGTAAGGATCGCGATGTTATCGTGCAAAATGTATCGGAGTAAAAAGTCGGTGGGCCAGAGATGTAGCGAAGTCAAAGTAAAAGTTGCAACAGCGTGAAATAATTAAGTAAAGACCAAACCCGGAAAAACTATTTTAGTACAGTAGTGAACTATTTTGTACTTCGTTACTTTACACGTCAGTCTTCATGCTAATGATAGGAGCACCGTTATGAAATAAAGCGGTACGTTGCCGTTGCTAGTGTCGTGTTGTTATCTCCTCCGCACTCTAGGTGGCAGTAAAGCGTCACGGTTTCGTAAAGGCAAAAAAGACAAAGAAGAGCCACCCGTTACACACATACTGGGTAGCGGAGGTGCAGCACTTTCCAAGATGAAGCTTTACTGCCTGTCTGTAACGTTCAGCTGCTTTCTTTACCATTTCCACTCGATCCTTCCATGAAGCACGCCGGGAGCATGGGAGATGGTGGAATCGCGGCCCGGCTGTGCAGCATTAAGACTTTGCTGGGCTTGGTGGCCGGGGCCGGAGCGTCATATGGGATATACAAACTCATGTGGGGATCCGGCGACAAAGCAGTTATGGCTCCCCAGCAGGAGGGAAGTAGGGAAGGCAGCGTGAGGGGAGCCGAGGTGCCCGAGCAGGGGCCGTCTGAGCGGGATCCGGCCGGCAGTGCGATACTGCAGCCGGGGTCGCTGCTGGCGAAGGTGTCCGGCCTGGCGCTGCTTAATGGGAGCGATCGAGGTACGACGGAAGCCGGGGCTAAAGCGCTTAAACTGTCGTCAAAAACATTTAAGTAACTAAGTTACAGAAATGTTTTGAAACATACGTGCCATGTATAATGTAACTTGAATGTAACGTGTGTAAATTGGATGTTATGGTTTCCCAGCTAGTGGTTGTTATAATGCGTTTTATTTAATGGTTCTGTGCTTGACCAAATGTTATAATCTCCACCACAGTATGGATCTACATTATCAATATTAACGTCGACGGAGTGCTAAAAATTAATTTTATGATTTATTATTATTATTATTAGTAGTAGTATTAACGCATTATACGATCTCCTATATGTTTTAATTTACTGCTTGATTGTTGAATGGATTTGTGAGGTCACAGATACCGCGGATAGCTCTGTACATAAGGGTGAATATGTGGGCAGTGGTGGTCTAATGGTTAGGGAAGCGCAAATGTAATTGAAAGATTGGTGGCTGTAACTGAATTATCTGCATATGGGTTAAATGCAGAGGACACATTTCGTTGTGGTGTCAACACTGATCACCAAATTCCAAATTCTATTTTAAAACCAGTGCAGCAGGACACCCAGAATCGGTGAAAGTCAGTGAGTATAGGAGAGAGACAGAGGAGTGTGTTTGAGGTCATGGTACCACTATTTTGAACATACTGTAATTTGTTTATAGATTTGGATAGAGGGCATTACAGTCTCATCTAGATATTATTAAGTAATAATAAGTATCCCAGTAGGATATGCGGTTTTGGAAAATGGATGGATGGATTTGTAAGCAGAAATTCCGTAGGCCTATTTAGGCCTGACCCCGAATTACTTTAACTTTCTTCTTATCATTTCAGGTGATCGGTCCACATCTTCTGGCACCCTGGAGCCACATCACATAAAGAAGCTACTGTCACTCCTCCAAACGGATGCCTGTGCTTCTGAGAGAGTCCAAGTCTTAGTAACTTTAGGAAATGCTGCTGCCTTTTCCGTGAACCAGGTGAGGGCCCTGTCTTATGCTCAGTATCAGATACTGTAGATCAGGGATCTCCAACTCCGGTCCTGGAAAGCTACCATCCAGCAGGTTTGCTGTCCTACCTGGCTTCTGATGAGCCACACCTGTTCTCAGACAAATACCAGGAGCAGGTGTGACTCATCAGAAGCCGGGTAGGATACAAAACCTACAGGATAGTGGCTCTCCAGGACCGGAGTTGGAGACCCCTGCTGTAGACTTCCTAAAAATTCTCTCTTAAAGCTATACTCTTAACCTTTTATGCACTGTGCTGTTATTTTTATTAGATTCATCAAATGGTGTTTGTATGATTTCAACAAATTCTATTAAAAAATCTAGGATCTTCTTCGAGAATTGGACGGGCTTCACGTCATTGCCGGCTTCTTGTCTGACCCTTTGCCTGAAATCCGGGTTCAGACTTTGAATGTGCTGAACAATCTGAGCATGAATGTCAGAAACCAAGAGCATCTGAAGGTATTTACCTGAAAACAGTGCAAGCTTCCCAAATGAAATATCAAGATGTGTGACATGGACGTTTCATGATCTCTACCCCAGCTGTACGTGTCCCAAGTTTTGGACCTGATTGAAATGTCACCAGTGAATTCTGAACTTCAGTTGGCCTGCTTAAGATTACTGACCAATCTGTCAGTCACAAACTGCCACCAACATCTGATGAGAAACTCAGTTACTCTCTTTTTATCACTACTGGTTGTGAGCAATGAACCATTACAGGTATTTATGCATTTAATTGCCTGGTGTTGACAATGATTGCCTAGCATCTAATGCTAAATAATGCTGATGTTGTAGTAAACCTACACACACACACACACACACACACATACATACATACATACATACATACATACATACACACACACACAACTACTTTTGTGGGTATATTCTTTGCAGAGGTGATTTTTAGAAATACAAACATGTTTAAAATGGGAGTGGAGCTCAGTAGTTTTTAATTTGTCTTTTTTTTTTTCCCTGTTCAGACTCAGGTTTCAAAAGTGCTTGTGAATTTATCTGCCAATCCAGATATGATAGAGGACATTATGCAAGCCCAGGTAAACACAATCTACATGAATATGACCTGTCCTGTAATACTCTGTTTGTAAGACTTGGCGCTAGGGCTGGGCAATATCTAGAAAAATTGTGATATTTTAATTTCTAAATATTGGGATGAATGATACAGAGTTGTACATTAATTTAGACATTTGTTTTTTTTTATATGTGAACAGAACATGCAGATGTGTTGGGTCGTCTTAGCAGCATATGAAAATTTGGGATAAATTATGTTTTCTCATGGATCAGAAGGGGGGTTTTAAGCTAATTACTAGCCTAGTCACCTAATAATTATCAGTGGTTCTTTATTTTCGTCTCTAGTTTTGGCTATAGCATGTGATTGGTGCCCCACCCATAAATGAAAGGAGCTGCAAAGGAGAAATTCATAGCCAGATTATCAGATTTTTGACAATCTGAGAGGGAATTAACTGGGAAGCGCTTGTCTCGTGTGGCCGTTCACATACATTGGGATGATTCAAATTCCCGACAAGAAGTTGCACCGAGACTGATACCGTTCTAGCTGTTTACGTATAAACGTAAGATAAAAGTCAGTGATGTGATAACGAACTTCCCAGCATACAAGAATGGTGAATATGCTGTCACTGCAATGGGCACTGCTTGTGAAATTTAAAGGTTTTTAATTTTCTGAAACTGCGCCTGAAATGTCTGCTAAAAGGCTGACCTGAAATCATAAATCGTACCGTTATCTTGCTGTATGTGTGACCAAAGCCAACTTCCCCAACAAAGACGATAATCACCAGTTAGTCGCTGTCAGACAATAAACAGTTGCTTGTCTGATTGCCAGAAATATCATATCGCCCAGCCCACATTGCATCCTTTTTCCATGAGTAAGACCCCAGTTCATGTAATTTGCATGTTTTGTTGAATATGGAAGGCAACCATTTCAATATGTGTAGGGTGTGCACACTGCTATACATCGTTCTTTTTGAAAAACCGTTAGTGATGGCTGGTGTGAATAACTCTGTCTTTCAATGCGATGAATTGCAGGCACCAGCCTCCCTGGTGTTACTCTTCGACAGTAGCACACACCCTGGTGTCCTGCTGCGTCTGTTGACCTTCGTGAGGAACCTCAAGGGTTGGCGCTTTTTGGACCAGACTGTAGCTTCTCATCGTGGGAAGGACTCTGTGTATCACATACTGCTGGCTGAGGGCTCGCCTCTCCACGCCAGGCTGCCACAACTCCTGAAACATCCTGATGCGGAGATCAAGGCCCAAGTGGCCTGTCTCCTCACCTAGAACCCCATTCCTACCCCACCTCACCATCCTGTGCCTCCAGACTATGAAATCATGTAAAGTAATGGTACTGGGTGCATTTCTGTGTCTTTTGACCCACTGCATAGTGAATGTGTTTGATCTCGAGAGGCAACCTCTCCATTTTCTCTACGTGAGAAGGACTCTGGAGACCTTGGACATTTTTTTTTCCTGAATCTCACCGCACCTATTGATGTAAAACTTATGAACAGAATGGTGGAATGTAAATCATAGCCCAGATTCACATTGTCTAACCGAATGGAGCTATTAATCTCCCTCAAATGTTGCTTAACATGTTGGTGACGTGAAAAGGTGTTTCTGTTATTTAAGTTTGTGTTTAAATCGGAACATGGGGAAATGTTGGATTTAGTTTCAAAAAGATGTTGTTGGCGACTGTGCTTACAATGTACAGGAAGTCTTTCTCAAACGTCTAATTTTATTCCAAAGCAAGCAGTGATGTCTGTAATTTAATAACTGTATCCTGATGTCTGCTGCACTGTCCCAACAAACATGATCAAGTCATCTGCTTGTTCATCCATTCAACTACCTCCCATACTGCTTGTGCTGTACTGCAAGGGGTGTGGAACCTGGTCCATGGAGGGCTGGTGTGGGTGCAGGTTTTTGGAATCAACCCTCCTTGGAAGGGGTCTGTAACCTGTTGTAAGAAGCAGAACATCCTGGACAGGATGCCAGTCCACCACAGGACATCCGCAAGCTTTTTTAGTTTTGCACACTTATTCATATATCAAATTCAAATTAATGTTATGATTATTACTTTTCATGGAATTTTCAACTGTTTGCCCTGCCAGCCTATGTGCAGAGTTGGGTAATTTAGGTCCAGAGAGTAAAAGTCTAGACCGGGATTTTATTTCAACCAACCAGCTGAGTACTCTGTGACTGTGACTCTTTATGCTCAACTGGTTGGTTGAAACAAAATCCCGGTCTGGACTTTTACTCTCTGGACCTGAATTACCCAACTCTGCCTACGTGTTTGCAGTATACCTACTGTAGCAGGTTTAAGGGTCATATAATGAGAACAGTAAACTTTGATTAAACCCCAGATTACCCTAAAACCCAAGCGGTCTCCTGTGGTGTATTTTCTCCTTTCCTAATGGATTCATGGAACACAGGGCAGGAACTGGCAGTTGGGTGTGACTGGTTCAGGGTGATACCTGTTTTGTTTGTTTTGTCGGTTTCGTCTGTTTTGTATGTTGGAAACATAATAAAAACAAGTTGCACGTATTTATTGATTGGTTGATTACACACGTCACAGTGACAGGATACAATTTTAACCAAACCAAAAAACATCGATTTTTTTTTGGATTGCAGGAGAACCCAGAGGAAACCCCAGCAAACATGGAGCGGATGCATGAACTCCACACGCTGATCTGGAGGCTCATACCGACCCAACCTTGGAGATGTCAGGTACTGCTATTCAAATACAAGCTATGCGAATAATGTTAAAAATGTGTTTGATTTATTGTTTGAGAATTCCATCCATTGATCCATCTTCCACTACTGCCTATTCCATTACAGAGTCCCATGGATCTATTTCTAATGAGGACATTGTGGATATAGGATTCCAGTCCATCATACTGGAAGAGCAATTCAGAGAAACCAATACACCTGACTAGATGGTCTTCAGGAGAAAATTGAGGTGGCAGCAGTGCTTTAAGTATGGATAAAGTTCTCACCTTCTCATCCACTACTGGCGGATCATGATAGGTTCCAGTCTGCAAGAAATGTTCCAAGTTCTCTACCGAGAAAAACAATATTGTTGTGTACAGGTATGAATACTGACACCATGCTAACTGCTACACCAGCAGGCAACATAATGCTTTCTAAAAACAAATATATATACATTTTTGTTTTAAAATGTAAATATTGAGATATATGAGCAAATCTCATTGAAAAAACACTCAAGAATGTGAGTTACACGTGAGACCTTCCAAATGAGTACTTCCTTGATTTTGGGTGCCTTCTGCTGCCTGGGAGAGTCTCCAGACCCCACCACGTATAAATGAAAATACATTTTCACACCAAGTGTTTATATAAATATAAGTTGCTTATTAAACTATCATCAAAACAACCTCTTAGTCATTTGTTATTGGAATTCCTTCCATCAGAATGATAAATTATAGATTAACATATAAACATAATCTACATGTATTATAAAAGGGATCTCAGGGAGAGAAAGCATGACTAAGATATATATTGTATTTCTCCAATGCTTAATCGCTTTTCCGTAAAAGGCAGTGAACCCACCCCGCAAACTTGCGCCGTGTCTTTAGCGGGCCGTACAGTCTCACAGCCGCCATAAGCGGACATAAGCAGTCAGCTGACTTCGCAACTTCCGCCTGACAGCGACACCCAGAGGCCGTGGTGCTCATCCCCGTTTCTGTTGAGTTGATGTGTGGTGTTAAAGATTCCTAATGTTTCAGAAGTTTGTGAAATTAATAAGTAGTACAATAAATTGTCTATTTTTGTATAGTAATTTATTCTGAAATGACATGCACACAAATCTTGTTTCTTAAACCAAACGGACATCAGTTTCATTTATTTATAACGTGCACCGCGAGTAGAGCCGCCGACTCCGCGCCACCAGACTCTCCGGAGCGGGCCTGCGTCGATCGGCTCGGCTCCGGGTCGCGCCGGACCGCCTCCCGCGCTGCGATCCTCGGACTCGGCTCTGACACGGGTCACGCCGTCCTCTGACCGGCTTCAGCAGCTCTTCTGCCCCTGCGCGGCGTGGTCAGCCGGTAATAACCCTCGGAATCGTTAATCTCCGTACCAGCAGCGTTTGGTGATTTCATTAACGTTGTGTTTCAGTAACGGTCGTGCCGCTAGTTAGATACCCAGATGCAGTGTTTAAACGACGACGCCGCTCCATTAACGCTGTTCTTAAGCCCGGATTCACCGCTAAGGGGGTTTATATGCTCGCGGGCGGCGGTGTCCGTCAGCCGCTCCGCTCCGTCCGCAGTCCGCAGACTCGTTGCCTTGGTTACTCGTTGTCAGACGCACCAGCTGCTTTCCTTACGCTTATTTTTGTAACACTGAATTTTAAAATTAATACCTTAAAACAAAGCACCATTTGGCACAAAATGCATTTATAAACGCCGAATACACGTACTCGGAAACATGGTAGCTGCTAGGTTTGCTGTGCAACTGGTTGAGTTGGAAAACATTGAAGCGATGCATGATGCTTTTGGGGTGCGGAGTTCCCCTGAAGCAGCTTAATCGGTTTAAACGTGTTTTTTTTTAGGAATGCAAATGATACCTGCGATGATCTTGACGCCAGTGACTTGGACTGCTTAAGGAGATGAGAGCATGATGAAGAAAATACTCAAATTTAGCAAGAAACGGAGAGGTTTCTCTCCAAGTTCGTCTGATGCTGGGAGCATTTTATCAATAGGATATGAGATAAAGGAAAAAGACTTGGGAAAGGTTCATAAGGCTGCGTCTCTGGGTGACCTGACCAAACTGAAACAGCTTGCAAAAAAGAATGATTTAAACCAACTGGATAAAGAGAACAGGTAGGAGAGCCTTAAGTCAAATATACCAGGTATCCAAACCTGGTATACAGGTGGTTACAGTACTGCATAGTGTTCTGTAAATTTGAGGGGCTTATTGCACAGATGGAAGCTACAGAATTATATACAAAGCATCACTAACTAGAATCTATTATACTTTTTATTGCACATACAAAAACTTGGCTACCTAACATTATTACTTAAGATTGCAGGGGGGTGACTCTTGTCACTCATGTCCTAGTTTGTAAAGCGATGGTACACATTTGGCAGCATTATGCTTGTGACCGTAGCAACTCTACCGTTTTGACTTCTTTTATAATCGAGTCATGAGTCGCTTTTACAAATCTTCATCTGATTATTATCGCACGAATCAGTACCGTTACTCTTATTAAAGTGACGGTGTGATGCCAATGCTTTTCCCTTAATTAATCAAATAACAATGGACACTTATTTCACAGAACTCCGCTGCATATTGCCTGTGCATATGGGCACACGGATGTTGTTCTGTTCCTGGTGGAAAACAAAGCCAAGCTGAATTTATGTGACAATCAGAACCGATCCCCGCTGATGAAGGTACAAACATCAAATCTCAAATAAGTGATGACAAAGATTTTTCTTTAACATTTTAAGTTTACCTTTTATTGAAATAATATATAAAATAGTTCATTTTTGGTCCCGCCATTCATCTCTTGTATTACAATAACTTATTTGTTGAATTATAATAACTTTAACTGTATTAACTTATCTAACTATGGTAACCTGGACATGTAGTGTAGAGTAGTGTTTCCCAACCTGGTCCCGGACCCCCAGATAGTCCACATTGTGGAAGGGAGCGAAAATATGGACTGTCTGGTAGGGAGCTGGGAGAGAGCAAACGCGTGGACGGACTGTCTGGGGGTCGCCGAGGATCGGGTTAGTAAACGCTGATCTAGAGAGTAAAACATAAGACATAAAGAGAGTATGGATTGGGTTCAGCACTGGAATCTCAGTTCACTCATATATATGAATTTCAGTCTATTCAGAGCACTTACAGGAAACCCACACATGAGAATATGTAAACACTACCCCCCACACACATACAACTGAGTTTCTGATAAAGTGCAACAGATCACATTACTATATGGCTAAAAATATTAATGTGACTTTTAAATGATCGGAATACCAATTTTGAATGGGTGAGAAGGTCAGTTGATTCCCTTTTATAAGATTCAGATGAGGTGGGATATTCTCAGCTGAAGCCAAACTTTAATGTGAGAATTCCTGGACGGGGGACGCTGATGTGGGCTTTGTGGGCAGGCAGTGCAGTGTCAGCAGGAGACGTGCGCCACCATCTTGCTGGAGCACAGTGCTGACCCCAACTTGGTGGATATCAACGGGAACACAGCCCTGCACCTGGCTGCCCTTATCCCGTCAGTGCCCTTGGGTACACAGCTGCTGGAACATGGTGCCAACATCAACGCCGATAACAAGGTATGTACCACAAGGTCTTCCTACACGCATGTAGTCTCACATGGGTGGAACATGACTTTAAATACTAGCTTTCTTTTCAGGATGGATGCACTCCTCTGATCCTGGCAGTAACAGAAAATCACACTGAGATGGTAGAGTTTCTCCTTAAGGAAGGAGCTGATGTCAATGCTAAGGACCAAGGGAAAAGGTTTGTGTGATTTCAGTGAAGCTGTAATTTAATGCATGAGTAGAATCATAAATTGAATTAGACCCATTCCGTATGCTACATTTAGTTGCTGAGTGGCTGCCGTTTCTAGCAGTTAATATAAGTGGAAATGCCGTGCTTTGTTGTTGAACCAGCAAATATGAGGATCTTTCCTACTGAAGTTCAGGAACCTAGTTCCTGGGTGGTCTCGACCAGGAACTTTATAGTTCTTGGCCACTTTCACATTATGCTTTTGTGCATTGCGATTCAATACATACAGCATGCAGACAGGGTTGAGAGGTTCACTTACTGTTCTTCAAAGCCGAAGAATGGCAAATGTGCATCATGTCAGCATTTTTCAATGTGTTATGGTTCCAGATGTGGTGGTTCCAGCACCTCAGAAACAGCCACAATTCTGGGATTTGCACACAGTACACTGTCGAGAGTTTACATAGGATGATACGACAGAATAGAATTGTGATGCTTAGAATGGAATTGTGATCTCACTTGGTTGAAGCTTTGCCTCAAAGAATTCAGGCTACTCTTTATGCAAAAGGGGGTTTCTACTAGGTACTAGGCTAGTGTACCTAATGAAGTGGCCACAGATTGTGTGTTCTTATATGCTGTCTACTCCCTGCATCTAATCATTATAATTATTTTTCTAAACTGTATAATATTTCCCATTTTAGGACATCCTTAATAATTGCTGCCTGTAATGGACAGATCAGTATGATTCGTCTGCTTTTGGCGAACAATGCAGATATAGCGGTCAAGGATGAGAAAGGATGGACATCTGATGACTATGCAGTTATTAACGGGCACCATGCGTGAGTATCGGATAAGATGACATGTGCTGTACATTTGTTTGCTTGGGCAGGTGCTGGACCTTTCGGTGGATGGATCCATCTTTCAGTGGATGTTGCATCACTAAGATCTAAGATCACACACTCATGTTGTGTTTTTGTAAATGAATTTATACAGCTTAACAATGTCTTCTGTTCCGTGTTGTAATTTTATACTACAATTAATTTGCATTTATCTTAATTTATACTACAAATTTACCAACCTGGGGGGGAGGGGGGTACTATGTCTGCATTCCCAGCCCCAATGGCACTGCCCAATGGCATATGATTACCCCGCTGAGCATGGATTTGAACCCACAGCCTTCTGTACCAGGGTGTACAGCCCTAACCCACCAAGCTGCATACCACCCCCGCAGATTATGCCATAGAAATTAGCTTCCAGATGTTACATGTTGGTTGCACTTCAGACCTTTTGTAGAACTGTTTGTTTTTCCTTTTCAGTTGTTCCCATTTGATAATAGAGCATGGGACCAGGAGGAGGTGCCAGCAGTCGCCCTCTTTCCCTGGGCAAAGCAGGCAGCAGCGGCCGATGGGCAGCCCAGGGGGAGAGGACGAGGCGGCCTTTTCCCTGGGGAGGCCGGCCTCTAACAGAGATGGTAAGAGACAGTCATGACGTTCCTCCTCTTCTCACTGTGATCGTTTTTTTTTCATGCTGCACACAATCACTTCTTTACATAATCACTTCTTTTCTATGGAAACCGAAAAATCAGTCGTGTGTGACAGTTCAGCTCAAGTTAGATCTTTTTACTTAATTATTATTCCCTGTGTATCTCCATCATTCGGCATCCAAGTCACGTTGTTTTAGCTGATTTCACGTCTGTAAGTGCAGGCTCTCATTTATTTATTTAGCTGAATAATGTCAAATAATCTAAGTTCTTATCTCCACTGCAATTAATTTGCAGTTAGCATAATTAATTTATATTGCAGTGGGTGAAATGAGTTTACACTGAGCTTGCATTGTGTTATTTTTCTCATTGCATTTTAAGTGTTAATCCCCATTTGTCTGTATCATCTAACCCTCACGCGTATCCTCTTGGCTGGACCTAGAGCCGCACCTTGCAGGAGCAAGTGAAGCAGGGAAAGGTATTGGAAACAATAGGAGCCATAGATATAGGGGTACTAGAGTGAAAACCATGCCCTATACATTGGGTATTTGTTGACTTATATTAATTGAGAATTGCGTGCAACAATGCGCCAGCCTATTTCTAGCTTTTTAAATTATCTTCTTCATCTTTAAATTGGGGGGCGGCATGGTGGTGCAGTGGTTAGCACTGTTGCCTCACACCTCTGGGACCCAGGTTCGAGTCCCCGCCTGGG
>JAODJX010000001.1:10393085-10426532 GCA_026776945.1 Isichthys henryi | reverse complement strand
ATGTCGTCGTGGGGTTTCCTCCGGTTACTCCGGTTTCCCCCCACAGTCCAAAAACATGCTGAGGCTAATTGGAGTTGGTAAATTGCCCGTAGGTGTGCATGTGTGAGTGAATGATGTGTGAGTGTGCCCTGCGATGGGCTGGCCCCCCATCCAGGGTTGTTCCCTGCCTCGTGCCCATTGCTTCTGTGATAGGCTCCGGACCCCCCGCTACCCAGTAGGATAAGCGGTTTGGAAGATGGATGGATGGATGGATGATTAACAAAATTGGTCAGCAAAGTTAGCCCCAGCTTTCTGTAATCTCAGCCGGTTCTAGTGGTATTTTTTGAATGTTTTACCCCTGATCATATAGATAACATCGGAATTTGTTTTTTTTTTTTTTTTTTGCAGTTGATGATAATTCACAAGTAGAATCCATCAGCAGGTGAGAAAATGCATTTATGACATTTTCTCTGCTTCGATGATATTGCGTCTGTATTTCATGTGTTTGTGATGTATATCAAAAATACTTTTTTTTCTAGGGCATCGAAATCCGCTGCTGGAGATTCCTGGCTTTCATCAGATGAAGACGATGGCTTACAGTTGAGCCCGAAGGTGCCGAGCTTTTGTGGTGCGTCAGCCAGTGACACAGACCCGCTTATTAGTTTACTAATAAATCTGCTTGCTGCGTTCACACAGAAACCACAGAAGGTGAACCTGAAGAAGCTTATCAGCTCTTCAGAGAAGGGCAGAAAAAGAGGTAACTATTGAAACAGTGCAGACTTTCATATTCCGCCATTTTGTGGTTTGGAATATAACATGCACTACTGTGTCACCGCAGCAGACTCCAAGTCCTGGAGTGAGCGCGAGTCTGGCGCAGAGAATGACGACAGAGCCGAGAGGGACTCGGCCCCCTCTGAGGTTTCACCCCCCCTGAGGGGCAACGTCCTGCCCCCACCGTCCCCTTCACCCACCCCCTTTTCCAAACCACCTCAGATGACATCCACGCTGCTCCATAGCTCCAGAACGGTAACGAACCCTAAACACATTTTTCTTCCTCCTTTCCATTTTTTAAATCTTTATTTTGGGTTTGAAATTTTCTAAAATTTGTTCTTTGTTTGGGGAGTATTTGCTCATAAATATGAAGGTGAGTGAAGAATATTAAAGAAAAAAGAAAAAAAAAGAAGGAAATGAGAATAATGATAATATAACCAAATAGTAAAAATCACCTCTTATTCAATTATACCAATATGCAGTACAGTACCGTATTTGGTCATGCAGTACCGTATTTGGTCATGCAGTACCGTGTCCTGCATTAAAGTCATTAAATCCTCCAAACCAGCCCTGCACGTTATGCATTTATGAGTTACTAAGCTTCCTGCGTGTCGTCTGCAGCTTGTGTGACACTCTCATAAAACCTCCCATTTCATTCCTTATGCCAACCCTGTGATATATCGAAACGTAGGGGGGCGGCTTACGTGTAACCTAGACTACGATGGAACTTAGGCCACTGGTTCAAGAATGAGTGTCTGAAGCAACCCCTGGTAACTGTAAGCTTGATGTGCTTCCAGAACAAGCTGGGGGGTGTAAGGTCTGCTCACTGGAAGTGAGACAGTTACCAAAATACTAATTCAGTGTCTTTCAGATGAGCCGAGAGCATTTTGAACAGTTTGAGGCCTACCTTCATCTGTGTACAGTATATTAGCCTTATGAAAACGTAATAATGACAATTTTCGCCATGATAAACGTATGATTCTTCCATGTCAAAAAATTAATTTAGACTTGCACTTGAGAGCATAAGAGAAAGTATTTAAATATTTAAGCAATGTAACAATATGTCTAACACAATGTTGCAATTAATACTGAAGCTTCATTAATCCTAATGCATTTTGTTTTTCAAATAGGAAGAGGATTCCACGGATGCAGATTGTGAGGAGGAGGAGGAGGAAGATGACAAAGAGGAGGAGTTAGGGCGGGTTGAGGATGAAGTGCCGCACAGTGAACATTCGCGCGATGATGGTGAGAGGAATGAGGTACCAGCACAGAAGAGAGGTGAGCAGGAGAAGCTGAGATCTTCCTGGTTGTGTTTATTGGAAAGTGCATTTTGTCAGGGAAAAGATCACCAGAAGCCTTTGTCGTGTCTCCCCTCCCCCCGGCCCCCCACACAGATTTTCTGTCGGAGTTGGGTCTTGGGGGCCGTGCAGACGATGACTCCTGGGACTCTGTAAGGACGGTCTGTCATTGTTAATACACCAGTGATGTGGCATTTATTAACATTCACATAATCTTTTATATTTTCTTTTAAACAGCCTGTTTCTGACAGCCCAAAGAAACTGCATGTTGGCATTAATTCCCCTGCGACGCCCAAAGAAGAGACGGACGTTGTTCCCGAGAAGAGCAATGAAGGTATTTTTCTCAGTGTTTTTGTCACTGACCGGTGTCTGCATTCATCCATCCATCCATTTTCCAAACCGCTTATCCTACTGGGTCTCGGGGGGTCCGGAGCCTATCCCGGAAGCAATGGGCATGAGGCAGGAACAACCCAGGATGGGGGGCCAGCCCATCGCAGCCGGTGTCTGCAAATGTACTGAATATGCTATGAATAAACATATCTGTTCTTCACGTTCACTCATTCTAACGACAAGTAGGAAGCTGTAGGTGAGCTTATCTGCAGACCTTTGGAGAGTTTAGACAGGCCAGGAGACCTAACTGTCGGGGTATGAATACTTCACAGAGGCCAAGTCTTGGCCAACGTCAGACACATTCAGCCTGAGTCGCCCTCAAATGTCCGGTGTGTTAATCTGCGTGAGACACGCTCTGAGTCTTATTAAATGTATCGTTAGCTTGAGTCATTAACGCTTACATCTGATCTGTCTTCAGGTGGTCCTTGCAATGATTTACAACGGAAGGTAACTTAACGTTCAGATTTTAATATAATACCTAAAAGAATGCTATAACAGAAATTGGGTGAAAGACACATTGCCTCTCTTTTTCAGCCTGGTGTATCGAACACTAAGCCAATGCATGTATTGCCGACAGCAGCCATAACCATGGACAACACTAACGTAAAAATTGGTAATTTCACAAAATCATCGCTGCACGCAGGAATCCATAAACATTGACAGTTATGCATGTTTAATATGAGTGTAAATCGGGGCATATTGGTGTTACAGATTTAATGGAAGAACTTGGGTTGGGAGATGTGGATGATCTTGAAGGTAAATGATTTAATTTGTTCCATATTAAAACTTTAGTAAATTTGAGATTTTTTTTTGGTGTGACAACTTCCATGTTTTCTGTTTTTGTGTTTTTCCTTAAAAGAGAGTCAGAAAACGCAAGGAGGTCAGACAGAAATCACATATTTATGGTGCTTCCAGCTTCCTGTGTTCTATTGAGCTGTGGCTTTACTTAGTAAATCGGAAATATATACAAATATTGTCAGTTTTCTTATAGGTCACCTGGCTGGGTTTCTACTCATGTTTGACTGACTGAGTAGGTTTTTACGGAACCTGGACAGACACGGTGTGGCATCTGCATTCCTCTGCAGATCCTTCAGATTGGGACAGTTCCAGCTCCTCCAGCAAAAGCCACGATGTCATCAAGCAGGGCTCTCCTGATGAACCTGACCGACTGGCACCAGGGAAGGAACCAATCACCACCCCTCCCTCGACCGTCTTACCAGCCAGTGGAGGTGAAGAGCCTGCTACATCCGTAACAGAAGGGAGTTTCGAAAATACAAAGAGTGCCCAGGCTCCATCGCAGAACCGGGCCCCCCTGAATGGCCACTCCACACGGCAGGCCAAAATCAGGCCCCAGGCACAGCCCCGCACCCGGAAGACGCTTGCAACCACAGAGAATGAAGAAGGTGAAGACAGGTTTTGGTATCAATCAGCGCATAGCGTGCCTTTCGACTCATTTCAAATTGATCTGGCCTGTTTGCATCACCAGAGACCTCAGTGACCGAGGTGGTGGCAGGCGATGCTGAGGATGGTCTCAGCGCAGGACCGGAGATGCTGCAGAAGGTGGGTTCCTCACGATCTCTCGGCGCTCAGAGTAGGAAGCATGGATGGATGTTGCTAGAACAAAGTTTCGACTACACAGACAATAAAGAGTTGGGCTATTTAGCTTTATTTGAATGTGTTTATAGAGCACAGAATGACTGTTTGATGTTTATATTCACGTGCATGTTAAGTAATCAGTCTCCCGTTTTGGTCCTGATTTTGCATTATAACAAGTGAATGGGCTATTGTGGCAATTGTTCTTTGGTACCTGATAGCTGAAATTGATTTAAATAGCATTACAGTTATTAATTAATCCTTAAAAGTGTATAATGAGTTTAAGTGTTAGCACCGTTATGGAGTTAACAAATGTTCTTTTTCATTCATGCTTTTGAAGGGGAAAGGTGTATTAGATAAAAGTGGGTTAGGTGTGAGTGAGCTGTACCACAGCAGTCCTGTGGTGTGTGAAACACAAAGCGTTCAGAGGCAGGAGGATGGGGGTGAGACTGACGAAGACAGCGATGCATCATGGGAGAAGCGCTATGAGAAAATCTGGGTAGAGACTGAGAAAAGGGAGGTGAAGTCTCACTACAGGAGCGTAACAGCAGAGCTGAAGGAGAAGTTTGGGGAGCTTTGTTGGAGGGATGCTAGGGGAGCATTCGAGGCTGCTGCCCCCGAGGAGTTCAGCAGAGACGGGGGGGGTGAGAGGATTCTGGTTCCCATTGCTGAACAGAGAGAGTCTGGGTTAGAGGACTCCCTCACTGAGCCATCAGAAAGCCTGCGGTCTTCTCAGAGTCCCCAACCTACGCGGAACGTTCCCAGCAATGAAAAAGACGCTGCCCGTTTTGGCAAGGAGATCGAGAAGGAAGAGCAGCTTGGAAGCCAAGCAGAGGCAACAAAGCATGGAGGCCGTGAGCGTAATGCCTGCGGAGATCTCAGCTACTCTGCCGATGGCTGCAACATGAGCACAGGGGTCGGCGACCTCGGGCCAGAGGAAGAGAGTCAAGCCGCTGTCACAGCACAGAAAATGAATGAAGACACTGAAGCGGAGAGTAAATGTCTCGGTGACATTGCAAGGCGCCTCTCTGACAAAGCGCTCGAGGAAGATATGCAGAGATTCCAGTACGAGGTAGGGATGCTGAAGACTGTGTTCCTGGATTTGGAGATGAAGGCGCAGCTGCAGAATGAGGTAGTAGACTGCATCCCATCAGTGCATCCCCCTTTCTGTTCTCCAGCTGTCTGTGTGAGACACTGCAGACACAATCCTGCACTTTTCTCCAGACCATTCTTGCATTTCTCTTTAGTAGTGCTGTGTCTTCTTTCCATCAAATTTCAGAGGGATGAAGTACAGCTCTGATCCTCTCCTCACCATCTTTTTGTTCAGCATTTCGACTGGAAACTTCTTTCTTCATATCACCACTGAATCGCCAGTCATGATGCATGGTGTACCCTCATTTTTATGCAATGAATTTTTAACATATTAACTGTGTGTTTATTGCATAGACTGAATCCATCTTCTGTACAGTCCTTTTGGTTTTAATATATTGCACATATATATGTACATATGTAACATATATGAATCATTCACTTAGAGAATGAATGGGCCATTTTGGTGTATTATATACGTCACTTAGTGTTTGATGTTTGATTGACACTTTACTTGAGGGGGCAGAAATATAGTAGATACTTGAGATAAACGATATGTCGTAATTCATTAATGATGAACAAACATGATTGGTGTTTCACTTGTGCTGTTCAGTACTTGTTCCCTCAGTACATCACAAAGGTTTACAGAATTAACAGTAACTAAAATATAGTAAGTGCTTGGGGTAAAACGTGTCATGATTCATTAATGATGAATGTTAGTATGTACCTAAGATTTAGTTTCTGGTTAATTACTGCGTAGGTAATAGCACAGCATTACACTATTTGTGGCCCCTTAAGTAGAGTGCTACCATCTGTCTGTGCTGATTTTTAAGTAGACACTTGTATAAATGAATGAAATTAATTTATTAAAAAATTTCGCCAGATTTGTGCGTCGGACCATGTCAGTGACCACTGATATCACTCAGCGTGGCGTTTGAGTTCGCTTTGCTCTGTCCTCATTTCGTTTGTTGTTTCAGGTTTGTGAGGAGATGAGAGAGCAGCAGCATCTATTAAGGGGTGTTGAAGGACCAAGTAGGAGTTTTGTGGGAGGAAATGTAAAAGAACTCGGTGAAAGAGGCACCAAACCTGCATCTGAAAAGGAGCCTGAAGTTAAATTAAATCAAGGATTAGGCTCAAAATATGCCGAAAGGTACCTGCATGTTTCAATCATCCCCTTATTAATGTTGCTGTGGTACCTTTTATTGACTTAAATGTATAAAAGTTTTAATCCAAGAATTAAGAATGTGTGGAAAAAGAGCCAAGTACTATAATTGTTACTAGTAAACCTAGTAAACTTCTGGTAAACTAATTTGTTTACAACAGAATTTAAATACTGTCTATTATGATGTTACAAAAATTAGGGCTCAAAATACCACTTTGATTCCATGTTAACGGAGGAATATAGTAAGAATGACGTTTCAATGTAATATGCATGACTGTGGTTAAGGGTTACCACCGGCTCTGCAAACCAGGTCATAATCGCTTCTGTGAGGCCTGTAGCTCGACTTAAGGGGCTGCTATTGATAAAGATGCACAGCCCTTCCGGAGGCTGACAAGCTTGGTGTGGCTTTGGAGATCTCGCCTCCGTTTTAGGACGGCACTTTTCAGCGAGCTGCCAGAGCTGTTTGTACAGTATGCTGTGAGGATGCTGAGTGTAAACTCCGCTTTCTGGTCATTGCAATTTGGGAAGTTTAAAACAGAATTTATTGTGGAAGGAAGCAGAATCTGCAGGCCTCCTCACAGCTGTGTTGTTCTTGTAGGTTCACAGCTGCAGGGAGCACAGAGGTAAGGTTGACATCCGTCTTTAAAAACATGACCTCGTGACCAGTGAAAACCTGGAAGATATGAAGTCTCTCCTGCTGATATCAAATCACTTCTATCTGCATTGCATATTCATTGCAAATCCATTACTTAGTAAATTATGGGAATTGGGTGCCTGTTGTTTGTAACGTTGCAGGTGCCTGAAGAGATGGAAATTGGGGATGGCTTTGATGATCTCACTCAGTCATCTGACACGGGCACGGATGAGGCGGATTTCCCCACGTCGGGCTTCCGCAACGCTTCCCTGCTGATCCAGCAGCTGGACTCCTCCTGCATCGGTACGTATGCCTCTTAGTGCCCCATGAGCTATGTCTCAGATTTCCCAGTGTTTTCCAGTGTCTGACCAGTCCCTGGCATTGCACCAAACGATACCCTGGTCTTCACAGACTCAGTGAGCATGGTGAAGCTGCAGACCATGTTCCACGAGTATGAGTGTACAATCCAGAGGGAGAAAGGGCGCTGCAGCAGGCTGTCGGATAAGGTCTCTCAGCTGGAGGAAGAACGGGCCGACCTGAAGCAAGTCCTGGAAGAGACGCGTGACGTTAAGTCCATCTTGGAGCACCGGCAGGTGGATTTAGAGACCGAACTGAAAAACTTCAAGTGAGTGGCTGCTTCACTCTGGCGCTGTGGAGTTGTGCTCTTGACAGGCTGACACATTTTATGGATTTCGTTAGAGCTGAATTTTGTTTTGTATCTTACGAGTTTGTTCTGAATGACGGGGAAAGGTGCCTTCCTGCATTTGTTTGTGTCCGGCGAGTTCAGAGTGTTGGGAACTTTTCGCAGGTTTGTCCTGAAGCAAGAGCAGGAAAAGCACAGGAACGCTTGCATGCTGCACGAAAAGGGCTGCGAGCAGCTGCGGGCGAAGGAGGAGCAGTACCACACCGAGGTGCAGGAAAGGCAGAAGGTGGAGCTCGCCAAGAGGAACCTGGAGCTGGAGATGAGGGCGCTCGTTAATAGCATGAAGCAGGTCAGTGGCACCTCTCTAAACACCTACATCCTTCTACCATCCTTGAGGATAATGTGAAGATGTCTGTCTTCAGAGAGAGTTTTATGTGACGACGTCATACTTATGACATCATCATCCAGTACTCATGACATCATCATTCCAGCTGGAAGACGACCACAGTGAGACGCAGCGCTTGCTGGCCCATGAGCGCAGTACCCGCACCTTTCAGGAGGGCATCCTGACCAAGCACCTGTGCAAGCAGAGGGAGCTGGAGGAGGAGAACATGAGAAACTTCAGTAAGAGCAGCGAGGTAAAGACCTAAATGAGAAGCAGCAGATTGTCTGCTTGTCTCAGGATGTTGTCTGTTTCTGTTCTGATCTGTTCAGTGTATCTTATATAGCACCTTTACCAGCAGTTAACCTAAAGCGCTTAAAACAAATTCAAACAACTGTGGCACTTAATGGTGTGGAAACATAACGTCTAAAATACGAATGGAAATCGTACTTCATATCAGTCATATGCATAATGTGAAATGAGTGCCGGTAAATGTGGGCATAGCTTTGTGTTCTGAGCAAGTCCATTACCCCCTGAAATTGCTGCAGGGGTGGGGAGGGGGGAATGGATGACCCCAGGCTTTGCTCTCACCTGTGTGTGTGTGTGTGTGTGTGTGTGCGTGCGTGCGTTTCCTGGTTCCCTTAAGGGGAAAACTCAATTTAATAAAAATCTGACTGCAATGAAAAAACCTGCATTTTGAGTTAAGGTTGGGTTAAGGTTGTCATAGTTAGCGTTAGCATTTTTTCTCATAGAAATGAATGAGCGGTCCCCATAAGGATATGTTTACCTGACTGTAAGTGTGTGTGTGTGTGTGTGTCTTATAGGAGAACAAGATGGGATTGTGTTGCTCTTGCTACCTGTACAATAACAATAAGGCCATTCTCTTTCTGTTCTGGTTTGTTCCATTGTCGGGTTGCTGAAGGCCATATCTCAGCTGTCAGAGGCCAGCGACCGGGAGAAGCAGCTTGTGCAGCAGAGCCAGAGCCTACATGAGGAGGTGACGACACTAAGGATGGAGTTGGAACGAGTTCGTGCCCATAGCCGCCAGGAAGAAGCCCACCTGGGTGACGAGAATGAGACCCTCAGGGAGAGGCTGGAGGATGCCAGACGTGACCTGAAACTCAGCGAAGAAGCCCTGGCCCAAACGGTCTACCAGTACAACGGCCAGATCTCTGCCCTCAAGGCTGAGTGCTCCATGGCCTCAGCCAAGCTGGAGCACGAGAAGCAGGCCAGGGAGAGGATGGAGGCCGAGACGGACTCGGCCCGAGTGAGGCTGGCAGCCGCTTTGCAGGAGGTGGAGGTCATTCAGGCCTCTAGGGCTGAAGCCGACAGGAGCCTGCAGCGTGAGAGGGAGGACTGGCAGAGGACGCAGGAGAAGATCTCGGCGGAGCTGGCCAGCCAGCGCGAATCTGCGAACAGCCTCTCGCAGCAGCTGGGCGCGGCCGAGGCCAAGGCCAACAGCCTTGAGAACGAGTGTCACCGTGCTACACTGTCACTCACTGAGAAGAGCCTGCTGCTGGAGACGGTGCAGAGGGAGCATGACCGGGGCCAGGCCCAGATCAGGCAGCTGGAGATGGGCCTGCAGGCTGAGCGGGAGCAGGCCGGCAAGGCTGCGGCGCGGCAGGAGGCCACGCAGGAGCGGCTGGCCCAGGCCCAAAGCGAGACCATGCTGCTCCGGCAGCAGCTGGAAGAGGCCCAGAACCGGGGCGTGATCAAGGAGCGGGCCGTGACAGACGCGCAGGAGCGCTTCAGCGACCTGCTGGGCAAGCTGCGCGCGGATAGCGAGGAGCGGGTGCGAATGGCGGAGGAGAGGAGCAAGGAGTTGGTCTCGAAGAACACCGAGCTGCAGGAACAGCTGCTGAAGCAGGACCTGGAGAAGGCTGAGAGAGAGGTGCAAGCACGGAGACGAGAGTTGCGTCAGTCGGCTGTGACCTACAGTGACGTGTAGCCTGCATGTGCTGTCCTGGTCAGAGTAACCTGCCAGAAATCATGATGACAAACCACTTTCGAACAGAAAGGCTCCTGTGATTGGCGAAATAGTCCAATTCTTATACTTTGACTGCTTTGTTTCTTTGATTGAAAGACTCATCCAACTGATTCACATTAACATTTGTGGCAAATGCATGATTATAGGATGATTATATACTTGGTACTTTAAGTGAAATCCAGTTCCTGTTAATTGCAATTGTAGGTTTCAAATCCTGTCCTATCCTACCTGACATGGATTATCTGGTCACTTTAGGACCAATGCGGGGAGGTAACAGCCCTGATGATATATTCATCACACAGATGTATGTTGTCCCCGGTTTGCTGTACAGGCAGCCCTGAGGCAGCTGCAGCAGGAACTGGCCGACACCCTGAAGAAGCTTTCCATGTCTGAGGCCTCTCTGGAGGTGAACTCTCGCTACAGAAACGACCTGGAAGAGGAAAAGCTACGTCTGCAGAAGGACATGGACAGGCTCAGGGGCAGGGTGAGTTCCTTGTTCGGAGCCAGTGTCCATGCGTGATGCCTGTAGGAGCATGTCAGGCTGCAGCGTAGGAATCACAATCTATGCTGTACCTGATGCCGTAAGTAAATAAGTAAATGCTGTAAAACAGAGGTAGGCGACCCTGATCCTGGAGGGTCCCGGCAGATTCCTGTCCTACCTGATGAGTTACTGATCAGAGATCGGTAGTGGGTAATGAGAGACCCGGTAGGATGGAAACCACTGGGTACCGGCACTCCGGAATCAGGTGTGCCTAACCCCTACTCAAAGGACAGTCATGACAGGATTGAGCAGCTGTATCTGAATTCAGGGGCCGCCTCCTTTGAAGGACGTGGTCTAGGAAGGCATAGATTTGCAGGCTGTATTCTTCGAAGGTCGAACGGAAAGCGTCGTCAAATGGGGCAGTCTGGCCGCCACTAAATGTTCCACTCCCTTACCCTTGAGTCAAGAAGTGCCACTCCTGTCGTCTTGTCAGGACACACCTCTGCACACTGAATCTTGGGATATGTCGGGCTGCGAAGGATCCGTCGAGTGGATCCTTTGCGATTTGGCAAAAGGACACGTTTCTAGACCACGTTAGAGGGAGCCGTCGAAATGGGAGAGTCTTGTCACACCGCTATGACATGTTCGGTCTTCAAATGCAGCCTCAGAAGGGTGCAGCCCCTGAATTTGGCCTCGGCCAACGGTCAATGGTCTGGTGTCCCTCCAGCTGCAGGAGAGCGAGGATCAGTATGTCCAGGCAGAACAGCGCATCCACGAGCTGAAGAGGGCACTGGATGACAAGGAGCGAGACGCCATTAACTCCAGTCAGAGGCTGCAGGAAGCCCTGGCAGCTGCTGTGGACAGAGACAAGATGGTCAAGCAGCTGGAGGAAGCCATTCAGAAGTAAAGTACCCCGGCATGACACGCCGTCATGGCCGCACGCAGCTGTCGCATGGAAGCAGCCATGCCGGCAATGCGGCGCATGAGCACGTCAATGGAAATCACAGCCGAAAAATTGCGTCATTGTTACCGGGTTGCCGTTGCAGGCTGGAAATCGAGAACGCCAGGCTGGAGGCTTCAGCCAAACAGCAGATGAACAGGATCGAGGTGCTGCAGAAGGACAGCCAGGAAGCTGCAGAGGTACGACCTTGTGAGCCCCCAAACCCTCACACTCAGGCTGCATAATTACTATAGACGCCTTTTAATGAGTATTACAAATGCGCACATTTTGTGCTTGATGTACCATGTGAATCATTTGCATTGTTATTTGACGCATGCGGAGACCTGCTACATGTCTGTGACTGTGTCTGTTCATACTTTTGACATTTCAAATGGACCCCTATGCATTTTCACCAAAAAAGAACTTAATCTTTTTACAGACATCAGATTCGTCACCTGGCACTGGGGTTTGTATTTTAAGATGTGCTGATAGTCTCTATTAGCCGCCTCTTTATTTTATTTAAAATATTTCTCCTAAATATAAAGACTGATGAATCTTTAAACAAGTGAATTTTGCAGTTTAGAAAATAGATATTTTAAATAACTGCATCAAGCCCTTTTGTGTGGTCTGAAATTACAGATGTAGCTTCGATGTGACACAGTGACCAAACGCCTCTGAATTTTACTTCATCCTCACTGTGTTAACCTGTCATTAAGGGGCTTTTTATATACTTATCATTGTGCTTTGGGTTCTTTAATAGTGTTTTCCAGCTTGATGTGTTGCATGGATGTACTGCTTAAAGCACACTTTGATATTTCACATATAAAAATAAACAACAATAATGAATGAATGATTAGGTTTTCTGGGTAAGTTTTACTTTTCGTCATCTTACAGGTTAGGAATCGCTTAGAGGATTTGGTCACAAATTTGCAAGGGAGCAAGATTACGCTGGAAGATAAACTGAGTCGAGAGGTATGTGCCTGGCTGAGTGTGTCAGTCAGTTGCCCCAGAGAGAAACTCGCTAGTGCATCGCTGAGCTGCTGTGCTCCTTTATACCAGGTGCAGAAGCAGAACCTGCTTTCCCACAGCGCCCAGGACACCCATCGGCTGTGGGAGGAGGAGATGAAGGCTCGGGCACGACTGAGCCTGCGCCTGGCGGAGCTGGAGAGGGAGAAGGGCGAGCTTTCCGGGCAGGTACCCATCTGGAAGGGAGTACTCTTGGAGGCAGTCAGACATAATGGCTTTTAAACTAAAATACTTATCTCCTCAAAAAAACCTATTAAGGAAATTTTAACAACTCCAGACGGTGCTGGATTCACCCGAATTTCGTTACAGGTGGAAATTGAAAGGAAAAGGGCAAAGAAAACCGCCGAGCAGAAGAAATCCACGGATATTAGGCTTGACCAGGAGATGAGCAGAAACACGGAGCTGCAAAAAGACATATCAAGGTAACATCTCGCTGTCCAAATCGGAAGTAATTCAGGCGCCACTTTCCGTGCTTTAACGTAAACTGTTACGCAAAGTGAAGGTGAGACAGGGATTCCCATATTATGCAGTACGGCCTGAGCAGGCGGTATTTTTCTGATTTGGTGTTTACTCTTTGAAGACTGAAGATCCTGCTGAAAACGGCGAAGAAGAGACTGAGGGAGCAGAACATGGAACCAGACGCCGTGCTCAGCAAGCCAGGCGACGCCCTGGGCAGGATGAAGTCTCGAGTACATTGCATCTCTCAGCTACACCAACATGTCTGCAGTGCACTGGAAGGCGCTGTTCATCTTCAGTCTGTTTCTGCGTCTGCCCCAGGTTGACGAGCTCACTCTCCAGCTGCAAAAAGAGGAAATGAAGTGCAGCAAGACGGAAGCCCTGAATTCGGACCTGAAGGAGCAGCTTTCCTCCCTGAAGGCCCTCAGCAGGACCAATGAGCATCTGGAGAGGGGCAAGAGACGGTTGGAGGAGGAGGTGGCCGGCCTGCAGCGGCAGATGGAGAGCAGCAGGATGGACCAGAACCAGCTGGAGCATTACTGCAGAGATGCTGAGGAACGGGCCCGTCAGGAGGTCCGGCAGAAGCTGGAGGAGGTCAACCTCTTTCTGCAGGTCACTGGCTATGGGAATCGCAACTGTCACACTTTCTTTAAACATAGATGCTTTCATCATATACTGATAATCGTTGCAAAGATACAGCTTCAGGTTGACTTTTAAATGTTGGCCCTTCGGTATTCACTTGTGAAACATCCTGCTTTAAGGCTACCGGACAAACCTGGACTATTATCTTCTCTTTGAAAGCAGTCAGAGGTGGATAGTTCCAGTCCAGAAAGTTAAAATCCAGAACAAGGTTTTGTTTCGACCAACCAGCTGAGTATAAAGAGTCACAGTGACAGAGTGCGGAGCTGGTTGGTCGAAACAAAATCTTGGTCTGGATTTTTACTTTCTGGACTGGAACTATCCATCTCTGCAAGCAGTGATGCCTATAGCATTGCTTAAAGGCTATAACCTTCACGTCCCAGACCCAGGCCGCATCTCAGGAGGCTTTGGAGCAAATGAAAGCCGCAAATGAAGCGAGTCTGCGGGCCCAGCAGGAGCAGCGCATACGGGAGCTGGAGGGCGAGATGAGCCGCCTGCGAGGCAGCCAGAACGACAGCGTGTCCCAGAAGGAGAGTGCACTGACGGAGCTGCAGCGCTACCGCGAGCTCTACAGCCAGGAGCTGCAGCTGCGCAAGAGCCTGGCAGCCAAGTTGGAAAGGTTCAGTGACAATGATTTGGTTTGCTTTTAGATTTGAAAGACGCCGTGTTCTGCATCACACAAAAATCACCGTGCTGTAGCGGCATGGAGTTGCACTGATAATTTTACCTAAGCGGTCCAGACTACGGAGTTTTCAGCATAATTTAGTGCAGTATTTCTCATCCTGGTCCTCAGGGGCTCCCAGACAGTGGACCTTCTGGCAGGTAGCTGGGAGGGAGCAGAAACGTGTGGGGGGTCCCTGAGGGCGGGGTTGAGAAACACTGTTTTAGTGGATTCTCATTCCAAGGATCCTCAGATTGAGGTCCAGTATGTAAACCTGCATGCCTACACGCTGAATCCACCCGAACCCACTGTCACTTCAGGTCCAATGAGCGCCTGGGAGAGGCCAATGCCAAACTGCTAGGTGAGCGTCAGCGCACCCGGTCGCTGATCGCAGGCAGCATGGGTGGCAGCCTGATTGGCCCCTCACTGGATGTGGAGCAGCTGAACCCAGCAGGGCCCTATGGAGGCGGCCTAGCAAGTGGCTTCCTGGACCCAGTGGGGAATGGACAGAACACCAAGGTGGAAACGTTCCTGGCGAAGGTGAGACTGTCAAATGGTGTTACATGTTTTAGTCAGACTTGAATTTTTAATTTTAAGTCACTGAAAGATATTCATGGGTTCCTCAGCAATTTTTCCATTTAAGTGAATTTTATAGTATTGCATATAAAACATTTATGAAGACTATTAAAATATAAGACTATTCAAATTTGGATAATTGCAGGTTAGTTGACACAGCTTGAAGCAGAGTATGCAGGCATTTAAATGAACGTCGTCTAACAACCACTGAGTTGTCCTGTACTTTGTGGTATTTACCGCTGTGCTGAACACATTCCTGTTTGTTTCCACCAAGATGCAAAACGAATTGGAAAAAAACATCACAAGGGAACTGGACAAGGGTAAGTGTTCCTGTCTTACCGGTGGCTCAGACTCGCAGGATCTTCGGGGCACTTGGCCTTTGGCTGAGACTCTGCTGTGCGTCTGCTACCCCCCCCCCCCTTAGCTTCCGCAGAGCTGGGGAGGGAGTCGGCCCGATTGTCCCCGGTGGGGTCAGTATCAGCTTCCCAGAGGAGCCTCAGCACGGACCAGGACCCACTGGCCAGAGCCACACAGCAGTATCTGGACGTCTTGAAGAAGAACTACAGGATCTGATGTTCCTAGAGTATCGGCGCCTCTTCTGTTTACAGCTATGACATTTATGACATTTGTACAGTCTCCGCACATCTTTGCACTCAAAGGACAACTTAGCATTGGCCTCACTGTTGAAACCACAGTGTCTTAATATTTATGAGTAACGGTTGCATTTGAAAGGCTTTCCTTTCAGGTTTGCACATGAAAAAAAAATCTGTACATTAAGCACACTTTAAATTCTTTATAAAACATTCCCTGTAAGGTTGCCCTCGTTTCCTTGATTTCACATGCATTCCTTTTCATCTTCAGTATTATATTGTTTCATTACTTTGCCAAGATTATAATTTCATGTCATTTAAAAAGGTTATTTTTCTGACAAGTTTTCTTAAGAATGAAAACAGATTGGATAGTTATTTATCTAGGATACGGTTATGAATTTACTTTTATTGTTTCAAGAATGGTACAAAAGGACTTCGCCGCTTGCTACATTTCAGTTTTGATATTGCAACGTTTGAAATTGGAGTTTTCTGACAAATTAACATTAACAATGAACTCTGAGTTCTCAGTTAAGCAACCGAAATAAAAATCAATGCCGATTTGATAGTCCTTGTTTAAACAGTAACAACTGATCGGCGTAAAAATCAATAGGTTACATTGTGAGTCACGGTACTAAGTCATGTGTGTTTTTCCCCTCCAGCTGGTCGGATTGCAGATACTTTATCAGTTTTCAGTCACCAGAGATGTTTTTATGACGCGCAGCATTTTTATAAAAACAAAATTTGAAAAACTGAAATGCCTTGATCTTTTTC
Source organism: Isichthys henryi (assembly GCA_026776945.1). Taxonomy (NCBI): domain Eukaryota; kingdom Metazoa; phylum Chordata; class Actinopteri; order Osteoglossiformes; family Mormyridae; genus Isichthys; species Isichthys henryi. The sequence goes on along the minus strand of JAODJX010000001.1, from coordinate 10,410,464 downwards.
TTGAATGTTTTATTTTGGTAAAATTAAATCAAGCAAAAATCCATTCATGTATTTTTAAATTTGGGCAGTTTCTTATTCAGAAAACGTAATTCGACAGAGTTCCACAGGTTACATGTAAGGACTTTTGAAGATTTGAAAAAAATTACAAACTACGTTTTTCATATCAGTATTCTACAGGTAGATTTAAAAGCATTTATTGAAAATATATGGTCATGTTGCTTTAAAAAAAAAAAAAAACCCTCCTTGCATACGGAGTAATTTACAGAATAAACTGTTACAAAGTACATCATCTTTACAACAACACAGGCTGGAAGGTCCCTGACACGGCTCAGAATTATCAGTGAACCACGGAGTTGAGAGGCTCAGCACGAATGTTTCCAAGGTCCAGGGCAGAATCTGTTTCCTCATCAATCTCTCCAATAACAGCCCTGAAATAGCGACCAAAGAAAGTCACTTCCGTGCCAGTTAGGATGCTTTGGCAACAACATACGACTGATGTGAAGATTGAGTGCCATTGCATTGTGCTACACCAGACAGATCAGCACCCAGACGGGTATGAGGTTCACCAGTCTGCTTAATACTTACACATTGTCTCCTCTGACAATATACAGGCCCAGCACGACTTGTTCCACCCCCTGAGTGGAGCTGAACACCCGCTCATGACTCTCATCAAGGATTAGGTTGATGGTCTGATCAAATCCTTTTAGTGTCCCCTAATGAAATGTGGAGGGAAAAGGTATAATCATCACTGATTCCAATTCCTGGCAAAGTTAGAATCATTGTCTTATAAAAAAAAAACACCTTACCACGATCATTCTTCCATCAGACGTTATAACTGCTACGGTCCCTGGAGTATTAGTTAAAGTATTAACTGTAACGCATCCATAAAAAAACACAACATAAAATGTAAAGCATTTCATCACAGTGACCTCCCATGACCCCATGCTAATTACTGATCACGATACGTTTCTTTTAATAGCCATTTGGTAATGAACGTCTGAACCGCTGAAGATGCTGTCATACGGCATGTCAACATCCACACATCCATCCTCCAAACGCTTAATAATAATTATAATAACAACAATAACAACCCCTCGCTAATTTAGAGAGAATTATTTGGCGTACATATCACGCTATCCAGGTCATGCTGTAGCTATGCTAACTAGCCCAAGCCGCGGGGTGCCGCTGTCTGTCTCTACAGTTTTGCCATGCGCTTTCAGCTTATCTCACTCCGTCCGTGAGAACCCCTCAAGTGTCCCGAACAACTAAGGATACTGTTAATGTAGCTTTCCAACGCGGTCGACATGTTCTCCGTACAAAGCCTTCAAACAGACCGGGGAGCAAGGCGCCGTCTACAGGAAAAACAGAGAGAACAGACCCAATAACTCGATTACCGAGCGCATGGAGGTGAAATTTATTACCCCGGTCATGTGGTCGCTGCAAAGTGACGTAATAAGACCCGTCTCCTCGATTACCGAGCGCCTGCGTGAAAAGCCCAGGCTCCAGTTTTAAAACTCCACTTCCCATCGTTCCTTAGAGCATTGCTGTCAAATGACAGCCCCGGTAAAGTGCCTGCGGATACAGGCTGAAATATTTTTGTTTACCATGCGATATATGAATGGACATGTCTTTAGGCATATGATTATGAAATAAATGAAATGCCTATTATTCGTAACAGGCCTTCGATTTTCGTAGACATTGGTAAGTACCCGTGATATGTATTTTGCTTAGCTGCCAGTAGTCTTTTTAGTGGCTTCCCGGAGGTTTGTTTTTTTTTGGAGCATTATTACATTAATCACCGGTGAACGCGTGCAGACGTCGCCAGCCGTAAATGCTGTCTAATTATAGCTTAGGGAAATTCAAATTCATCATGCGTGCCTGGATAAATATATTTGCTCCTTAAAATACGCTGTAAATATTATTACTCAAAGGTTGCAAATTAAAGAGCTCTCGTGCAAACACCAAATACACTCTAATTGTAGTAATTTCAATTTAACCAAATATTGATTTTATAAACACCCGAATTTGATTATACAGTCGTAAATCGTTTAAAAATTAGCTCTCTGTTTTTGAACAGCCTGTGGTTGCACTTCAGGCTTCTCTTTCTAAGCTTTATATGGCCTCAGCTCATGGCTTGGGGTTCTGGACCGACCGCACGGCTGTGCACGAGGCTGCCTGTCGGGGTCACGTGCCGGAGCTGCAGCGGCTGATCCGGAGTGGCGCCTCTGTCAACATGGTGGCCATGGACTCCATCACCCCGCTGCACGAAGCCTGCATACAAGGACAGGCACAGTGTGTGAGGCTGCTGCTGGATGCGGGTGCACAGGTGAGAGGAGACAGGAACATATACACACTCACTCACCTGCCACACAGATGACAGGGGGAGAGGAACATACACACACACACACACACACCTTTGCTTTGACTCAGGTGGATGCGCGTAACATCGACGGCAGCACCCCACTGTGCGACGCCTGTGCTGCAGGGAGCCTGGAGTGCGTCAAACTGCTGCTGGAACACGATGCCACCGTCAACCCCCCTCTCTTCACTTTCTCACCTCTGCACGAGGCTTGCATGGGAGGTGTGGGGCATGCTTTCCATTGTGCATTAACCTCTATGTGATGCAGTTTGCCTCACAGTGACCTGCAGTGGCACTGATTATGCCCCACATAGCATCAGCCCGCTAAACAAACGCATGTTTTTCATGCTTGCAGGTAACATTGATTGTGTGCGGCTCATGATCACCGGGGGGGCACGGATGGAGGCTCACGACTGCCATTTTGGGACCCCTCTGCACGTAGCATGTGCCAGGCAGTGGGTGGACTGCGCCAAGTTTCTGCTCAACGCGGGTAAGGGGGTGTGACACGGTGCCGGCGTGTGTCACAGTCTGGTGGACTTCGGAGCTGCAAAAACTGTGCCCCTCCCACCCCAAGGTGCTAATGTGAATGCTGCCAAGTTACACGAGACGGCTCTGCACCATGCAGCCAGAGTGAGGAATGTGGAGCTGATCGAGCTGCTGGTGGAGTTCGGGGGGAACCTTTACGCCAGGGACAACCTGGGCAGAAAGCCCATCGACTACGCCAGGCCCGGGTCCCCTGCTGCCCTCCGCCTGGAATTTTATGAAAGTACGCTATCAAAATATTGTTCACTCTGCTCTGTTACTTAATGTACCTGCAACAAATGCGACACACATGCCTCAGAGTTTAGTTACAAAGTTGAAAGCAACTGATCATCTGATTCTTGAAGCATCCATACTGTGGTTCTTTGGAACATGTGTGTGACGATGTCATGTGATAGCTTCTTTTCCCATAAACCTCTGCTGTTTCCTGTGTGTTTTAAAGGAACACCGCTGACCTTGCAGCAGCTGAGCAGAATCTCCATCAGGATGATGCTGGGTCCAAGGGCACTGGAAGTTGTGTCCCAACTCAACTTACCCAATAGGATCATTAACTACCTCTCATATCAATGACTTGCTTTAGTTTGTCAATATGTTATGTACACGTCCAAATACGGTCAGTTCCTAGGCTGCTGAGATGCCTGATTAGATAGATATCCTGGATGTCAGACACATCAGAATAGAGATAACCTCTATGCTGCTGTTTAGAAACTGACAATATCAGATTTTTATCTCTGAGGCTGGTGGATTTATGAAAACAGACTCGCATATTGTGAATTTAGTCCTGCTAGTTTGCTAGAACTCTTATTAAATAAGGCACTGGATAAGATTAAATATAATTGCATTAAATGTTATTGTATTCCTCAGATGGAATACCTATGGTTTTGGGACTGGTCTGCTGCTGCTGCAAACAGGTTCTCAATAAGGCAATAACTCAAAAAGTATTTTCCTGATTTTTTTTCCAATCTTTGCACACACATTGTCTGTGTGACAAACCGGAACTGATAAGATTTTGAGACAGATCCCTTAAAGGCAGAAAATGGAAGGGTGAAAGCAAATGACATTTTACCTTCTGAATGTGATGTCAAAAACTACTATGTGATTATATTTTTAGACAAATAGCCCCAAAAATGAAGCAGCAATACAGTGTGGCAACAAAAGGTGCTTTCACACTAGCAGAACTTTTTTTCTGGAACCAGGGATTTTTATTGTGTTCACACCGCAGGAACTCGGCCGATTGTAGTTCTTCGGAGGCAGTTCCAGGATCTTTTTGTAGTTCTAACTCCAGACTTGGTACTTTTCGTTCAAACACGAACTACTGGAGTGGGGATTGCAGAGATAAACTTGCAAATTGGTTGACCACACATGAAAGTTATGCGGAACTGCAGAAAGAGAAATGTATCGGAGCAAAAAACGAGCTGATAGAATTATTTTTGTATCCCAGTCACATGATTTATTGATTAATGGATCAATAAATACAACTTTTGCTTGCATGTTGATATTTCCTTGTTTTTTGCTTTTAAAAACGCAATCAATAACCGCTATATTGTAACAACCAGTTGACATCGACCTCGCAGTAGCAGGAACGAGACAAACTGCACTCGTTCATAGACAGCATGCTCTTTAATAACAACACAATTAAACACTCTTACATACACAACATAAGTAACAGCAAATAGAGGGCTTATTTACACAGCTCGCGAGCGTGCGGGGAAATGCTCATAGATTTGTCCCTCAAAGTTTCCTATTCAGCATATGGAAGCCATGCCATGCTCACTTGGACTTAAATCGGGTGACTGGTTTGACCAGTAATTTTCAGTTTTTTAGCTTTGAAAAATACCCATGTTGCCTTAGCAGTATGATTGATAATAATTTTGAAAAGTTGCCGTAGTGTGACTTGTTACATTTTGTCTCGATGATGCGGCTTGCAGAGAAATTCACAAAAGCGGGTACTTCTGTACTTACGTGTATATAATAACTATATTGCAAACGATAGCGCACCATGCGACAGCATAAATGGGAGATGTATTTCGGTCGTTTTACTTATTTTACACATTCTGGATTTATCAGAGGGTGGAAAAGGAGATCTATGACCCTCGTGATATTGGAGAACTACACTTCCCATGACTCCCACTATACCAAAAATGGAGACTTGCATCTACAAGTCATGATCCAGCACACTATATATAGATGTTTATATACACATATGAACCAAGTTACCGAATGGTCACTATTAATTTGTCGCACGGAAATGGAAATGACAACCACTGGCACTGAGTTTCTCGGAAATCTAGGTATGTGTCTTACAGACTAAGGATGAGGGTAAGGACATATCAGTTTTGATATGAATGTTTCATTTTGAGAATACCGTTAAAATTATTTTTTACCTGGTAATTTAAATATTTATATTACTTTAGGGAGCAGTACATTAACTCCCAACCTTGGTATTAGGCTACGTAGTATCGGATCATAGAGAATTTACTGGTATGATCGCAGATGTGCCCTACATTCAAACATCAAACTCCATATACTCAGCATAAATTTGTTTTAGAACAAGCTGGAAGATCCTTTAAAATTTATAGAAACGTGTAGTTATTAATTCACTGCGCTACAATGTAAACTTGAATTAAGTTCACTCATGTAACAAGCCGATTTAAAAATGGCATTACGCAAGCGCAAAAAGAGTCCTGACCCTAGTACTGTATGCACATTAGCAAATGAGTACTCTAAAAATGTACTGAGAAAAAAAATAATATTAAAACGTCTGATTTGCTTTTATCCAAATATTATAAGAAACTAGCGGAACATATTTTACTGTAACGTATGGATAATTTTCTCGTGAACGCGCTGAACTGAAGGGCTCTGGGCGGGCCGGACGGAGCTGCACCAGGTAGCGTCACTCGGGAACGCGCCTCAGCTGGAGCGGCTGATCGATGGCGGCGCCTCCGTCAACGCTGTCACTGCGGACAATATCACACCACTCCACGACGCCTGTGCAGGAGCACAACCCCAGTGTGCGAAGCTTCTCCTTGCTGCAGGAGCGCAGGTGGGAGAAACTGCACACAAGTAAGCCAGGCACTGGAAGTCCTGACTGATACTGATATTGCATTCAAATCCAGTAGTTTTTGTGCCACTGGTGCCCCCTGCAGGTAGACATCAGGACCATCCACGGCAGCACGCCGCTGTGCAACGCCTGTGCTGCCGGAAGCCTTGAGTGCGCAAAACTTCTTCTGGAGTATGGAGCCTCCGTTAACCCATCTCTCACCGCCCTGACGGCCTCGCCGCTCCACGAGGCATGCATACGTGGTAAGAGGCAGCTCCGCGTTTTCTTTCTCTGGCGGATGATGCCTGTTCCATTTATGTTCGGTCACTTTCACTGTCTCTGCGCAGCGCTGTGTTCTATAGCTCAATTGTTAGTGCGGGAGACTGTAGTGAAATGCAACTGAAATATCCTTAGGTTGTTGATTCAAATCTGGCTAGAAGGATGCAGTTTTGAATAAGTGAAAAGGGGAGCATATTCAGTAATTCTGATATTATAGTGAGATGGTGAGTGTCACTGTGGGTTAGAATTTTGTGCCTTTCCTCAGAAGGTCGCTAGTGATGCCACTGTTGAGCCCCTGAGCAAAGTCCTTAACCCTCAATTGGCCCAGGGACTGGTTGACCCCACTGTCTGAAACGCACATCACTTTCGAAAAAAGCAGCACTACGATTTGGCCCTCAGTATGGTTACCACTTTCAATCTGAAAAAATATCCCAACTGAGACACAAAATCAGCATGGCTGAAGTCCCCCCCCCCCGCCCAAAACAGGGTCTAGAAAGTTCTGGCTGACACTGGACTGCAGTGACTGCTAAGATCTGCTAAGATAAATATATGCATGTGTGTGTTCAGGCGACCCAGACTGCGCCCAGCTCATGATCGCAGAAGGTGCCCATCTGGAGGCTTTTGATATCTATTTCGGGACACCGTTGCATGCGGCGTGTGCCAGAGGGAATGTAGACTGTGCCAGAGTGCTGCTCAACACAGGTGAGAAGATAAGCTCCCACTGTTGGGGTAGCTAAAAGACATTATGATCATGGGAGGGGCAGCATGGCACCTCGCACCTCCGGGGTTCAGGGATGAATCCCACCTTTGATGTCTATTTCCTCTGTGTTACGCTGCTCTGTTACCTCCTATAGTACAAAGACTTCTAGTGTGGCTAAACTCTCTATGGCAGTGTTTCCCAGTCTGATCCTGAGGGATCCCATAGGCAGTCCGTGTTTTTGCTCCCCTGGAGCTAGGAGGGAGCAAAAATGTGTGCTGTCTGGCTCGGAAGATCATTGACCGACTGTGGGTCCCCGAGGACCGGATAGGGAAACACTGTTCTATAGTATATCGGTGAGTGTGTGTGTGTGTGTGTGTGTGTGAGCAGGTATACCTTACGCGTACCTTCTGGGGACATAATGTCCCCACAACGTGATGAATACCCGTTTTTTCCCCTTATAAGGACCAGTTTCCTGGTCCCCATAAGGTAAAACTCAATTTAATAAACATATGTGACTGCAATGAAAAAAATAAAAATGCTAAAACTCTTGTATTTTGCTTGGTTACTTATGGTTAAGGTTAGGGCAGGGTGGGGGTTAAGGTTGTCATAGTTAGCATTAGCATTTTTCCCATAGAAATGAATGAGTAGTCCCCAAAAAGATATGATTACACAACTGTGTGTGTGTGTGTGTGTGTGTGCGTGCACGCGCACGTGTCCAGCAAAGCCTCGGCATCCTGTCTAGCATGGACCCCAGGCTTGTACCCTCTGCCCAGGTTCCCCAACAAGCATAAACAGTTAGAAATTTGATGAATACATGTTGGACATTCTGGAGAATAAATGGTCTTGGTTTCTAAGTTTCAAATATTGGGAGAATCAAATATGGAATAAAGTGGAGCTGCTGATGGGTTTAGACGTTGTGAATAACCCAAGATCTGCAGCTATGGCCACAGCTGGAAGTAGAAACATAACTTCAGGAAAACGTTTCAGTACCGTGTTCCGCAAGGTGCCCGTGTGAACGCCGTCAGCTTCCATGAGACGGCACTCCACTATGCAGCTAAAGTGGGGAACGTGGATCTAATCCAGATGCTGGTGGAGTTCGGAGGGAACGTGTACGCCAGGGACAACCTGGGCAAAAAACCCATCGACTACACCAGGCCCGGGTCCCCTACAGCCGCCTGCCTGGAGTTTTATGAAAGTATGTCTTTACCTCCCGTAATCATGACCGGCATGTACAGAGGAGTGCGACAGAATGGGAGACCCCACAAATTTGGTGGATTTCACTTGTTTTACAGGCAACCCACTGAGTCTGCAGCAGAGGAGCAGAGCCTGTTTGAGGATGGCACTGGGTAGGAGGGCCCAGGAGGCTGCGTCCAGACTCCAGCTGTCACAGCGTATCATTGACTACCTGTGGTACAGATGAACAACCGTCTGGAAGTGCACCCCATGGTTTAAATTACCTGCAAACCCACACCAGATCACTGCCTCGATGGACAGCAAAGCCTAAAAACTGTCCACCTCAAAAAGACCCAAGCAGTTAATCTTTCTAACTTCTGAGATGCCACAAAGACATCTTGCTTTTTCTAGTCATTTTGATCTTTTTGCAGTGACTACATGCTCTTATACTCATTAGTTTTCCGTAAAGAATATTATTAAGCTATATAAAGAGGTGGCCACGTATTAAGTGTAAACTACAACTCCCATAAATATTATCGAGGCGAGCGTGCTCCTGTGTGTCAAAACAAGGACGATCTCATAGTGCGCTGCCTCGGTAATCCTATACAGTGCACTGTGTACTTTAGTTTTTCTCTTCTCTGCGTCTCGTTGTGTTGTTTATTATGACTTACTGTAAATGAATGCCGTAAAAATGGAGGTCGTGCCTGCTAAACCTTACTTCTTCGGGGACATCGGTGAGTCTCAGTCGTTCAGCCGTCGTTTGCCAGTATTAACGCGATCAGTCCTGCATGCCAGCAGCGTGGCTCTGCCACAGCTGGCAACGACTAGAAAATAGCCGCAGTCGTTCTTGTGGACTAATGCATCATGACGTCCCGTATTTATACACCAGCGTTTGATGTCATAAACCCGCCAGGAAGCGCATTGTACGGTACGATCTCCTGTATTTCTGCAGCGGGGATTATAAATCCGATAATAAGGAGAATTGTACGGCATGGTATATTTTTTGCCTACACAACGGTGGGAACTGTCATACAGTCGCCTAGACATAAATCACGTCTCGGACGTGTTTTTATTTGACATCTCACGGCACACACGCCTATACAGGCAGACCGACATTCAAGGACATTATTTGTGCACTAAGCGCGACGGGGTTTGCCGACGATGACGTTTGCCGAGTTTGGCGCTTTTTTTTTTTTTTTTACCTGACTGGCAGGTGAACGTGCTCCCATCGACACGTGCTACCTGTTTTTTTGAGGGTGGTTCGGTGAATTCATTAATATTCATAAAAGAAGCCATCTGATTGGCTGGGGAACTCGTCTAAGGCATTCACTGGCAAATCAGGTAGTGCTTCTCGTGAATACAAATGTTTTCCTGAACCACCCTGCAAAACGAAAATATTCGAGCGGGGCTGGAATTAGCTACTTTAAGTCTGTTCTGTACATGCTGTACTTTTTGCTGTATGTCCGTCCTGTGTAAGTACGACTAAAAATACGGAGTCAAATTTCTTGTATGTGTAAACACAGTTGGCCAATAAAGCTGCTTCTAATTCTCATCTGATCTAGTGTATGATCTGTCAGATTCACCCAGTTTCACCAATTTCAATATATATGATTTTGTACAGTCCAATTGACTTTTTGGAATATTTGCTTATTTATTTCAATTCTTATTCATTCATTATTATTATTATTATTATGAACCAGGCAGCTGTTCTGCAGTCCAACAGACCCTAACCACACACACAAACACACACACACACACACTCTCTCTCCACATTTGTTGCAGGATTCTGGGCTGAAAGAACAGATGTCCACAAGGCGGCGGCGCAGGGCCACGTGCCGGAGCTGCAGCGGCTGATCCGGAGTGGCGCCTCTGTCAACATGGTGGCCGTGGACTCCATCACCCCGCTGCACGAAGCCTGCATACAAGGACAGGCACAGTGTGTGAGGCTGCTGCTGGACGCGGGTGCACAGGTGAGAGGAGATAGGAACATATACACACTCACTCACCTGCCACACAGGTGAGATGGAGAGAGGATCACTCTTAAGACAAAGAACGTCGTGATTAGGCTGTGAAAACTTGAGCCTGGTAGGATAATTTAAAAAGGTTGAGTTCGTGAGACTGCCCCCTGCAGGTGGACGCACGGAACGTCGACGGCAGCACCCCGCTGTGCGACGCCTGTGCTGCAGGAAGTCTGGAGTGCGTCAAACTGCTGCTGGAACACGGGGCCACCGTCAACCCTGCCCTGACGTCCCGAACCACCTCTCCTCTACACGAGGCCTGCATAGGCGGTAGGGCCACTTTTCAGTTCCCGAATATTCTGGTGCCCAGAAAAACCCAACAATTGCTCTTTTTGTCCAGTCAATGAGTAATGAAACAGAGAATTGTAAGAGTTTTGCATTCCTTCCGAGCAGCATGATGTCAACCCGGGTGTGTTTATGCGAGGATTTGGGTACAACTGCCTGTGCGTGTACAGGGGTGAAAATGCAGCCTGTAGTGTTTGTCATTATTCTCCACTTTCAAGTTTGTTATTAATAATAATAATAATAATAATACATTGTTTGTTAATATTCAGACATGTTTTATGTTCGAAGGTTGCGATGGGTGATTATAGTCTCTGTGGAAACAGCGTTTATGGTCTGGGTGTGTTGGCGCTGAGGTCGGCTGACTCCCACCCACCCGTGCGTGTGACCTCAGGTAACCCGGACTGCGTGCAGCTCCTCATCATGGGGGGGGCTCACCTGGAGGCCTACGAGCTGTATTTCGGGACCCCGCTGCACGTGGCATGTGCCAATGAGCAGGTGGAGTGCGCCAAGGCTCTGCTCAAAGCGGGTGAGGGTGCAGCAGAACCGTCAGGGTAGGGGCGCCCCGACCGATTTCTGGTCCCAGCCGACCTGAGCGTAACATGATGGTATCCCCCGAGGTGCCAAGGTCAACGCCGCCCGGCTCCATGAGACGGCTCTGCACCACGCAGCCCGAGTGAAGAACATGGATCTGGTGGAGATGCTGGTGGAGTTCGGAGGGAACGTGTACGCCAGGGACAACCTGGGCAAAAAGCCCATCGACTACACCAGGCCTGGGTCTCCTACAGCCGCCTGCCTGCAATTCTATGAAAGTATGTTGCTGTGTTAAATGGTAAATGAGTACACTCGAGGACGCGTGAGCCAAAAATAGCAATATAAATGATACTGAAAGTAATTTGGATCATGTAAATTGGCATGTCATATAAATAATAGTGTTGTTTGTTATTTGTTAGTGTGAGTGTATGTCTTTATATGCTTGGGGATGTAGCTCAGTGGTAGAGCGCATGCTTTGCATGTATGAGGTCCTGGGTTTTGTGGGCAGTGGTATCTTAATGGTTAGGGAAATGCACTTGTAATTGAAAGAGTGCAGGTTCGAATCCCTGACCAGCAAGGCACCACTGAGGTACCCTGAGTAAGGTACCACCCCGAAGCCCTGCTCCCCGGCCGCTGAATTAGCTGCCCACTGCGATGTCACATTGTCACATATGGGTTAAATGCAGAGGACACATTTCGTTGTTGTGCACTGTGTGCTGTGACGTGTCGACAACGACCACTGATCTCTAAATATAAAAAATTATTTTTGGTAAAAAAAAAAAACTAAGATCTACTCATCTGGCACTCACATGTAATCGTTGGCTGTCTTTGTCACCTCGTCTAATTTTTTACCTTTTCAGTCCCGTTTCATTTTTAGTAACGGATCCAAGTGTTGATCGCGAAGAACAACGAATGTTAAGCTCAGTGCTGTTAAAATAACGCGTCTGACCACTAGGTGGTGCCCAAGAGCTTCCATATGACATAAGGTTATGTTTTGCTTTTGTGGAATTCTACTATCCCATAAGCCTTTGCTCTCTCCCCCTTGTTTTGCAAGGCACACCCCTGAGTCTTCAGCAGTTGAGCAGGGTGTCTCTGAGGACAGCGCTGGGCACAAGGAACCTGGAAGCTGTATCCAACCTGCGTGTCCCCAACACAATCATTAAGTACCTCTCCTACTGCTGAGTCACCACTCAAGCTCAGCCCCACCAGCACAAATTTAGCCACATTCAGCTATAACATGCACAAACCCACTAAGTGAAAAACATCAATCCCATAATGCAAGATTCTCCACAGATTCTGTGCCCAATGAACCTGCTGGCTCCCAGTCAGACACTAGTGGGAGGAGCAGAGTGGTTCCTGGCCAGAATAGCACCCGACGGCAGCCGGGCACTAAGTGACAGAGTTTCACACCAGCACACCTGTTGCTATGACAGTGAACCACAGGACGCTCTCAAAATAAAAGGACTTCTGACATGTCGCTCACAGAGAAATAGCACAGATGCTCTCCAGATACCCCTGCTGTCCTGGCTAAACCCCCTACACGGTCCTGTTCATTTTTATTTCACCTTGGAGGTGGATCAGTGAGAAGATGGTAAAAATGATGAGTCTGTCCCGTAACTGCCTCTGTGGTTACACTGTTTGTTGCATCCACTGAATTTAATTGTTTTAAAATCTGTCATTCTAACTGCTGTCAAGTCATGTAAATATTTGCTAGAGGAAGTCATTTTAGTTATTTGGACATTTTCCACGATCCTCTGTTGGCATGCTGGACTGATCAAGGTCACACTGGTAAATTATTGATATAATTATTCAGCAAGCAGGCATCTTAATTCAAAACAGTTTATCGGGGAATTATTACGCCAGGCATTTCCTGCTTAGTATTCAGCTGGGCACCGGCGGCCTTGCTCATGCAGCTAACCCTGCTCACCTTTCTCCTGGTCCATGTCCACGTCTCACCCTCACATGCGATTTTGGAGCACTACACGGGCCTCCTGGTGTCAGCTGACATCAGCATCGTGAGGTCCCCTGTGAGGCAAGAACGTTACTGGCATGTGGAGATGCTCAGGTGTGGGGTAGCCTACAGTTTGTTGGGGGGGGGGGGGGGTCTGTGCAGCGAGCAAGGAAGCTGGCGTCTAATTACTCCCCAAAATGGTTCTTTTAACAAAAATGGGATGCATCGCTTCATGTAATGTAGTAATAAATTGTTTATGAGACATGAAAAGGTCTGAAGTTTTGGCAAGGAACTGTTGTTTTCCTAGAGTAACCGCATCCTATTTTAATCTGGCAAAGAGATCCAGCAGGAGACCAGAACAGTGCAAGAGGTTCCTGTTCCTGTTCCTGTTCACCTCCTGGTAAACGTAGCCTGGAGCCGCACTGGCCCTTCGACAGTGAAGCCCAGCTTCACACACCCAGAGACATCTCCCCATAAAACTCATTATCACAATATCAAGCTAAAAACTCCACTGAAGGACCCCCCCCCCAAAAATACTACTCCACAGTTGTCCCTCAAAACAGATAGCGCACTGCACCATGTCCATAATAGTTAAGCCCCTTTAAAATGAGACCCCACACAGATCCCAGGAATGCTAGTGTCAGGATTCGCCACACAAATCACAGCCGCATCAATTTCAACATACCGATACCCAAGAACCCCACCTATAGAGCCCTAGAATTCCAGACCTTAACTCCCTCCTACTGACACAGAGCTCTTAAAACCCAAATATCTCCAGTACATGCTACCATCACACCCTATTTATCTAACAGCAGCTCCATAGGTGAGATGCCAAGAGAGCCCAGACCTCTCTGCCTACACCTCGCCTTAATACGACGTCAGGAGTGTCCTCCTTATCCAGTTTACCCAGTTCTATTCCAGCCCTTACACAAATATCCACGGTCACAGGCAGCCCCCCCCGCCAGGGGCGTAGGAACAAGGGGGTGGAGGATCAGGTACCCCCCAATATCAGACGCTGCCCTATGCCATTGGCCCCTGTCCTGGCAAAAAATTATAAGCAGTCTTAATTTATTAGATATTACTCTGTATAATTATGCCTGGTGCTTTTAGTACATTTGCACTATGCACAAGTCCGTCAAAGAAAGTTTTGTTTGGTCGATCTTCAAGTTGGTGTAAAACTACTATGTGTGTCTGCGAAGTGTGTCAGCTTATTTATTTCCAAACTTTTACTAAAGTCAACCCACTCTTCACAGGAACCGTCCAATATGTGTATATATTTGTTGACTCATACCATGTTTGGCTAATTAATACCGTATCAAATTATTTCACAAATTAAGTAAATTAAAAGTGAGATGGTGCTGAAATTTGACGAATGTGTGGAACGGCTGAGGTGCCCCTGTGGAGAGGTTTGGGCACCAAAGCGGTGTTCATCTAGCCAGACAAGGTGTTTGTAACTTTTTGAAAAGCAGGAGAAATTCTTGTTATTTTTTAATTCATTGTATATATCCTCTCGTTAAATTGTGTTCTTCTCAGCAAACATGCAGATCCTACCCAGATATTGTCTTAAACTTTTTCTTTGACTACCTAAGGCTTTTGCACAGCACTGCGTGTCATATAACATATTTATACCACGACTTATGCTCTCTTTCTTTTTAAAATGTAATTTTTTTTTTTGAAATCGCTGTTGATCAGTGTGTTTTGTCTTCTGTACCATGATTTTATGCATTTGCCAAAAAATATTTGAACAAAAAAATGAACAAAACTGAAACAATAGCATGAACGACCATCATGTAAATGGCGCACGGAAATGCTGGTGATGCTTTATGGAAAATGAATATACACAAAATAAAAAAAATTAGGAAACATTCTGACATTGTTTTTTTTCATTTCTGATCCAAATGCCTGGATTGTTTTTCTTCTATTTAATTTTTTTTTTTTTTTTGGATGGGGGGGGTGGAGGTTTAAGGACTCGAAGGCAATGTGAGTTGGATCCGCTACTGTTCCTGTCGCTTCCCAGTGTTCACCATGGGCTGTGCTGGCAGAAGGTTTCTGTTTCCTGTCCCATGTATTGTGTTTTTCATGCTGCCTGCATTTCATGATCTGTATCTTCCTTGAACTGACTGCCTGAGTCATGAATATGACACTTTGTTGGGCTCCCCTGGAGGTTTGCCTGATCTGTGTCTATCACGCCGTCACAGTGCTAACAGACCTGCCCTGTGGGGAAACAGGTAAACCTTTCACTCCGCCGCGTCTCTCCTCCTGTGAAAACAACAAAACTGAGAGAGGACTGTCGAGTGATTCACACTCGTTCAGTCAGAGGTTGTTTCACTGCAAGCAGACACACTTCAAAGCACAGGTTTACCGAGGCTGACGCCCAGAGGCCTCTGACCATTTTAAAATGCCTCTGACTGCAAGCTTCATTTTGTGGGGACTTAAGTCACAAATAGTGCTGTTAAAGCTAAAAGATTCGGTGTGAAATGTACTCAGGGCGCGGGTGCCTGGGAGGAGGCTGTGGTCTCAGCATCTGGCTGGATCTTCAGCCCGCTGGCTGGTTTTTCTGGTGATCCATGACGTGGATCCTCATCTTCAGATGAGACCCCCCTCCCCACTCCCACTAGCCACACATACACTCCACATTACAGACATCAGATCTGTGTCCTCCTTCCGGTTTTCTCCTTTCTGGTTATAGCATTTCTCCTAGTTACATTGAATCATCTCCGTTTAATCCTGCTTTGACTCACTGAGAAAACACTTCATCTCCTGATGAATATTACAATCGTTGCAACATAAATTTCCATGACTTAAAAACTGTCCTCCTGCTTTGTGCTGTAAGATCTTGTAACATACGGCTTCAGTTTTTCTAGGAACTTCCCTTCAAGACTCCATATGCTAGCAGATGTGTCATCACCAAACCTGCTGTAAAGGTGTCGATTCAGTACGAGTGTGTGTGTGTGTGTGTGTGTGTGTGTGTGTGTGTTTGGGGAGGGTTATCAGTACAAGCAAAGCCAGAAGAATTTCTCACATATCATTTATAGTCACTGTAAGATGTAACCTGCTTTCAGAAGGCTCTCTTCTACCAGCAAGGTAAAATACAAGCATTGACAGTAGGCCTGTTCAAAGCCACGCCCACTCCCCAGTCCGCCAGCTGTACACTCCAGACATCGGGTCGTGTGCAAGCACCATGTGTGGTCCAGTTTCAGCTCTGGGCCGGCACAGCCCAGCCCCGACTCCCTCGGCCATCTTAAGTCAGGAGCAATGGCGGACACTTATTTAAATCAGCTGTGTTACTGTCATCCTTCGTCCGATTAAACTTTAAAAGCAAATAGACCCTTGGTAAGACACCACTTTTGGAGATCATACACATAAAGATCATGTTAATAACAACTAGATCAGTTGGTCTGATTAGCTACAATTAAATATCACGTTCATAGTGAATGCAGATCTGTTTATCTTGTTGTGGAGGGTCGAATATCGTGTTGATAATCTCGCTGTGTTTGTTTGGTTGGGTTAGGGTAAATATCGTGTTATGGTTTGGTCATGGTGGCGTGTGAATTTAAGCGCCCCGTTCTACTGACATTGCGTGAACTCTGGCTGTAAAATTATGCTGCCAGGACAGAATGTTCTTGTCTGTTTTGATGTTTGCGTTCTGTCCTGTCTTCTCTTCCTGAAGCCTATCATTGAGCCCCTCGGCATTCCGCTAATTGCCAGGTGTGGTATCTCGCTTGGGCGGCAGTTTTGCAGCATTTTGAACCCAGCTCACTCATAATGATGCTTAAACCAGATTAGACCAAAGTGAACACTGAGATGTTTTATGAAAGATTGCAAAAAAACACAAGTCTTCTGTCCATTGATACAGAGAGACAGGATGGGGTAAAGGTCACTGAGGGGTCAGTACCATGTGACTGGCATGCTATTTATAATCAGTTATTCAACAAGCAAACACAAGTTTTATCCATAATGCCTTATTGCACATAGTTACCAAATAAAAAATTTGATATTGTGGTGAGTGCTGTTTGTCTGTCTAGACATGAACCTGGAGTTTATCATTGTATAAATGTGTTACTGTTGAGCTGTCTGCTGCTTTAGGTACACAAAGACACGGTGGATGGATGTCCTTCGAGGGCTTTTTTGGAGAATAAATATTTTTTCCAGTTACTATCACGTTGACATGGTAACGGGTCAACCATTTCGCCCATCACCTCTGGGAAGTGCATTGGTTAGCGTGAGTACAAAAACTTATCCAATTAGTTATCCATGAAATTAAATATTTACTTGAGTGAGGAAAAACGGATTACTCCCTCCATTCAGCACAATAGATGGCGTTGTTATAGTTGGCACTAATCTTGGGGTAAATGTATTTCCAGATTTAATGAACACAGAGTGGGGCAGTTCGAGTCTCCGCCTGGGTCACATATGTGCGGAGTTCGCATGTTCTCCCCATGTCGTCGTGGGGTTTCCTCTGGGTACTCCGGTTTCCTCCCACAGTCCAAAAACATGCTGAGG
>JAODJX010000001.1:10371434-10392932 GCA_026776945.1 Isichthys henryi | reverse complement strand
ATTGCTTCCGGGATAGGCTCCGGACCCCCCGCGACCCAGTAGGATAAGCGGTTTGGAAAATGGATGGATGGATAGATGAATACCATGAGAGTTTGTCTCAGAACCCTTACCTGCTTGTGATGGTCTTTGATTCACAAAAGACCCCGAATAGTTGACTTAATCACAGATGATCCCTGAAGTTTTCTCTTTTTGTTTTTTTTTTTGCCATATTCATAAATTCCATGTTCCACAATCTCATTAATGTGTGGAACACCAAACTTTGACCTCCCTCCTGGACCAATCACCTGCTGACACCTGCGGTAGGTTTGGGTATGAAGGGGTCATGTGAGGTCAGGTCTCATCCCCATTGAATAGGATTTACTTAGGCGATTACCCAGCTGGCAATGCCAACAAGAGCGCCCCCATCTGGCTGTTTTCATTCATGTCATCTTCTCAAGGTTGTGCTGGTTCATTGGTTCATAAAACAACAAATAATAAAGCAGATAAACATGTGTCATCTCCTGCACGCCTGATCCTCCGGTCTCCTCCCTCCCCGATGAGCCGCGCCTGTTACCTGTTACCCCACATTAGTCCCTGTAATTACGTACCTGTTTGTTTCATCACAAAGTTCCCAGAATAGCTTTTTTAATGGCAGAAGGACTCAAAAAACGGAAGGATTACATCTGAGAAGAAGACAAACTGTTGTACCTTTGAGTCCGTAGGTAAAAAGCAAAGATACATAAACCCCAGCCTGAGCAAAAACACCTCATTAGCTGCATCTGCACTGCGCCTGCTGGAGCTGCCCAAGTGCATTATGGTCATAGGAAGCAGGGTCCACTAGAATACCAGGCATAAGTGGAGATTTGGTCATGCAGCCCATTCTGCATATCATGCGGAAGCTGCACCTTGAACTACAAATATTTGCGCAACCACCAGGTGAGTCATGGGCCTGCGGTCAGGTATCGATGAACCTGTGCTCGCGGGAACCGAAGCCACTGAATATCGCCATGACTCTCCGTTGAGAACTAGCATCCTTAGCATCTTGGGAAATGAGGTAATGTCTAGACCTTTTGCAAATGGGCTGCCTTGAGAAAGGAGCACACACATGTATATAATATTGTTATTACAAGTGTAGCTTCTCGTGCCCAGAGCTGGACCCCTTCCTCGGCCCTGAACAAACACCATTAATACAGCAGCGGCTTCCGGCCCCGGTCCTGTTTCACACATGCCTGCGGTGGAGTGAGAGTTTGCCAGCATCCTGACAGAGGCGACAGCCATAGATTCCTGGAGTTTTTGGAATAAAGGGTGACAGTATGGAACGGCAAAAGAAGAAAGGTGAGTATCGAAGACACAAAGCAGGCCTCTGTTAGCACTGATGCTCCTCCCAGCCCCCTGCCCCCTCAATAAAGTCACATAGTAAATATGTGAGACTGAAGTGTTGAATGACAGCAAAATGGCACTATTCTTCAGCCACACGAACGATGCTCTTTTCCACATACAGCTGGGGCTCCCTGAAGCCAGCAGACATCTGGGACACATTTTACATGGCAAACCGTGAACTTTATTTCCATACAGAGAATAGTTTGCATGCTGACCTGCAAGACCAATTTATATGTATCTCAGATTTTCTGCTCTACCATTTAAACGCATTGTGCGGGTAGTGCATCCTCAGTGGCCTGCTAAACGTGAGATAAACACAGGATGCAAATGGAAAGAGGGGTTTCAAACACTGAGAGGGGCTGAACTGTGTGTGTGTGTGTGTGTGTGTGGCGGGGGGGTGGATTCAGTCGTGTTTTCAGTTACGGTTACGTAACAGCTGACAGTTTCTGTTTTCATAACTCCTTCGAAATAAATCAAAGACCAAAATCCACATCAGAATGTAAACAGCCATGGGGCTTCAAAGGCTCTGCCTGTGTTGGCAGTCGAATCCAGTCTGTTCACTTAACTTAATGGAAGTTAAACAGATCGAGGACCTTTCTGGCGCAGACAGCAGAAAGAACCCTTTACTTTGTTTTCACCTTTTCCTACACACATAAAGAAATGATAAGTGGGGCACCACCCATCAGCACGTCACACATTGTTTGTTTTTCCAACTCTCAGGCTTGACCCTCCTGGCGTCTTAAAATGATGCAACTTGTTCCAGAAGCTCTGATCCATGCCGAACTGGTCTGGGGTTAGTCTGTCCTTCTTGGTCCTCCAACCCCCTCCATCAGCTTGCAGAATTCCAGTGGCTTCTGAGGATGCCGCCACCTTCCACTGTATTACAGGTGCATGGAAACCTCGGCCCCTATTCATGCTAGGAAGCTTGTGAAATGTAGCTGCCCTGCGTCCATAACAGTGCCGTGTGTCCTCTCCTGAATTGCAGTGCGTCACGGTGCCTGGATGCCATATTCTCCTTGGCAAGCCATGCTTCGACCACAAAATACCAGCTGGACCAAGTCCGTTGCATTGGCTGGGGGGCATAGCTACAGTGAGCCGATCCAGCCTGTGTGTCTGGCTGTCTTGCATGGATCATATTCTCCACCTCCAGGCCTGACCAAGACCGTTGTCTGGGGAGGAACTGGGCATGCTTTCTTGGGCCCTGAACTGCAAGGGGTCCAAGGTGACATTGTGTCAGGGGGGACAGAATTCCTTGCTATGCCCCTGGGTCTGACCCCGACCTTAAGCAGGCCCTCACTCCCAGTGTCTGCTCCCACAACGACTAACCGTCATATTTCATGCAGGCTATACACCAACATGGGCCAAATGTGCCCTGGAAGGGTTCTACTGTTTCTATGGGGCTTTAAAATCATTTAGATTCTTCCCTGGGCTCCGACTTTGGGAGACTCAGCACAGCCTGAGAGCGAGAGGCAGCTAATGGCAACTAGCAGCGGCTAATGGCAGCTGACAGTGGCTAGCGGACACGGCTGAAAGTGATTGAAGGCAGAAGCCGGATTCAGAGCCATTCCCGCCTGGTGATGGGCCATGCCGCCATTTATCATTAGCACTTTTAAAGAAGAAGGCCGTCACTTTCACCGCAGAGAGGTCGTTAGCGTGTTGCTGCCCCCCCCCCCCCCCCCCCAGGCCTGCTGATTCGAGGTTTTCGCTCCAGTGCCAGGTAGCAGCGCCAGCCAGGAAACGGTGCTGTGATGCAGGCTGCCTGGGGGGGTGCGTGTGAAGGAGGGTGGTTGGTGACGGCAGCTCCTAAAAAGGGCCCCAATGTTTTCCAGCCCCAAAAGGTATTTTTGGCAGCTCGTTATCTCCCTGAATGGACGAGCGAAAGCCAGGCGAGGGAGACGGGTTATTAAAACACAGAGGGAGGCCCAACAAAGGCACTGGTGCTGCCCGGTCCAACCCACGCACACTCTGCGGGAGACTACGCCATTTCAGCCCTTGGTCAGCGGCTCGAACGACTAAAACAAAAATAAAGCTGAATTTCATACACAAAACATCTGTTTTAATGATCTTGGTCAGCAAATGTTTCCAATGTGTTTCATAGCTGCTAGACAGGGGCAGAAGCCAAATGATGGTTATAAAACTTACACATTTATTTATTTTTTATCCTGTTGTGTTGGAAAAATTCTTACAACTGGAGAACCAGAGAAGGGCAGGAGAGCGCCCCCCACTGGTAACGGTGCGTCATGTTACCCGTCGGCCTGAACTCAGCCCCTCAAGACCTACTGAAAGCCTCACCCCCCCCCCCACCCCCCAATTTTTTCTTTGCATGGATTGTTCAGGCAGCCACATAGTGGGGTTTTACCAGAGGCGGACATTTCAGGTCCAGAAAGTCAAAATCCAGACCTTTTTTCAACCAACCAGCTGAGTCCTCTGCGGCTGTGACTCTTTATGCCCAACTGGTTGGTTGAAACAAAATCCTGGTTTGGATTTTTTACTTTATGGATCTGAAATTTCCACCTCTGGGTTTTTCCAGGTTAGTACTACAATGTTAGACACTTTTATATACTCCAGAAATAAGCAGATACAAATTATAAGACATTGGCACTTACGTGTTTAATACTTCACTATCCACAGAGGTGGCAGTATAGACATGCAGCTTTTGATACAATGACAATGATTAAAAGCCATAAAAGGCAGTGTGAGAATAGCAGGGTCTCTAATCCTGAGAGTCCCTGGTGTGTAGATGGCCTGCAACCTTCACCCGCTCACACTTTGTCATGTTTCTGATGTTCATGGAAAAACCAACCATGGCTGCACAGCTCACAGCGGGGAAAACAGCAGGAACGATCATTAACTGGAAGTACTGGGAAAACAGAGTCCGGTCTGGCATCTCACCTCGTTCAAATTCCCCACGGAGCCTAAACGCTAAAGCCTTATCCCACATGCATGCACACCGCAGAATCCCATATGCTTTCTGTATTTGACTCTCCACTTCTCCAAGTTTTTTACAATCGTGGTGAGCCAACCATCTATCCAGTGAGCAGTGGCGTCGGAAGGAGTTTGACGTTTGGGGGGAGTCTGAATTTGCCCTGGTGGCGGAGGAAGATGGGCATACATTGTTACATTTAAACTAACGCTGTTTACGGTACAGTTACACAACCAAACGTAACCAAAAAGAGAATTGATTCGTATGATAAAAATGAGTTTGTCTGATGCAGGACTACGGTCTGCGTTTGCGTTTAGTCCTCACGCCCTACATGCAGAGCGAATCGACCTCAGTAATATGCAGGTACATAATAAAAGATAAAGAACCTGATCTTAATCAATTATACATTTTTTAGGAAGGGGGGGGTCTGCTGATATCGGGGGGCTGCTCCCCTCCCATTCCCCCTTTTTCCGACACCTCTGCCCCGGAGGCTGTAGGCGCCCTGGATTGTCGCAGTTTAACCTGCTGTTTTTAATCCATTTGCTGTTGCATCTCGTCAAAATGAGCCTTTCATCTCCTCTGGATCCACTCGTATTTTACCTCGACTGGGGCTATTTAAAGCACGGCGACCCCCTCACTCTGCTGAGGAAAGTGCCCGCGCTTCTCCTGTATCAGTCTACACATCTTTCAAACTGTGTCACATGGCCTTAATGGGATTACCCATTTTTAGTGCTTTTATAAGGTGATGACAAACTTGATTGTTGTTTGGTTGGTTTGTGGAAGGAAGGAAGCTTGGAGTGGAGGGGTTGCAGGGGGGGTGTTCTCAGCATAGCATGACTGCTAAAGGCACAATTTGTTACCGTCCCATTATTAGCTGTCGTTTCACTTGGGAGGGGTAAGTGACTCTCGATGTCCTGTTTTTACGAGACAAGTCGCGTTTCAGGCGGCAGTATGACGACTCGTTCGATTACTCGTTCATTCATTCATTAATTTTCCTTTGTTCCCTCCTTGGGTTGTTTGGGTTGTACTGTCACCCAACAACCACCCACACCTCGTTCTTGCCACTGCTCATTACATGTACTAGTGTCATTTGCATAGTACCTTTGTAGAACTACGATGACTGTTTTTATACTAGAGGAAGTTTTTTTCCCACGATAAAAAGCCTGTCTATGACTCCAGGTATTTCTGAGGTGAAGGACGCCTTGTACTTTGATGGCTGCAGCTTAGTAAGAATTCAATTCCACTCCTTTAAAAAATACCAAGAGCAGCAGAACAGATTGAGTTGCAGAGGGTGTAAGCTTTCAGACATTTGGTAATGCACTTAACTATAGCTCTGTTTGTTGCAGTATGGCAATTCTTGCATAAACAGAAGTTAGCGAGTCTTTCGCCTATAACAGCAGACAATCAGGTTGCGGTTGTTAGCATGCCATAGACTTAGAAAAGTTTTAGCAACTAAAATTTAGTTCCATCGAAAACTGTTGCACGAAGCAACCAACCGGAGAACCTTTTTACAAAAGATTACCTGGGCTCTGATGTCATACTGAGGTCTCCATGGTAACAGAATCACTGAGGTGAGGCCCTTGGCCTCTATGTCCAGCACAGCGTGCATTCGCGAAATCTGGCCACTCCAGTCACTATGGAAAAACAGTGTAACATCAGGAGGGCCCGGAGCAGTCCAGCAGGCAATCTCAGCGGATAAAAGTACTGTCCTCTCACTGTGTTTATGTTTCGGAACGGCGGGACTACACCAGGATTTCAGGAATCACAAACAATGCTGGTGTTTTTTTTTAACACAGAACTTGTACAGGCATGAAAAACAACATGTGGAGAAGTTGTTGAACAAGCAGGGAAGAGTTTCACCGGGCATTGGCCTCACATGCTACAGCAGCTGCAAGGTGTATGGGACTTTGTGTACTCCTTTCTGAATAAAAATAGGCTCACTAGACACATTCAGTTGCGTTACAGTCTCACAGTATAGCGGTATGTGATAGCATCAACTAGCATAATAGTATATAGGCTTGCCAACTTTTATCAACTGGCTGGAATGAGATTCCAACACATGCACACTATTTACATATATGTTACATGCGTGATGATAGTTTGAAATTCTTTTTGCACATCACATTTGCAGTTATAGCTGGAGAATAGCAAGGTCGACCTCTCATGACTTCAGCCATCACGTCTAGACCTCCAGGTGGTAGAGTAATGTTGCGAGTGCAAAGGGTCTTTGTGCTGTACTTTGGAAGACTTGTTTGGATTTTAAGTCAATAATGTGTGATCTGTGTCTCCTAGTCACAGTGAAACAGCTAAACATTCAGGTGCTTGGTGGCCACTTATTTATGCTAGTCAGTAAAACAAGCAAACTATAGTTACCAAAGAAACAGTCAGCTTTAAAAAATTCCTGTCCTTGCCAGAAGTGACAGCTGTTAGTCACGGCTAAGCTTCTAGAGTAGACGCATAGTGCATTTGTTAACAATAGGGGTGACCTCATCGATGGTGGCCAATAGAGGTTCAGGAAGTCAGCGACATGTAGGCATCTAGTAACCACCCAATCTGTAAGCATGACCTTGCGGGGTTGCTATCCCCACCCCTATGTACAGATCCCTCAGGTCAGAGGGGCTGACCCACAATGCAATGTGAGCCATTAGGGGTAGCACAGCCCCCAGCATCCGGGTTGGAATGGGCGCCACTCTCTGTCTGCTCAGCATGTCCGTGCCTCATGTCTCCCAGGCCCAACCCCCCCCTGCACCCCAATAGGTGCGGCAGTTCATCACACAGCTGCTCACGTCTGTCACACTGACATGAGTTCCACCCCCACGTGGTTGGGGGCCGTGCTCCCTGGGTGGATGCTGCATGTGGAAGTGTCATCACAGGATGGTGATGCCGGACTCACACCTCTATGCTGACATTGCCGTGGATGGTGCCAAGGGGGTGGGTGAGGTCTCCCGACACAGACAGCATGTAGACAGACCGCCCAAGCCTGCACTCTTGTTCAGTCTGTCTGTTGCAACATTGTCTCGGTCTAGAGAAAGAAACCTCATTGTTCATTGTTTTATTCACTTCACATTAAGGCCAGTTCATCTGTGCGATTATCTTGATTTGGATGGAGCCATTGTATGTGTTTTTAATGCTGGTGCGTTGTGCCTGTTTACAGACAACCTCAGGAGGCTGCTTTGTCTCTTCAGAAGGCAGCAGACAGATCAGGAAGGATAAGATGAACACGTCAAACCACCCTGTGTGACATGCCAACTGACGGATGGGTCACGGGGGCCAAGATCTTCAGATCTTAAAACTCGTTTTCTGATGAGGTCATGTGTCCTGTTCTTGTACCTACAGCGGCACTGGTGACTTTTTTCTAATAACAATAGCTGTGACATGTGAGGGTGCGGTTATCACGTTCATTCATCACACCTGTACCTCGATTGTTATTCCCGTTCCATTTATTTTTTTAGACCCTAATATCCAGGCCGCACCCCACGGTAAAGATCTCCACGACCTGACACTTAAGCTTCAGTGTAGTGTCACAACCACACATTCTCTTGGTCTGGTTTTTATTCCCACGCCTGTCCCGCATGGCTCTGTTCTCCAAGGCTTAAATTTCGCTCATCTCAGACCTTGGAACATGATCGTATTTGTGAGGTTATAAAAATGGACTCCTGCAAATAGCCACAGTGAATGCAGACAAATTCACGTAAACCCTTCTAAAAATAACAGTGGCCCCACCTTCAATAATCCATCCATGTTTTTGCCAGCCTGAATTTGGCAATATTTTTCCATCGGCATTTTTAACCTGTGGGAAACTTGCTTATTCTACTCACCAGTAGAGCCAAAAAATCCCAGGGGCAACAAAAGGGTAGTGAGATAAATGTTTTGAATCTGGCACTCAGTGAAGAGTAAAGCTCACCGACCAATGTCTGGGACAATTATCTTGCCTGGGTCAGCTGATGGTCAACGGGTCTTCCAGTCTAAAGTCATCTCAGGGGATTGCGCTGCGCTGGGGAGGATGCACATGGCAGGGCGTGGCCGGCAGCAGCCTCTGAGACAACCTCCTCCGCCTTCAGCTGTGTTTCCATGTGAAGATGAACAGGCAGGAGAAACGCCCAGTCACAATCACACCACTTCCAGAGGCTGTTGCGTTTATTTGCTTGTCAGGTTTTGAAGCAGGGGGTTGATGTTATTGCTACAAACTGGTCCTGGGTTTATAACAAAGAAAGAGGGTTACTGAGAGCAGCTGTAATTCTCCCGAAAGGGAGGTTTTATTTATACCGAGAAAACACACAAGTGACTGAAGGCAAATGCTTCAGATTATATCCATCACCGAATATATGTTTACAGGAACCGAAGGCAGGTCCAGAACGGATCCCAGCACGTCTTTCATTCTCCCGTCTACTAACGGTAAATGAATCTGTATGCCAGTAGTAATGAGGAACACCTTAGCAGAAAAAACGAAAAGAGCAGAAAACGGACAAACAGACAAATAGCAAAACCATTGCGACAATTCGTCTTGGGACGTGGCAGTTATACAAGAAAGAGAGAGACCGGATCATATTATTGTACCACCAAAATTATTTTCTTGAAGCAAAAACTTTCTCGGGGCCCCTTGCCAAATCTGCAGGCCTTTCCGTGATTAAGATCAGCTGGTTTACGCCCAGGTACCTCAGATTACACCTATGTTCTCATCAGGCAAGTAAAACAACACAAAGCCACGGGTAGGAGAGCAAAGATGAAACCATCCCTTCCCCAGGGAGGTCAGAATCCTATCCCTCCTTGCTGGGAGGTCTTATTCTGACTGGAAGTCCTCCAGGGCAGTCACTGTGCAGGACGGAGTGGGTCAAAAAGGCTTCTTGTAGGCCCAGCCCCTCCCACCTCCATGCGTAAGAACCTCACAGCCTTGACACAACATTAAAGCAACGTCGCTGGTGTCCAGGACTGCTGCCGTCCTGTCTGAGGATCCCACTGAAAACGTTCGAGGAATGTTGTGTGAATGTTACTGAACAGTATGTTCTGTCGCTGGTGGCATGTGACTGACCTCTGTGACACGGGGCCAACCAAGGAGTCACATGTCAGGTTGTAGGATTCCAATACAGGTCATTTAGGTGTGTGCTACAAATGAGCTTTAGAGCAGAACCGCCAGACGGTCATGTGAGCCACTGCACATACTCAGAAAGGTGAACAAACAGGTTTTCCTTGGGTGCAGATGTCTCAAGCAGGGTTCACCCACTCCTTCCTGTATCCTGTAGGATACAGCAGGGATTCCGTTGAATCGAATTACCGTTTTTGCTCATTTCAATTATGTCACCCATTGAAGAGTTCTGTAATACTGGCATTTTTTTTCTAAATATAGAAATGTGCCTGTACAAGTCTTTGCTGTCTAGACATACACTGAGGCTGAATTAAAACGTGTATGAGAACCAGTTTCTTTTTTTCCGGGTTTTATGGGATAATGAACTTTTTTTTTAAAAAAAGAATTAAACTTGTGGATTTGATTTCATAAAATTGTTTCTACAGGAGTGAACAAGACGGGACTTTGGTGAACTTATAAACCCACAAATGCTGAACTTGTTCATGCCAGACAAGTCTGAATAGCCTCCCTTCATTCATCTCCTTGACAGGGAGTCATTCATATTATCAGAAACTGATTTTTTTCCCCCCTTCTGTTTAAGTCTGACGGCTCAAGACCATTTGCCATCTGAAATATCTCTTATCTGCTGTTTTGTTAGAGTAAGATCTCTGAGGAGTCTTTGATGTACCGGCAGAACTGACAGAACCGGCTGTGCATACAGGGGACTGACCCGGGTTGCATCAGTCACCCCCTAATTTAACACTGTTCCAGAATCAGCAGATTCTTTTCTCCAGTGTTACCCTGAACTGTTATGAGTTGGACAGTCAAACTGACCCAGCATCAGCCCCCACAAGCACAGAGAGTATATACATTCATGTTACACATACAGAGTAAGTCCTTCATTCAGGTCTCTCTATGACCCCTTGTGTTTGGGACGGGGGGAGCGTGGGGGGGTGGGGGGGGGACAGGTCACAGGCTGCTGAACCGTAATCTGCTGCGAAGAGAGAACAGCATTTGTTCCTGGATGGTTTTTCCTGTTTCAGACGGGATTCCCATTCCGAGATAATCTGTATCTCATCCGTTCCTTTGTCATTTTCTCCAAACAAAGAGAAACGAAACAGGCTGGATTTTTGAACTTCCTCTATAAAGTTTACATGAGTATGAGTCACCGCACCAAGCACTCGCTAAAGATGAACGATTACGTTATCGGAGATGGAGTAGCCATTAGAGATTACAGTTAGCGTTCGGCATTGTGGTGTGTGTGTTTAACACCTTCCTCCTGCTAACCTTCAGCTGATACACACACGGGCATCATCAGCCAAGCTGGGAAACACCCCGGACTTCGGGAAAAACACTCAATTCTCCGAATCGTGGCCCAGGAGGAAGCTTGCTGTGGGGGGGGGGGGGGCAGTCATGTGACACCTCCTGTATGTATTGCCCTGAGCCCTGGCTGAGTAGCAGCCTGCACTTTGGGGTGGAGTAGGGGGGCGGGGGGTGCTGAGGTTCCATACAAGTCGTGGCATCACTCCAGGGAAAGAGGAACTCGCACGCGATGGAGGTTGGGAGCAGGTCAGCCTGTCTGATGCGGGCTGGACCCCCCCCCCCCCCGGCGAGGGCGCCGGGCCCACACCCCCCGCCTGCGACCCGTTCAAACACACCAGGCAGACGGGGCTGGAGGATTCCGGAAGCACAGACTCCTACAGCAATTAAAGGGGCCACCAAACTGAGTGTACTCCCCAGAGATGGACATGCTGCTCCGACACACACTCACACACTGCACTGACTCACAGCACTGACACACAATGACACACAGCAGTGTGTAGGTCAGTGTAAGTGTGTGAATCATTGTTGTAGGTAACTGTATCTCTGTGTACCACTGTGTATGTGGGTGTATGTCTGTGTATCTCTTTTTACCACTGTTTAGGTCTATCTATTTCTGTGTACCTCTGTGTATCTTTGTGCATCACTGTGTATGTCTGTGTATCTCTGTGTTCCATTGTATATGTCTGTATATCTCAGTGCATTACCATCTCTGTGTATTACTATGTACATTACCAGTGGAAGGTTTGGACACACCTATCTTCAGAAGGGTTTAAAAATGCATTGATCAAAAAAAGTAATAAACAAAAACATTGTTTGGGGGGGGGGCAGCACTGTGAGTTGGGAATCAGAAGGTTTTCTGTTGAAATCCTCGGGTCGGCAGAGTGACCCCACCATTGGCCTTTAACCCCAATTGCTTCAGGGACTGGCTGACCTTACTGTCTCCTCTATGCCAGTTTCATAAGGTGGCCTCCTGAGATGCTTTTCCAGCTGTTCTGAAGGAGGTCCCACATGTATGCTGAACACTCATTGGCTGCTTCTCAAAGTCAAAGTCAAATGTCTTCTTTGTCACACACACAATCGTACAGTGTGTACAGTGTATACCGAAATGCCGGTCTGCCTCGTACAGTGTGTACAGTGTATACTGAAATGCCGGTCTGCCTCGTACAGTGTGTACAGTGTATACCGAAATGCCGGTCTGCCTTGTACAGTGTGTACAGTGTATACTGAAATGCCGGTCTGCCTGGCTGCAAGACTGCGACAACATGTGTATAAATACATAAACCATAATAAACATCAACGTAAAACAAGATTATAAATAACTATAAGAATTAGACTTAGAATTGCCTACAATTGCCTTTATACAAGAAGTTCAACTACAAATATGTGCAGATGAGGCAGTAATGTGGAGGAAGTAGTGCAGAGTAATGAATAAAGAAGGTCAGTATGTCCTTTTCCTTCACTCACTGGTCAAACTCCTCCCAAACCATCTCTGCTGTGTTTACGTCAGGTGACCAGGTCATGTGATGCGACACTATTGCTCTCCTTTGCAGGCAGCTTGGTGCATCCAAACTTTTGACTGGTACTGTTCTGTGTTCTCTGTGTACTACGGGGTCGGGAGCACAGGGGACAGTTGACCATGTCTGTTTACAGAGCTAGAAGGTGTCACAGTGTCACATGTCAAGGCTTCTGAGTAACCCAGAGCTGTCTTTGTCCGGTATGCACTTGTGAAACGCCTCCCACAGCCTTTGACAATATCAAAGACACTCCAGGCACAGATGAAATCTGCTGTGAGAAGCTCAGCTGTAATGCGATTGTGAAATGAACTTAGTTAATTAATCCGTATGCTCATAATAGCTGTTATGTACAGTATTGACATGGTTACTGTTCAGCACTCGCGGTGTATGACTTGAAAAGGCAAAGTAAAAATAGAGTGAGAAAGAGAGGCTTCATCTCATAAATCCACCCTCTCTCGCTCCCCCCCAGTCCAACCCCCGCAAGCATCATCCCTTATGAAAAATGGTCTAACTGGAAAAATGACTGCGATCTGCCTGGTGTTCATGTTGTCTGTCAGATGGGTACTCTGTGTGTGTGTGTATGGGGGGGGGACAGACACCCCCCCATTCATGAAGCTTTGGGTTTGAGTTCCATCCCCCCCAGGCTCACAACCCCATACCAAGCCGTCCACGGCACATTCCCCAAACAGAAAACAGATGCGCTCACTCGCTCAGCTCACCTCGGGGTAATGGACGCCTTTGCAGAGAAGCCAGGGCAGATGACTTCACGATCTTTAATGAAGCAGACTCACGAAAAGGCAGCTTGTGTTCATACTGATATTTATATTCATAAGCATTGTTCCCAGATGCATGTGGCCTGCTCCCATTCAGAGCATCATTACAGTCTCTCTGCCTGCTGTTCTGTTTTGTCCCTGTTTATGTTGTGGTCACAGCGGTTTGAAACGGTCGGGGTTTGATAATCGATGTGTTTTTCATCCTCTGTTTTAAGACATTCCAGTGGGAAGAAGGACAGAAACCTTTCGGACGGGAGAGGCTTTCAGGAGCCAGGAATGAAAGTGATGTCAGCTATCCAGACAAACCCTAAGAGAAAATGTGGGTGATGCCAGAGCCTTCTTCACAGAGGGCCATCTCCTCAGAGGATCATCTTCACAGAGGGCCATCTTCTCAGAGGGCCATCTCCACAGAGGGCCATTTTCACAGAGGGCCATCTCCTCAGAGGGCCATCTCTACAGAGGGCCATCTCCTCAGAGGACCATCTTCACAGAGGGCCATCTTCACAAAGAGCCATCTCCACAGAGAGCCATCTTCAATAAAGGTCTCTTCCTGCCTAGTTGTTAGAGTCTGCTCCATATCATGTCTGTACCAGCTTTGGGTCTTACACTGAGACCTTGTGATCATGGGGACAGAGCTCTACCTATAAAGAGCAGAGTCAGTAAGGGGCTGCTTCTCACTTTAGTTAACTGGTTTTGACTCACTGTCGGTATCGTTTCTCGGGTGACGGAGGAAGCGATCCTTCGCAGCCTGCATGGAGGGTGGGGTTCACAGGTGTCGGCTGACATGCTGAGCATCCCTGACATTGTAGGCGCCTCTGAGTCAGCGGGAGACACAGCCGTTCAGTAATTCATGCGTGATGGTGACGCGCCATCGATGGTGTGGGTCCCCGCCCCGTGTTTCTTGGAATCGCTGTGGGGCATTGCAACATCATTCAATAATTAGGTATTAAAAATAGATGGCTAGATTACGTAAGATCCATTAATTCAGGATCAGTATATTAACATTGCTATTACTACAATTATTTGCTTGACTTATGACGTCTTAATTGGAGATCTTCTCCTTGGAGATCTTGCAAAATGATTAATTAGCTCAGAGGCTCTTTCATAAGGATCCAACAGCAATTCTCACCTAGTAGTGCCTTGCATCAGGGATCACTCCCTATAAGATCCTCAGGACTTGCTGTTATCCAAGCTCTGACTGGGACCCCCAACTGGCACTAAGATTCCTGTGGCAGGGGACACCGTCCCGATTCTGCTGCACTATGTCTACACCCCCCACTTAGAGTAGATAGGGTACAAGTTTTCAATTACGTTGCATAAGCCTGACAAAAAAAACAGTTACACAACGCTCAGCTGAAAGGTGTCAGGGTGACATTTATAAAAACACCTCAGGCTAAACAGCGATGGCAGCCGAATGTTTCTCTGCACACGACGGGGCAAAAAAGCTCTAAACAATCCCGCCATTTAACTGCAATAAACATGAGCCTTTCGACCTCATGCTCAAGTTTGTTAGGGACACTGCTGTGCCACTCATGTCATCTAATGAGAAATGGCAAAAATCGCCCAGTGGTGTGTTTGTGGATATTTCAGCACTCAAGTTAAGCAATGCTGTGGCAAACAGTCATTCCCAACCCGGAGATCATGAACAGCACCGGAATTCTGATATTCCATAATCCCAGATGGCTTAAGGCTCAGGTCTATAAAAGGGACCCCAGCCTGCCAATATTTAAGGGTAAATTGTGATTGTTGAGTCAAGCCTATAAATATATTTAAGGGCATTTGGACATACTGGGAATGCATCCTGACTTCATGTTTCTTGGACCCCAGCTGGGCCAGACGCACCCAGGCCCAGCAATGAGAAAACGGTGTCTGCTTGGGATTCTGGGATCCCGGAAGGCGCTGATCCAGCCCATTATACTCCAATCATGTCCTTAAGTGTGACGCCAAGCGACTGTTAGGCCGTGGTGGAGGGAGGCGATCTGGAGGGAGAGGGAAGGCATCTGCATGCATCTCGACCTGCCTGTGCAGGATTCGTGATGTCTTCAGACCTGTCCCACTGACCATTAAGCTGGACCACAGGCTAATATCTTCATACAGGGTAAGAGACCAACACCCACCAACAGCAAAACAAACAGACAGACTCAGAGGTCAGATGCAAATCTTACAGATCTTTATTCTTTAACCACTTTACATCACATACAAAAGATATATGAACTGCGTCTTCAAAGCCTGGACTTCCCCATAATTCTACACAAACTAACCCAGCCACATCCTCCATTTGAACGTTCCGGTTCCTTCTGCGCTATTCTCTAGTCTAACCCTACATGCTACAAACCACCTAAAGTTCAGCACTTCTATCCTACACGTCTGACCAAGGCTCTGGAGCTGGCTAGACATTCTCTAGGACTTCTCCAGAACCTAGGTTGAGACCCACCCTGTGCTGCTCCTACCCAAACCCATGGACTCGCTTTTCTTCACGTTCCTCAAAACCTCCAGACGACATTCTGCTTCCAGCTCCCCGCTTTCTTATGGCCCTACGAAGGACCCCATGCCGAAAGACCCCACGCCACGGGACCCCATGCTGACAAATGACCCATCACACTGAAAACAAGATGGCATCAAGAAACCAACATGGTTCAGGTTCACATTTTACACGAGTAAAAAGAGACTAAAATACTTTAAAACCTACTTCTGCTTACATTTTTTAAATGAACTGCCATGCATTATGGGAAAGGCCTTGCTGAAGCCCCACAGAGATGTGTGAACGGGGAATGTACAAAGTAAGACTTGACATCCAGCAATCTCAGCTTCAAATCATACTCTACAAAGCATCTTTTTTCCAATAATTCTGAAACTTCCATCAGTATTGATTGAACAATTTTCAATATGACTGCAAAAATACCTATAAATACTAAACCAGTGCTGTTAGATGAAACAAAGAGCTACAGTGATGTTTCTTCTTTTTTTGGAAAATATAAAAATCTCAAACTTTTACTTACAAAACAATCGCCTTAAAATAATAATGCTTTTATACGAGACTGGGGTGGCAGACGGGACACGGGAGTTCGGTCCGTGTATCTGTCCCCCTGCCCCCGGACAGCCCCCATATGGGACACCTCCCTCCACAGTCCAGCACCCAGTGGGGATCACTGACTGGATATAGCTGCCATTTTTGGCCAGGGTGTCTGAACAGTCTGACACGCGGGGCAGAGTCCATGAAGACCCACGCCTTCTACTGGGGTTTCATCCAGAATCCTACACCATGGTTTCCTTCCTCTTTCCCAGGGAGCTCTGAGACTTCATCTCCTTTTTGGTTTTTGGGACACTTTTCCCAGTCGTCTTGGCAGTCTGTGTGTTCTGGGGCTCCACTGTCTGGGGGGAGCTGGGGGTGGAGTCAGGGGCGGTGTCGGCAGCCTCCGGACAGTTCTCATCGATCTCATCCATGGGAGTGTGGGCCGGGCCATCCGGAGTGCGACACTTGGACTCGACTTCCTGGGTGGGGTGTTGCATCTCCGGGTCCCCCTGCTGGACGGCCATGGCGCTACGCAGGCAGTTTAGCCACTGCTGCTTGTGGAAGACGTCATTGACCTGCAGGGTGTGGGACTGGCCCTGCGAGGGGTCCCGAAAGCGAACACGGAAGATGTTCTTTGCTGTGGGGAGGAAGGAACAGGAAACCACTGTAAAGCGGCCGGCGGGCACCCAGCACAATGAGAACGGCACATAAACCAGTTTCACCAGTATCTGTGGCCAAAAGGCACAACATAAATAGATCTGCGCTCATTCCGTGACAAGTGGCAATCTTAACGAGTGACGTTCAGGTGTGAGTTACTCATACGTTGGAAAAACGTTGGGCAAGTGTTGAGTGTGTGCTCAGAGCGTGTTCAGAGAGCTGTGTCACACCCACCTCTCTCTGCGTTGCCAAAGGCCCCTCTGAACGAGCCCCCCATGCGCACGTCCCCGTCCTGCAGGTCTTCCAGAACCAGGTTCTGGACCGGGATGGGCTGCCGGTACACTTGGAAACACTGGCGTTCTCCCCGCATCACGGGCCGGGTCAGAACCAGTATCTCCGCGAACAGGAAAACGTGCAGCTTCTGGAGGAGACCAGGGTAAGAAAAAAGGCAGGTCGTTTAGGGGATGGTTCCAGAAGCGATGCATTTCCGAAAAACTCGTGGAGATATTGGTCAGTGACTATATCACATCCCTAAATAAAGATCTCGGTTCCTTTTTTTGGAAAGAGAAATTCCTCTAAACTCGGCCTGTATGGGAAGTGGCCCAGCAGGCCGGCGTGTGCCAGGAGGAGGGGCCGCTCACCGTGCCGCCCTTGCCACGCAGCTCGCCGTGGCACAGCAGGGTGCGGCACTGCGCCAGTCGCGGGTCCCGCTGCCGTTCATCCAGGAACTCCAACTTGTCCATGTAGTACTGGCACTCGCTCTCGCCCTTCTTCACGTCGATGTCGGACAGCACTGTCTGGATGATGGAGATCTGGGGGCCGAGGAAGAGGGGAGTGTCTGAGTGAGGGGTCGCCGGGGGCCAGAAGTGGGAGCAGGGAGCAGGGGGCAGGGCAGGGGACCTACCGCACGCTCCAGGGCGGCTGTGTCGGGGTGCTCGGGGGCTGTGTGCCGCAGGATCTCCTTCAGCAGTAGGGGGTACTTGACCAGGCGGGAGCGCGGCACGTCCAGGAAACTCCACAGGTCTAGCTTGCGGCTGAAGGGCGACTCCAGGCAGCGTTGCAGGAAGTCCTGCACTCGCGGGTCCTGCTTCTTCTGGTCCAGCAGTGCCTTGGCGGCCAGCTGCCGGCTACAGTAGTCGCGGTAAGCGTTGAGGCGGGGCAGCTGTGGGCAGGACAAAGGAGTCAGGCCACGGGTAGACCCCTCACTACAATGTTTCTCCATGACAGACCCCTCGATGGTGAATGGTACAGGTAGATGACCTGATTGGTCAGACGGCTGGCTAATGATTAATCAGCTGACTAATAGTCTGAATGATGTGATCACATTGGCTGATTGGGATAGTGGGGGGCGGGCACTTACCCAGCTGACCACAATGTGTCCAATCTGCTCCACGGTGCCATCGGGGCGAGTGGCCTTTGCCAACTGAGTCAGCAGGTCTGCAAGTAAGAGAAAACATTAGAAGGGCCCCACTGGGCTTCCGCCCACCCGGCAATGGCATCGCCATGCCACAGCAGCGCCGCCTTACCCTCATGGAGGGGGATGTATGCGTCCAGGTCACCGAATATGTGGCTCAGCTCCTCCTCCGACATGATTGACAGCTTGAGCATGGGGTCGTGATACGCCTGGGGACAGAGTGGGTGTTGGTCAGTCTGTCCGTTTACGTTCCTGAAAATCAGTGCATACTGGTGCAGCGTGCACATAGCATACCTTCCGTGCAAGCTTCAGGTCGTCAATCAGGTCCTGCTCCCCCCGAGACAGCTCATGTATGGCCTGGCGATAGAGAGGCAAAACAGGGTTAAAGAGAACTATACCGTCCCATGATACCCTGGGTGTCACACTGCTCACACGCCAGACTCACCTCCTGCCTCTTTATCTCCTTGGCGGAAAAGGTGCCTTTTTGGTGCATGTTCAGGGTCTCGGACCACAGCGTGCTGTTCCTCCTCTTGGGGGGAGTGGGTGCTGCTGCCTTGCTGCAGGGTTTCTGGGCCATGCCCGGCGACTTGCCATCACCTCGGAAGGACATGGACTGCGGGGGAGTGGATAAGTGTTCGTTACCCACAATGCCCCAGGCACCGTGTAATGGCACAATCTGTGGGGCGGGGGGGGGGGGGGGGGTAACCTGGATGGTCTTTCCGAAACGCCGGACGGCCCCATTCCTGACGGGGGAGATCAGGTTGGCGAGTGACGTCACCCTGCCCAGCGGTCGCACACGCTTATTACACGGTTCCTGTGAGAGAGGAGGGACAACTGCGTGAGTGGCTGTTGGGTGGTGGGGTCAGAGTGACCCCAACTAGGGGTCACACCATCTGGGACAGCAGCTGCAAACCCCCATGACATCAGGGCACAATGACTGCTTATGAGTCCTGTGCTGGAGGAAGTATAATGCCAGGAATGCAGGAGACCCCCACCTCAGCTGTTACACCCCCCTCCCCTCCGTCCCTGCCCCATGTTCAGTAGAGACCAGCGTGCAGTGACAGTGAGAGTAACAAACACGTCTGTGCTCAGAGCACTAGTAAGGAGCGTCACATGAGCTCAGGCTTCTGAGAGTCGTGTTGGGGCAGGTCTCGCGTGACAGCGGCCGCTGGGCCCAGCTCACCGCAAAGGGAGCTTCCAGGTGCCCTGACAGGTTACGACAGCAGCCTGCCCCCCACCCCCGGGGAGGGATCAAGGGGATCAGAGCGACTGGGAGGGTGCCATTGCTAACTGTAAGCGGCGGGTGAGTGGCGGGTGAATAGTGTGACGCCCTGCCCGCTGGCTGTGCCGCCTCCGCAGTCATATCAGCATTTACGGTTACGCGCTGCCCCCACCAGCGGCCCCCAACTCTGTGCGCAAGTGTACATAAGGGTTGGGTGGGTGTTCAGCCGGGGCGGGGCGGGGCGGGGCTGCACCTGGGCTCCTAATGACAGAGCCGGCAAATGACACAAGGCTGTAGTCTAAACACAGCGGAACTACTTCACACGCAGCCCCGGGGGTCGTCGGCGGGCAGGCGGTGGGGGGGGAGACTAACATGAGGAGTCTAGTTCACTTCAAACAGCTCTCTGCTAGGCCACTTTGCTAACCCTGGGGGAGGGTCATAAATCTCAGACTGAGGGGGGATGAACATTTTCCAGAGTTTGTTCTGGAACATTACCCGACACGGCTTCCCTCCCCAAACTTCAGACAGGGCTGGGGAGGGGGGGAAAAAAAACCACAACGGGGTCTTTGAGGCGGCGGTGCGGGGGGGGGGTTCCAGGGAGCAGCAGCCAGACAGGAAACCGTCCATATGCGGAGCAGCGGTGCTGGGCTTGCAGGGCTCACGGCGTTAGCCAGAGCTGGACTACGCGCAGACATGCAGCAAAGCATTAACTCTGCAGACCTGCAGTGACGGTACTCAGCTACACGGCTGCAACACCACTTACCCAGGAACGTCTACGAAAGTAGAGAAACTCGCATTTTCAACCATGAGGAAGGAAGAAGCTCATGGGAGAAACGACGAGCAAAACTGCAGAGGTGTGGATGGGGAACTGAGTGAATACTCAGCTGGGGTGGGGGTTGGTGTTTTTACCCCCCAGGAGGGTGGGGGGGGGGCTCCTGTCCTAAATCCCACAACCTGCCTCAGACATGTACAAATGCCACAGCAGTTACATAAATTGCCCCCTAACCCTGCTCTGATGTCTTACAGACCATGAGCCCCCCAGGAACACCCAGCTTCTCCAAGGTGGACGGTAATTGAACCCTTTCCCCAAACTCAGTGACCTTTCCCCCACATCTGCACAGTAAGGCACCTGTATGAGCTCATTGCGGAGGCTCTGTTGACTGAAGGCACGTCAGCCGCGATAAGAGAGGGCAAGGCGAACCGATAGCAAAGATACAAAACAGGTGCTGTCAGTTCTCGGCCAATCGCAGGAAACATTCACACAAGACCTTTGAACGACTTCAGAGGAGCATTTAGGACAGGGCAAAGGAGTCATCTCACCTCAGACTCTTTGAAGAAAAGGTTCTGGTGCTCGATCACTTGCAGTGTCCGTTTAATAGGCACCAGAGTTCCCAGTTCATCGTAAGCCACCATAGCGTCAGCCCAATCCCCAGTTATTCTTTCGCTTCTTCTGGTAATCCGTATTTAACAAACCAAGTTTAGAAACAAAAACGCCAGCCTGCTTGGTTTTGTTTTGCTCCCACTGTAACTTTACATCCAGTGCGCGCACACAAACACGATGGTATCTATTACATTCTCCCTGCTCACTGTGATCTGATGCCCAGGCACAAAGGAAGGCTTAAGTACTGAGGCAGGGAGGGGCCACAACAGCCAGCTATGTCATTGGCCCCAGGAATGGTTAGGGGGTGTGGTTTAGCAGAACGAGCAGAGCCTCGTGCTTCATACAAGTTAAATATATGCAGAATACACTGCCAAGAATCTAAACGGTCAGGGCCAAAAAACACCGTTATATCCAGTTTTAATTAATACATGCTGATTAGTTTTACTGAATTACTGCCAATGTACCATTAAATAACAGGAGGACTGCATTTAACAGGAGGAGTATTGCATTTAAAGCACTTTCTAATTCACAGCTGCACAAAAGGTGTAAATATAGGTAAAATGTTAAGGCTGGATAAGCTGTTCAGATGAATGCACAAGTAACACAACGTGATGTCATCAGGAAGAGAGCTGGGCAGGCCACTTGCTGAGGTATTAATCTGCCATCAGGTATTAAATTTCTTACCAGTTCCTGGGGGCTTACAAAGTGGAAGAATCACACATGGGGGCCTTTTCATTTCCCCCACCTTTTGCTGGTCTGGCCTAAGGTGGGAGTCTGTTTGTTATTCGGTGTTTGTGTGGTGGGGGGAGAGAGAGAATCGGCCCATTAGACTGTCAATAGAGAGCCCGGGGGGGGGG
>JAODJX010000001.1:10358305-10369706 GCA_026776945.1 Isichthys henryi | reverse complement strand
TTGACGTCGGGTTCGGGTCATGGTGCCCTCACAGGTTCTGGCCGGTGAGACGCCTTGACGTCGGGTTCGGGTCATGGCGCCCTCACAGGTTCTGGCCGGTGAGACACCTTGACGTCGGGTTCGGGTCATGGTGCCCTCACAGGTTCTGGCCGGTGAGACGCCTTGACGTCGGGTTCGGGTCATGGTGCCCTCACAGGGTCTGGCCATTGAGACGCCTTGACGTCGGGTTCGGGTCATGGTGCCCTCCTAGGTTCTGGCCGGCGGTACACCCTGCTGTCGGGTTCGGGTCATGGTGCCCTCCTAGGTTCTGGCCGGCGGTACACCCTGCTGTCGGGTTCGAGTCATTCTGTGTATGCATATCTATATGTGCTCCCCATGACTCAGGACTGGCTGCTGGGGGCACAGTCCCTCCCTCCCCCATGTCAGGATCTAGGTTCTCTTTACCTGTAACAACTCAAGTAGGGGACATGAGATTGGGGCAGGATCTATTGAGGTTGAGATTGAGGTGCGAACTAGCCTGGATTCTCCCAAATGATCAGTTCCCCAGAGGTGAGTAAACACCATGCTTCACTTCCAGGTGTAATATTTAGACAATGTGACACCCGCTGAGAGTCGTGTTTGCCCTGAGTAAGTCACTGCATGAACAGTAACCGTGGGCACAAAGGAAGGCTCTACTGTGCTGTGATCCTTCTAGAACTTTCTGCAAAAACCTCATTTTATGATTTTAAGGCAGCCTTCTCTCTGGCATGGTGTCTAAGGGGGCCGGGCAGGACACTCACTTTGAAATCAAAACTGCACAGACTGAGGGCATCCTCCTCCTTCTCCCGGCGCTTCCTCTTCTGTGGAGAGAGAAGAACAAGGTCATTTTGGGGCACACTTGGCTTGGGCGTTCTGCTGTTAACATTTCTCCGTGGTTGCCCGTCACCCCAAAGTTATTTGCTGTCTTATACCCCCATTCTCACACACACTGAAACCCGCTTATATATCACTATTTTACCGCTATGGAGTGGTAATGAAAGCAGAATGGTAAAGTCTAACCACCAATCTATCCCTTAGCAAACATTAGCGGTAGCTTTATGCCACGGCTCCAGTGTGAATGCGAAACCGTAACGGATTAACGCGATGGAAAATGGCGGCGGCGGCGGTGGTTGTGAGGGGGGGCTTCTCCCCCTTTATTGACTACAGTATTGTTGAGAGAAGCACTAGAGACAGAGCAACTGCTGACGACTTAATTTAGCATCCACTAAAAAGCACATAGTCATAACTCACTGAAAAATAACTAGTGTATATTAAATCATACAATTATCTCCGTAGACAGAGAAGGAATATGCCATCACAAAACAACAAATAACATGTACAACAATGGCCTGTCCACTGAGTAAGTGTCCACTCAATGACACCATGCCAATGTGAAGGCAACTTTAACCGTCTGCGACACCGGTCACATTGCCCCCACATCAAGCCCCCACATCAATCCTCTAGATCCACAGGAAACACTCGGCAGTTTTTTCATACCGTCTAGACATTTCACCCCAGTATACTGTATATTTCGGTATTTTAAAGAAACGTCAATAATGTAGGCTACTGTAAACACCGGAATTAGAGAGAGCCTAAAGGGACACGTCAATGTGGAAGCTGAGGGCTAGGGAAGCGAGGAGACAACTGCTCACAGAAGAATTAAAAACATCACCCTTCGTTTATTGGGTAATGCTTTACATTACCTGCACCTTCATAATGCTTTTATATTGCAATCATAAAACGTTCAGTACACCTTCATAATGTATTTATTAAGTATTCATAAACATCATGCATGTGTACCTTAACATCCTAACATCCCTTAACAGATGTAACATACATTAATAACAAACATTATATAATAATAACAAACATTATAATTGTATAATCATGTACTGTTTGTTAATGTATATTAAAGCTGTTAAGGGATGTTAGGATGGTAAAGTGTACTTGCATGCTGCTTATGAATGATCTATGAATGCATTATGAAGGTGCACTGAATGATCTTATGAATGCATTATGAAGGTGCACTGAATGTTCACCCCCCCCAGCTCACATCCTCACACAAGGTGCTTAACGCCAATGCCTCGTCATCTGCGGATCTCGGCAAATCAGTGGACTGATTAGCAGCTATTCCCTTACAAAGCTTCGGGAGAGCGCTGGAAGGATGAAAACACCAAGGTGCGGTTTCACCCGCCAGGCCTGGGGTGATCCTGCATAACAATGCACAGTAGAAACCATTCGGTATGCGCTATTAATGTGCTAAATATGCAGGAACAACAAAATGAGACTGGTTTTTGCATTTTTTTCTCGTATGGGGGCTTTGAGGGGGTGGGGCTGTCCGACTGCACAGCCTTCAGAATAGGATGCCGGTCTGAAACGTGGGCCTGCTGAAGTCCAGCGCAGTCCAGCTCATCTCACATGCGAGTGGAATTACAGGTGACCTACAGGAGGTCACACCTCTTCCCATTAAATTACCCAAGCAGTTTAATTACCTCGCCAAGGCTAAATAGGTTACTAGTGCTAGTTAGCTGTGCAGGACAGGAGACTATGGAGTCACAGCCTAGCATACTGGGGGAGTGTGAAAGTCCGCCGACTTTTACACAGCCTCACGCAGCCATCAAACACAGCCTCCCAGCACAGCTGAGACCCTCGGCCTCATCTTGCTCCTACATTATGCTGGATAATATAGACTAGTGAACTGCTTCATGCTGATACCACCTGTGGCACAGAACACAACAAAGGCACGATCACAGAGCACGATGGAGCTCAGGATCTATGTCCTACTTTGTGGTTTATTTGGAGCCATTTTTGATTCGGTAACACACGACCCTCATAGATTTATTGAGTATGCAATGCAGCGATTTTCATTTTAGCATGCTGCACTCGAACACAAACATATTTCACCAAATATCTCAGAACTTTCTATGCTGCATCCAGTTGTTCCTGAATGGTCTCTTCAGCCAAAACTGCACATCTGCTGTTGACCAAAGTGATCCATTAGCCACCATGCCAAAGGTCTATTTTTTCTCTTTTTCAATCAGGGCTTTAGATAATGACGGCAGAAATATATCTGAATTCTGGCTTTTCTGTACTATATGCCTAAAATATTAACGAGAGATCTATATATGCAGTGTATCCTTATGTTTATTAAACTCAGTTAGCAGGGCAGGCCGTGTGTTAGTGTTTTGGTATATCAGCTAAACGGTGACGATGTCTCAGCCCTGCATCCAGGTGAGGTCAGTCTCAAAAGGAACATCAAAATGACAGGTGTCAACAACCTGGGCAGACCCCCAGCAGCTGGTGAATTAGTGCACCCAGCCTTTGTTCCCCATGGTGCCTCACAGGAGGCGGAGCTACGTTCCACTGCCAGAATACACAAAGCAGTCGCTCATTTCCATGACAAAAACCCACCAGGTATGCACACAGGGGAAGATAGAGAGATAGGGACCGACGGCATATTAATCCAGCCCATCCGCAGGGGCTTGCGTATGCCGCTGCAGTCGCTGTCACACTGTGGAATGTTTAGTTTTCCCTGGAGCTTCTCCTTGGAGGTGCAAGTGAAATGCATGGAATGTCCGGGCTGATAAAGAACTAGCAGCTGGCTTTGAGGAAGCAGCTGACAAGCAGTGGACGATCCTCCGCTTGTGTTCACAGCTGGAAGGAGCCGAGGAGCGATCAAGAGGCCGACAACGTGGAATATCCTGGTACCTCCAGGATGCAATCCTGAACGTTCCCACCTTGATCCATTTCAGAGAGACGGACTTGCTCCCACATCAAAGCCATTATGTTTTCCGAAAACCATCCACCTAATTTTGGGTCCAAGCACAAGGGGAGATTAGGGCCAGCGCAGGCTCTGAAAATCCTTTCTGGGTTGATCAAATGACACAGATAATGATAGTTGATCTGTAAGCATTATGAACACCATGTGCTGGGCAGATTAAAATCAAAGGTAGACTTTGGCAGGAGATGAAGCAGTCTGCCCTGCTGTTCCTTGGTTGCCCAGGCTAAGATGAAGGATGGACTAGAATGCAATTTACTGGAAACCAACACAGACCGATCTGAAGAAAATGCATGCAATGTTGACTTCGGCCCAGCTACTATCTTTGAAATTAGTGGACACTTTGGTGCCTTTAATAATGCAGAATTTGGGGTGCATGGAACTGTCCCAAATGCGTCACTGCAGGGAAAAGGACAACAGAAAAGGCAGCTTTTACGCAAACCATATTACAAGAACATGTTTCTGACAGTAAACCAACATATTCTGAGAAATAACATCAAGATCAGGGACCGGCCAAACTTTCTTATAAGGTCCTAGCAAACTGAAGAATTTCTCCCTGGCTGGTGAAGTTATACAATCATAAATGATTGCTGGTAGGTTCTGCACGATGCCACATTGCGTCATAACTGCGATTATATAGCACAGATGCAATAATCACCAGGGCTTTAGATGAGGGGCATAAAAATGCGTCCAAACGCCAGCTTTTTGGTACTATATGGACGTTTACTTATGCTACAATTTGGTAAGCAAATTAGTATGCCTAAAATGAAAAGTTAGTAATCTATATAAATTCTGTGTATCCTTATGTTTAATAAACGCGTTGGACTTTAAACTGCAGCACCCATGTTACGGAAATTCTTCCTGGTTCTTGCAGAACTCTTGTGTCATGAAGGCATCTCTAATGCATTATACATGACTGCTTTAAGTAAAGTGTTACCAGAGTCTCCTACCATCAGAATAATCTCGCTTATCAAACTATTTGCAGCGGGGGGTCACAGCCCTGTCCCTCCATGTGAGAGAACGCTAGATTAATGGCCTAAACATCTCATCATTTGATGTGCTCCTGAAATGACACCTTCTGTGCAGCATTAGAGAACTCAGGTTGAGTGAGTTAACACTTTCAAAGGCCAGCATCAGATCCCCGGGTAACAATAAACCACAAGAAGCTGTTTCAGACGTTGTTTCTTACTGCAGTTTAACATCATACCAATAAAAATGCTCGTGTCCAAAAATCAACACATTAGCCTCTGACTAGGCCCAAATGAAGCCTGGCTACACAGCCTGTACCTTTGGATCCCTCACAGGAAAAGCTGCATTTCTTCATCTTTGGTGCTATTTAAAGTACTCAGAGAAGAGTTCCTGTCACCTTGGCATCCGTAAAGCAGGCCGGAGTGAGAAACACAGCGAAATGGAATACCAGGAAGGTTTCAACCTCTTTGTTGTCTCACCAATGACAGCTGGACACCGGCAGCTCAGACTGGACCCACATGCTGCTCTCGGTGTGTACGAACTCCGGACCTGCCAGC
This sequence comes from Isichthys henryi, assembly GCA_026776945.1. Lineage (NCBI taxonomy): Eukaryota > Metazoa > Chordata > Actinopteri > Osteoglossiformes > Mormyridae > Isichthys > Isichthys henryi. The sequence continues at coordinate 10,364,384 of JAODJX010000001.1, read as the reverse complement.
CCTGACATTCAGCAGAGCTGGAGCAGGGAGTCAAACACAGTGAAGTAGGAGAAACACAGAATAGCCCAGTACATCCCAACCAGCCAAAACACTGATGCTACCTAATGCGGTTTCTTCTTGAAACAAAACTACCCTGGAACACTCTGGTCACAAAGCACTCTGTGCCAAACCCTTACTGTTCCCAAAAAGTATCACAAGAAGGTACCCCGATCAAAGCTAAACTGTGCCTTCTGCGTGGAGTCCCACACGACGTGCTCCAACAAACGTTTTAAGTCACTGCTGATAAGATAGGACTTAAATGCTAACAGTATAACTAAGCACCAACGTCCACTCCTGATACCTTCTTATCTCCATTTAATTTGAACAAAGCATTCACCTCATGCCTCCTCTTAGCCACGCAGATCTAAAGATGGCTCTTGCTAAGTAAATCAATAACTGAAGTGGTAATACCTGATGTGAGGGCATGGTGGTTAGTGAGCCACATATGTAGCATGAGATATGAAAGCCGTACCCTGCAAACTTCCCAGAAGCTAATGCTAGTGTTAGGGACTAGTCTTGATGCTGCATTGGTTTTAGCAGTGCGGAGGGGCAGTGTTTAGTACATTTTAGTACCGAGTTAGGTTCAGCAGATGTGCCGGCTCTCAGCCATACTCACCAGGGAGAAATCCCACTGAGGTCCAGGGGTGAGAAACGTGAAGGAGCTGCCTCTGCGCAGTGAAGGCCTGCAGTTGCAGAAAGAAACACACCTCAGCAGCCAACATCTTTCATACCGGTACTGCGCCCCCCCTTTTAGCAATACTAATTACTCAGATCTACTACATCTGCAAACAAACTGCAGCCATACCCTGCGAACTTCCCAGCGGCTAATGTTAAATATGACAGAGATATGAAAGCCGTACCCTGCGAACTTCCCAGCGGCTAATGCTAAATATGACAGAGATATGAAAGCCGTACCCTGCGAACTTCCCAGCGGCTAATGCTAAATATGACAGAGATATGAAAGCCGTACCCTGCGAACTTCCCAGCAGCTAATGCTAAATATGAAAGAAATATCAGAGCCGTACCCTGCAAACATCCCAGAAGCTAGCACTACATACCACAGTCCGAGCCTGCTGTACCTCGGCCCCTTCTGTGGCCAACCAGGCCACTGCATCCTATCTCTGGGCAGAAGACTTTAATCTCGAGGAACCAGAATCGTCTACCACTAAAGCTTGGCAAAGTATAAATCAGAACCTCTCATTTCCTTGACCTATCTATAGTGCAACCCCTGCCCCCACCAAGGAGAGGGTCACCCAGCTCAGTGGGGACTAATTTTGGGCTGGGGGAACAACTGCCCTGTTACTACTATTAGGTCAGATTACCCCCTACTCAGTGCTGCCTCAATCAGGCATGTATTAGGCAACAAAGATATCTGAAGGGTAGCACATCAAATGGGGGTATTAAAGGAGCACAGGATCAAATGGGGATATTACTAAACATGTGGTTCCCCATCTCTCACAGAACAATGCAGAAGCATTGCGATTGACCAACATGGCACTGACAACTACACAACTCATATCTTGTTGCCAGGAAGGACAGCTTGGTGAGGAAATAGAATCTTAACTATCACCACCATGATTTGTCTTTCAAAGGAGACACTGAACATTTCCACACACCTTCACACAGATTCATTCTCAATGGGGAGGGGGATGGGCGTTAAACAGCATTTGTCTGTCTGAGACAGCCATCAACTTTTGAATGGATCACTGGAGTGGCCAGTCATGTTGCTCCAACAATCAGTTACCTTTATTGATATTATTGCGGATTATTCTTTTACCACATCATAAGGCTACCTGAATGGAAGTTTGAGATGTGACAGTGTGATCAGATTATGACAAGACTCCCAGAAACTCCAGTGAGTGTCAAAGTTTAGGGGTCCCTAACTGTAAAACACAACTGAACACCCAAGGATGGTCTCATCAAGCATTCTCTGCGACTCTCGAAGTAGATCCCTCCATCTGCTGACATCAGTTCCTAGGATATTTTGAGGCTGGTATCCTGAACTGTTCATGGCTATGTGAATGACAGCCCTAGTGCAGAATGAGGAAACTGAACCATAAAGCCCAACAGATCTGAACATCCACATCTTTTGGAGAAACAAACAGACAAGAGAGACACACCTGAAGTCCTAATTCTCTCAGCCCTATAAACACAACCTCTGTGGAGAGTGTCCATAGTATCACTGCCTGTAGAGGCCACTGTTAAGAACAGGACAGTCACTGTGGTCGGACCCTATAGGTCGAAACCCTTTAGGTGCTTTCAGATCCTGGAATGTAAACCTGGCTTAAATATATTTGCAAAGAAGGTATGCTCGCCCCCAGAAATAGCACTCGTTTTTATAAGGGCCACCCATGTGTGCCAGGACGCTGAACTCAGATACCTTATTTTATCCTGTATTTTTTTTTAGCAAGAATCTATATAAAAAGTATTTGTTTAACTTTCTGTCCACCGCCTCACACATTTATGGGGCTGAATGTGTCAGGGGAACACTTCCTGTATCCCATTTAACCGGAGAGTGAACACCCAGACCACCCCAGAGAGATCTGAACCCAAAACCTTTTACGGTCAAATGAAATGCCTAAATGCGTGGCACCTGCTGCCACCGAGGAATTAGAAACGAGTCAGGTGCTGACATCCTGGTCACAGGTTCTGCACCTGGCACACGCACACAGCGTCAGCCTGGACATCATAGACGCCAGCTCTTTCCGCTTGAGAAGTCTAGTGAAACATACCATCTCTGCGATAGCTACAGAGGTGGCAATGTGCAAACAAGAAAACTACAGCACCAGAGACATGCCCCCAATGCATGATTAACACGCTTATCAGTTAGCCTTTGTCTCCCTTGGAAAACATCCCACTCTTTCCACGCCCTGAGCTGTACTTGTCATCCGACTATTTTCTGTGTGCCTTTCCCGTTGCCATGGATCATCATGTAGGTTCTGCTCTGTGCACCTTTTTTGTGCTCAGATGGCAAGCGAAGCACCAAGCTTAGCTTGGAAAACGCTTTGGGCAGAACTGACTTAGTGGTGCGTGTGCTCCACAGTAAGACCCAAACAAACCACAAGTGTTTGCGGTCAATCACGACAGCGAGGAGCTCATGTGTCCCCACGTGTCATTTCTCAAGTTTGCCGTTTGACGAACATCTCCAGGTATCACTTTTCAATTTCAGAATTAATCAGTGGGTGTCTTCTTCGTCTCCTTTGCACGGGGTTTGTGGTCTGTGGTCTGCAGGTCCGTACCGCTGTCTGTCAAGCATCAGCTCCACCTCGCCTTTTACAAGTGCCATCAATTCAGGGGAAATCAGAAGTGAAAAAAAGCCGGTACCATTTTCAAGCGTGTAAACATTAAAACACGGGAAAGTCATTTTAACAAGTCAATCCAAAATAAAAATTCACTGCCACAGTGATCAGAAGAAATCGCACAGATTCGCTGTGCATATAGGAAAACAAGTATCAATAAATAACATCTGAATATATTTGCCCTGTAGACCAAGGACTAAGTCCACATCTTAAAAAGAAAAATAGTCTGTTTTATACAGGGTGAGGCCCTGGCCCTGTAACACTTAAGCTGCTTAAAAGGTGACAGTGCAGTGAACCCAGTGTCAGTCTCTCTCAATCTAACCCTGAGATCCAGGCACTGCTGCCCCTGTGCACTGCCCATGTCCATACATGCACAGCGTTACATGCAAACAGCATTTAGCAATGGAATCCTTCTCAGCAGGTCTTAATGCATGATCCCCCCCCACCCCCACCGAAACAGAATACTTTTTTATTCGTAAAATATTAAAAACAACTAGTTGGACAAAAAGTCTAAATTAAACGATCGCCACCAGGGCAATTGCATGCAAAGGTCAGCTGTACCATGAAGAAATAAAGGTGCAAGCACAGGAAAAGGGGTATTTTTGTGATGTTCCCATGTCTATATAAGATAACATATATTATATAAATTTTATGTCACTGCTCTGACTGAATGGTAAATAAATTTGCACGCTATTGCATTATATTGAAATGGTACACCAACGCATAGAAATATCCAACACGTTTATCACTAATTTATTCTGTTAAGAATAAACATTCATAAGGATGCAGGGGGTTTGGATTTAGATGGAATTCTCATTTAATTATCAGTTGTTTTCTTAATTACTGTTTCTTATAAAAAAAATTTAATGCAAGCATGTTGTTCATATAGTCTGAGGAGCACTGGCTCAGAACCTTCACATCCATAATGGAAAATGTCAAATCCATAATGCCAGTTTTTCCTTAACCCCCCCCCCACCAAATCTATGCTTTCATTCAAGTCACTTTCATGTTAGACATATAATGCTTTCAGCAACTGACTTTAAAGTTTAAAAAGTTTGCAGAAAATCTGTAAATAATGTGTTAATACATTATATCTTGTCACTATGTTCTCTTTTCAGAGTTAGAGGCCAGGTAACTTCCAATTTCACTGCACGCTGTACTGGGTATAGCTGGTGTAACAAGACTGAAACTCGAACCCCCTTGAAACTGAGACATCCGTAATGTTAATAACTTTCCATGCATTTCTAACATGCAAATTGGTAGATCATTTTTAAAGGATTTGTCTATGTTCAACCCAAACGGTTACATGACAAGATATGCAAATTTACTCTTGGCCAAGCTGTGGGGCATTTTGTTTGCCAATGAATATAAATATCATTTCCATAATAGAGGAATTGTTCAACAATATTTATTATCTCGTGTCATTAACAGGCATCATTGTGGGCTGGTGGCTCCTTCCCGTCTTTGACAGGTTCTTTGCTAGGACCGAATTAATTTGTAGTTCGGAGATGTTAATTTAACACGAGTCCGCGCTTGACCCGCCGCACAATGCATTAGTCTGCAGCGCCATCTGGTGATAAAACGAAATATCAAAATAAATATTAGATGAGAAATAAGAATAAGAACGGTCCTAAAATTAAACGATCTAATCACTCGTATATGTAAAAATATTAGGTAGTCAAAGCAATATAGCGTTAACCATGGTTTAGCGATTCGTAATTAAACCCATTCTTAAATGTATAAATGGTCTCCTTCTAAGGGGCTTTAATTAAATAGCCACCATGACCCTTTAAATGGAGCAGAACCGGACATCGTCATCAAGGTGAAGAGACCCTCAGCAAGGTTGCAACCCTTCAACAGAACTACACCAACATCATCTCACATTATTTCCTGCTTTAACATCTGTATGCACGCTCAACCTGCTGAGTCTACGAAAACACGACGTCAACATACAGGGAAAAAAAAGTAAATGAAAAAGTAAATTAAGATCGAAGTCATCGGATCGTCGATTAGTGAGAGACGGTAATTTAATCGACCGATCTCGCTCGGAGTATTAGTAGTCGCCGGATCCTTTTGTCCACGTTTTTCATTTCCATTTTTCTCTTTATCCCGAGCACCTCTTATTGCTGGCTCTTTCCCTCACGCCACACTCTCACCGTTTCGACGCCTTGCTGGTCCTGCTCCCCGCTGGGGTTTCGGGGACGGCGAACGACCCTTCCTGCGCTCCCTCCGTGGAGACCCGGGGCTCTTTTGCGTCATCCATGCTGGTGGCGGATAAAGATGCATAAACCGGCGATTTATGAAATTAATTTTGATCTGGGGAAGGGGGGCGGGGGAAGGACGAAGACAATGAAGCGGGTGAATTCAAACTGGTGACAACAAAAGTTTGAAAATGGCGGAAGAGCGAGCAGCAGCCAATCAACGAAGACGGGGCGGAGCATTTCAGGAGACGGCAAGTAGTGGCGCCTCTGCTGAATATGACACGCCCCTCGAAGCTGATTGGCTTATGGACAGACAACGCTTACAACGCGGATTATTCGGACTACCTCGGTGTATTGCTTTGGAGCGGTGGCAAAAAATAACCGAGACCGAAACTTTATATTACGTTCATTGCCAGGCAGTTATTGTTAATCATTTAACTATCATTATCCATCCATCCATTTTCCGCTTATCCTTACTGGGTCGCGGGGGGTCCGGAGCCTATCCCGGAAGCATTGGGCACGAGGCAGGGAACAACCCAG